>VIBL01000223.1:0-651669 GCA_008271625.1 Lutraria rhynchaena | reverse complement strand
TTTGCACTATATATATATACAATTCACTTCACAGATAATTCATGAATCAACTTTCAATTCAAATTTGCACTATATATATATACAATTCACTTCACAGATAATTCATGAATCAACTTTCAATTCAAATTTACACTATATATATATGCACACTTTCTATAAAATTTCACTCAAATGTCAATATTCAACTGACTTCAATCAGTTCAATCAATTCAATGCCAATTTTACCACTTCAACAATAAATACACAGTTCAAAGACTACTAAAGTCAACTTCCCAATCTCAACAAGATTTCACTCAATTGAAATATCAATTTCAAATAAAATCTCAAACTCGATTCAACTTCCAATCAAATACAAAATCCAAATCAAGTAATAATATCAAATACAATTCCAACTCAATTTCACTCTCAACCTGACCAATAAAACACAACAGATAACTCACTGAACTCCAACTCTCTATTGATATATTTCACAAATTCAATTTAATCAACCACTCAACATCAAAATGTTTAAGTGTTTATCCAAGTATTATCCTAAGTGTAAACTCAATTACTTAGCTTAAGATTCTACTCAAATTCCAACCTAAACATTAATTCAACTGACACCTCAAAATTATTTACACAACCTCTTGTCCAAGTAAGAATCTCAAGTCTCCCTAAGTGTAAACTCTCTTACTTTAGCTTAAGGAACAACTGGAATACAAACTTGTATACTGTAACTGATTCATTCACTTATTTAACTATCTATTTATTTATTTTTATTTATTTATTTATATCTACCAATTTATTTATTTTTATTTATTTATGTATTTATTTATTTATTTATTTATTCATTTATTTATCTATATCAATCAATTTATTTATTTTTATCTATTTAAATATTTATTTTATTTATTTATTTATTTATTTATTTATTTACATCTATTTATTTACTTATTTATTTATTTATAAACAACTGTTTATTTCGTGGAGTATAAATCATTAAATGAGTTTATTGTTATAATTCTCTTATTTGATTTTCCTAATTATATTCAATTATTTATTTTGTTATGTTTAAATATAATTCTAAAATTTACCCTATTTAATTTTTCATGATATGAATACAGAATCAAAATAAGTTTAACACACAAATCAAATGCACAATTCAAAACTCAATCTATACTTCGTCACCAAATGTCAATGTAAATAAATCAATAATTTCACCCTCAACACAAATACCCATTTTAACTCAACAACTACACAACACTCAAAACTCAATCTACAATTCATAAAAATGACAATGTAGATAAACCAATATTTCACCTCCAACAAATCTACCCTTTTTAACTCAATATATGCACAATACCAAGCCACAAAGTCATAAATGTACCACACTATACCATCAAATTAACTCTTTATCTCAATACAAAGTATATTTCACTCATCCAAGAACAATTGCAAATGACCTTGTCCTTGAAAGGTCAAATATCAATTTCATTCTATTCAATTTCAATCTTCACCCACGATTATAAATTTCAATACAAGTCAATATAATTATTAACTTTCACTATAAAAACACAATAGCACAAGTACATGTACACACACAATTATAAAAACCCCATTAATTTCAATATAATACCAAATAAAAGTAACCCTCAATAGTCTATTCACAAATAAACTATATATATGTCTGTATTAATTATTAAAACACTTTCAAAATATCAAATGCAAAACACACAGTATGTTTATCAAAACATGATAATTCATGGATCAAATTTTAAGTAAATACTCATTAAATTCCATACAATTACACTAATATTGGATAATCAGTATAAATAAACCCAATAAATGAGTTTTTACTCTTTAAGATATTATAAACATGTAAGGCCAAACCAATATCTGTTAGTACTGTACCTGCAATCTGAAAATATTAGTCCTGCAAGAAAATATTTGGGTCACATAAAATGAATTAGACACTGTTGATACATTTAGAGGGTTAAATGCTATATTTTAAGCATTTACATTTAGTTACTTGGAAATAAAATTACTTACAAACTGCAAATAATATTACCAAATTGTTTATAGTAACTAAATAAATGATGTATAAGTTTGTGGTCAATTACTTTATATATAGTACTATAATAATCTAAATCAATTCAAATTCATCAAATAGAATAACTACTACAACACTACAGTACACAACTACAATGACCTGAACTAACAAATTTCTGATAGACCTTCAATAATTACTTTCAACTAATTTAACTACATTTACTCAACATTTTCATTAATTAAATTTCGATACAATAACCTACAGACAAATCTCTTGAATGCCAACTTTGAAGTCACAATAATAATTCTCCTGGTAAATTTAATACAACTGTCAATTCAATGTCACGGTCAAGTAAGCTATACTGTTTTGATAGTGTAGTAAAATATTAACGGTTTCACTAAGGATTAATGGACAGACAATAGGAATAGCATGCAAAGATAGCCCATCACCAGTGCAATTATTAAGTGATAAACTCTTTCAAAATGTTCTGTACACTCCAAAAAATATTTCTCACGGACAATCAGTCAAATTACAAGTCAAGGTACAATTTACAAAATTAAAGGACCTGTCTCACAAATTACCTGAAAACAATATTACAATATAAAATATGACTCACCATCTGTTGAATACAAATGAATAAACCCACACTATGCACAATATAGTCCTAAATGTCACAAATTATCAAATCTAAGTCTAGTGTCACTCTCATCATCCAATATATTTCTGTTCCATCCAACGACAAAAACGCTTATCCAGGGTACCCGTGTGTGAGGTTGGCTAGCCGTTCGTCCAATCATACACTCGTCATCCGTAACCAGTCAATGTGTGATATACACCAGAAGATCTGCCCCACGTTGGGCGCCACTGTAACAACACTGCTGTGTGGGGGGGGAGTGCCAGCTAACTCAGCCTTGTCGTGAGTTACAGAAAGTTTAAAATATGTTTGAAGGTCTATAAGGATAATACGTAATTTTCACACATCTATTGGTTAGGTATTCAATCATTTATTCATCCACTCATCAAACTACCAAGATCTGAAATCATACATACAAATACAACAAATTATTAAAAAAATACAATTACATCAAATCAAGATAATTACACATTATAATACATACAAGCAGACAGGCACTTGCATGATGTTTTGTTTATTTTGGGCAGACAAATATTTCAGTGCATAGTGGGTTTTACAGAGTTATTATTTTAAAATATAAAAACACATTCAACTTATAAAAAAAACAACCTTTAAATGATCCATCAATAAGTATGCATCAATGCAAATACAGCAAAGACATAAAATAAGGTAAACCATTACAACAACTTACAAATATATGGTATTTATCCTAGACATCCAATCAATCATTCATATTCATCAATCATTCCATCAGTACTGTAAATTAGTTAAAGAAAAGTATTCATGCAAGATGTTAAAAGAAATGTTAGAATTACAATGACGATCATTTAGAAATATTTCAATTAACGTGGGAAATAATAAAACTACAGACAGCTTTGAATGCACGAAAATTGAATTAATCACGTTACAATATGACAACGCGAATATATCTCTGAATCAAATATAATTGATTAACAAATACTCTAATCAGAACAATCTAGCAATTCAAGAATAATCTCAAAGAACTACCTACAACTAACCTCCTTCCCTAGATTTCAACCTTTCAAATCGAAAACTACTGTTACTCCTACAACGTCTAACTTTTGTCTGCCAAGATCTAAGTTTTAACTAAGGCGGGTCTTCATAATCCAGTTCATTAATTTTAGGGTCAAATGTCAAAATAAAACCAGTTTTACAACATAAAAATATACTCACTCACCAAAAATTCATGAAACTTGTCTACAAACACTGATTTCAACTCACATGCCAAAACAGTTCATAATATAATTGTACATGTTTATTTAACTCTGATTAGAAGCTTAATATTAACTCTCCAAGTAAGGGAAATAACCAATATCAACTTCTAATTAACTAAAACAAGGATTATGTACCCTATTACATGTAATTAATTAGACAGTCCATCTTCTGGGGTATCACAGCTACAGTTATACTAATGTGAGTTTTCTTCTGTACAGACAGCATGCCATCTTTATATATAAGTTTGCTACCTAACAAAATATTCGCACCAAATGTTCAAAAGACGATCGACCAACACACTGCTTGTGTCTTTAATCACGCCGCTGCTACAGGAAGTTCCTAGCACGTGACGTGTGAAAGAGGATACAGATCTTCAGAGCTAGTGTCTTGTTCCGTTAATGTCTCAGCTGGTGTTTTCACTTGTCCTGTAGAGCACATCTTGGTGGTTCAAAGCATTGAAAGTTGCATTAACAGCTTGAAGTGGAAGTATCATCAACTTGATATACCGCTCTCTTATAGCTTCTAATTTTATCGATTCAGTTTCTCGTATTTCAACGACTTACAAATATGAAATATTTAAGCATTTTTTAAAAAAAAAAACAGGACCAATGTGTATATCAGTTCTATAAATTACTAAACTTCAGATTTGTGGAATTTATTTATACCCGGAATCTCCGTTCGTTTTGGTATGAATTGAAGTGAAAATTAATATCAAGGTGCGTCTTGCATTCAAAGATTTAGTAGCCCCTCCACTGATAATCGTTAGCTTAGCAGTGGTTGATAAGCAGTGGCATATCCTTGTATAAGGTCCAAGCGCAGACTAAACATGAAATACCTCACGTTAAGGCTCTAGATTTAGCGCTAACCTGATATCCAAAAACTGTCCCCAATTCCTCGTATTTTAAATCAATAACCAGCTTATTTCTCGTGCGGCAGCGCTGATGTCAAGATATGCACGTGTTTCCGAGCCAGCAACGATATACGAGTATATTGTTCATTCATTCTTAATTTATTACTATTGAATTGACAGAGTCATCAGAATTGTGTTGACATAGAATTAGTACAGCCACACATTTAGCTGTCAAGACACAAGATAACATCAGGCAACAACTCCACCCTAAGTTGATTATCAGTGTTGTTAAATGTTGACACTTGACACTAAATGCAATATCTGTCTCAGCATCAGAAAAACGTGATTCAAGATTTAGCATGATATCATTTTTTATTTTCACTTAATCTGTGCTGTAATACTGAATATTCTACGATTTGAAAAAAATACACACAAAAAAATTTGATACAAGAAAAGCAAAGAAAAATGTATGTTTTTCATCTTTGAATTTTCCATTCCTCATTAGCATTTTGATTATGCATGAAGTTATATTTAAAAAGCTACTTAAAATAGAGATTAATTGGACGAGAATTTTACAAGTAATGATGTATTAATGATGTATTAATGTATCATGCTGTTCGGCAGAGTCTGTTGGCACATGTACAAAAATTAACGAGTTTATATCATTCCTGTAAATATTTGCTTTTATTTTACTTGAATTGCACAAAAATGTGTCTATAATGGTTCAGGCCGGCTCTCTATTCCAACCAATGATGTCTTATTAGTCTGCAACAAATGTTTTACATTTTCTACCATTATTATGCACACCTGAGATTTTTTTCAAATTAAAAAACACACAAGATAAGCACAATATTCCTTTGGCTGTATACAGCATATTTTCACGTAGCTTGAGTCCATATTGGAAAAATCTTATACTGACATTGATACAATTATATAGTCAATAAGATCCAACTTAATTATGAAAATTTTGTAGTCGTAGAAAGTAAAAAAGTTAATCCTATTTAATTTGAGGTTACAATTGTAATGATTTAAGCTTACCATTTTAAATGCTATAACAATAGTACTTAGGAGTACAAGTAATCTATGGTTAATTAGGTTACATAACAAATCATGTGCTTAAAACGACATGAAAACGAATTTATAGCACATCATCTAGTTTAGATTTCCATTCGATTCCATTAGCTTTCAAATTTATACTATAAATCATTTTAACAATGCACTAGAGTATTAATTTCATAATACAAACTATTTTGAACTGCTTTGTTTTACGGCGTCTAATACAGCAAACCCTCACATAGCGACCACCTGAATATTACGACCATCTTGTTATTAAGATCACTTATTTTTGGACAGGATTTCAATAATCCCTTATAATTCAACTCGATAATGAGCTAGACCACCTCATTGTTACGATTTATATTTCGGGTCCCAAAGGAGGTTTCAATATCGAAGTTTTACTGTATATTTCTATGAGAGTATATATATATACTATTTGGCCTGTTTGGAGTCATTTGAAAAAAATCTTGTGAATCTGGAAGTCATATCGCCGCGTAAACACTTTCCTTTTTAATCTGAAACACTTAACAAACTATTCAGTGACTTATTTAGCTGCAAAACAAAACACTACTCTTGTTATATTTGATGTACCGGAGTTGAAAGCCCTTGCTCTGCTTTCAGATGTCTCTGAAGAAAATTGGCGCGGGCAACAAAACTACCAGACATAAGCATATCACGGGATTAGAATTGGTCAAAACGTGCATGTTAACTTTGAAGTGATGTAATTTGATTAAAGAAATCTGGGCCGGGACAGTGGTCCAATTGTTAGTGCGCTGGACTTGTAACCTGGCTATCCAGGTTCAAATCCCGGTCATAGTAGGTCATACCCTTCTAAGAAAATTTGACAAAAATGACGATTTTACCTCCATATGTGGACAAGTTGCTGGCTCTTTTTGGAAGGGATATTTATAGTACTTGTTAGTATACAGTCCAGAAAAACTGGTTAGGTGAACCAGCCGCCGCATATAGCTGAAAAGCTATGTAGTTGAAAAGCGGCGTTAAACCCAGTGAAAAAATATCTGGAGAAGATGGTAATAGAAAGGGGGCTTATTCGGGTACGTGTTCTATGTGTAGACTTTTCATCACCATACACGGATCGAACCAAGGATAAGATCGTGCTGAAATCTCCGAGCCGAATTGTCGGATAGAAGAACAGATTGTCAACAATTTTATTACATTAATATGAAATATGGGTGGGCAATTGACTTATCATAGTCATAACACTTAAGATAAAATCATGACACTTGAATAACAAGTGGACATAACAATTAATTGTAATCCCCTAATTTCATTTATCAGATTTGATAATATCTTTTTCCAATTTTACCATTTTAGGGTCCACTGTAGGGGACAAGTAATTTAATGTCTCCTTTTTAGCGAAACTGACTGTAAAACCTGACCAGGATTAAAACATAAGACAGATAAAGAAATCCTAATGATTGTATCTAAATGTTTTACAAGATTTTTAAAATCCTTAAAGAAAACACGTATTGCGGGATTTTTTAAAATCAATTTAAAGTCCCTGAACAGTTATTTTTACTTTTCTCCTTCAAAACATGACGTTTGCGACGTTATGTAACAATATCAAACATTGTTAAAATCTGAGATTTCCGGCTCTAATCTGGGTATGTTTTATTCCAAATTATATCAATGTGTTCAGTATGATTTCTGTGTCCGAAACAAACAGTTTCCGTATAAATGCAAATGTATACATGTATACATTTTCACTATCCATGAACACTGGTCTTCATTCTTTTTTTTGCCCGTTTTCAACAGTATTTCTGTTATGTACCGACTATGGGTAGGTGTAGAAAACTTAGATGAAAATTGTACATTCTTGTACTCGTCTTTAAACTACGGTACGAACTTGATATTAATTAAATGGCATAACTGGTTAAGAACTACATTCATGTTTGTTGATATTTGTACGTTGACCGAGAATAACTTCACTATTAAGTAGATTTTTTCAGATTTCATGAAGTTTATGTGTCAGAATTATTTAGTATAAAGTGTTCGACTGATTTCACTAGATTCAGAAGCGTCTTTATACATGTATGTCTAAACAAACACTTATTTAGCTTCACTCATTTTAAGGTTAATTGTCGCTGTAAAAGAGTAAAGACCAGAATTTTTTATTTTCACTTAATCATAAACAAGTGAAGATTTTGATCTGATAGCGCGAAATTCACACCTTCAATTGCATTGAAATTAAAACATTAAAATCTTTATATATCTCACTTCAATTTTCACTACAAAATTATGACACTTAATGTTAATTGCAATCAAAGCTTAAAGAAGGAAATTGTCATTTATTCATTAAGCGACATATTTAAAAATCTTAATTGTCATAAATTAATCGAGTCGTGCTATATTCTTAATTCTACCTCTATTCAATTTGTTGATAACTATTGTGTTATTTTCATACATACTTAATGGTACTTGTTGACATTTGTTTATTTATATTGTACGATAATAATTAAAAAAGAAAAGAATTTAATGCAGTTGTAATAAGTATTATTTGTCACTTACGTCGATGTGAAATATCGATTTATGATTATAAAACTAGCCAAGATTCTTTGTGAAAATGTTAATCTTTTTTAACATGGCCACTCATCTCAATCTTGTTAGCATCCGTTGTTTTGTTAACCAGCCTTTAATCGTCTAATTTTTGCGTGCATTCAACAGCGAACTAATCGCTTCATAATTGAAAATAAGAATTGTTTTGTCTAGTTCACAGGGGGCTCGAGTGGTCATTGTCTCTGACCTGTAATCACTAGCTCCTTACTGTTGCGAGTTCGAATCCCACAGGAGATCAGGAAGCTAGCTTGCGGAGGATCTGTGGTTCTATCAATGGGTATACCCGAGGGTCTTCTTCCGCCGTTAAAGCTAGAAACGCCGCCGAATGACCCTGGTTGTTGGTGCGACGTTAAACTCCAATAAAAAGACAAATACAATAAAACCTCATTTAACGGCCCCCTCAATATTAAGAACATGGCATTTCAATGACCGCTCTTGTTATTTGATATCAATTTGTTTTCTATCATTTTACTTGAGTGTGAAACCACCTCAATATGACCTTTTTGTTTTCAATCCCAAAGGTGGTATCAATGTAAAGGTTTTATTGTAAATACTCCCGTGAAAGTGCACTCACTCCATATGTTTCCCGTCCAGTGAGCTAAAAGTCAAAATGTCAGTTCATAATTAGCCAAAAAAACACATACAAAATAATTTGCATACCTTGTAGTCCAAACACTGTCTCAGAGGAAACAAGATATTTTAACTAGATGGTTAGGATAATTAGAGGGCTACCATATTCGTTTGTAATTATAGTGTCATAAACAAAAATATTGACTTAACTTTCTCAATATTGTCAGAACTTGTTGAAAAAGTTCTACAGTATACTATAATACCTCTTTATAGTAGCATTTCTTTAGAGTCCTTACTTCAGTCATTGTTTGTAAGTATTTAAATAACGCTGATTTGTTTAGTATTTGTAAAAGTATTTAAAATGTCAAACTTGTCCGCGTTGTTTTTGTAATCACACCAGAGTGCTGCGTACGTCTCATAATGTCTTTCGTGCAAATTTCGCGATAAGAAATATTGGTGCAAATTTTGAAAATGTTTTTTCATCATGATTTCAATTTGCCAAATAAATGACAATGAATTTCAACAAAACATTCGCCTATCTGACAGATTTCTGCCGCTTAGAATGAAATTAATTAATTGTTTGTAATTTTGTAATTTTGTCACTTTCCACACTGTTGAATTGAATCAAATTGAAATATGTATGTACAGGCCGACTGCTAACTGAGAAAATAACAGAGTGTTTTTAGTTGAGTTTGTTTTTTCTTATCGAAAGAAATCTTAGATAATATGGACTCAGTCAATATATCCTAGACAATAAAACGATCCTAGCAGGAGTCAGTTCCGGTGACTTAATGATAATATCAGCCCTTATCCAATTTTCAGTATGAAAAACAAAATCATAAACTGTCTCTAAATGAACGTTTTATTTAAATTTTATGTCTCGGGAATATTTAGAAAGAATTAACATTGGTTTTGTCTTCAATATGAAACACCAGCCTATCTTTTACGGTTCACTTCTAATCCCAAATGTCCGCCAAAGGCCCGTAAAGTTCCCCCAAATACGGCTAGACTTTCTGTATAATCCTTAGAGTAGCGCCAATGGGTGTGTTAAAAAATGGTCTACATAGTTAGGCCAGCTTTCTAACGGCTCGACTCAGCACCCGAGAAACAAATTTATTTGTGAACAGCCGTCTTTAAGGCGGCTGTATACAACGTACGGGTAGTCATTTAGACAAGGGCAGTTTAACTTTTTGAAAAGGTTTATTTGCGAGTTTCAAGTAATAAACCCTAATGACTAGTCCTGATTTAGTGAATTACTAGGTATAAGACACCCAGATTGGTCTGTCGTGATGCCTATCTCAATAATCTCAAACGATAGCGAGAGGGTTAAATCTTATCATTTTCCATTAAATTGTCCATATTAGAATTAATATTGTGAAGAAGTGGGGTAGTATTACTAAACACGACTATACACAATACAGTAGTCACTTAACCCTAGGGTTCTTGTACAAAGTTTTCTTTTCAATAAATTCATAATACTGTGTCAAATTAAGGTAATATCCTATTATCAACAAAATACAGGAGATCTTATCGCGGTTCCTTCTTCCCTTTACACCCAGGGGGTGGAGTCCGGCTAGGTAGCATATTCTATCCAATGCTATTGAATGCAATCTTGACAATTCACGCATTTAATTTTCAATTGATGGCCACTTAATCTTAAGGGCAATTATTATTACTTGATCATTATATTTTTTGGCACTTGGCGCCTCTGAACGAGTTGTACCCTACTTAATTGATTGACCAATCAGCGGCCATTTGAAATTGAAAACATTATTTTGAATGGTTAGATCAAAATCGAGATAGCAGTTTGTTCATCCTCCAAGCTAACACTTCTTGGGTATTTATATTCGGACGAAAATAAAAAAGTCATCATTGCATTTGCAGTTGCTCTCCAAAGCAGTTCATTAGAATATATATATATATCTATCATTGAGACTTTAAAATCTTTGTACAAAAGTCAACAGATTATAATATTGTGACATTCTAAGGACGTAGTGGTAAATTATTAGAAATAATTAATTAGTGAACATTATTTTTATTTTCAATGACAATTCTTAAGTATGATTGAAGTGAAAGTTGAAAATACTATTGAAACTAAAATGGATTTGAAACTAGTCAAAGAAAAGACAATTCAGAAACCTTTAAGTTTCTCAATCAGCAGTATATTAGGGGAAACTGACCAGAAGAAAACAGAAGATGCAGAGATTCCACGAGTACCCGCCGCTTATTACAGCACCATACATCACTACGGACATCCTGAGTCAACAAATTATCAACATTTTGGTAAGTTTTCAAAATTTACTGTAAACTTTGACAATGTTATTTTTATCAAGTGGCTTTATAGTTTCTGTTATGTCCTTAAAAAGTACCGTCTTTTTTGGAATTGAATCAATAAATGTGTACCAAAGTTATATTTTTTATACTTTAAGCGTATGCCAATTTGATTAAAATTAATTTCATTAAGATTTTTATAAAGCAAAGTTGGTTGTTCATAAAAAGTAGTAACATAGAATATTTTTTTGGTTTAAGAAATTCGTGTAATTATAGTGTATTCACATTGTCAGTAATTACATTTATACTGTCACAATGTATGAGTAGTTAAAGTAATTAACTAGATTTCAATTGAGATTTAGAGTTTAAATATGTTTATATCTTGTTAATTGGTCAATTATTTTCATTTTGTGATAATTTATCTAACGAAGCATAAAAATTATTTTCCTTGGTTTGAAACAAACATATGTGGTTGTGTAGTTGAAATTCGCTTAACCCGCTATCCGCGAAAACAGTATCGCATTAAATTAGGATTTTACATTTTTGGCATCGGCTTGATTAAGTTCGTCTACCTGATTTTATCACATTTATATGAAAAAAATGCAGCAAGAAAAGGTGCCAGTTTGCATAGATTCTTTATGCCTAGAAATTAAATTGTGTGTTTTCAATTTTTCAGAAGCACAATTACCGCCGAGAGCATGCAGTACCCCAGAAAACGAGTACCCTTCACCGACTCCAAATGTCGTTCCGGCTGCGTGCAGAGCATTACAGAGTCAGACGTCGACGCCAAATTCATATCCATTACTACAAAATCAAGATTCTAGTTATTTTATACCCCACAGAAACGACACTTCCCCAGTTACCCGCCACATTGACAATATTTCACTGGAACCGGAAATAGATATTTTGCGTCATTCCAATAATCATTTATACGAGAAATCCAGTGACAAAAGTTTGGATTCTATGGGAGAGAGTTACCAACAGTCACCTAGTCCTCTTAAAGCTAAGAAGAAGAAAACAAGAACCGTGTTCTCCCGATCACAAGTGTACCAGTTGGAGTCGGCTTTTGACATGAAACGCTATCTCTCAAGTACGGAGAGAGCAGGACTCGCATCTAGTCTGAATCTGTCGGAAACACAAATTAAAATTTGGTTTCAAAACAGAAGAAATAAATGGAAGCGTCAGATAAATGGTGAGATGGATGAAATTCCAATCCCTCCAGCATTCGCTGCAAGTTACATGCCCTCCCCATTAGCTCAACCGCCATCTTTAAATTCATATAGTTCTATCATAGACTCTAGAGAAGGATTCTTGCGCGGTGGTTTGGCTGTTCCGGCGTATTACTCACATCCATACGCAAGAGAATCAAGATTACGTGAAACATACTTATCTGGATTAAAATAAAGACATTTTTTAAATATTGAATGTATAGTCAATGTTACACTACTTGAATATTTGTTATGTTTTGTTATTGATTTGTTTTCATTCGTCAATATTTGTTATTTATGTCAAGTATGTCAACAACAAAAAATAAATGTATGTCACTGAACATTGATTTATATTTTTTTTCAAGCATGACTGCTCAAATAAATCTATCAGAAATGTTTTTCTTCAAAGACAAGAAAATATTACTGGACATCACTGGTGAATCTCCAACATTTTCTGGGTTAGCGGGTCAAAATATGAAATTATTAAATCCGGGATCATGTTTACTTTTAAATCGAAAGTAGGACTTTATTATTCGTTTTTTCGACGAACATCTAAACATCAATGCTTAAACGACTGTTCTGAGCCAAAAAAGATCTATGGAAGGTTTTAAAACACGTAACACTGACGGTATGAAAATATTTCATTTTTAGAGATCTATCTAAGATCGGAGTCACACAGTAGACTGAAAAAAAATATTTCCTAAAAATCGTCAAAGAAATGTTAAATATTTACATTGTATACAATAACCTACCCACAATATAGTCGATACATCAATTAACAAGTATCGTGATTAAGTTCTGTCCTATGTCCCACTTTGAGAATCAGGTAGTTTAGCGTTAGTGTCAACTAATGCTTGTGCGTTTCTCACACCATCTAACCATCCTAGTATTTGTTTGGTTTTTTTCTTATCGCAGAAGTTTTTGGAGTTATTATTTCGAGTTTCATTGTAATCTATACCATACTTGTTCACGTCATTCGTTGTTATATGTCTATATTTTGTGTATAACGAAGCGTTTGGTTTTGGTCGGAATATTTTAGCACCACCAGGTGACCGCTCGAATACACTGTCTTCATGAACTGTGCTGAAACTTTCTAGAGACACAGAATCTGACGATACTCTACTTTTGGAATCATAAACATTGCACAGTGAGTTGTCATTGGCTGTTTTCTGGACCACGGACTGCTCATCATTAATCTCTGGTTTTGGTGTAATTTTATCTAAATCAAATTCAGCCCAGTCTGGAATTAAAGTATGTCCAGAGTAACTATGTGATTTCCTGAGTTTTGCTGCAGTTTTTTGTTGTGCATTTGGCTCCTGGTGTGTAAGAACCTCGGAGCCTATCATAGACACTCGGTCATTTTCTGCAATCCGGAGTTTCCTTATAAAAGATTGAATCTGGGATTTGATGTTAGTCTCTGCTCCGTTTAACGTGATTTGCAAATTGTTTGTTTTGTTCTGGTTTTGATTACGTACTATAGACCGATGAGGATCTCCCAGGATACGTGTAGAAGTTGCTCTGTCTAAAAACAATCTACGCCCTTGGTACGGACCTGGTGATAGACCGTTCAAAATAGCTCGGTCATATGACAACAATTGTCCTTTATTACTGAATTGCACACGTTTAACTGCACCGGCAGTTTTTGACCTTACAGGACTTCCATGAGGCCTGCCCTTACCAGTCCCGGTAGTTATGAGGTTGGGCGTCTGTTCCGGTTTAGGTCGGGTTTTAAACTCGTCTCTTAGCGAATGTTCTTCCATATCGTCGTCTTGCCTGTGTTTTAGGATGCTCTTAACCGTGAGCCTTGGGGATAAGTCAGTACATGAAAGACCTCCTTCTTGAGCCGTTGTTGATACGTTTGACGCTGGTCTCATTAATGGTTTGGTCCTTAATACTGCTGATATTTGACCTTCTCCTGTGTAAGGTGATTTCCAGAACGTTGATGACGTCACCGGTATGTTAGAGGGATCCGTGCTGTACTTATGCGTAGTTTTACTGTAAACATGTCCACTGTCTTGCCCCTCGGTTCTGTTTAGTTGCACCTTTCCTCTAACTATCATAATGATTCCGCCAGTAACCCGCTTAATTCAGAATTGACATCTGAAATAAAATAAGAGAAAAAGGTTTCAAAGGGAAAAATCGCCGGACCGAAAATCATTAAATATATAGTTTTCTATTTCTGACAGAAAAAAAGATGACTTCAAAAACTTCTGTAGCCACATTTTGCCAAAACACGCGCTGTAAAAGGTATATTCTTTTTCAAAGCATATTAACTTTGTTTCAATTCAATGTTTGATAAAAAAAGTAAGAGGAAATTTATCTTTAATTGCGAGTTTCAAGACAATTAGTTGATCTTCTCGTGATGATATTGACACACATTTTTTAAACCACGATTTTAAGAAATGCCTTGAAGATTTTTTTTCTAGCACATGTTTATAAACGTGAAAAAATATCAAAAGTCGCGAAATACTAAAATCACGTTTTTTCTTGCTTTTTATTAATTCTGATAGATTAAATTTAACTTTATGCGATGATTGTGATCAGCGAACCCGGATTTCAATTAATAATAATGCGTTTTTCCGAAGACTCTTAAAGTTTAAGATAATACATTAAGTACTCAAATAATGTGATTCACTCCCTTACAATGCATTGTTGAGCATTTCATACAAATGAGAAATGAACAGAGTTGATGAAACGAAGCTGAACAACAATAATAACAAAATCAGGATTTATTTTCGCTCGTAAATGCGTGAACAGTTCACACTGCTCAAAATGTTGGTCAACATACACTATGTAAAAGGTAAAAAACAAACTGTATGTATATAAACAAAAATAAAACATGCATGTATATATAAAACATCAAATACATAAATTGTGAAAATGAAAACATATGCATTGATTTAATGTTACATTTATTCTAACTTATAAAAGGTTACAAATTAAACTTACTATTTTCGCAGGCGACACTCGGGTACTCCATTTTATTAATCAGCACAGGAATTAATCTTAAGCCAATTTATACACGGTAAGTCTATTTACAGTTAGTTTTATTATACCAATGGTATATAGGATGTAAACGTGGAATAATGTATACTCGTTACAAACTCTTATATCTTATATTACAGACATAGGTAAAGTTTTACAATATCCTGAGAGGTTATTAGTTGATAAATAATATTTACTTATGATCTTTTGATGGTTTCAAGTGACCACGGTAAAAAGTCTGTTAACGGATCTGCAAGTGGTGTCTAGTGATGGCTATATAGTTTAATTTGTTTTTCGTTCAGATCATGTAGATTGTTTATCTGAATAAAAATCAGAGCTCGACTTTGAAAGTTTTAATAATGGACCGAGGTTTAAACTTTAAACAACCCTGACCAAAATGTTGTCAAAATATTTTAACATTTAATGATTCACAAACTGGACAATATGAATAAATCTAACATTGAAATAATATTTTCTTTGATCATCACGACATATCAGAGCTTTTTTCTGGTGGTTGCAGAAAAACGTAGACCAACTTTCACCTATATATGTATCGAGTGATACGTATTATTGATGGAAAATATTATCGCAAAATACCTTAGGAAAGAAAAATGTGGCCTTTATTTGGAGGTCAGTGTGTTCTAAATATTCAGTGACGGGGTTTCCAAGAATGATCGTTATTTACAGGATGGTCTTTATTCGGAGGTGAAAGGTTTAACTGTATGTAGTCTGGTGTCACATTTCAGTCTTAGCCTTAAACTTACAGGTATAATGTTTCAAATATACTATTAGCCTGATTATATTACTAAGATCGGAGAATTTAACACAAATATCGAATGACCAATTTTATCTAAATTTTCATCAGAACCAGTTAAAAATATCGTGTTCAATAAATCAAAACACTGTATAAATTTTCTTCCATAACTTTAAGTATTTGAATTAATGTTTATGGAATCGGGGCCAGTTTACTATAACAATTTTCACTATGAATATTTGTTTCATGAAACTGTAGTAAATATCGCTACATTGTTTCCCCATTTCAGCTGATTTTATAGTAATGACTTGTTCACAACTTCCGGTGTAACAGTTCCGGTTTTAAGAAATGTAATCCAGGAACGTTCTATTCTCGTTCAATTCACAAAAATCGTCGCATGATTGAAACTTCAAATATTATGATGCAGTGGCCTTTGCACCGTAATTTGTTTGTAAGCGGACGTTTCATTGGCTGAAACATAATGGCGTAGCGAGGTGGAAATCTATGACGGAGTCGACGATTTTGTTAATTTCACGTGAGTAGACCATTCCTGGATTATTCTCTTGTACCGGATCAGAGTATTTTAGATATCTTTAAAGTAATCATGCGTTGTCATTCCTCTACCTGTTGTTTTAAGGTGTATTTAGTATGGTAATTCTGATCAATTTGGTGTTGCGAGGTCGCGTTCGACTAAACGATATTGACGATTTTTCGGAGGAAAAAGATTAAACACCTGCATCATTGTTTTGAATTTGACAAAGTGCTAATTGGTTATGTGTAGTATAATGTATTAGCTATCTGTAGACACCAGTTATTAGAAAATTGAGCGATTCCTTAAAAAGTTACCTAGTTTTAAACAAACTTGGTGCAGAAACTGTCATTTCGAAAGTTGTAACCCTTGTATATGTATAGATAAGATATGCGTATTTTTGGTCCGTGTGGCCATTTTAGGCCTAGTACGCCATTATACTCCATCCCTTCAACGTGCTAGCCCCCTGTGGTTCAAAACGTTAGCTCAGTGAAAATCAATGGAGAAGTATTTCCATTTGGACTGGTCACCAAATTCTTACTATTAAGCTTGAGATTAGTTTCAATATCACGTGATCTTTCTCGACATGTTGCCTAGTTTCCGGCACGATATGCACTAAATTATTTTGTGATGATATTTGAGTAAATGTTTTTGTTTATTGTGTTATTTACAAATTACTTCCTTATCCATGTCATCATAAATAAATTAATACATTGTAGTTATGAAACATACTTGAAGTGAGCTTTAAGTACGGGTACCAGTCCGAACTTTACATAACGGAACCAGAATCCGGAAACACGGTCTTAATGTCTATAGGAACTTACATCATTTCAATTTTAGGTGGGTAAGCTAAGTAAACAGGAGATGTTTTCCCTGGTCCCACAAATGCTAGACTTATTAAAGTCTGCTGCATACCGTAATGAATCATTAAAACTTTCGCAGTGTACTTAGTTAGGCTAACTTGGAGACCAGGACAAATCTCTTGAATGCAAAATCACCCCACCGGGTTTTTTTTTCTAAATTTACATTGTAGTAAAATAAGTGCATAATACACGACTTAACCCAGAAGTTGCTTTAATGCTCATATAATTGTTATCAGTATGTTGTAATAAGCATGCATCAACATACATGTACCTATGTAAATACACTGTATCATCTGGTAGCAATAGAAAGTAAAACACGTATTCTTTTTTAATCCTTCGTGTCTTAAGAATGTCTTAGTTAACAGTCAAATGCAGATTTTTGGATATACGACATTGTCTCAATAATCTCTAACAATGTCGTATGATAAGATTTATCTATGCATTGAATGAACTTCTAGAATATGAAAGCCAAAACTGAGGTACGAACGGGTGCATCATCTTCACATAAACTGGTTCCCGTTGACTCTTTGGTACACTGCAACAGAGGACGGGGACCAGTTTACATCTTCACAGTGGTAAATGATGTAAATTGTATGTAAGACCTCTGATTATTGAAAGATACACGTATACAGTAAAACCTCAGCATTAAGACCAGCCTTGGGAACTAATAAAACGGTCTAATTGTTGAAGTGGCCTCGTTATGGAGTTGAACTATAAAGAAAACAATAAGAACGGAAGATAAGTGACCTTTGTAAAGAGGTGATCTAATTGTTGAAGCGGTCGCTTAGTGAATGGAACATTAATGCAAATCATTAAAATCTGTAAACAAGGCAAAATGTTTTAGTAATTTTACCTTTGGCTGTTAATGTAATGGTTGTGCTTACACAACTGATATTTTCGACGTGAAAGAAATGTTACCTCGCAATTCTCGGATTGTACCACCTTTTTCATTTATTGGGGATTCATTTATAAGATTCAAGATGGATTTAACGAGAACATAAAAAAGATTAATGTCAAATTGATTGCACGCGATCTTTGCCCACGAACATAAAGATACTACGGAGTTTGCAAACTGTTGTACATTGATATATAATTATTCCGAACCGTCGAATAGAATTGTGAGCTTTGATCTGATAGGAATGTGAAGACCCTGATTCTACAAGTTGATACCATTCTTCTGAAGTGGAGATTAGACCTCGCGATAAGAGTTTGTTTTACACAGCGTTAATTATTATTATTCAATACTAGTCACCCTTTTATGATTTTTTTGTTGTTTAATTTAGTGAGCTGTAGTTGTCAAATAGCATTTAACTTCTTGTAAATACAAGTATGTAAGTGTAAGCTTATTGTATAAGATTGTTTTCGACACTACATGTTGGTCACACAGTTTTATGTTTAATAATACTCAGCATTTAATAATACTAAATGCTTATATATGTATATACATCACGTAAGCATTTCTTTTATCATTTTTTTATAGTTTGAAAAGTTTTCACAACTTAAACAGTCGGTTAATTGCTTGCAAGCTAGTATTTCAAAATCAATATTAAAACAATGCAGACATTATGGATATATTTGATAAAATATTACACATCTTACCTTCAGATAAAATCCAAGCAGTGCTCGCGACACAATATTACAACTACTTAAAGAGTGCCAAAATAATTTAAAAAAGAACACATGTAGCTTTGTAGAATGCAACTACACCACAAGTTGATCGTATTCAAACATTATAATTACGAGGTTCACTCATTACGTTGTCAGTTCAAAGATAATCAGAGATAAAAACTGGTATTTCCGATACATAAGTATCTGAAAAAGTCTACTCCTGTCATTGTGGGCTTCGTCATTATCTATTCAGTAGCTTGGCAAATTTGTATAACCATGGGGTATAGGCTTTTTAAAACAAACACTTCTTATCTTCAAATACTTATGAAAATCATAGATACACACTACATGTCATCAATATGGAAGTCTAAGCTTTACAATGACATAATAAATATGTGTTATCGTTGCTGTTACGGAGTGGTATACCGCGGTGAAATAGTTTCGTGTAATTGACTTTTAACCCTTACAATATGCGTTCAGTAATAGTCTTAATGTGCTGCACATAATAGTATCAATAAACTCTATGAACTACTGACCATAAGAATTCGGGAATTCATAACCTAGCCTCTACCAAGACTTGACCTTCATGACCCCGCCTTGTACACTTGACGTCCAATCAATAGGTCGTGGGTTCGAATCTCGGCTTCGGTTTCTGATATTTCAGGGATTCGCTATTGAGCCCAGCACTGTGTATAGAAAATCACAGGAAACGGGTGAGGTGTGTATCGGTGCTTTAAACACGATAAAGAACCAGGAGGTCTATTAGAAAAACTAAGGATATATATGCTGGTTCTCCAGTATCTTCTTCCCTCTCTGGGATGGCTCTGAAATGGTCATGCTATCAAATGGGCCGTTAAACAACAGATTAAAAAAACACTTTATAAACATTTAATATACACATCTTAGTTTTATTTTCCAGAAATGACAAAAATGAAATACTTATAATTACAGTAATGTTATAAGAAGACAAAAACTGCACTTTCGAATAGAAAGGATACACAAACATTCATACATGTATAGCTGACTATGTGGTATTAAATGTTCTGAGTAAATATTCATGTTGTTATTATTTTATGAGTTCATAATGTTGACATAAAACTACTTTCAATTACTTCGTAAGGCTGGTGGTATAAGTGGACATACACAGAAACTTGAACAACAGACACACAGAATGTTACGTCTAATGGAAGATTCAACAGAAAAAATATATAATTTTTCATAATGAAAACATCAACTATGAAAACTGTTAGTATCAATTAATGTCACAGCAAAAATCAAATGCCTGACAGAGAATCTACAATTTTCCCATATATAAACGGAATATGAATACAAAAAGTAAAAAAATATCATCTAAGTATCAAATTCACAATAGCATGAATCAAGCAGCAATCCTATAGACCTACATCTTACATATTATACATACCTAATAACGAATAGGAAGATCGCACGAAGGGAAATAACTCGAAAGATAAATTCATAATGAACAGTTTGTTCAGCCGGTGTTATCTGCCCCTGTCAATGTGAAGGCATTCCTCAAGATTGAACACACTGAACACAGTGTTACGTAAAAGAAGACAAAATCTTGGTACGTTGTAACTCAACAGAAGACAACACATTCATTGTGAGTAGTTTTGGACAACAATAGTACATGTACCAACAATAAAAATTATTAATAATTAATAACAAGAATTATATATACATGTGTTGCTCGTCCGGCAGCGTTTAAACGGCCGATAATTAGACGGAAATTGCAAAAACTGAATCGCTGGTCAATATTAGGTTAAAGAATACATATATGTGAATCTTGAGTATTATATATAACTGAAAAATTGTTGAAAAACGGCGTTAAATCCAATGAAAAAAAAACAATGACAAATACAGCGGGTAGGTCTGACTACACTAATTCGCTGTATGGGACAACGGGACAAACGCTTTCGAGATAATGGAACTACATGTATATATACGCACGTGGTAAATTCAGTGGACTTGATGAAAGCTCTTGGACACATGAACAGATAGTTTTTACTGTTACACTTGACTTAATGATCTTTTTGTTTCAAAGATAACACTATATGAAAGTGAGTACAATGTAGTAAAACAGAAGTTACTACAATTTAGCTTCCTCGAAAGACAACATCTGTAAATAGAGTTCACTTGTATTTAGAAAATCTTTGTCAAATCGAGTTCGTGTTCAATTAAGAGGCCATGCTTGGCTCTCCATGATGTTTTCTGAATGCAAACTGCTGAAAATCCGTTCAGACGACATTTTTAACTAAGGTTTGTTGTCGTATTTCTTTATTTAATTTTTCAATTTCTCCCTTTGTTTCGGAGGCAACAGAACAGTAGTGAGATGTTGGCCATTCAATTTCCTTAATCAAACATTCGTTGTGTTTTGTGGCTGTCTGTCGTCTCCTTGCGACAAAATCATCAAATACCTGTAGATGACATTAATAAAAAAATAAATACTTGATAAAAAACATAAAACATCCTGTGTACTTTTTAAGCAAGCATTAGAATTATGTACGCAAAATCACCTGTCGATATATTGTAACAAACTTGCTATGTTTCACAGCAAACATTTCTTGCAATATGCACATTCAAAAGTGCCTAACCAACTTTTTTACATTAATTTGGGAAAATTATTTTGATGGTAAATGTTAGATCATGAAATTAATTTCAAATTAGGGGTATGAAACCTCGTTCGGTTTTGGATTACAGTAAAACCCCTGAAAACCGGAATTCTCTGAAAAACGGACGCTTTTTCAAGTCCCACTTTTTTCTCTGTGGTCCTCTGTTTCTGAAAAATGGAAATGGTCTGATTTTCAGGTGTTTTACTGTATCAGTATAAGACAGAATGCTACAATGCATGTACACATACTGTTAAACAAATATGTGTACTCGAACATTCTGCCACTTGACAATTTCCTGGTTAGAAATTTTTTATTAGTGAAAAGAATACATACACAGCCAAAACTACGGACAAATGCCATCATATGGCGAACAAGATATGATCATTATACACAAGTAGCCATCATATATAGATAGCCATTATACATAGATAGACATTATCCATTGATAGCTAATATACACAGATAATCATTACAAAATATTCAACATAAAAATGTGCGTGTATTACCTTCTTCTTGTCTTTCTGTAGACAAACAATTCGGACACTTTCAAGCCCTCTACCACGACTGTTGACAAACTTCATAATGGCATCCAACATGGTCTTGGCGACTGTTTCAATCGGATAACAATGGACACCAGCACATAACGCGGGAAATGCGATGCTTGTATAACCTTTATCTGTTGTCATTGACAAGCAGCATTCAACTGCATCCCTCAGTTGCTGGAAAACATGCAATAAAGTACATAAGCATTCGTATTTGAAATGTGCAAATACGTACAATGTACAGTCAAACCTGTGAACAAAAACCACCATTGGGAAAGACAAAATGTGGCCTTTATTGACAAGTGGCCTTTATTTGGAGGTAAGTTGGTTCCAAATATTTCATGACAGGTTTTCAATGAATGACCTTTATTCACAGGGTGGCCTTTATTCGGAGGTGGTTGCAAACACAGGTTTGACTGTACATTTCATTTGTACTCGAAATGTATAAATAATTCTAACAATCTGGCAAAACGACACTAAGAAACAAAAATAATTTGTATTACTTCAGCACAACCAGACGAATGGACACATAACGTAAATGCTGATTGCCAAATTAGTACATGTATAAAACATGTACATAATCCCGTGGTAATATGTTTATTTACCTTGATACATTCATCCTCCCTACTCTGGTTATATTTTGCAAGCACAACGTGCATAATCTTTTTGCAAGCCAATTTTCCAGGATCACCAATGACAACATCACCCACAGGTACAGGTTTAGGATAGTCGTTCAAGCAAGAAGTAGCCCCATCTCCCGCAGCTGTAAGCAAAGATGTGGTGACAGTTCCAGCATTAGCCACACACAAGTTAGGACCAGCAGAATTCACGATAATGTCAACCTGAAAAGGCACGAAAAATCACCACCAATTGGTCATGAATTCATTTCAATAAGTCAGCTTTACAAGCGTAAAAACAACAAAGAACTGATTAAATAGCCAAGAAACATGTGGCTCAGTGAACATTATATTACATGTACCACAATTACGCATTGAACCTACATATAATTACAACTTAATGCATTTATAATAGACATTTGTTCATTTAGAATCATAAATTTTACGTAAACAATGATTTTCAAGAAGTGCAGGGTGCTAAAGGATACCTTCTGTTTCTCAATGCCACCTGATTCTATTCTGACATCAACTGCTTTAAAAATTTGAATATTCTGTGGCATCTCTGTACATCCTGGAAAGTTTTCAAGAATAGGGACATACTCTTCTTTCCCGATCCATACAACTTCAAGATGGATATCTCGTAATTTCTTCTCGAGAATTCTAATATTCTTATCTGTACCATTCAGTACCACTTCATCCGGATTCATATTACTCATAAACGGAAGAACTTCAGAATTTTCGGCGATTTTCATTAAATACTTTTTCAAAAAGAAATTCCATTTTGTTCCGTTCCCAGTCAGTGTAGATTTGGTCGATCGTGTTTCTTTTATCACATCAATAATTCTCTCTTTTAGAGCTGGCTTGGTTTTAATCACAGTTACAGGAGCATCAGTTCTAGTAGGTGGATTTATGTCCCATAAAGATCTATACAACTCTAATTCTGTGCCATCATTAATCGTTACCAAGCGACCCCCTACCAAATCAGTCGTTAATTCCACTTGTTTTTTAATTCTGCCCACGACGATGACAATTTTTCCTGACACTTTCCAAATCACTTTCCAGTTTTTTCTTTGTATAAATGTTTTAATCTTTTCAGTATAAGCTTTACTTTCTAACAATGCTAGGGTATGCTTATCTAGCTCTCTGCTAATAGAAACTTGGTTTTGTATATTCGTGGTAGCTCTAAGGAGTGAAGCCTGAACATCTTCTTCGTATCCAGTAACAATTAGTTTATTACCGTTCAATTCCACATTAGTACCTACAAACGAAATACGGTTGTTTTCCATCAAGACACCAAGTTTCAGTTTATCTTCATCATTAAGACATATGTCTTGAGACACGACTTTTCCGCCTGTAACAACTTTAATGTGTTCATCAACAAGTTGAATGTCTTTGATACACCCCGATGGCGCCACAAATGCGACAGAATTCTTAGTTTCTGACTTATACATTCTGCAGGTCGGGTGATCTTTTAAGTGATGAGTGAAGTGCTTTATTGCGTACGTTTCATCACTTATCACAGCAATTTTGACTATTAATTCATTGGATAGTGATTCTATAATACGCATCATCTTCTCCTTCAAGTTATCAGAATCTTCGATTGCTTCTTCTTCTGATTCTACACTTACAATAATACAATTCTGGCTAGTTATGTTAACTTTAGCAGCTTCCATAGAACTTTCATTTAGCTTTTGTAGAAGAAGAGGCGTGGACTGACGAGGCATACTAGCGGCATACGCAACAACTAATGCCTGTGATTCTTCAAGATTAAGTTCACATTCCTGGAGTAAAATTTCGAGAATTATTGATTTTACAAAAAAATGTACCAGTATGTAATTACCTGTAGTTACATTTTCAAATCTATATCTTATTCTTTGCGGAAAATGCCTCTATATGTTCATTTATTTAAGGCTTAATACTTAAACAATGGAACGCGGGCCATTAAGGTGACAAACCTGTATTTGCGGTCACCTCCGAATGAAGACCACCAATAAAGGTGAATAAAGGCCATTCTTTGAAAAACCGTCACTGATTATTTAGAATAAAGTGACCTCCAAATAAAAGCCATCTGTCAATAAAGGCCACATTATGTCTTTCCCAAGGGTGGTCTTTTTCGGAGGTGGTTGCAAACACAGGTTTGACTGTACAGAGAAAAGAGCTTTAAATTTATAAACAAAAACGTAAGAAACAAAAATGTAAATGAATCATACGTCGGACTTGCTTTATAGAATTTGATAGATTATCAAGCTTGCCTGGTATTCTCCAGGTGACGAAGTCTCACATCTTAACTTGACTGTTGTCCTTGAATATGGAAGCTCCTCTGATGCCGATCCGTCCCCAAATAAGTCTGTACTCAGAAGGCTTTCCATGCTGAGATTTATCTAAAAATAAATGTCCCTACTTGTTCACTAAATCTGTCAACGAAGTGTGAGGATGTACTATTTTCTATGTGCGTTTTTTTAAACCCGTTAAGAGAAGAGACCCGAGACTTATCAATGTAGGAAGTTAAAGAAGTTAAAACTTTAAATGAAACAGAGCATTCCGGGACACTGTTGTATTGACATACGTACCATTCAACTAAAGAAATGTTATAATATTGAATATAGTATTTTTAGCTATTTTATGTCACCTTTCACTCTGTATCTTCTCCATTATCTCTCCTCTCGCCTCCTCTAATTTACTTCTCCCTTTCTTATCTTCTCCTTCATCTATCCTTTCCCTCTCTCCACATTCCATATCCTTTCTTTTTTTCTGAAGTCATCTCTTCTTCAATCCTTGTCTACCTCACCCTACCGCCTGCTTCCTCCTCCCAAATTTCCTATCTCCCAGCTCCTTCGATTCTCCCTCCAATACTTCTACCCTTCTATATCCTCTCCAACTAACCCTCTTTCTATGTTCACACCCATCTTCCTCCTCCCTTCATTTTCTCTTCCCACCACACTCTCTATCCTAACCTCCTTCTATCGTTTTCTATCTATCTCTCTCAACATTTATCTTACCTCATTAGGGGAAGTATTTCTTGACAGTAAAGTCCAACCGTTTTCTGCTAAGTCTGGATCTCTTTCTAAAAATATGCATGTACACATGAATATCACACATCATAATCACACAGAACATACTATTCGATCAGTACATACAGAATTTACGTAAATGTCCAAAAATAATATGAAACCTGTGAACTAAGGCCACCCTTAGAAAAGACAAAATGTAGCCTTTATTGGCGGATGTCCCAAATAAACAATGTACTATGAAACTAGATTACATTAAAAATGATATGTGTAAATGTATGAGACCAGCAAACAACGATGTATATATAACAAAATTGTACGACTGATAGTTAGTTATAACATTACACTGGATAATATCTTAGGTGGGTCAAAATTACATGAAAGAATGTGTAATAAACTGCGCAGTATCTGGAGTTGTTCATTTGTATACATGTATAGGCTTGTATATATCTTCTTTAAGTATGTTTTCCTCGGAATTTGTGCCACACTAGAAGTTGTACTCGTAATAGCATTTACAAAGGTGCCTACTTGACCTAACAATGCAAATTTGAGGTACATGTCTGACCTTTTAATGTAACATTCAGATACACGTCTGACCTTTTAATGTAACATTCAGGTACATGTCCGACATTTTAATGTAACATTCAGGTACACGTCTGACCTCTTAATGCAACATTCAGGTACACGTCTGACATTTTAATGTAACATTCAGGTACACGGCTGACCCCTTAATGTAACATTCAGGTATACGCCTGATCTTTTGATGTAACATTCAGGTACACGTCTAACCTCTAAATGTAACATTCAGGTACACGTCTGACCTCTAAATATAACATTCAGGTACACGTCTAACCTCTAAATGTAACATTCAGGTACACGTCTGACCTCTAAATGTAACATTCAGGTACACGTCTGACCTCTAAATGTAACATTCAGGTACACGTCTGATCTCTTAATATAACATTCAGGTACACGTCTGACCTCTAAATTTAACATTCAGGTATACGTCTGATCTCTTAATATAACATTCAGGTACACGTCTGATCTCTTAATATAACATTCAGGAACATGTCTGACATTAATCTCATAGTTGAATTAGTTAGACTTATACAAGTCTGGTTAATGTCAGCAACATGGAGATACAAACATGCAAACTAAAGTGGTTGAAGTGTTTGGTTATATTGCAAAAGCATAATTATGCACTTATCATGATTAAGTCTGCAGCATACACGTACGTCAATCTGTGGACGTGTATTTGTCTGGTTACGTTGTTATGGTCAATTTTGTCGTAATCAATGCACAACTCAAAACTCCTCAATGGTCCCCTCGGATTTCTGCAAATAACTTGAATATTTCTTTAGAAAGTGATACCAAATTTTGTGTACATATTTATCGACAGCCAACTATCATTCCATAAAATTTCTTAAAAAAGAGAATAATTTGAAAGAATATTGGGAGTAAGTATCATAAGACAATCCTTCAAGCTTCTGACATCAACACTTGGGTTCGAGTTTTTTTATGGTACAGTGGATACAGGCATTATTCAAAATTATGTTTCTAGATTTTTTTGCGTGTTTGTTTCAATAAAATTAACGAAAAATCTGTTATTTTTACAAAGATGAGTAAATACACGGTGTTTCTGATAGCATGCACATTAAAAATAGGATAGGTAGGTCGGGAATCTTGGGGGAGGAGGTGTTATTCTGGAGTTGAAACCACAGTTGATATTATTTTAGAGTTGAAATGTAAAAAAAGTGAGACATGTACCGTTCCTCGGGCTTACTAAAAAGTCTAGGGCCGCAGGGGGAGTAGTGTAGGTCAGGTAACTATATACAAACATTTTTTTCTCCTAAAAATGTAGTATCATTTAAAGACGTGATTTCATTATGAGAGAAAGTTCGAATACACGGATCGTGAAGTCCTTTGATGGTAAACTAATTCTGTGGTGCTTTATAATACCGGTAACTATTCATTTTAACACTGATTTATAGCGAAATATGAATTCTGTCTTGTTCATTGATTTACTCGCCTACTTTCGTTTTCAAAAAAAAAAACAAGAACGTAAAATATCAAAATAATATCAATTACAAAGAGTTGAATTACCTTTGTATAATTATTTACAGATATTTAAAGTTAGAAAGTTTTTTTACCTGCCATTGTTTTTGATGTAATGCAAAATGGTGAATATAAATCGATTTCATTACTTCACCAAAATGTCACCCATTCTGTCTGGCTCAATCTTTACGCCACGAGAATACGGGAAGAATACTGATAAATCCAAACAAACAAAAAATATTTTGATAAAGATCGCCACTTTCAGTTATTATAAATCTTATTCCATTAATTCGTACAAGGCGTAATTAAGATCACACCATAACTGCGATTATTTTTCGTGTGTAAATTCATATTTACGTTAACACGTCACGGATTGGTAACCCAGTATTCTACGGGTCATATAATAGTACGCTATTTAAGATGAACGGAAAACATGAATTCAAGTATACAATATTTGAGATTTTCTGACTGGAATATTTTGTCTTATTTCACACATATTGTGCGCGTTATGTACATCTAAGTCACGGACATCAAACCAAGTTTAACCAAACATAGACTGCCTAGAAACTTCCATAATTTTCTTTGGTTTGTCTTCAACCAGCAGTCTATGTCATAAATCATTTAAAGGGAGGTAACTTCAGAAAGACAACAGAAAATCATGATGATGAAAACTTTAGAAGCCACTCGATGCCCTCAGTATTACACATTATTTATTACAAGTTTGATGGACTTACTACAACAGGTCGGTAATATCCTAAATAAAGACATTTTTTTGCATTTCAAAAATATTTGTGTTCACTTAAATTACATTTCTCAGTTTTTCATTCAGCACCGCTATGAAAATGTTGATATGAAAAATGTTTTTTTTTAAGTTCTAATAAAAGTGGGTTTGCATTCGTTTTGTGTACTTGTGATTTGTTAGCAAATGAATATACTAATAGTGCTGGGGTATTAGTGAGGTCAACTGACAATGATATATGATTGTGTAAACTTAATGATAACAAAAGATAAAATTCAGGCATATTGACCTAAGAATACTAAGACTTAAATGATTTTTATGAATGGCTAAATATGTAGACATGGACACAGCATCAAAAACCTGAGCATATCTGGCTCTTACTCAACACCTGGTTCAGGTGGGTTAATGAAAACAGAAGTCACAACAGTTTTATATTGCTTTAATATTTTTGTCTCACATTGTTGTTATAAACAGTACAACAATAACATGGCATAATTATATACATTTAATTAATTCAATTACAATGAAAGGTAATACCGTTCAACAGACATAAGATTTCCAAGACAAATTAAATAAATGGAATAAACAAGACAATTGTGGAGAGTAGATTTAGCTAATTGGGATATTTGATCAACAGAAAGATTTTGAAATTCATTATACGATGGATATTAAAAGTTCAAAAAATAAAAATTTGGCACTAACTAAAATATCTGTTAAATATATTTATCTTATACTTTTTTATGCAACAGCAGTCACTTATAGTGAAAATAGACTGAAAATGATGATTACAGAAATTGTTCATGTGGTAATTGTCTTGGGAACTATTCTCTACATGCTGTTTAAACTCATCATTCCAAGGCTTACTACATCCTTTACTTTTCCCTAAATCTAACTGAAGTGTGGCAAGTAACAAGAGTTGATTTATGATAACACACCACTGTCCTTGTTTACCACTAATTTTTACTGCTTTAGTCATACATCATAAATTGTTTCATCACACTCAGTCATATCAAAGCTCTCAAGAATAATACCATTAAACAGTGATTAAAGAGGCTAGCAATGGACTAGATATGTTAATGCTGATATCCATATAGAATTTGACCCAGAAATTAAATGAAGGCATTTTTAAGGAATAAATCAATTGATATACACATAAAAATGCAGGTATAAAGGAAGATAATTGTAATGTTAAATTAATTTCTAGTCAGACATACAAGTGGTATCACAAGGCAAAAATAGAAGAATGTGTCCCTTTTACAGAAGTTGACTATAAGGTCCATTGAAATTATGAGTCAACATCAGATAGCTGCTTTCCTATCCTACATCAGTTAACAAGGAAGGAAATAAGTTCACAATAACATGAAAAGTAGAGGAAAGGGAAAATACATCACTGCTTCAGACCTCAACACAAATAAATTGATATCTTAGAGTAATGGCAAGATAATATCAAGAAATTGTCATCACAGATGAGACATTTTAACCAACTAGTAACAGACATGCAGACTGATAAAGCAACAAATGTTACACAACTTCACACAAGTCTTAAGATATATATGTTTTGATTACTGCCATATCAACAGCATATAGTCATGTGTATTAAAAATTAGATCATTGTATTACAGAATAATAACACTAATAATTATCTTGAAGTGTACGCTCGACCTTTCACAGTATGAATCAAACACAATACGAAAATACAACAAATGCAAAAATCATCTTTAATCTTCCATTAAACAAACTATCACAGATATAATAGTATTGTTACATGAAATATATATTGTTCTCTTTGACTGAATAATGTTGGCCTAAAGACTTACAGGCGACAACAAAAGAATGATGGTTATGTATCTTTTCTTGAGTATACATCTATTTTCAAGTTTGATCTTCACTTTGGTCATTGTCTGTGGCTTCCAGACATGGAAGGATAGTCTCATTTCATGCTAAACAAAGATAAGCAAATCCATCATGCATTTAACACCATGAAATAAATAGTACAACAGATTAAAACCACTTAAAACGGGCTGAAGAGTGTTTTGTACATGCATGGTCCCAACGTAAGATCTACTAACAGTACAGAACAATACACCTAAGCCAAAAAGGGTTCACAGAATGATAGCGAGTAACTGTTTCCCACTTTTATACAAATGAATAACTTTGCCCTCTTCATAATTAAATAAATCTTACAATTGTGAAAAAATTCTAACATCCAATGATCTCCTTCATCATCGTTCAGGCCTTATACCAATAATGTCCAAAATTATAATTTCAAAATGAAGCAGACGGATTTAGGAAACACATGTATAAATTTTATAGGTTTATATGATAGGAAATTATTGTCTGTGATATTTTTCAATGACAATCCTTAATGTTCCTGTAAATTTGTATTGAAGTCTATGGGAATAGCTATAATTATTCAATGATAAAAGAAGGGCCATCATTATAAAAAATTATGGTAAAAAGATGCAAACAGAATTTTCAATCTAATTTAGTAAAGAAAAATTTAAGTACTGCACAATATTTTCAGATATTAATATTTTTCTTTTTTTTCCACAAGGGCACCAACCCTGACATTTTTTTCAAAATGTGTCATAAAACAAATTTAAGTATCTATCAAAGAAATAACCATTATCAAACAATCCTATTTTAATGACATAAAATAAGTACAGTATTATAGATATAATAGCTTCAGTGTCTAATTTATGTTCACCTTAAGACCATGGAATTCGTATTAGAGAACATAAATCATGGAATGATAACAGTAAGGGGAGACAATTAACATGAAACCAATAATTATCAATGTACGAGAACAATATTTCTAAACAAATGTCACATAACAGACTAAGTATATGATTAATTATAATATTAATGATGAAATGAAATGTGATTTAAATGCTAGCACTCCACAAACCTTTCAGAAAATCATTTTGTTCATGAACAGATATAATTGTTCACAAATGTTACATGCGTACAAATAAAAAAATCTAAATAGCACACTTTAGTCAACAATACAGAAACTAATTGCACCAAGTTGAAGAAAATAGCACTTAATCTTTAGTAAGAATGACCATAATAAACAGCCAAGCTATGTTCTTATAACAGCATACATGCTTGTTACATTGTAACTAACAAAATAAACACAAGTCTTCAAAAAAAAACACTCTCAAGATTGCAATTTTATCATCATCATCATCATCATCATCATCATATTTTTGGATTATTAGAAATCCATTTCAGTGAATTCATCATAATCGATCTACTTAATTTTCATAATCAGCACTTCTAAAGGGTGGAAAACAATTTACACAATAAGCAAGTCACTAGATAGTAAGCCCACAATGTACAAATGTATCAATTTATCTGTTTACAAAAGGATTCTTCCTATTTGAAAATTTTTTGTAAAAGTTCATCTTCATGACATGGAAAGGGTCAATGATTAATCCAATCTGAGACAACTATTGACCTAAAATATATCAATTGCACATAAGTTGCAGGTATAACAGGCAAGGACATAAAGTCACTTGCAGCACAAGTAAGCATATTCCTCTGACATTCTCACATTACACAAAATGCTCTCACTAAACTTTTTGTTGAAGTAAAAACTTACCCAAAATAAGACTAAACTAGATTGTAGTATCAAATCAATATATCAAAGAACTAATTCTGCCCAAAGTTTGCTTCTGAAAACTAGTTTTATTGATGCATTGTTTTACGTTTTTATTTTCATTGCAGAAATCCTGAAGCTAACAATGTATTTCTTAAGACAAAGTTGACAACGGAAAAGATCATTCAACATGATATGCTAGATATCTTGACCAGGAAAGTTCTCAATATCAGCTCTAAACACCATCAATTCTGCAGTTCTGTAGTTCTGATAACTCAGTTTCAGTGAATAAGGTTACCATAACAACACACCTCTATAACATGAACACAACTCGACCAGCATTATCTGCCTATCTCAGTACATCAGTCCAAGTCAACAATACTAAGGATACACAACACATGATGGTACATCCCTGTATGTAACATATTATACAATACTTATGTTCCATATCAACCCATGATATTCCAGCCGTTTAGTCTTTTGATGAAAATAAATACAAATTATTCGTAGCAGCAACAGCTAGTATATTCTCCTGTGGATGCCAGGCAGAGTGAAGTATTTTCCTATTGAAATCCAAGCAATCTACACTAATCTCTTCTTTCTTTCGTTTTCCACCGCTACAAACTTTTCGTGGTTTTAAGACAGTTTTTGGCTTCATATTCTCACGACTTGCTTCTAAGGTAACATCACGCTTTGAATCACGATCAAACATACGAAAGAAGTTGTTATAAGAACCTGTCATTATGTGCCTGTGAATACAGAAATATAGAGTTACATCTCTGAATGGTGCACAGCTCAAGGCAAAGTGAATTAAAACATTTTAAATTACTATTAACAACCAAAAATCTCTTACGGTCAAATAAGCAGATGCTTATAAATGATATTGTAATTATAAAACTTTAATCACAAAACAATGAAATCCATTAACACAATGTACAGAAAAAGTTCAGGCAAACAAGTGTCAACACATTTCAAACACAAGACATTTCCAATCCGTACAAACATACCTATCATTACCACTCCAAGCGCATTCGAACTTGTCAAATATACAATCATTCTCATATAGTGAACACAGTTTACTTCTAAGGAACTCGTGGACTTGGAACGTTTCTATAGGCTTAGAGTCCATATGAAGGTCCCAGACTTTAACAGATAGATAATCCCTGGTCACCATATACCGACCGTTATGACTAAATTTGACATCTGATATACTAGATATAATCTCAGAAAAGAAGCTCCTGTTTGTAGGATCCTCCGGCTCTTCAAACACTGAAACAGAAAATTCATCTAAATATTCATATATACACAAATGGATAAGGACATTTTGTGAATATAATGTACAAAATTTCTGATCCATGCTTATTGCAAAATGCTCAAAGTTTTAATACAAAAAACTGACCTAAAAGTCAGAGTGATGGTTGTACACATTTAACACAGTCTGAAAAAGAAAATATGATAAAAAATATCAAGGTATTTGATTCCGCTAGTAGAATAGTGTCTGCAGGTAACGGGGCATGATAACAAAGATGTTTTATCTTGCACGAAGCCCACACTTTTCTCTACCTGTTGCTATCATTGTACACAGACAAAAATATCTATGCACACAAGTGTCTTAACAGGGTAATAACATTGATTCCAAGTAATAACTTAATAAATTTTATGTCAGAATACAAAAAGACCAATATTAGAGACATTTTTGCCTTATGTTACTTTTCAAGTCTTCTATATTTTGGAGTACTAACGACCACCAGCTTAACAACAGTATATCCATCTCGTGTAAAGTAAAAAGATGAAAATATCTTTAAAAATTCAATTTACAAAATAACTTGTACAGCTAATAACTAACTTTAACGTACAAGTGTCTGCAGGTAACGGGGCATGATAACAAAGATGTTTTATCTTGCACGAAGCCCACACTTTTCTCTACCTGTTGCTATCATTGTACACAGACAAAAATATCTATGCACACAAGTGTCTTAACAGGGTAATAACATTGATTCCAAGTAATAACTTAATAAATTTTATGTCAGAATACAAAAAGACCAATATTAGAGACATTTTTGCCTTATGTTACTTTTCAAGTCTTCGATATTTTGGAGTACTAACGACCACCAGCTTAACAACAGTATATCTATCTCGTGTAAAGTAAAAAGATGAAAATATCTTTAAAAATTCAATTTACAAAATAACTTGTACAGCTAATAACTAACTTTAATGTACAAGTGTCTGCAGGTAACGGGGCATGATAACAAAGATGTTTTATCTTGCACGAAGCCTACATTTTTCTCTACCTGTTGCTATCATTGTACACAGACAAAAAAATCTATGCACACAAGTGTCTTAACAGGTTATAGTAAAACAAAAAAATCCCTGATACAGTCAGTATGACTTACAAAAAAGGATTCAAACTGGAAAGTTTCACCAAATATATAATTCATATATTCTGACAGTTTCAAACAGACAAAAAATTTAACATCATTTGTTAAAAGGTACTGGAACAAAATAACAAGAATATTGATCCCACACGAAGCCTCTCCTTTACTTTTCCTGTTTTGTCTTAGCACACAAACAATAAATATTTGTGGCTAATCATCTAAACGGGATCAAAATGAACTAAAAAAAAGCCAAGTCTAAATTTATGAAATTTATTACATGAGATACATATTGGACAAAACCATATGTACAACTAGTAATACCACTTCACTAGTAAAGTACGCATGTTACCTATCTCAATATTTGGAATGCTAAAAGATAGGAGAACAAGATAATCAAATTATTGTGCATAACGTAGCATATTTTTCAGTATAATTATTTGCAGGTAACGGGGCAAAATGACAAAAATGGCCAATCTTGCACGAAGCCTACACTTTACTATTCCTGTTGTAATCATTGTTCTCAGACGATACAAAGTCTGTGAACACAAGTGTCTTAACAGGGTTTTGTGCAGAGTAAGTGTGAACCATTTGAACTGTAAATGTATATACTTACACTTAGCATGTTTGTCGCACAATGCTTGTTCCCTCATATCACAGAGACGAATTGTGCCTTTGCTACTACTGTATACAAACAAGTTACATTCCGTTGGATGGAATTCAGCTGCTGTTATTACTTCTGTTAATTCTTCCATATTAGCAGGTTTGATATCAACTATATCTATAACTAGGTTAAGGTTTATACAGAAATACATCAAACAGGTTCATTTTAAAACCATTTTATAAAGTCATGAAATAGTCAGTTCAATGATTAATTATTACAAATCATTTGAGATCAAATCAACAAATCCTATCAAAACCCATTAAAGTTAATGCCACTCAGTATACAAGAACATCTCTTCAGCTAGTTTGTTTCTGTTTTAAGTCAGGGCTTTTTTTTCCTTCTATAGCAAGGGCCGTTTATAGGCATCTTCCCCTCAGAAAAAATCCTTAAATTCATGCAGATTTCCCCTAAAATTCAGTTTTCATCAAGTTTTTTCTTCCCCTTTTGCAAAAAATACAGCGTTATTTTTCCCAAATTTAAGAAAGGCCCCTTCCCCTACCTGTGAAAAAAAAGCCCTGAAAGTTTAAGCAAGAGGCATTCACGTACATGAAAGTTGACACATGCACACATCCATACAAAGATTTTTTCTAAGAAAAGCAATATGACTCAAATCATGAACTGAGAATAACAAATCATCACATACATTAAACAGTGTATAAGCAACCTCATTATACAGTTCAAAAAAGGATACTAAAGCTTTGATTAGTAACTTCTAAATGCCAGAGGTTGATACGTAGATCATCAGCAGACAAATAAGTCTCCTGATCACTATTCACCGAGATTGAGTTAATATGGTAAGTATGAGCATTAGCAAAGATGCGTCGAGGACTGGCCTCAATAAGCAGCTCCATTGGTTTGAAACTTGGTACCCGTAAGGTAGTTATAGATGATGGATCCCGTAGTAGACCAGATTCATCCTTCAGGTTGTAACCTTCAGGCCTTTTATCACGTTCTGTCACCTTCCATAACTTAATTGTTTTATCTGAAATGTAATTTTCATCTCCTATCATACAAATACTCTGTCCTTTAAATATAGACATACAAACATATTATGCATACCTCTAAATTATTCTCATCAATAATGTTTTTTTGTTTCTACCTGACTTATTGTCACAGGGATTTAACGCCATATTTCAACAATTTTTCAGTTATATACAGCGACAGGTTCACCTGGCTAAGTTTCCTGGACTGTATACTAACCCGTACTAACTTACCCTTCCACAAGAAGCCGACAACTTCTCCACATATGGACATTTTCATTAATAATGGATATGAAAAACAAATTCAGATATATTCACATACATGTTAAATGATTGAGATCACAGGGGGCTAGCAAGTTTGTTTAAAACTACGCCTAAAATAAGGGATGCTAAATTTTCTAATAACTAACTAATAATTTTCTAATAAACAAACTTGGTACAGAAACTGTCATTTCGAAGTTGCAACCCTTGTATATGTATATATTTAACATAGGTGTTTTTGGTCCGTGTGGCCATCAGTCTTCTCGGTTAATTTTTTTTTACTATAATCCACAGGACTATGCTTTGTGACAAAAGTTATAGTCCTCATAGAATTTTTATAGTCCGAGCTAGTTTGAATTGTATGTAAGAGTATTTGTTAAATTACTTAGGGACATCAATCCTACTTAATCATTATCCTGGTATTCGTCTTGAATGTTCAGAATATGTTATTTAATATCATTTTTAACAATTAACCATTTAAATCAATTCTTTCTTCAGCATTAGACTAATCATTTACTGTCAAAGCTTTCTGGCTACAACTAGTGATATGTAATGGTCAGAAATATGGCAACACAATTGTTACATAAAATCGGAACAAATTCAATAAATCAGTTGTATTGCAACTTGTTGTAAAGCATTTTAAATTTGCTCACTAGTCAGGCCAGTAACTTTACAGAATTTACTCGCCCAAAACCAAAATTACTGATGCAGATAACAAAACCCAAAATTGAAATACCAAGCTTTGCACCTTCAACAAACCATAGAATATTCATAACACTATATAATATATATAACATAATATTCCAATAAAAATTTACTTATTCCATTCTATAATTAGAGGTTGCTTCAAGCTCAGTGTCCAACAAATTTATTTAGCATGTGGTAGCCCAGTGGGCCACCAGAATTTTCTGGTAGGCGAGTAGCTTTCAGATTTTTTCTGTTTTTTTTTCTCTTGAGTAAAATCAAAATTTAACCTGAGTTACACATGTCATAATTATACTTACAGAATTATAAGAATATGGCTGATAACATATCTATGAGCTAATAGTCTTGCGAACAAAGCATATCCGAATTCAGTTCATGTCCGAAATAAGTATAATTAGACACTCAATAAACACTGCACAGATCGATTTTGCAAAGGCTTTAGCAAGAAAATGTTTTCACAACACTTAAGTCTGCGAATTACATCAAAAATCAACGCCCAAGGATATAAAATGACCCACACCATAAAATCTCCTTTATATGTATGACCAATCTATTAATCCTGGGAAACCTTGCAACTGTACTAAAAATAAATCATTTGCAGAGGCATGCAAGAATATAGTAGTCATGTGACTAGTGATTGGAATCGGATGACAAAATCATAATCGATTATCGGTTTGTCCCAACCGATCGATTATCGATTATAATCGATTATTTTCCCAATGCGAATTGTTTGTTTTACAGTTGTTACTTGTTGTAATAAATGCTTTCAGCCTACTACTGTATTTAGGCTTTTGTTATTGTTTTATTAGTTGCTACGTGCATTGTGCTAATTAGCCTGCTTGTTGCATTGTGAAGGATTCAAACATTTCAGGCGTTCAGCAACGGACCTTTCAGTTCTAATTTCTAAATATATTCAGGTTAAGAGGTTCACATCAGGAGTTCTGTGAACTTCTGTCCGAAATAAGTTTAATTAGAAAACTTAGATCTACACAGAAGAATATGGCACCAAGATTGCTAAAGGTATGATTTTCCCAAACGTCATTGTGCACGAATAATTATAGTAACATGGAAAACCCCATATTTACGATTTCCCAAAACTCTATAGTCCGGTCAGAAGATTTTTATAGCCTCGGGATCGGACTATACGCATTTTTCGCAGACAGGGCCATTTAAAGCCTATTACACACCATCTCTTCAACATGCCAGTCCCCTGTGATTGAGATGAAGACATCTGTGTATGAATACAAAAAAATATCAATAAGCATCATTTACTCCAATAGAAGACTAACCATTAGTTGAAAGCAGAAAATTAGCAGGGTTGCTCCTTTTCAACCATCTAATCTTATTAATTTTCTCTTCAATTTCTAAACTTTTAAGATAATCAAACTCAGGCTCATGACTTTGGAATGTGCTGTAAACGTTGTATTCCCCACGGGCACCAGTAAACTGGGGATTTCCCTGAAAAAATAAAATAATTTGCAGTTACAGAATGAAGTAAATCAATAAAATATCAATGGTCAAGCAATTGTCCAAACATTGTTTACTTTGGCTCTTGAGGTGTACTGGTTTATCATAGTACTTGTACTGTATCCCCCAGGTTTGTGTAGGCAATAAGCAAGAGATGAGAATAAGCATCTACTAACAGTAAATAACACTAATTAATCCATAGTTGTATTCCAGCAGAAGCACTTATCTAGCCCGTGCTGTGTTAATGCTTAAGTCTCAATAATTATTGCTTCATCAAAGTAAGTTAATCAAAGTGTTTCAAATCCCTGAAACATACATCACTGGTCACTGAACATTGTTTTTATTGAAGCAGTATACAGCAGTATGAATATCAGATTACTTGTACCAAACAGAGCACCCTGGTGATACACAGTCTTACTGTTAACAGTTTCAGTTTTCATTAAGAGCATAGTTTGATGATTCAAATGAATAATGAAACAGGCAAAATAATTCCATCTCATCAAAACAAGCACTATTTTGATAACAACAAGTATATGCTGATTTACCTTGCCATCGCGCTGGAATATTACAACACGGCCACCTTTGTCACCAGTGGCAAGCAATTCTCCATTATTATTAAATTCTACACAAGAGATGATATCAGCTGAAATACAAATAAACAAATGAATGAGCACAAAGTTAACACATTGGCAATTATGATAGTGCTGACTAGTTTGAACTTTTGAGAAGAGGTATGAAGTTTCCACACTAAATCATGTAAACGTTTAATAATTTAAACCATGGATTGAGCAGGGAAATGACACAAGGGATTGTGGGTTCAATAAAGACAACTGGATTTTACCATTGTATCACACCTTCACTTTCAATTCACTATATGCTTGTACAAGCATCCCGTACGTCAATGAAGCTAGATGCATGAGCATTTAAACTTATCTGGGTCATTCTGAAACATTTACCCTGTACTACGGTAGTAATATATGTGTCAACGTCTGATGCTAATGTCTACATCTACGTGATATTCCCGATCAATCAATACTGATTATAACTGGGAGGCGAATAATGTACAACGAAACAATAAGTAATGTCTTATGACAAAAACACAGTCATCTCGCTCTATCCGTAGAAATATGTAAATACGCGGTTTTGCAGAATTCAATATACAATAAAACCGGGTCACTTCCTGCAAAAATGTCCCGCCGCATAATATACCCTAAGGGAGTAAATGCTCACCTTCAGTTATATCCTCTTCAATAGTTCCCTTCACTTGTGAAAAACACCACTGTATCTCTCCGCCATTGCCTGGAATAAAAGACAAATGTCGTACAATTAACTTAATTCCATACTAGTTGGAGAAAATAACTTCACAGTAGTCTCGGAAAAAGCCAAATTTCAAGACTTACCCGCCATTACTGACGCCAAAAAACCTCTAGCTAATGAGAAAATAGATTGGTCTGCTATTGATTCGGTTTAAAAAATCTGTCACATCCTGATATCAAACGATGTCAACAGATCTTTTAGCTCCAAATAGGTCTCTAGCATTCAAAATGGCGCACTCCGGTTGAAAGATTTTTCTCATGACGTAACGCTAATATGGTTCCTTGCATAGTATATACCACCGACATTGATAACGGGAAACCAGTGACATTCGGATTGACTTTGATATTCTAGGCAAGACGCACATAAATTTCGATTTCGCGATCAAAATCTGCTTTACATGGCTGATTGAACCGACTATTACTTCAAATAATGTATACATGTCTCTATTATTTACGCATTTTTAATCCACGCTAATGGCGATAATGGTTATACGAATCCAACTTGATGAAACAGTTATAAATATTCTGTAGAACTTATCCAACATTTATTTCAACGATTTATCATATTAAAGTACAGTATATTGTTCAATTATGTCAGGTTTATATGAACGAAAACACGCTTTGAATAAAAAATATCAAAAGATTTTACTACGCATGGCTGACAATACGGAAATTTTTTATCTAATGAATACGACCGCGAAACACTCTCTACATGAGAATATTGTGTACGTCTAATTATATGTTTCATTTTTAAATTACGTTCAACGAAATGCAACATACCAATTATCATATATTCATAAGTTCTGCATGCCATGATTTTGCTTATCGAGCAGCAAAACAATGTTCATCTTTTTTGTTCTTTTTTTTTCGTAATCATGTGTTTTGTTTTTGCCATAAAACTTCCTTTTAACGCAGTAAACCATTTGTAGTTGTACTTCCAGTTTTTTTTTGGTATTTGTGCCTGGCACTGACGACAAATACATCAATTACAAATCAAATCCTTACGTAAAATACTTTGTAGTACATGTATTTATAGAAATACCGCACTACAGAAATAAGGCAAGGTTTATCCCTTTTAATCATGATCGGTAAATTTTCAGGGCTGGTCTCTTGTTCAGTGACAAACACAACGTCCTCCTATTTCCCATGCAACATTAAGCGACATAAAGTTATTTTAAGATATAATATAGGTCAGACACTATACTTAATAAATGTGTAATATATTAAAACTCTTGAGATAAATCATGTTTTCATTGATTCAATCGACGTATGACGTTCTGGCTTATAATGGCCAGTTTATTCAGTGCAATATCTAAAAAAAAACTCAAACATTTTAACAAGTATTCCACTTCATACTGCTCGCATCTGATAGCTAGTACATGTAGTTCCATCAATTATCGAGTTACTTAAGCTTCCCAAGAGCATTGTTTTAATTATGTGTGTAGTTATACAGTATAAAGTAAGTAAACATATGCATACAAATTTGTTACTAGAAACTGATATAAGCTTTTAGAACCAAGTTAATTGTTGTTGTTGTTGTTGTTGTTGTTGTTGTTGTTGTTGTTGTTGTTATATATATTTGTTAAAATGTGATTTGTTTTAATGTTCTTATTTGTTGTTTTACTAGTGTTGGAAGTGTTATCGTTACAATCTTCCACACAGTTTGAACCAAACAAAGAATACATGTATATATAATATTGGTTACGTCTTCAAACAATAAATACATGAATATATAATATTGGTTACGTCTTAAAACAATAAATAAATGTATATATAAAACTAGATACGTCTTTTTCATTATTTTTACTAACAACTGGAGAAGTTGCAATGACGATGGCAAAGTATACTATATAGCAATTTAAAAAGACAATTTAATTATTGCCAAGCAACTTAATTTAATTATCAACAATACCAGCCCGTGGCTACAGGGAATAAATGTTGTGATCAAAAGTGTTCGTTTTATCTTCTAAAACCATTAATTAGTTTATTCTGTATTCCTGATGTTATCATTTAATTCCGTATTGCGACTCTTTGTGTCACGTGACAGAATAAACGTAACAATGACATTCAATTTTAGATGTCAGAATTAGTATGAAAGTACATGTAATATGATGGTACATATTTTAAACAGTGACATAGCACATCATATATTCCTTATTCATGAAGCGTTGTATAATTCAAGATAAAGTTTAAGCATATTTTTATATTAATGTACATACCAAAAAAAACAAAGAACAAAAATAAAAGGATAAATTGATGTGAAAATTATAACAATTTAAATGAAACAGTTTAGATCAACCAGTGAGTAGAAGACGCTGATACATGTATTAAACAAAATGTTATCAATCCGAATCCTTATTGTCGGTCCGGACGGAAAGTTCTCGAGTAGACTGTCCTATATACTAGTATACAACGATACAGTTCACATCATCAAGAAGAGGAAGGTATGTTCTCCAACATTTTCTTACACAAGAAAGATACAATCAATAGATTTTGATTGGTCCTAATTTTAAAATATTTCCTCTCTAAATTTCTATGAAATATTCGTTAATCTCTGTAACACAAACGTACGAAAGGTTCAGGAAATGGAAAGAATCAAGCCAAGCCACACATCCCCGAAACCTCATCCGACTGAGGAATTTAGCCATGTTGGCTTTCCATCCCAGCGGATTTTATGTATTGAATTTTTTTTGTAATACACTGTATGCTTATTGTTATTGTCAAACATGGTACATGCTACATACATAGATAGTATAGTTTGGAAAACAAGGCAATGTGCCTAACATACCACATGAATATAATTATACAATGTAGTCATATAGCAATACAATACATTAAAATATTCGTATATATGTACAGGTGACATGTTTAGACTCAAAGAGAAGGTTATAGTTTACATAGAAAATCTCATTTCTCATTTCAAATGCTTTAAAATTAAATATAGATAAATTTTTAATTATGTTCATATTATTATTCTTCAGCAATTCAATAAATTTAATCATATTGGGATTCATCCAAAAATATTTCAAAATATCCAAATACATGTGGAAACAAAGTATTGGAACGCTCCATGTCATACGAATTGATAGCTTTTCGAACAACCTAGAAGTTTTAATTGACTACAATATAATGTAAAATATGAAGTTGAAATAATTTCATGCCTCGTGATAGCCGTCTGTTGAAGCACATCCACGAAGTTCGACAACAATGTTTGTTACGATATTTTAAAACGTTAAAGACAGAAGTCATCGTACAGTTAAGCCGTCTGCAGCCATGTGATTACATACACGCGCTAGTTAGCATGCAGCCATGTGATTACATACACGCGCTAGTTAGCATGCAGCCATGTGATTACATACACGCGGTAGTAAGCATGCAGGCATGTGATTACATACACGCGCTAGTTAGCATGCAACCATGTGATTACATACACGCGCTAGTTAGCATGCAGCCATGTTTAAAGTCATCAAAGTTATCACTTGGAGACAAACTGTACTTTGAATTTTGCTGTACTTATAACGCTTCGTTGGACTAGAAAACAAGCTGACAAAAATTGATGAATGCGCGGTCCATATATTGTTGGTAAAGAGTTAGTACGGTGTATTCCGGTATAGTTGGTTCCAAAAAGGTTAAACAGACCTAAATTATTTTGCACATTGTACAAAGACTGCCGATAAGATAATAGATTATATCATCCAACAGCGGACCTGTTCCTATCCCTAATGGTATAGAATCGATTGTTTTTATCAAAAAATTCCGCACCAAATTGCTTAAATTGCAGGGATGATAAGTCTAAGAATTTATCGGAATATCCATAAATTTATGTTTTGTTTAATGAATATCGGTGCAAGTAATTACCATGAATATATATGCATTGAGCAACCTCTCCAAAGCAACACCCTTTGGGAGAAGTAAAATCATGTTGTTGTTGAGAGATTGTTGCTCTAGAGAGGTTAAATTAAAAGTTCAATCGTGCAGCGGGGAAAATCATGCTGTTGTTGAAGGGAAGTTGTTGCTCAAGAGAGGGCCTCTCTGGAGAGGTTGTACTGTACATATTTTAAGTTTCATAAAAATAAAATATACATGCATATGGTTAGGTTCACATGAACGCAAACAAATAAGATAAAATAAAACGTAACAGATGCCTCCGTGACCAGAGAATATAAAATGTACACGGTTATGACTTGCATAACCTATTTTACAACAGAATAAGTGGCGATTTAAAGTGTTTAGATTAATTCATGAACTTGTCGAAGTTATATGACTAAGTTCTAAGTTAAGCTAACTTTGACCGCGAAATAAAGAAAATCTACACTTATTGAATAAACCATCTGACCTTTGCTGGGACCATGAACGGACACATTGATAAGAAATAAATTGTTCTCTTCTTATATTTTGTACAGTAAAACCCTACATAGCGACCGCCTCAATATTACGACCACCTTGTATAACGATCATTTGGACTTGCTTTTAACAACTCCCCTATAATTTAACTTGATAATGAAACCACCGCGTTATTACGACCAATGAGTGATCGATCTTTGTTTTTGGGTTTGCCGTTATTCATTATTGGACGTTAACTCTGATTTTACAGTGTATCATTGTGATCTGATATAAGTACACGTGTATATACTGTATCATATAAATTTACCCGTCTTATTATGAAACAAAACCATACAGTAAATTAAATTAGTGGACATTTTATGACTAAAGTCACGTTTTTTTTGTGACGCATGGGTATTTTTAGTACTTTATTGTCCGTAAACAAGTGACAGACATATTTTTTCTATTTATAGCAACAAACATCGTATCTTTTTCATCTGTACCAACCACCACAGTACTTTGATTGCGCTATCGTATACATTCAATTATAATCAATGTGGACGTATTGAACAACCATGCGGAACATGATCGAGTATGCAGTGTAGTCTGTTAGCAATGAAAATATACATAACCACCTGACATAATTACATGTAAGTCAGATATCAAGAAACAAACATATATATATATTACCTAATTCAACAATACAGTCAAACCTACAATAGCGATCTCAATATTACGACCGTCTAGTTATAACGACCACTTATTTTCGGACTGGCTTCCAATAACTTCCTTATAATTCAACACAATAATGAGAACACCTCATTATTACGACCGATTTTTCGGATCCCAAAGGTGGTCTCAATATCGACGTTTTACTGTAATATGAATACACAAATATTTAAAACTGTGAATGCTTATGTATGTAAGGAAAGTCTTATAAATGTACCTTGTACGTCCGGTTTATCTTTCTTTCCTATTGATCCGAGCCGAGGTCTATGATGTAACATATTCTGAACTTTGTGTAACTGTTTACTCCCGAACCCTGAACCCTTATGGGCGTGGTCCTTCGTCGGAGCAATCATTCCTGAAATGAGAATAAGTCTCTTGTTTGAAGAAATGAACACAGACACTACTGTCGGCTTAAGACGTAACTTTGATACATGAAGTATATAGACAGAGTAGAACAACGTATATAGATTAGTCCGAGATAACACTTTAGAAAAGTTAGTGAACTTTGACCTAGTTAATAGATGTGTGTTCTGAACCCTGGGCTATTGACTTGACTCATATTTACCGTACTACGTCCTAGTGTATTTGACCCAGTGTATAAGCCCACTTCTCGACAATAAAATTCAGTCATACAAATAAAACAACAGACGCATATGTTGTTACCACTGTCTGAACGCCTAAGTTAATTAAGACAGAACCCTGAGGACAGTACTAAACTAAAGGTTAATTACTACGTAAGGTATTCTTCACATCTTTTAATAATCCGTGTAACTCACTTTTAAATCTAGTACTGAAATATCAAGTAAGAAATGTGGTAAAAGGGTAACATTCAACAAGAAATGTGGTATAAGGTAACACTCAACAAGAAATGTGGTATAAGGTAACACTCAACAAGAAATGTGGTATAAGGTAACATTCAACAAGAAATGTGGTATAAGGTAACACTCAACATGAAATGTGGTATAAGGTAACACTCAACAAGAAATGTGGTATAAGGTAACATTCAACAAGAAATGTGGTATAAGGTAACATTCAACAAGAAATGTAGTATAAGGTAACATTCAACAAGAAATGTGGTATAAGGTAACACTCAACAAGAAATGTGGTATAAGGTAACACTCAACAAGAAATGTAGTAGCATTCAACAAAATAATTATTTGTTTGAAGAGAGTGTATGATGTCAATACTTAACATTGGTAATACTCTTAAGTGTCACTGCTTGTTCTCTTATCTCATCACATGACCGTCACATGATACGTCAATATGAATAAACAAAACATAACACTTCACGTGCTTCCTGATGACACAACTACTGCATAATACTATTTCAATACGCAATGATTATTTATGATCTAGTAAACATAAATTTGAGGCTTACTCACTGACTGAAATTCGAATGCAACTCTTTTTAGCTTATTTTGTTCCAAGATACTAGTGTTAGTAGTTACTGTAAAACCTCGATATCCAGACCAGTTATATACCAAAAAATACATCACTATCAAGTTAAATATAGGAACAAGATAGAAAACTGGTTCAAAAGTACGCGGTCTTTAGCCGGAGTGGTCTATAAGTTAAATTATTCGTACTTCTCATATCCGGACCACATGGGGCTAGAGCGTTGAAAGGATGGCGTACGTATATGGCAAATTAAGGTTTCAAAGGTCACAAGGACCAAAAACACTTTCGTTATATACATTTGCATGCAGTGCACCTCTCTAAAGCAACACCCTTTGGGAGAAGCAAAATTATGTTGTTGTTGTTGTTGTTGTAGAGAGGTTGTTGCCCTAGAGAGGTTAAATTAATAGTTAAATCGTACAGTGGGAAAAAAATTATGCTGTTGTTGAAGGGAAGTTGTTGCTCAAGAGAGGGCCGCTCTGGAGAGGTTCCACTGTATAACCAAGATTGACGCTGACTTTATTGTTTAGTAATTAAAACTTTAATTAACTTTAATTAAAAAGAAAGCATTTTAATAAACATTAGTGTACATTTCATGCTATTAACAAATCGATGACAATTATTACTAAGGAGTTAATTTATTATTGATGAAAGGAAATCGATGAATGCAAGTCATTCATCGGCGTGTTCACTAATTGTTCGTACAGGCATAGACGGTGTGTATCCGACTTATAAATAACATTTGAAAGAAATTCTAAACAATTACATTCCAGTGCTACTCCCTGTGATAGTGTTAAAAACAGCCATACCCCCAGAGCAACAGGTAAGCTTTCTCAGTGAATTGGGTATTACTCCATCATTTCATTTTGAATTGGGTATTTGCTGAATATAACTGGGTTTCCTGAAACCTGAAAGTCTATGATTTTTATATCAATTGGGAATTCATGCTCTTACTAATCAAGTCTAAACTGTACTCATTTGGTTGTTTTTGAACCGCATCGCTACAACGTTTGTCCGAGACTATGAGGAACAACTGACAAACGAAAATGACAATATGCATGTATTTTCATGAAAATTGATTTCGATACGCATCATAAATATGTTAATTGGGTATTTTGCTTTTGTAATTGCTTTTTGATACGCATCTAAAATAGTTTTAATTGCGTATTTTGTAAATTTAATTGAGTAAATACGCAAATACGCAGCTTATCTGTTGCTCTGCCCCCCCCCTAGAAAATATAAAAAGGAAACTATCAAATGTACTCGAACAGGTTTGATTAAAAATTGAATTTGATCACTAAAAATTCACAATCAATAGTATGTATTTTATTATACTGAGCTTTTATAAAAAAAGTTCAAATAGCAAGTAATTTGATATCTTTAGTGCAACTACGAAATTGTTTTAACATACAACACATATTCATTGAAGTAATAAATGATGAGTTATTTCAGATTAAACATATTCCCATCTTGTCCGTTGGTTGTTAGAAAATAGTTCCCCCATAAAAAGCTCGTGTAGCAGTTTAATTATTCAGAAGACAACATTGATGAGTAATAAATTGTATACACACCATTGTATGAGACGCTAAACCAAAAAATAAAAGCTTCATTCTTCCAGAATCATTACAGAAAGTCCTCAGTTCCTACAATTGTTTTATGTTGTGTAGATGATAAGATTAGATCTGGCCTGTGGCTATTTCCGGACACTAGAAGCTATATATCAACATTAATGTTGTTATTATTGTCCTTTGTCTGTGTGTCTCTGACATGTTGATTATATGGCAGAATGGGGCCTTTCTGGAATATTTCAGAACTCGCATATATAGTTATTAATGAACTCTCCTTGTGGGTTGAATAGACAACAACATTGTCATAACAGATTGAATTTTTAAAAAATCATGTCTATATCACTAGTTCTTACGAGGAAAATGGTAATTTACTAAATGAACGACGAACTAGTACTTGCTGAAACCTGTTGGAAACTATCGTTTGTTTGAATATGTGTATTTTAATTATTAACGGTTCATTTTTAAAAATTCCCATCATCAAAGTCCTCCCCTGTGTCAATTGATCTAATACACGTATAAACAAATACTGTGAACTGTGAACTTAATAAAGAAACAATAGAATGAGACTCACTGCAATATATCTATTGATTGTGTATTTATGTAGTCACCGTTATATGTTTCATGAATAAAGGTGTCAGGTATATAAATTATTGAGCATTAAATATATTTCATATATATTGTACATGTAAATGTATACAAAGAAGCGAGTATGGCACAAACAACATGTTGAGTAGACATATACAGTGTTTTTAAAAAGACAAGATCATTTACATGTGTATAGGACCGCTCAGAGAAATACCATGTAATTTATTTTTGCGACAATGAACAAGTCAACTTATACGAAACGTGTCTATATTGCATAATACATGAGTTCATCATTCACTTCGCTAATAGATAGACTAGTCTTTAATCGACCCATATATGAGACGGATCAATGAGTCTAATGCTATCACGATGTAATTCTGTAGGAATTATCAGCAATAAAGCGAGTTTGCCTGAGATAGAGAAATAAAAGTTTGGTGAAAGATTTGGATGTAACTAAAACTTATTACATTTATTTGTAGTTTTACCATAATTTTGACGAGAAACGTTCCTGTAACAACCTAGCTCACTCTTTGTAAGGTGACCTCAGCTGACTTTATTTTGCGAAACTACAGAAAGACATTTCAAAGAATTCTGATATTAATTATCTTACCACCAAACTGTGAACAGTGCTGGTGGACATTTAATGAAATATACAAACGTCTTGTGAGACAAAAATATTAATTTGAAATTGTCGTTCAAACTTAATATTTTTATGAAACAACACTGAAAAAACAAGTTTAGGTTAAAATATCTGACATTAACAGGTGCTGTACAAAACTGAAATATCTATAATAAACATCAATAAAATCATAGACGATTTGTTTCATAAAATCACTTACACATTTGCCGCTTAGTAATCCACAAAACAATCATAGAAAAAAAACAATACAATAACTGGGACTAGATGAGTGTTTCTTATTCAAACCCCACTCAGTGGTGTATGGAGACCGATTGTTCACTTTAAGTAGTATACATAGAAGATGATTGAGATTTTAACCTAGTAAAACTAACGTAGTATCCATCGTTTTAGTTTATTTCCTGTATTAAAATATATGAACTTTACACACTTTCTAAACACAAATTAATGTGATATTTTCCTAGAAGCTCATGCTGGTTCGTTTTGTTGTCTAGCAACAACATGTCGTAATAATTCCTGCATCTGACGATAAAACTTAACATGAATGAAAGAGTCTAAATACAGACACACACATCCACGTAAACAGTGCTTAGAGAATTTATTGGATTAGAAACAGCCTGGAACTGCAAATATCGACTTCTTTTGTGTCTTTAAACATTAATAGTAAATTTAATAAATAATGAATGACATTGAGTGATAAAATTAATTTAGCCGGCGCAGTTTCAGTCCGGGTTATTTACGTTCTGTCGGACAATCAGGGAGATATGATCATATTGATATGTACGACTAACGACATGAAAAACAACAAAACAATATCCGTGACAGCCGGTTGTCTTAAAGGTTGTCTGTGTCTTATAGGTTGTCTGTGTGTCTTAAAGGTTGTCTGTGTCTTTAAGGAAAATACAATAACTTAACATTTTGATTATATGGTTTCAACGCCCTGCCCAATGGGCCTTTAAGTCACTCATCAATTATAATAGAATGCAATTTAAGCATAACACGCAATGAGAATAATTACTACACCATGGTAAATATTTACATAACACAGTTGTTACACAGATGTATATTCATTCTTATTTGTTTTATGAATAATGTTTGCGTATCATGAATGATCTTAAAAGATAATTGGCAACTTATCGTGGATAATTTAATACTAAAATCATTTCTTTATCATTATCAATCAATTGATTAAAATCGTTTGTATTATACAGGTCACGTAAGACAGACATGAAGCCTAATCTCAGAATAAAAGAATACTGTTCATATGAAGAGGTAACCCAGATCTGATAAATCTACAAACTTTACAAAGTCTATCCACATTTTAAGAGATACGAGTTACGCGCAAAATATTTCACGTCACAATAAGGATTAGAACAAAAACACACAAACTGTTGTTGACATGCAGAGACGTATAAATCAGTTTACATGTACATGTTGCATTTATAAACTAGATATCAATTAGTTAATACATGCTACTTATATATTATCATTTACTCACATGTGTTTATTTTTTTTCTTAAACGGCTACAAATGATTGATTTATCTCGGGACATTGAAATTCTCAAACAACGAAACAATTTTGCTTTCTGTTGAGGCTTAAACAGATTACAAACTGTTATTTATTCTTACGTTAGTCAAACCAGTGTTCCTGGGTACATATCAGCTGTCACCCGTTCCTCCACAAGCAAAGACCAACTTTCCTAAGTTTCTGTAGATGTATAAGCGTTTTTAGAGTAATTGACTTGACGCTAATTACTTATGATGTCATAAATGTACACGAATATTCATTGTCACGTGCAATGAAGACGTTTGCGCAAAACCAGTATCGTGATATCCTGAAATCTTTGAATATTAACATCAACTACACTTTAATGTTAATAATGTATTGATAGTAAGGATGAAGGAGACATGTAGCTGAGATTTGCGCAGAAGGAAGTATCATGCATACTAAATAGTAAACCTCAAGTGTGTGATTACTTCAGGCTTAAGTGTATAACCATTGATATAAAACAGACAATCATGTAACATGTTAAATAAGAGTTACAAATTGTAGTTGTAAACATGCCTAGCAACATTGAGCATCATAAAGTCGGGTAATTTCCAAAATTATTCGCTTCATTTACCAACAAGTTAAATGCCTTAACTCAAACAATATGACATCAGAATACAGCTAAATGACATCAGAATACAGAAGTTCAGGAATAACTACGAGACTTGCCGGAAAAATCACAGTAGTTCTCACAGTTCTCCTAGTAAAGGAGAAATCACTGAGTGCTGATTAATTGCGATGATTAATTTTCACATGCATTCACAAAACAGTTTAATTGATACACAATATATGCATTACAATGTATACATTATCTAAATAATGCGCTAAGAGAAAACAAAATTAGAACAAATCTATTAATAAACGGTACGAACAAGTTGTCATTATATTCTTTAAGTGTAGTTTGTCACAGCTCAACAAGTAGGTAAAAACCATCGTACTACATCAAATGTTAAAATGTGCATTTAATACATAATTACGAAAATAAGGAAAAACTAACCAAGCATTTGTCTTGTATGATAATTTCCAATGAACACAAACAGCTTTAGTCGCCACACACATATAATTCGTCCGTGGTTAAACTTAACTGGGTTATCAGGATAAATTAAGTATTCCAAAGTGCGTTTTTGTATTAACTTGCTCGGTCTGATTTAATCTTATATAGTCCATCAACACTGATAACATTCATGTAACACAGCATTTTATTATTGTCCAAGGTTTGCTAAATACACCGAGTCACTTACAGCCACAGATTAGGTTTATTAAAGGGTGTAATTATACATGTATACAAGTAAGTAGATGACGCAGATAAACTATATATGTCCACAACAAGTGTTCATGTCACAATTCGATTTTATACACCACCATCTGGTCTTTCAGAAGGATTGTATTACCTAATTCACATTGACTGCAGGTTAATTCTGCTATATTTTACATGATTCATGCACTTATCTACACAAAGGACGTTTTATTATTGGTAATATTATAAACGAGTGATGCTGTGGTGACAGATGACTAGGTCACGTGATGAAAGATTTCATGATTACAAACTTGATTATTTTATATTAATGTGTGTATTTATAACAATATAGAAGTGAAGGCCACAGACTATTATAGCAACAAAAATTGAAATGTTAGTTCATTCTTTTTCACTGGAGTTTAACGTCGCGCCAGCAGTCAGTGTCTTTTAGCAACTTTTCTAGCTTTAACATTGGAGGAATCCCAAGGCTTACACCGGGACAGAACCGCTGACCTTCCATAAGCTAGCTGGACAGCTTCCTCACATGTCTTATAAGCTACTAATTATTAATATTTGAAATTAATTTGACTTTGACTTTGAAATTAATTTAATACTTCTACTTTAGGTAGAGTACTTCAATTTCGATCATCGGTAGCGCATTAAAAGGTACACGATGGATGTATACATGTACAGAGAAATCTCCCAGAGCGGCCCTCTTTGAGCCACATTTTCCTCTCAATACCAACATGATATCTTCCTACTCTATGATTTACATATTATACTAACCTCTCTAGAGCAACAACCTCTCAACAACAGCATAATTTTGCTTCTCCCAAAGGTTGTCGCTTTGGAGAGGTTGCTCTGCATTAAGGTATTTTTTCAATATCTGTCATACTGACAATTATTAAACAAAATCATCGATTGATTGTAATGAAAATAATCAGACCATCTAATGTTTAAGACATCAAATATGTGACAAAATATAAATTCACCTTCCCAACTGAATTGCGCGGAAACAATAACGTGAGAACAGTTGTCTCCCTTGAAATTGTTTAATGACTTACAAGTCTTCTTTGAATTACTTATTTAATACAGATGTCATATTTACAATTACAATCCAATCATTTAATATACAGTGTTACACTGTACAATTACCGTTCAGTCGTTTTATACACAATTTTATACATTACAATTACCGCCCGAATCAAAGACACCACATTTTATCAACATCGATCTTACAATTCCTGTAATTATTATTTTATTTATTCTATCTAATATGACATTATGCTGTTTTTTCATCGTTGCGATTTTGATCCGATATATAATTATAGCTAGTTTATTGACGGTGTACAGATTTTGCACAAGTCTAAGGTCTGTGTTCTAAAAATACACACAAACGGTTCTTTTGTACTTGCTTGTACTGAAACACCATTTCTGACGATTGAATTTAACTCACAAAGCTAAATTTTAATTTTAATTTCTTTTCCGCGATCCTTTTATCAGTATGTTTACGTTATAGTGTCTGGTATTTCGAAAAAAATGTTTTATTTAGAAAGAAATCAAGTGCCCCTCTTCAATGTACTCAGATTACATTGGTGCTTCATTTAAAACGTAGACAGAGTTACCTAAGAATTGAAGAATCGTTAAATAACTTTAAGTCTTCCGATTATACGGATAAATTATATTATCTCAGAGTAGTTTAGTTGTTTTTCTTTGAGATGTGGTAAGGCTTCAATAAACTTCTTTGCTTTCAATTTCAGCAGTCAGTTGACTTTTCTCACCTGTAACTGACAAACACTTACTTTGACCTAAAACATTTTTGTTAACTTTTTTTAAAAAATATTGTACTAATTAATTTCTTGTTTGATGTAAAAACATAAACAAAATTTCAGTGTATTGATGCGGAGGATATATACGAGAATTATGCTATTGTTCAGACAGACGATCTAGAATTAGATAAGACTCTCCCTCATCGACTATTACACGAGAATTTCTGTTATTTTTATTAGCATTGTTATAACGTAATCATGCGGTGTTATTTTAACAAACAGGACGTACATCTTACCTAGCTCCGTGCGAACTCTCCTACAAGAATCACAAGTGAATTCAAAAGCATAATTGTTTGTATCATCACAACAGAGACAAGCATATGATTCTTTAAGAGCTTCATTCCATTAAAATTGAGCAATGAAGAGTTCCACAAATTCCAAGCTATTTATATTGAAGTGTTATTCACGGTTCAAAGGGAAGTAACTTCACTAATACAATGAAATTAACACAAGGATTGTAGGGATTGTCTCAATTAGATCATTATTTTATCGGGCAATTAGAAAACGATGAGTTTTTAAATACCTGTGACAATTACAACATAGAGTGACATTTACAGCATAAAATACATGGGTTAGTCACAAATCAAGTGGTAGTTTTGTCCTCAGTAACATATTACGGATATTATTTAACTTCCTGCCGGAATCTGATTCTTTTATCACATTTTCAGTCACATACATGTGAAATCTAGACTAAGTTTTATGGAATCATGCATGTAGAATCTAGACTAAATCAGTACTTGTAGAATCTAGACTAAATCAGTGCTTGTAGAATCTAGACTAAATCAGTGCTTGTAGAATCTAGACTAAATCAGTTCTTGTAGAGTCTAGACCAAATCAGTGCCTGTAGAGTCCAGACTAAATCAGTGCTTGTAGAATCTAGACTAAATCAGTTCTTGTAGAGCCTAGACTAAATCAGTGCTTGTAGAGTCTAGACTAAATCAGTGCTTGTAGAGTCCAGACTAAATCAGTTCTTGTAGAGTCTAGACTAAATCAGTTCTTGTAGAGTCTAGACTAAATCCGTTCTTGTAGAGTCCAGACTAAATCAGTTCTTGTAGAGTCTAGACTAAATCAGTTCTTGTAGAGTCTAGACTAAATCCGTTCTTGTAGAGTCTAGACTAAATCAGTTCTTGTAGAGTCCAGACTAAATCAGTGCTTGTAGAATCTAGACTAAATCAGTTCTTGTAGAATCTAAACTAAACCAGTGCCTGTTGAGTCTAGACTAAATCAGTGCTTGTAGAATCTAGACTAAATCAGTTCTTGTAGAGTCTAGACTAAATCAGTGCCTGTAGAGTCCAGACTAAATCAGTGCCTGTAGAGTCAAGACAAAATCAGTGCTTGTAGAGTCTAGACTAAATCAGTTCTTGTAGAGTCTAGACTAAATCAGTTCTTGTGGAGTCTAGACTAAATCAGTGCTTGTATGATGTTTGGATGTTTAAAAACTAAGTTCTTTGATAATTTCAGTGATCATCTCGAAGATACTGACACAGCAAAATAAAATAATGAAAACAACAAATGCTTTTAGTTACATTATTTTATTGATGTCAATAATAACTACAACATACAGCATATTTTACAGTCATCATCATCATCATCATTATCATCATGACTGACACTTTAATCATCATTGTCTTAATCTAAACAAGGCGGGACGATAACACAATAGCCAGGAACAGATGTCCCATAAATTAATTTACCATTAAAGCATGTCATCTTAGAAAGGTATATGTTTGTTCAGAAGGCGATCACTTGACACATTCATAGACAGTTTTTTTGGATTTAAAATATTCTAATTTAGATATAAACACTAATAATGAAAAATCTCATCAACAACAACAACACGGAGAATGTTTTCATCTGATGAAGGCTTTAACACTACTGAACACATAAGGCTTTTAATATGAATATAAATCTCAATCATGACCATTTACACATGGAAAAAATATGTGGTGACTACAATGTACCATCAGGTCTGAACTATTTACAAGCAAATTTAGAGATATTGAAAGAATACTTAAAATGTCTACAATGAAGTCTCAGTCACAATCAGAATTGATCACCGGGAGTAAGGTGTGCATGCAATCTGAGTATAATCTCATTTAGTGTTTTCTGAAAAAATACTGAATACTACACATATTAAATTTAGATAAATAGTCTTCTGGTGAAGTCATTTAGGAGAAAAATAATGATGTAGATATTTTAGGAATGAATCACCAATATCTAACAATAAGATGTCTGAATGAAGACTTATAATTTGGTAAAGAATTTCAAATGTTACATATACTAATTCTACCAATTGACTATGATGAGTTCAAAATGCCCAGAAATAATTATCAGATGATTAAAAAAACAACATACTAAGTTCAAAGACTATACAATATACATAAAATGAATATATAAAAAGACAGACAAAAGCATACAATCTAATACTTGAAAAATATGAACACAACACTTTGTAATACATTTTCTTAAATCAATGTTTTTATATATAAGAGAAGAAATCACCGATATATGAACAGACAGAAGATTTTCATGTTTACTAATGTGTGGAGCTTCTATTTTAGCTATGTGGGAATTACAGTCAAACCTGTGTTTGCAGCCACCTCCGAATAAAGACTATCCTGTCAATAGGGACATTCTTTAAAAAAAACGTCATTAATTATTTAGAACAAAATGACCACTAAATAAAGGCCACCTGTTCATAAAGGTCACATTTTGTCTTTCCCAAGGGTGGCCTTTGTTCACAGGTTTGACTGTAATTAATTTACTTACTTACATTTACATTTACTAAAAATACTAGAAAAAACAGTATTGTGCCATTTCATATCATTGAATTAATATACTTCAACAGAATTGTAAAAAGACTAAAATGGCATTCAATTAAATGAAGTCAAATTGTAAAAACAATGACAACAAGGTTAAAATATTATCAGACAGATGTATCACATTTATTGATGCTAATATGTACGAGTTGTCTCATTCATCTTTATAACAATTATGAAACTATAAACAGGTATACAAAATACATATAAAATATATAATAGACAACCCTACTCTTCCATACATTGCTAATTTTACCCTTCTATTACAGCGTATCAATTATGTTACAATTCACACAGTACACAATCAGTATAACTGACGTACTGACCACTGACCTACATCAGTACAACCTTAAAAATAGTGAATAGGACGATGAATTGCAAATAAAATAAAAAAAACCCCGCTAAATTCAGTATAATCCTGTAATTGTTCTTAATTTTGAATTCATTTCATTTGAATCAACATTTTTATAAATAACAAATAAACCAAGAGGGCCATGATGGCCCTGCATCGCTCACCAGAATAAATATTAATTAACTTGTTACTAAAAAGGTAATAAAGGTACACTTGTGGGCAAAGAATGGCGAACAATAATAAACTTGATAAAGGACCATCAAAGGATACTACAAAAGAATATACGTGATGACTGAAGGATGCCACAGACCAAATTTGGTGATGATCCAACCGCTGGTTCATGAAAAGAAGTCATTTTAAGGTATTTCTATGTTTAGCTCTAGCAGCCCCTAATTGAGGCCAACAATTTTTATTTGAGCACATCTAATAGAACACTATCTAAAGATGCTAAAAACCAAGTTTGGTAATAATCCATCCATAGAAACATGAAAAAAAAGTCATTTAAGGCATTTCTATTTTTAGCTCTAGTGGCCCCTAAAAGGGGCCGACTAAATTTATATGAGCAAACTTGAGAAAGGACCATCTAAGGATGCTACAGACCAAGTTTGATGATGATCCATCCATTGGTTCATGAGAAGAAGACGATTAAAGGTTTTTCTATTTTTAGCTCAAGCGGCCCCTAAAAGGGGCCGACTAAATTTTTTGAGCAAATCTGATGAAAGTCCATATAAGGATGCTACAGACCAAGTTTGGTGATGATCCATCCATTGGTTCATGAGAAGAAGATGATTAAAGTTTTTTCTATTTTTAGCTCTAGTGACCCCTAAAAGCGGTCAACCGTAAAAATATGAGCAAATTGCAATTAGAATGTCAAAAGGCTTCTGCCCAGCAAATTTGAAGTCAATCCGACTGGTAGTGTCTGAGGAAAAGACAATTGTGGACGCCAGACGCCGGACGCCGGAGCATCCACCTACCCATCCTAATAGCTCACCCTAAACCTTCGGTTCTGATGAGCTAAAAACAAAGCTTGCATGTTCACTGGGGTTTAATGTCACTCCAACAGACAGGGTTATTTGGTGCCTTTTCCAACCTTTTAAGATGGAGAAAGACCCAAGGTGTACACCTGAATAGAACATTCGACTTTCTATATTATAGCTGGAGAGCTTCCTCATATGTAATGAGGAGCAAGCCAGGATGTAACTACACAGCTGACTCAACGCAACATAAATGTAAAAGTTTTAACAATGTATTTGTTATTGTGATTCAGAGTCAAAGCAGGCAACTGTCGAACATAAGCATAAATACAAAAGCATGTCATATTTCAGCACATGAAGTGAGTAAAAATAAAAAAAAAACAAAAGCAGAAAAACACTAACACCAATAACAACCTATACAGAAACAATAACAGAACCCATAGCAACATTATTTCAGAAACACAACAACAGTATTGGCCAGTGTAGCACTAATCATAAAAGTTTTTCTTTTCTCTATATGTACAAAGTTAAAAAAAAAGTACACACATATTAGTAAAATTTGTCTTCAATACCAGAATTGTGTACTATAAAGAGTAGCACAATTTGTAGAAGTATTGATCAGCTAAAGTGGTTAGCACCTGAGGACCTAGTCATGGTAATTGTTTGTTTTATAATAAAAAACTATGACCAGTCTATGACTCGCACTGACAAGAAAATTATATACACCAGAAAAAGGTATCAACAAAAACAGTAAACAATCATCATTGAAAATTTACTTTCCAGTTTGTTTTATTTTTCATCTTAGCTACATTTTAAACAACAGTTTACATTGAATTAAGCCAATTTTTTAATAGAATAATTCTTGTATGTAACATTCCACATGAATTATAAGTGGACTAGTTCCCGGACTACACCTGGTAATATATATATATATATATATACATACATGTAATGGTAAATAATTAACTACAAGCCATAAATAAAGTAAAATTAACATAAAAATTTAATCCAAGTTACACAAGATGATTGTCCCAATGGTGAATCATGACTTTTCATTCACAATACTGTCCAGTACTAACACATTAAAATAGTGTGTTATACATTAACTAGTATTTAAAATGGTTAAATAATTGATACAACAATAAAAGATTTCTGTATATTGAAAATAATGATAATTGTTTTACTTAAGGCCAGAAAAAAAAACTTGTGTTTCCAGTTACTTGACCTAAAAAATCAAGTATATAGGTTGTAAAACTTTTCTGTCTGATTTTTTTTCTAAGCATATCTTTTGTACTTTTGTGGCACAATTTCTCCCCAAATATTTTCTTAAAACCACTATTAGCTGCAATTCTTTTATCAGGCTGTTAGAAACTTTTATGTTGGTGCCAAAAATAGGGTCAATCTGGTGACTAAAGACACAATATTTTTTTCTGGCCTAAATTACAAATGCATAGTTTGATTATGATTATGATAGGTTAGACATTCATTTTGTGTTCATATCTTCTCTTTGTCACTATACTTTAATATTTTTACAAATATATAAATATTTATAAATATTTGACATAAATAAGTAACAAATGTAAAATTATATTCATTATATTATTGTTCAGTTGGTAACATTTCATCATTTTTTTAATTTTTCAATATTTTCTACATGAATCAACTGGGCAGTAAAAAAAGTATGTGTATATTTTGTTGAGTTAATATCACCATCATAATACATGGATATAATGAATGCTATATGTCACTATTAACAAATTGGTCATTATGGGACAGGTGGTCAGATAAACAATGACCTTATCATTAAAAAGGTCAAACACATACATTATACAATATGTTACACAAACCTAATATTCCCTAACAAGCTCCCCCGGGATTTTATACTTTTTGTTTTATTTTATTTCATGGTGGTATAGTTTTAATGACTTTAAGATAAACTGGCTGCCATTTAAAGCATAATTAGCACATTAAGAATGAGTCAAGATTTTTCATTTTCTCAAAAAAGGAGCAGGGCAGTAATTAGGGGAGGGGTATAAATTAGGGGATGGACATAAATAAAGAGGCATTTATTACAGGGTTAATATTAGCACTCTTATGATATCATAAGCACAATTAGCAGAGAGACATAAGGGAATAGTTTGTAACTTGTTTTCCAGCATATAAATGTATGATACAAGTGACCTAAGAAACAATCCACACCAGCAGCAGGTGATTATGTTAATTAATGATTTTACAAATTTGAGGCAAATGTCGTAGGAGGATGGATTTACTACAATGAGACAAAAGCATATACATAATGATATAAAAATGAAACTACTAACACAGTTAGTGTGATAGAAAATAGTCTAATATGAAGTATGTACTGCGCATGAACAAGGCAAGCTATGATGTTTAAATACAAAAAACTCAATATGTCACACAAGTCATTGTACATTATTTTATGCATGCATTTTACAAGTATTTGTAACAAACACAAAGAACTGATGATTCATTCTTCAACAAACTAACTGGTTAATACGTTAACCAGTATCAATGCTGTCTAATAACATTCATCAAAACTGACAACCCTGAAACAGCCAATCAAATTTAAGTTAATACTGGTAAGGAGCCAATCAAATTCAAGAAATGATTAGTAAGAGGCCAATCAAAAACAAGTAAATATTAGTTAGAGGCCAATCAAACAATGATCATCAATTGGCTATCAAGAACTAAAACAGAACTGCATGTAGCCAATCAAATACAAGCAATGATCAGCAGATCACAAACCAACACACACAACGATGGTTTAAAAGTGCTGTGGCAGTAATCAGAATGAACAATAACAGTAAAACACTTTGTTGTTTGCATAACTGTTCAAAGCAAATCAACTTTTCATTCTGGGGTATATATAATACAAACACACGTTCTACAAACTAATGATGAAGCTAATTGGGTTATTCTGTACGCAAAGTGAACTAATCTTCTATCCAGTTACTTTCATGAGAAAATAACTATGATAGTTATACACTTCAAAGCTGTCACCACAATGCATGACAATTACATGTTAACTACCAAATCATTTCTTTTTTACTGTCTTCAAGTCTCGATGGAATCAAACGGTGACTCTGAAAAATCCTTTTCCTCGATTACAATCCTACTACGTCGGCAGAAACACAAACAGCCCGCGGCACTGGTGCACTGATCCCAACGTGAGAATTGTTGTTTCTGTTGAATATTTCTCTTAGACTTTTTAGATTTCAGTGAAAGCGCTTGCATGTGATCATAGTAGTTTAACTCTTTCATGTACCTGTCACAAACAACAATATCTAGGTATTATTTAACTTCATCACATCAAAAGGTCAACAAAAGGTCATATAGCTTTAAAGATGCTTTGTTATATACTTCTTTTTTGAAGCCTCCTTGGTTATAGTCTCTGACTAGTAATCACTAGCCCTTCACCATGGAAAGTTTGAATCCCACTGGAGACCAAACAAACATGGGAGGAAGCTGTTTAGGTCAGTGGTGTGCACATACAGTCCTCCACCACAGTAAAGATAAAAAAGTTGCCAAATGACCCTGGCTGTAGATGCTAAACCCCAGAGAAAAAATTCTTACATGTGTAATAAAAATTTGTGAAACTCAATACTTCAAGATTATAAAATTACAGTAAAACCTCAATAAAGACACCACATTCAAAACCAGAAAAATCAGTCGTAAAATAAGGTGGTCTCGACATCAAGTTGAATTATAATTATGAGTTATTGAATGCCAGTCTGAAAAATAAATGTTTGTTATAACAAGGTGGTCATAATATTGAGGTGGTAGCTATTTGAGGCTTTACTGTATAAACATTTAACAATGACAGGACGCGCAGTTAATTAATGAAAATATTCACCATTCTGGAGGCCATTTGTTCTTCTCAATAAATCGGATATTTTCAGGACTTAATTTGTGAAACATTTTCAAGTATTTCTGTCGAATCACGAGGAAATGATTACAAAGGTACTTAATACACCAGTCACTCAATTTGTCTGCATTATGCAACTGAAAAATTACAAAATATTATGAGAGATTTTATATAAATTAGACAAATTCTACAAGGAAATGCCATTTAATACATGTATAATGAATAATTAATAGCTCTATATCTCTGAAATGCATGCTGGTAATCAGTACACATTAATTAATATTACATGTAACTAATTGTGTTACGCATGTTGTAATACATTCAACATCATAGAACTGCACCAATACATTATTATAATTATGATTATTATAAACATGAAACGGCACTGCATGATCAAATACAAGAGACATAATAATGTATAAGTTTAGGTAGAGTATTCAGGTGTAGGTAACTTAAAATATTAAGGCAGCTGATGGAAAATATTATTTGTAGATGAGGATTTTTGTTCATTTTTTGTAAATGAGGGTGTGTGTTCATTTTTGTAGAAGATGGTTTGTTTTCATTTTTGTATGTGAGGGTTTGTATTAATTTTTGTAGAAGATGGTTTGTTTTCATTTTTGTAGATGTGGGTTTGTATTAATTTTTGTAGAAGATGGTTTGTTTTCATTTTTGTATGTGAGGGTTTGTATTCATCTTTGTAGGTAAGAGTTCGTGTTCATTTTTGTAGATGAGGGTTTGTGTTCATTTTTTGTGACAGTTTGTGTTCATTTGTGTAGGTGAGGGTTTGTGATCATATTTTGTAGTTGAGGGTTTGTGTTCATTTTTGTAGATGAGGGTATGTGTTCTGTTTCGTAGATGAGGATTAGAGTTCTTTTTTTGTAGATGAGGGTTTGTGTTCATTTTTCTAGATGAGGGTTTGTGTTCATTTTTTGTAGGTGAGGATTTGAGTTCATTTTTTGTAGATGGGGTATGTGTTCTGTTTTGTAGATGAAGGTTTGTGTTCTGTTTTGTAGATGAGCGTTTGAGTTCTTTTTTTTGTAGATGAGGGTTTGTGTTAATTTTTTGTAGATGAGGGTTTGAGTTCAGTTTTGAAAATGAGGGTTTGGGTATAGTTTCAAAGATGAGGTAACAGAATCATTACAAAATTGAATCATAAAGCAAAATAAAATTGTGAAACGTTACCTGTACAGGTTCCAGCAGCCTGATAACATCCTCTATTATATCTTCTCCATTTTTATCAGCATCAGTAAGATCCTCCACAACTTGAGCTTCCACCAGTCTGACTAGACGAGGCAAACAGAACCTGTTCGCAGCTTCTATTATACCTAGACAGTTCAGAGTCGCACTGTTTGAACATTCTCCTGTGTACAAAAACTCTCGTATTGCTAAAAACACATCTTTAGAAATCCCCGGCAAAACGATCTGAAAACAATGAAATTTTAGAAACAGACTACATTTGAACAATACCCATAGAAACTAGAGAAACTCAATATTAGCAATTACATTTTTTCCAAAGTCATATGAGCACAACAGGAATGTTTATCACATACAATTTGTTAACTTAATTCAGTCTGAAGACAGAATTATTTTTATTCATTATATAAGCAACACTATACAAATGCTATTAAATTCTCTTGTTACAGCAGTGACATAAAGTTATTGCAGTAAGCAGTTATCAGGAAATTAAGTTGCACCTCAGTCATGCTTCACGAAAACCAGCCCTTTAAAAACTAATTACAGATTTTTGTATCAGTTCTACCCCCTTAAAGTTTCATCATGGGCGGGATTTGAACTAATATTATTAGTCAGAGACCATTACCACTCGTCTAGAGAGGCCCCTGTAATCCTTAAAAACAACAAGAATATCAATGAAGATTATCATATATTAGCTGAACACTAACAGACAACTTTGTGCAATAAATTCAACAGTATCTTACTGCCAAACTAATCAGCAAGTTGAACTTACAGAGTCAGCTGAGGATTCCATGAAATTATCATTGAACATGGCATACATCATTTCACAACGTCCCATTAACAATGGTTTATGCGCCCGAATAGCACCATCGTCTACCAAGAATCGTACATCTAAAACATAGAAATTGTTGTACTTATGTATAACATATGATAGCATGACTTACAGTGATCAATAAAAACTCAGCAAACTAGAGCAGACACTGAGACACTCTGGATACAGACTAATTCCCTATTACTGTAGTAAGTTGTTACTTTCAGTAACAAAAAACCTAAAACCAATTACCATGAGAACAAACTACTGACACAAATGTTATAAGACACGGGTTCAAGAAAATTTCGGCTTGTCTTATGTCTGCTCAATACATAAAAGTTAAAAGACAGCTTTCAAAAGTTTTATCACTAAATCCATTAGCAAATCATTACAATCTTTAAAAAGTACCTGTCAGTTGCTCTTTTTTCAAAGCAATTTCCCGCAATTTTGACTTCCTGTAGTCTCTGAACAGTTTTTCTACCTCCATATTAAGGTACTCTTCACTACCTCGAATATTGGACACCATTAAGGCAAGGTCAGACAACTCTAACAAACTACATGCAACCATAACTTCATCAAAACTCTCATAATCCTCTTTCACGATTCCAGTATACAAAAATTCTAGGATATATTGGAAAGCTCGGGGTGTAATTTCATTTCTGACTGTTACAACAGTTTGGTATGTAATTTCTCCAGGCTTGAAAGGGTTTTCACAAGCTTTGTTCTCTTCAACAGTCAAAAATGCTGAATGTTTCAAAATTGAATAATCCTGGTTAAAATTGAGAATATCCGGACCAACAGTATCCGAACTCCGTCTAGTTGTGCTTTCAGATGACCTTATGAGTTTATTGGTATTTCCATGTGTAGACATTGAACGTTTTAATGCCTTGTTGGCGTTTTCTGTGACAATGATATCGTTACTTAAAAAGAGATTTTCAAAAACCATGGCACCAACAGCTAAGCAAATCTTATGGGCTCGAAAACATTGGCCTCTTACAACAAACACAACGTCACCTTCTGATTGGTGGTGTAACAAGTTTGACAGGTCGTCGTGCAGTGTCTCCTCAGGAATATCAATCTTAGGCAAAAGTAGAGGAGGCAACTTCATCGGTGCTTGAACCTGCGGGTATTGAATTCTCCGCAGGAACGAGCTCCAAAATCTGATCTTACGTTTCTCGACCATGGCAGCACGAATGATGTTCAGAAACACATCTTCTATACCGTACTTGGTATACACACTACATTCATAGTAAGGAGCTCCTATCTCCTTAGCAACGGCCCTCCCTTGCTCTGGTGTGATTATATCCTTCTCCTGAACAACCCTACATGGAAAAAAAAAACAAAGCAAGTGAGAAAACCAAACAGTAGACACAAAACAATTTAGGATGACTTTCATTTAAAAACCAGTTTCTGCTGAAATTGGAGCCTGTTTCAGGAATATTTATACAAGTTTTCAGCAGGTTTTTTTTTTCAACATTTCTTTTCTTTTTTATCAGTAACCTGACCATGAACTGTACTTCTTATGATACTTCTTTTTTTTAATTTTCTCATGACAATTGCTGTAATCAAGAACATTATCTTATAGATTTTACAAGGCTGCAAAATAAAAACAAAATAAAAATAAGGCATACAATCAGGAAACTAAGTCCTTGTTTTTGTTTGTTTATTGTTTTGTTTGTTATACACATAAGACTGTTTCTTGCACCATGAAAAAAATCTTTCTCGATATGAGATATAAGATAGATAATAGATAGAACCAGTCTATAGAGACAATGGATCAGCCTTTAGAGACAATGAACCAGTTTATAGTGACACTGAACCAGTCTAGTGTGACAATGAACCAGTCTATAGAGAAAATGAACCAGTCTAGAGTGACAATAAACCAGTCTAAAGTAGCACTGAACCAGTCCAGAGTGACTTTGTTCATAAAATATCAAAGGTTCTGATTTCCAAGGGGTTTCATTAACTCATAATAATAACTTATACTAACTTATACATTAATCCTTTATGTATCTTCTGATAATGTTCATCTCTGTACAGATATCTAAGATCAGTCTGACAGCCAACAACAACAACAGGTGTGGCTGGTGCTCGGCGTCTGATCTCAGGAATCCAAATCTTTCGCAGATTGTTTAAAGATCTTGGCATGGCAACACTGTAGCACAGCAATATGACATCAGCCCTGAAGAACAGGAATCAACAGATGATTACAGGAAATGTTTGTATTGATGAATTGATTAATGTCATGATCTTAAAGTTCCATTAAATCAGCCAGAGATATTCTCAGAACCATAAGGTTGTCATTACCTCTTCACTTTTAGGGAGTAGTTTAACCCACCCCCGACATGCTGTATTTAAATTGAAATAAGTTAATAAGATTAATAATAAAACATTGTAGTTCATACACAAAATGTAGTTTTTAACCCATTTATATGAATATGTGTTTTTAACTAATTTATACCAATATGAAGTTCTTAACCATTTGTACCAATTACCCTTAAGTCTTATTATTAACACATTATTTTTTACACCATTTTTACTTGGTAGATCTTTTACAGATATGTACACTAAGTAACAATTAGTTGTCGATGTGCAGTAAAACAGCATTAACTTTAATTAAATACATTGTAGCTTAATACAGAAATGTTTGTATTAATTGCTATTGTTCTGTATGGACACTCGTTCACTTCCTCAACATTAACTTAGTCTACTTATCAAACTGTCAAAACCTGTGTTGTGAATGAACTTCTTTTATTTGACAGTAAAATCAATCTGAAACTCAAACCTTAAGCAATTTGTATCCTTAAAATATTTATTATGTTTAAGAAAATTTACCAAAACGAGAACAACGGAATGGAAATTATTTCTCACAATTTTGGGACACAGAATAAAAGCTACTGTGCAGTCAGATTCACCAGAATACAAACTGTCATTAAACTTGATTGTACAAAATAAAACCAGATAATTTTCCCTTGAATGACAATTCCATGTGATCCCCCTAATTTATAACCAATTTTATTTGTCGGTAAAACAATACAAAGGTAATTCCAGTAGAGCTAATTTGGCTTTATACTGCTTTACAGAATTGATCATGTAATTAGGGAAGTGTGCAAATGAAAACACGAATATCTCTAAAGAAGTACATGAAAGTACTAAATGTTGGTAAGAAACAGTGCAATTTATTGGAATTCTAACAAAAACTTTCTAAAATGGAATAGAATGGCCAAGAATTTGCGTGTGAATAAAGTTTCAGAAAATAAAACAACCAAGTCTAACTTCACATACATGCGCTCTCATAAACTCTCATATGCATGTCAACTGTAAATAACAAGCACAAAGTAATTCAATATAAGTCATGTATGTACGTTAAATAGTTTGTATGTTGGATTTTAAAGCCATTTATCAACAGAATTACAGTAATATATGGGAGAAAATGTAGCAAACTAGAGCTACCTAGTAATCTACCATCAGTGACTTGAAAAACTTCCTACATCAAGTGAAACATCGTAAGTACATGTGACTGACTAGTTAATATGTGCCAGCCACTATATGAAAAAGATCTGAAAAGGATTGGAGTTAAACCATTTAACTGTTACACCAATTTTATACTTTTTTCAAAAAAGATAAATGTATGGATCCAAGCACTATCTGCTCACTATTTATGACACACAAACACATACAATCAACTGCTAATCATTTGACATTCCACAATTAATAACTCATCATTAATCAAATTAATTACAGTAAAATCTCACTTAGTGACCACCTCAATATGGAACAAACCTCTCCATAACAACCCTATGCTTTCGGACTGGTTTTCAATATTCACAAGGCTGCAATTGTGGTCCAGTGGTTAGTGCCCAGAAATTGTAACCCGGAGATCCTGGTTTGAATCGCAGTTATGGCAGGTCATACCCTTCTGTGAAAATTTGACAAAAATGTTGATTTTCCTCCTGTGGAGAAGTTGCTGGTTCCTTGAGGAAGGGTAGGTTGGTACTGGTTAGTATACAGTCCAGAAAAACTTGTATATAACTGAATAATTGTTGAAAAACTGTGTTAAACCCCAGTTACAATATGTCACATAAACAATATTCATGTTCTGTTACAACCAGACAATGAGACCATCTTATATAAGTACAAAGACTTATTCATCGAGTCCCAAAGGTGGTCATAATATAGAACTTTTACTGAAAATATTAAAAAAAAATAATTTCACCATTAACAAATATTCCCTTCTTATAATTGATAACTGACAGGAATTCTCATTCAGATTTCTTTTTGCAGTCATTCTATTTTTTGTAGATATTTAAAAATAATTGAAGTCAATTTGAAACTACTGCACATACAAAGAAGATGTCAGCCAAGTGCAGAATTGCCTTTTGTCTGAAAGAACTTGTATTTTATCTCAAGAAGCAAGTCTGCAGTATGATGCATTATTGATTTGAAACACAACAAAACTACACTTTACACCAGTATTTGTTTTGTTTATAAAGCTGGTAAAGTCAGAGAGGTACATCAATGATACAGGACAGCAAGTACAAGACACAGGAGAAACAATGTTCTATATTCCACAAGGGCTGTAATGATTTATCAAAGTACAAGACACATGAGAAACAATGTTCTATATTCCACAGGGGCTGTTATGATTTATCAAAGTACAAGACACAGGAGAAACAATGTTCTATATTCCACAGGGGCTGTTATGATTTATCAAAGTACAAGACACAGGAGAAACAATGTTCTATATTCCACAGGGGCTGTAATGATTTAATGAAGTACAAGATACAGGAGAAACAATGTTCTATATTCCACAGGGGCCGTAATGATTTAATGAAGTACAAGACACAGGAGAAACAAAGTTCTATATTCCACAGGGGCTGTAATGATTTAATGAAGTACAAGACACAGGAGAAACAATGTTCTATATTCCACAGGGGCCGTAATGATTTAATGAAGTACAAGACACAGGAGAAACAAGGTTCTATATTCCACAGGGGCTGTAATGATTTAATGAAGTACAAGACACAGGAGAAACAATGTTCTATATTCCACAGGGGCTGTAATGATTTATCAAAGTACAAGACACAGGAGAAACATTGTTCTATATTCCACAGGGGCCATAATGATTCAATGACATACAAGACAAAAAAGAATTTTCTATATTCTACAGGGGCCGTAATGATTCAGTGATTTAATGTCCGTGTTAACTGGATACAGTAAAATAGTTTTGTGTATTCACATTGTAGTACATAAGAACCAATATGGAAATCACACTTCTATAAGTTTGGATAATTACAGGAATTTTTACAAAACTCTTGTCTTTAAAGGACAAATGTCATTTTTTAGAAATTGTGTAATGATCTTTTTGCAGTTATAAATAAATGAATTCATGATTAAAAGTGCTATATCAGCTAAGATATGTCAATGAAATGATGTGTGGATGTATATAATGCAATTTAACACAGGGTCAGATTTCACAGGAAGTGAACTTCCCAATGGAAACAACCCTTAATACTAACACTTAAAGAATAGACTTTTCATATACCATCAATCTTCCTGACAAATCCTGAAGAAAACATGCACTTTCTAAATCTGGACTGATAATGCTTCAAGCCATGAGGCTATAAATGTCAGATAAACCTGAGATTCTAATTATCACTAATTAACAAAAAGGTCCACAACAAACGAAGCAGCTGTCACTGATTATACAGTGATTTCCATACTGGTAACAGCTGCAACATAACTTATTAACTATGTCAACAACAACAAAAACGACACTCAGACCTTATAACAACACTCAAAATAGCACTCAACACAACACTCTACCCTCAAAACAACACTAAAAAAACACATCAACATTCAGCTAGTTACCCATTATTTAAGATTCACAACACAAACATTATTATTTCCCTTTAGGAATTTTGAATAAACATCATCAGGTAATGCAAGTGTTGAAAAAATGTGAAACAGGAACCAGAAACATCACCATGTAAATCATGGAGCAGGGATGTTCACATCTGCTCAGAGCAGCAAACTGTATGTCTGTTATTTACATACATCATACATACATGATATCATTAAATACCCAGTACAATAATGATGTACAATGGGGGCTTCCAAGCGGTTATGGCCTCTACCTAGTGATCACTAGCCCTTGACTGCAATGAGTCTAAATCCCACTCAGGAACAAATTTCACAGGTAAGGAAGCTGTTTAGCTGGCTAATTTACAGCAGGTTGGTGGTTCTACCAAGGAGTACGCCTTCCTCCATTATTAAAACTGGAAAAGTCACCTAATGACCCTGGTGCTATTTTAACCCCAGAGATCAAAGGAAAGTATGGCTCCAAGTATATTCCTTCATTTTTGTAACCAATGAATTTAGGGTAAGGATCTTTTATCCATTATCTGTCATATACAGATGTGAGGACAGTAGAATGAGTATATATTTATTGTCATGTTTACACAGATGCTACACACCATTAATGGAGACATTAGTTAGAGCTGTCTGAACCAGGCGTATATGATCGCAATCAGAGAACTAACCTGAACAAAGAACCTCTCAAACTATTGACTGATCTAAGAAACAACACTGATTGTAATGTATTCTGAGTACAAGACTGTTGTCAGCCTGTTAGACTGTTAGTACATTGTTTTGTACTTTCAAACAAAAGTCAATTTTGTAGACAGACTTGAAGGTGCCTTAAATACTATTTTGAAGCATGTGTGTGGCACGCATGCTTTCCACAGAGAGGATCTGCAACTTATAGAGATTTCTAAGTCAAGAAAGTAGTTTTTAAACTTAAAAATCTTAAAAAACTTTTAACAGCTGACAATAAATCCCCGAAACAATTGATTGGTTCAGATTTTTTATTTACTAACCAAGGGTATGTTAGATATATTTATGAAAAGAGCACCTGGTGCCCAAATCCTATGACTAGTAATCACTAGCCTCTCACCTCTGTGAGTTTAATCCAGCCAGGATCAAATTTCACATGTGAGGAAGTTGTCTGACTGGCTTATGGAAGGTTTGTTGTGTTATCAGTTGTAGGCTGGTGGTGGAAGGTTTGTTGTGTTATCAGTTGTAGGCCTGGTGGTGGAAGGTTTGTTGTGTTATCAGTTGTAGGCCTAGTGGTATGACCCAGGTGAAAAAAAAGGTGATTTCATTAATAGGACAACAGGTTAATTGATGCAAACTCAGTACATTCCACAACAACAGTAATGGTTCAAGTTTTGTATGCAATCATTATAAATAAATTTAAAACATTGAACTAGGTGACAGTAAATTCATACTAAATATGGTATCAAAGTACACAAAGTGATACTTTGTCTTTATGTTCACTTGACACATTTCAACCTGAAGACAGTGATGATTTCTGCAGTTAATTTACCTAGACTTGCCACCAGGCTCCAATATAGTGAAAGAACCTTTGTATTTTATATATATTTATATGTATTTGTCAGTTCAGACAGACAGACAGACAGACATCAATCACAATGCTTAGCTCAGAGTTCCTGGCTTAAGATAAGGGAGATAATTTCAGAAATCATCAAATCCTGTCCATAACAGTTTTTTTCAAATGAAATCAAAGTACAGTCAAACCTGTGAACAAAGGCCATCCATGGGAAAGACAAAATGTGGCCTTTATTGACAAATGGCCTTTATTTGAGTGTCAGTTTGTTCTTAATCATCAATAACGGTTTTCAGGGAATGGCCTTTATTCAAGGGTGGTCTTTCTTTGAGTGTGGTCGCAAACACAGGTTTGACTGTTAATCACTAATGAATAGACGATGTTGAATGATTTAAAGAACCCAGACTGATAACAGTGTCTTGATTGGTCAAATCTGATCATATTTACAACTTTAAGGACACAAGCTGGAGTAGCAGATTAAATAATAGTTTCATATTACCAAAAGGTATAGACATAAAAGTGTTTTGTAGGTGCATAAGAAATTCAATGGTTGCCATAGTGACCAATATGACAACAAACTGAGAACAGCTGCTGAAGTACAGAAGTCTGTAAACAACACAACATTGTATATCTTCAGTGTACGCTTACAAAATGTTTTAGTTAGCCCTTTGCCTCAAAAATATATTTTGGACCCATCAAAATTTAAAGAAAATATACTGTGGTATCATTAAATTTCGCTGGCATGAAATTTCACGCGAATGCAAAAAAGGAAAGATTCGTGTGAAAGTAAATTCGCACATTTTGAATTTTAGAAAAAAAAAAAATCCAGACACTGAAGCGAATCACGAAGTTTTTCACTACAGCGCATGTCATCACTGGACTATGTACATATTAATTTCAGTGACTTTCTTTGTTACCATGATTAATAAACAATATGATAGTTGTCACCGATAATTGCTCGTTTAATTTTTATTTGACTTTATTTAGATAAAGCGTGTCTGAGATCAAAGCATGATTAGCATGTAAATTAGGCAATTTTCGGGTCCACATCTTGTTATGGCACCCAAGCAATTACTATAAAACAGCAATCAAAGGTGCGAATAATCCCTTTCTTTTTTTATGTTATGTTATGAATAATCCCTTTAGGAATGGTTTTAAAACATACTATTTATAACATTGTTACATTCTCTTCTGTTCTACACGCTCTCTGCTAGAAACTGGATCTTCCCGACCCAGCCCATGCTTAAACTCCGAATACCAATAATTAAATATGCTTATTCTTTCTCTGTGGGAAAATATCATTAACATTATTCCTAAAAGGTATGTCTCGTTTCCCTTTTAATTCTCGAAAAAAAATTACTTCTTGCAAATCAGTAATAACATAGCCTGAAGTAGATACACAACTTAAGTGACATAGTATTCAGGCATTGAAAATTTCGGATAGTCACTTCTTTCTGGATGGTCTTTTATTAGCGCGGCCTTAAATTTGCGCAACAATGTAGCTCGAAATACGCGAAAAATTCCTCCTGCGCCAACAAAAATGATACCACAATACACATGAACGATTTATTTCAGAAAACTGGTTTATGTCTTTGTGACAGAATGGAAAACATTTGTGACAAAAGAAGCCACTACTCATTAAAAGCAATGACTTGTATTTGCCACTGTGTTTTCAAAAGTTGTCTGCTTTAGATGTTGGGAAATGTGGTATCATGAGGTGAAGGGATAAATTGTGATATAATTATCTGCATAAAACATGGACATAAAACATAGAGCCATAGTCTACCAGTAGCGTGTTTCTCACACACCTAAATAGCTCCCCAAGTCTAAAGAGTCAAATTGACTTTGTAAATTAAACTGAACAAAGGAATCAAATATTGGGAGATATCTCATATAGAACTGGCATCTCGTTTATGGAAATGATCAACTTGTCTGAAGACAGACATAAAAGTACATTTTTTTTCTCTGGGTTTCAATATTGCACAAACAGCAAGGGTCATTTGGTGACATTTCCAGTTTTCATGGTGGAGGAAGACCCCAGGATTTTATCTGAGTAAAATAACCAACCTTCTGTAAGCCAGCTGGACAGCTTCTTCATATGTGAAACTTAGTCCCTGATGGGATTCAAATTCACAGTAGAAAGGGGCAAGAGATTACTAGTCAGAGACCTTAACCACTCAACCTAAGAGGCCCCTATAAATGTACATATAAAGGCACAAAAGTATAATAGATAAAAAGTTAAAATATACCATCCATCTATTTCTATGACGCACTTCTTGAAACATAAAATATTCAAATTAGTCCCAAGATAGGATCTATTACATAAAGTCTATATGACTTATCTAACTAACAATAACGACCACAGGGTCGTATGTAACAGTATTACAGCTTGACCTAGTTTCCTGTAAACAAATTTGCGCAGAGCTAAATAATTATGTATTAACATTTCAGTGCTTTTAAACCCATTTGAAACAAGATTAATAGTTTCTAAGTGGTAAGTTTATGCACTTATCAAAATTATTGTACCTTTATGTAACAATTTCCTTTTACTGGGTAAAAGTAATGGTCATTAGGCGCAGTATTGTGATAGGTCATCATGGCTCAGATAAGGTTGAATTTTAACATGGCCAGCAATACTTCTAAATAATACCTATAATTAAGAAGCTGACCTATACATTATTCACTGATAAAACATTTTTCCACCCAATCAACACAGGTGAAATTAAACACGTTAAAATAGGGGGCTTCTGAATTTGTTAATATAGTTCTTCAAGAACTACCACATTGTATGAAGTGTTTAAGTGTCTATTCTAATCAATACAAAGCCTCTTCAGATAAGAACTTGATTACACCATAAAACTTCAGCCACACTTGTAATGACAATGCTAATGGCTAATATGCTGAGGAGTTAAATCTAAGAGCCATGTAGTTTTCATAGTTTTCAGATAAAAATGCAAGTTACTTTTTTTAGGGTTTACGCCAGTTTTCAACATTATTTCAGGTATACACCATCAGACAGTAAACCGTAAACCGTAAGTTTTCATGTATTCTAAAATAGTACAGACTATTATGTCTCCTGCAAATGACTGCCAACAAATGATCATCAGACCAGTTGAAAACAACCCCACAGCATAATATCACAGGGTTTTCATCCAGAAATTAAGTAACCAATTTTTTTGCCAAAGCAACCGATAAATCTGGCAAAAATTGTTCGCATTTTTGGGAAAATTTTAAAAATCTTGGAAAAACAACCGATTCAAATGCATTTTTAACCAATGGTTTTAATCGACAATCAGTTTTTAATGAAAACCCTGCATCAGTGAATGACTCCCAATCTTATATAAAATATTTACAGGGCTCAACAAATCCACTTTTCCACTCCTAATTTCAGTAGAAATTGACTCAGGATGTATCGAAATTGCTGTAGAACCAGTTAAAATTCTTAGCTGGTTGTCAATAATGATGAAGTCACAATAAATTCTTAGACAGGAAGGACCATTAAAAAGGTTTATAAATGCAGTCATGGATGATGCTACGCAAGTAAACTATTTTTTTGGCATACACAAATAGCCAGGATCCTTTAGCGTCTTTTCCAACTTTAACCATGAAGGAAGACCCATAGCACAGAACTAGGTAGAAGCACTGACCTTCCGTAACTTGTGGATGTGCCCTGACTTCTTAAAGTCGTTATATCATGTACCAAGGAGGACAGCACTGTATCAATAATTCAACAGATATCAGAGTACATCATAGTCATTTATATTATTATTAAATCTTGTTAAAAGATAGCATTCATACAAAGCAAACACTTTATATGCACAAATTAAAGTCTTGCTGCCTACGGCCAGCCCTCTTTTATGATGTTTGATATTTATCAACATAGGTAACTTGTATACACCGGTTGTAGTGTTTATTCACAGTAGATATAACCTTTATAAGTTTGTCTACATTGAACTAAACAACCAGAAATCTAAATACAAAGAAATGACAAGCCTGACAAACTAGGTTACCGAGTGAGAAACGCACTTTCCCCAGTGAAACATTAAATCAATTCTGATACAAGACTTCAAATGAAAATAAATAGCTTTAAGAATAATGAAAATGTTGTTCAGTGGTGTACTGTTCAGCTTAAACTTTCACATTAATGTAGAAACATGATAAATCTGGCATGTAAATCTTGCATAAATTTTCTGACAGTTTCTGAGCTGCAAACCAATTCTTGCACTTTCTTAAAGATTTTTTATGCACTTCTTACTTATTTATTTACTTCTTGAAGAATATTTGGACACAGTGTACACATTTACATGACACAGCAACACCAACAGTGTACACATTTACACCACAGCAACACCAACAGTGTACACATTTACACCACAGCAACACCAACAGTGTACACATTTACACCACAGCAACACTATCAGTGTACACATTTACACCTCAACAATACCAACAGTGTACACATTTACACCACCAATAGTGTACACGTCAACACCTGAAACAACACCAACAGTGTACACATTTACACCACAAACAACACCAACAGTTTACACGTTTACACCACAAACAACACCAACAGTGTTCACATTTACACCTCAACAATACCAACAGTGTTCACATTTACACCACAAACAACACCAACAGTGTTCACATTTACACCTCAACAACACCAACAGTGTACACATTTACGCCTCAAACAACACTAACAGTGTACACGTTAACACCACAACAACACCAACAGTGTACACATTTACACCATAAAAACACCAACAGTGTACACATTTACATCTCTATAACACTAAAAGGGTGTCTTAAACAGTGCTGTTACAGTAGTTCATGCACTCTTCAAGATGAGGTTTATGTTATAATAAACAGTAAAAACAAATAAAATCTTTCTGAAACATTTGAACAGAGTACAAAAGTTTTGTTCAGTCTTCATAACTAATTTACCATCATTCCAGATTAACACAAAGCTATGAGCCGCATTGATTCTTTCAAAAACATGCTATTCATGTAGTCAACAGCAGTTATCCAAAAATGATGGTTATATCCAAAAATGACACAACATTTGCAACTAAATGTACATTGTTTTTTCCCTGTTAGTTTTGTGAGGACATCTGTTTGTAGAACAAAGAAATAAAACAATGAAATTACCATAAAAATCACAACAAATTATACTGTTAACAAAGCAGCTTTCAGTTCAGTAAAAATAGGACCAGCTCAGATAAAATAAATTCAACTTTCATTTTGAACATGCATTTGCTGAATTTTATTAATGCGCCATTAGCTTTCTGAAATGTAAGAGCTTAAGCCAGAACTTCATTCTTCAATAAATATGTTAAGAAATCGGACATTTCTATACAATGAGAAAATGGCTTGTAATCTCATTCATAGGCATTTCTTACCCTTTATATGCAAAGCCTCTATCTTTGTCATGGTAACCAAATGTATCCCATAACCGAAGAGCTACATATCCGCCATCTAGTGCCACTACTGATCGTTCCAAAATCTGAAACAAATATCAAAAATATTTAGAAAAAACTTGATAACAAACTTAACACTTTTCAGATCAGTGCATTTACATACACTATTTCCAGACATTGGTTTCACAAAGTATCTCATTCTAAATTGAATTATGAAAACATTCTTAAATTTGACATGCCACTTGATATGAGACAGGAGCAAATTTGGAGCCGGACATCAAATTATGTACAGTTTGTTTACCTATGAATCAATCTTTAATTTGTGACCACCAGTTCCTTGCACTGTCAGTTCAAATCCCACTCAGGACAACATTTCTGACCTCAGTAACCTAGTTGGGCAGCTTCCTCACATGCGAAATTTGCTCCGGATGGGATTTGAACTCAACGTCATGATTACTAGTCAGAGACCGCAACAAGGCCCCCCCGGGAAAAGACTCATTCCTTGACAGAGCTAAAAAACTACAATTGAATGTTTTGTCTTGGACTAAAATTTTGGACAAAATCAAACTACAAACTCTAGTGTTTAATCTATATGCAATTTGTCGTTCATATATATAATATATAAGATACAGGTATAAATTTACAAATAGTTATGATGGATTGGATTGCAAGGTGTAATTTATCTAATGTGCATCCTAAAAAAAGCCAAAATTGATGATTAACTGGAAGTTATTCATCACGTGAGAATAAATTAGCCAGAATTTAAACATCAGCCACAAATATTTATCATAAAACATGCAAACAGTGAGAAACAGAATAAACAATTACAACATTACAGATATTTTACAGATTGTTATAAACTAATTATAAAACAATTAAAGTACTTGTGAATCAAGAAGAGTTTGATATATTCATGTAATAGTAATGGATATACACTAAAGTTGAAAAATATAGATAAACATACATTTCAAATTCTTAATACATGAGTCATGCTGCATGTACTTGTATAAAACCTCTCTTATATCAAGGACAGACATGTACCAAAGTTGACACCAACATGACTGCAAGCATGTAGTACAAATAAAGAAAAAAAGAGACGTGTTGAGTTACATGACATAAATGTTCAGCCCATCTGTCATCATACACGTCAAATTACTAGTAAACTAATGAGTCATCACATAAGGTATTGAGCTAATCTTGTAATAGAACACAAGATTAATACGGCAGATTATCCAAAATAAAGATACGAAACATTTATGATGTTTGTTACCATAGTAACTCACTGATGAAAAAGAATTGGTAGCCCTAGCTTTACCTCTTACATCTCCACATGATTGTCTCTGCACAGTACTCGTAGTCAAAAAACATAAAACAGTAAGTAGTTTTATGTTGTTTTGCCATATAAAAAAATAAATTCTCGTTACAGACAGCTTATGATCAATTCTAGCTATGCCTTTATATTGTATCTGATGTATTCACGTAGTTAGAGACAAACTTCAAAACAAAGTAAATGATTGTTGGATGCTATAATTTATTAATTGCCTTAAACATGATACTATATTGAAGATAATTGATAAAGTAATGTGAGTGACCAGCTTGTGATGTCATGTAATATTTATAAAGTAGAAAGCTTTTAATGAGTAAGACAAACAATGAATGCTGAACTCAATCAATATGAAGTTTCTCTTCAGTTACACACAAAAATACTTGAACGACCAAGTATGATATCAATGAGATTTTTTAAACAAGCAAATACAAATATTAGCATTAAATATCGCTAATTAATCTAAGTTTAAAATCGAGTACAAAGTGACTTGAGAAGTATTGTATGCTTTCCGATTATAAATCTTTTTTTTAAGTGAATAATATTGAATAGTTTTCTAATGTAAATAAAAAACATTGTTTCATCAAATCTCACTTTATTTAATCACAAAAATAATTTTCATTGGTCAACTGTTTATGAAATGTGATACATGTTGTTAGAGCAGCATTTGAATTTAGTCTAAGACCAAACATGACATGATTTTTCTCAATTAATGAACAGTGATTTTTCATTTATAATTATACTGTATATGTTTACAATAGACGATGGCCACCTGGTTTGTCTGGCCACATTTCTATATCAGACATTTTCAAAGCTTTCCTTTATCAAATATACCTTGACAACTTATAAGCTAAAGTTAAGATCTGATTATTATGAATATACAGAAATTCATATACACAATAAAATATCATAAACTCACAACAGTCAACTCAGGGTTAATGTCCACTAGTGAAAAAAGGTCACTTTGGACAGTCACCCCAAAAGCACAAAAATTGAAAGCAGAGTCAAAATAAATCTGATTAAATTAAGGTCAACTACGTACAAATGTCATGTTTCTTCTCTCCTTCATTGGCTCATATTTACAGGTTTGACTGTATACAAGAATCAGGAAACAAAGGCTAAAGGTCAAAGGTTGAGGCTGACAGGTCATACTTACATCATTATCATGTCTGTAATGATCGTGCGCCCATACAGTTGACACATGAGTTTTCACCAGCTGATCAAGTGCATAGTGAGTGTTACAGGCCCATGCTGTGATGAGGCATGTCTTACCAACGCCACTGTCACCAATGGCAACACATTTGATATATTCATTGAGAACAGTGGGGGGGTACAATACACATGGGACTTGTTCCCGGCGTCGCGCAGGAATGGGGGATTCCTCGACATCAAACATTGGAACGTTTCATGCTTCAGGGTTAAGGAAAATCTGAAAGAATGTGAATTATAGATTTATTAAATGTACATAACAAATTTCTCCAATCATATAAAAAATACATGTCAATGACAGTTCAAATATCTGAATACACCACAATAATTCATTTAGAAAAAAAGAACAAGTTGAGCAGATTTTTTTTAATAGTAGTTTTTCCAAAAAACCTTTAGTTTGTTTCCATAAAAGCCCAAACTTATACTAGTAGTTTTTCCAAAAAAACCTTTATTTTGTTTCCATAAAAGCCCCAACATACAAACAGCAAAGAACATTTTATCAGATATTGACATTTACTTCACCAAACAAAATTTAGCATCACAATATTCAATGTTTGAACTGAAGTGTATAAACATATTTTTGTATCAAACTTTCATTTTACAGAATCGATACCTTGCAGCAGAATTAACTAATTTGATTAAACCAACGTCATTACAAGGGAGAGTTCTCTTACTTTTCAGATTATTCAAAAAGACTCGCAAAAGTCAAACAGTCCAGTCTTTTACTTACAGAAGTTTTTTTTCTTTATCAAATGTTCGAGTTTGTTAGGAATCAGTACATTAACCAATGTCTAATAGAGTACTAGTTTATCAATGACAAACATTGATTTTCATTTTATGTTCACAACCAGCATTCATAAAACTATGAGTTTTAGCTGCTAACCCTTATAATAAATATATGAAATATCCCTTACATTTCACACAGTAATTCACAAATTAGAAAATAGTACAAATTTCATACATGTAGAAGCTGTCTGTTCAGATTACAGAAAGGTTGTGGTTCTACCCAGGAGTACGCTTGGGGTCTTCTTCCATTGTTAAATCCAGAAAAGTCAGCAGATCAGTTTGACTGTTGGTGCAACATTAACACCCAGTGAAAATCTTCATTAATCATTCCTTACACTTAATATGGCAATCACATACATTGAATAGACTCAACAAGACCCATAACTGTATCATGATAAGCTGGCTTAATTGACACTAATGCAATAAACAATTGTTACGAAATAAAAGGAGGGTGTTCAGGGGTCAATAACTGACATAATATAGTCATACATCTAAGTTTTACTATGGTACAAATCATCATAATTATACATTGTACTATGCTAATTTATAAATGTGAGAAAAAATGGTACATGAAATAATTGGTATAGATTTATGATAATCAATAATACACCATGTGAAGTACAAAAATAATTAGAAATAGTTATTATAATCAGAATAAAGAAAATCAATCATTTCTACACAAACTGACATTTCCCTTCCTCAAATGACAATTTTTCAAAATTAATATTTAGTCTGTGCTATAACAAAACAGTTTAAAAGATCAATTTCATATAAAAGTATTATAATTAAGATGTATTTATGATGTAACATATCATATTCCATTTAATTTTACCTTCATTGTAGAGTGATGAAGGTTTGAAATAATTAATATTTAGCAAGTGCAATTTATACCAAATTAAAAAACTCGTGACTTAAATCAAGCTGTTGCAGTAGTTTTCTGAGAGATTAAACTCTATAATTTAACAATGTACTTAAAGTGAAAAATGACAAAATTATGTCTGTCAGAGAAAGTTTTATCTGTTCTGGATGTCAGGCCAACAACTCAAGTTACCAACAGCGATTGAAATATCATTAAAATTGACAGTCTATTTCCAATGCACTGGTGTCAATGTATGCCACAAAATGAAACATCGTTCAAATGCTTGTAATATCATATAGATCAATTGTTAGCAAAATATAATGAACACTATACTAGCTGTCTTGAAAAATACTATAAATTAATTATATGCATGTAAAAGTAGTATGCAAGTAGCATAATACAGTATTTGATTTTTTAAAACGTTACAGAGACAGACAAGATAAGAAATTGCACAATATCTAATTATCTTGTTAAGCATGTGCAGATACATAAATACATTCACAGCAGCATCTGCAGTCATAATTTATGTTACAGACATACATTGCATTATTTGACAAAAGATATTCATAATATGAACATTTTATCGCTGGATTTAATGCCATGAATGATGAAATACCTTACATATTTTAATCCAGTCAAAACATCGCATGATGTTTACTCAAATATACAATGTTAAATGCTATTTTAAGATATTCAGCACCATATATACACATCATAAAAAACATTAAATACGACACTTTAATTACAGACCGAAATAGTTTAAAATAGGTGGTGGAATAAAATGTTACATTAGTAAAAATTGTTCATATTATATGCATAACACAGTTATGATTAATGACAGAAGGCTGGTATGATAAAAGACAGTTCAATGACTGAACATCAGGACATTGTAAATCTTCATCAAACTATACATAAATGTGTCAGTGATTAGGTTCATTGTTTCTCACTGGGGTTCAATGTCTCACCAACAGCCAAGGTCATTTGGCAACTTCCAGTTTTAATCAGAGAGAAAGACCCCAGACATACATCTGGGTAGAACCATCGACCTTTGATAGTCCTCATAATTTAAATCTCTTATTTGTGATACTAAGTCAACACTGGAAAACTACATCTTATTAATCAATTTTGTGAGGGAAGTTAAAATTTGATATCCCCATTTTTATTGACCACAATCACTTTCAGAGAGAGCCACTGGCTTATCAGTAACATTAGTCAGTCTTCAGAGCCACCAGTAGATCATTGTTGGTTACAGGCCATCATGATACAGGGGTAAAACTTAAGAAGAATCAAATTGATTAATACAGGGTCGGCTAGGGATGGTTTGTGATCCCAAAAGTGATTGCACTTAATAAAATGGGAAGATAAACATTTGTAAATGATCAATTGCAGACAGAATTACAGTGTTGGCCATCACAAAATGACCAATTTAGATTATTAGGGCTATTGAAGATTTTGCACATAAAATTAGTTTTAGATTAATTAAATGATACTGACACAAGTAATATGAAACGAAGAAAAGTGTTTGGCAGAGAACTAAGTCAGTCAACTAAGTAATTATCTATCTATTGTACACTGATGGAATAATTTATGGACAGAGAGCGGTGTAGACAGGTATAAACAAGTCAGTGCAATCATTATGTGCGCCTATCAAGTGTCTTTTTATTGTAAAAGTATTATCTACAAGTGTTTAAGGAGTGATAAGAAGAGAATTTATAATTCTGTTCATCATAAAATTGAACCTCGGATAATTGAGTATTGTACCATTTTGCGTGCACCCCAAACCATTGTGAGTTCGAATCCCATCTGGGACCAGAAAAATTACATGTCAGGAAGCTATCTTATGGGAAGTCAGTGATTCTACCCAAGTATATTCCTATGGTCTTCTCCTCCATTAAATCTAGAAATGTCACTGACCCCTAAAAGAATCTAGGTCAAGGTCACTCTGAACTTCTAATTTGGTAGATTAAACAATGGAAAACTTATATTGCTCCATATATCAACAACATTCATATTATATCAGAAGACTGCATAAAAACATTTAAGTCCTTGATTACCAACAAGCCCCAACCTATTCCGACATGCCCTCTCTTGTGCAATTGCACAATATAATTTATATATATGTATATATACAATATAAAATAACAGACAACAAGTACTGACTCAAAATTAAGGATTTGTCAGTGAGATAATACTCACTGAATTTAAGTTGGAAATAGGTCCAACCCAACTCTGTTTACAATGTATATACGGTTACAGACATGCTGATAAATATTACGTGCACTCTTAAATTAACCAGATAAAAAGTCAATAACGATTCATTAAATGCACTTCTTGACTCAATCCTGTTCAAACAGCATGTTATATTAGGTTTTATCAGGCATTCATTGATTCCTCATTTAATTGACAAATGTCGTATTGATTGTTAATTCATTTTTATCTTGGTGTAAACAATCCACTGAATTAATTTTATTTTAAGATGCAAAAGAAATATCATGATAAGTAACATTATGTGTTCAATGATTCTGGCATGGATTGAACATTAACAGGTGCAATGAAAACTTTAATATAATTCTTCCCAAAAATTGAATTTTAAGACAAGAAAATTGAAAATGTACAATATTTATGCACCAAATAAAAATACTCTAAGCTAATAAATCATAACCTGTCAGTTAAGCCACTTGTCTGACATTGAAGACATTTTTAGAAAAAAATTCTAGTACAAAATTGCCATTTTTCACATGAAGTGTTACAAATAACAGAATTTAACAATTTTGGACAATTAATCACATAAGCTTACACATCTACCTGATATTTAGTACACAATATCAAGTAGTATAGAAAGATTAGTATATAATAATAAGTATAAAATATCTAATACAATACATATTTACATGCAGTTTAATTGTCAACAGAACATTGAGCAAAACAATGAATGAAAATATTTTTTGTAGATTGAAACCACAATAACAGTAAAAGCAAGAGAAAAAAAGAAATTCCACAATTTTATGCTACCATAATTTTAATTAAATACAAACCTCAATACACATTTTTTTTATTTCATGAGTATAATCATAATGAATTCCAATGGGATTCTCTTTGATTAGTTTTACTTAAACTAGATATATAGAACAACCCTTTTAATCGATCCTTGACTGGTGTAATGGATAAAATCTTCAAAATAAACTTAATGGTATTGTGAAATCAACATTTACAAGAACATGTATATATATAAAAAATAAACAAGGACAGGCCTTATTTTCTATAAATATGAATCATCACTGGCTGTTACACTTATTTTGAAATAAAAGTCTTACAACAGAGCAGTAATGAATATAGTTTAACCCATAAAATCAGCTGGTTCACTCAATAATTGTAGCCATAATAACAGATACATAAGACCAAAAGATAGGGATCCAATGACAGATGGTGGATGTTATAAATATTTATACCTTCAGGGCAATAAGAGTTTATTACACAAATAAATAGCAAATCTGATTCAGATTTATAGTACAACACTCACATACTGGTATTAAAGACAATTATCCAAAGTTGATGTGTTTATATGACACAATTATAGGTTTCTAGACAATCGAAATAGCGTAATTGATTACTGACAAAAGAAATAAATGAAATTATGTGCCTAGAACACTGGTACAAGATAGATAGATAAAAAAAGTAGTGGACCAAACTGGAATTCATGTATGAATGCATGGAATTCAGAAATATACAAAAAATGGCTTTGACAAAAAGATGATACAAACATACTCAGAGAGGAAACATGCCTGAGAGCTTACATGTTATTCTACTAGTTCATAAAAATTACATCAACACATAAAAATATACCTCAGATGTCACTATGACTTGTATGGGACAGAATTTTAGCGATCAAACAGAAAAATACATCAAAGCGCAACTGATCCATGACTTAATTGATTTATGGGTCAGTCGGCAGAGCACTGAGTATCAGTACTAGTAATTACATAATTTAATTTTACAAATTTTTGGTTCCTAATAAAATTCATCAAAACAAACCTGTAGATGGTCATGTCACTATCACTATATCCATATTGTCATACATATGAGAATAAAGATACTCTGACATACATTATAAAGGTTTGCACTTTTCCATAAAAAAAGATAGTTTCAATGTAAAATCTGACAGCTGATTGTGTTGATATTTTATGTAAAAATGCAACACTCGCACGAATGTCAGAATACTGAACACAGCACATGAGTCACAAGTGAGAAACAAAGGAATTTACCAAAGAGCTTAAAATTCAGACACACTAATTCAGACGACGATAATGTCATAGATGAGACGTTAAACAAATATGTTTATAATGTAAACAAGACGAACGGAAAGTGTGTCATTGAAATGTCATAAAAAATAACGATTTAAAATTAATATTAAAAATGCAAAACAAACGATTGATACATACATTTACGAAAATCAAGGCTGGTTTATTGGCTCAACAACACGAAACAGCTTGTCATTCATAACTATTGGAATTTTTTGCATTTTTTTCTTCCCTGACATGATATTATGCGCACTTTGTGTATTCCCGTTCTGTGTACACACGATTTAATGACGTAATACACAAGCGGCTCATTTTAAGGCGATGGCGATCGACCTGAGAAAGAATAAAGATGCACTTTTAAAGGCTTACAACGATGTTGTGGCCGATAACAATGATATAGATTGGTAAGTGACGATTTGTTCATACAATGCACATCGCTGTTACTTCTATATATCTTACCACCGCTGCAATAACTGGGTTTGAAAGTTGCTCTCACGATGTAAGTTTCACTTCCGCCTTCTTCGTTGACTTTGATTCCGCATCGTTACTGTATTTTCTCGCATTTATTGTCCTTTCCTTACGATAACCAAGTATATTTAATTGATAACATATATCATTATTGCAATTCTGTCTTAATGACATGCAAAAAGTTATATGCTGATTATTTTTGATACACCCCTTTGTGTCATGCAATATGTATAATGTATTAGTCATCCTGTAGCTGTGGGCCAAATGTGTGAGATATCTATTTGATACTCTAAGTGTTTTAATTGCATTACATACTTAGTGTGTTGTTTTCAGTCAATTGATTTTAAATGATGCATTGTTTACATAGCTAGAAATTATTTATTTGCAAGGCTACACATACACCTACATCTACATCTACATGATACTCCTGATCAATCAATACTGATTATAACTGGGAGGCACTTGTCAGGAAGAGTGTGTTAGAAAGTATTAAGTGCTCAATTAAAAGATAAAATTTACAGATTAACGAGTGCAAGGTTAAGATTAAAAACATATAGGGAGCTAGAAAGGAGCTGTCTCCAGCCTTTCCTTGAAGATATTTAGGCTGAGACTGGATTTGACCTGGTATGGGAGACTATTCCAATGTCTTATAGTTCTAGGGAAATAGGAGCTAAGGTGATACTGGGTACAGGACTGGGGGATTAGGAAGTTCAAATTTCTAGTTGGGATGAGGTATTTATGATCAACATGAACAAGGTTGTTCTGGATTTTGTAGAGAAGTATAAGAGAGGAATGGAGTCTGCGGCTTTCTAGGGAGGGCCAGCCAAGATTATGTAACATTTGTGTGACACTATTTTGGAAATCAAAATTATTACAAACATATCTAGCCGCAGCTCTTTGTACCTTTCAACTTTATAGGTTAGATGTTTCTGCCAAGGGTGCCATATTATTGAGCCGTGTTCTAGTTGTGGTCTTACATAAATTACATATGCCAAAGTTGTGACATGCCTGTTATGGGTTTTGATGATTCTTTGGATCAATCTTAGGGAGTTTTTTTTTTTTTTTGCCTCGGAGGTGAAGTTATTTATATGGTGGGTCCAGTTTAGCTCTTTTGAAATAGTTACTCTAGGGTATTTAGCAATTTCTGCTGATTTTAGTGTTTTCGCATGAAGGGTGTATGTGAAGATCACAGGTTTTTTTGCGGGTAACCCTAAGCACCTCACACTTGTCTGGGCTGAACTCCATAGCCCAGTCTCGTTCCCACAGTTCTAGTTTTTGAAGGTCATTTTGTAATAACACCTAATTGTGTTCCAATAGCGCTTTTCCCCAGTCAAATAGGGTGTAATCATGCCCTGATATATGCCTACATGTTTTGACATTAAATTTCTGGCCACATGACTGCATTAGTTCGAAATGTATTAGGCTATCTTTTGTGTTAATGTTGCTTACTCTACAAACGCTAGTGTGATATTTGTACTATTATTTATCGGTTGTAACAAATTAATTGCCACCATTGAAGGCAACTTGTTTTTTAAATGGATACATTGTCAGTTACTATGAAATTGTATATTTTCTACAATAGTAAACGTATGCAAATGTTCTATTTATTTTATTGTGTATTTTTTCATATTTTTAGGGCTGTGTTTTCATATGAAGGTCAGACCACAGTATTGAAGGTGTCTGATACTGGAGGTACAGTTTTGTATTTTTCATTAATTGAACAAGAAATACTTATTGTTTCATCCAGTGAGGGGTGGGTCACCTAGCCCAAAAAAGATATACTGTCACTTATAATGATGTTGATAAAATACTTACACAATAAGCCATAAGATGATTTTTTCATTTAGCTATAATACTTGCTGAGTTGGTGTAATGAATCTACTAAGTTATATGATATGACTAATCTTTTAATTGATACTACATGTATTTATTTTTGAGATATATTCCATGATTGCACTTTTCAGAGGGCAGTATCGGTGACCTGGTTGATGAACTCAACAGTTCAAAGATCATGTATGCTTACTGTAAGGTTATGGACCCAAATACTAATCTCGCAAAATATGTACTTATCAACTGGGTATGTTTTTTTTAAAATTCTAAAACCTTATTTATTAATTGGTTATTTGCTTCATGAATTTTAAACAAATTCTGTTTTATTGATGTGGACCCTTGTAATGCTTTTTATGATAATTTTACAATTCAACTTAGGATGAAAATGCAGTTCAGTTTATATTTGAGATGTATACAAATTTGTTTACTTTACTTAATTTTTGCATTTTGATTGTTATAGCTTTTTATGTGACGTAATATTCATTACAAGTTACGTATTCCTGGTGAAGTTCTAATTTGTTTGTTAGAGCCAGACATCTACTGATTATTGAAGTATGTTTTGTCAAGTCATTTGTGACAGAGAAATTGCTGTATTACTATGGTAAAACATTGTGCATATTGTGGACATGTCACATGACAATATTGTGACATTGTTCTTCTTTTCAGCAAGGTGAGGCTGCTCCTGAATCCATGAAGTTTAAATGTGCCAATCATGTTAGAGATATTGTGCATTTCTTTAGGGTGAGTGATCATTGAACATAATATGACATAACATAGCATGAATATGTGTTCTTTTTTTCTGAATAAAACTATTGCATTTATTTGTTAATTCTATAACTTACCATTAGCCCATGTTCTTTATTTTAATTTGCTTGCACATACAGTGATTGTACTTTACTAGCTATTGACTTTTCTGTTGAAATTACTTGCCTTTGTCAATTGTAATACGGCAATGTCAAACTAAACTGTTGGATCATATTCAGGTAATTTACTTTTGGAACATTTCTGTAGAAAACTAATTATATTTTTGTATCTAGTAAACACCTTTGACATGTTAAACTCTGTATTATTATCAAAACAGTGAAACTAGAAATGCAGCGATATGTTACCTTTGTATATACCATATAAATCTCTTAGAATGTACAATGTATGTTTATTTTATACTTTAGGGGGTTCATGTGACCATTAATGCTCGAACAGATGATGATGTGGATGAAGATGACATTTTGAAGAAAGTTGCTAAGTCATCTGGTTCTCAGTACAGTATTCACAAGGAGAAATCTAAACCACAAGAAGAAATTGCTCCTGTAGTAAGTTCATGAACTAAGATTTATTGGTTTTTTAATTTACTTGAAATGTTCTGTATAGTAGTGTTGGTTGAATAGTTGAAGATTTTTTGTTTTTTACTGGATTGACATGATTTACTGGGATAATAGTGTTGCTTGATAATTGTTTTTATTATATGAATTTACTGATGAATGGTATTTGCATGATGTACTTTTTATGTTTTGAAGGGTTCTGTTTATCAAAAAACTCAGGCAACCAAAGATATCAATATTAAAGAACGAGACCAATTTTGGGCTAAAACAGAGGTAAGAATCTTAAATTTGTTCCTATTGTTACAAGTGTGTTAATTTTGATGTTTCTCATTGATCTTTGCTGAATCCTTTAACATGCCGTTCATAACATTTACTTACTTTTAAGTACACATCTCATTCACTCAGTCAGTGTGCCTCTTGAGTGCTGCCATGACAAAATGCAGGCTCAAAACCAGCTATGTCTCCTATTATTATTTATGAATGTCATTTTACAAGTGATATAATAATTGGTACCATTGCTGTTACGATTACTGTTTGAACATAAAGTTTTATAGCACATTTATGTGTTACTGTTGACATAGGATTTACATCTGTAGTTTAATTTATAGACAGAGAAAGAGGTAAATATTAAACACATATTTTTACCAACACACATTTCTATTTCAACTTTTTTTTCATCCAAACCATACCACAGCATATTAAGGTTACCCCTGTTTTCCTTATCAAATATATGTCCTTTCCCAAAGTACATAAGTTAGCCCATCTTACAAACCATTAAACTCGTCATTTTCCAAAGTATCCAATTTTATATTCAGTATGGAAAATGCCATGTACAACTGTATAGTTGTGAGGACATCGTATTGTCATCTATGCAAACCTTTAGCAGTATACTATGTTATTACATGGTTAAATGTACTCATTGATACGAATGACAATAAGTATTTGTTGTATATTCAAACTATTGCAAAAATGTCACCTGTATTTATATTTTATGTGTTAACTTACGTGTAACTATGCCCAATTTGTCTGACATTTGTCTTTAAATTCATGTATGTGAGTATTTTCAGCAACAGGAAGGAATTACATGTTGTGAATTTGAACCTTATAAAATTGTTATAAGAGTTAGTAAATATTTTTGCGTGTCTAATTTGTCTTGTGAAGATTTTTCTGGTCTTGAATAAAAATGTTCAAAATTTTGCATTTAACTACGAACTTTTATTAAATATGTAGTAAGGCTTTGATTGAATTGAATTATGAATATTCACAAATAGACTGAAGAAAAGCGAAGACTAGAGACAGAAAAACGAACAATGCTTGAAAGACAACAGTCATTGGAAGTTGAGCGAAAAGAAAGAGAGGTAAGTTTTCATTTTGGCGTGCCATTAGAGATATGTCATATTGTATACTTGTTAAAAATGAGACTTATTATGAATGTTTCATTTCTGGAAAAGCATTTGTTCATTTTTAGCTTTCCTGTTTTGAAGAAAAACGTCAAGCTATTATGATCACTGGGTCATCGTTGTTGTTGCTGTCATGCAATAACTTAATGTAGGCCATTACTCAAACAAGATACCAATACGACTTTTGGAATACTTGATAATCAAGACAAGGCACAGTTGCAAGACACGGGGCATTATTCTGAAAGCTATATTTGTGGAGTTATGCCATTTTTAGCTCACCAGAACCGAAGGTTCAGGGTGAGCTGTTAGGATGGGTAGGTGGATGCTCAGGCATCTGTCATCTGGAGTCAACAATGGTCTTCTCCTCAGAAACTACCAGTCGTATTTACTTCAAATTTGCTGTGCAGAAGCCTTTTGACGTTCTAACTGCAATTTGCTCATATTATACCAGTTGACCCCTTTTAGGAGTCACTAGAGCTAAAAATAGAAAAACCTTTAATCATCTTCTCATGAACCAATGGATGGATGATCACCAAACCTGGTCTGTAGCATCCTTAGATGGTCCTCTTTCAAGTTTACTCAAATAAATTTGGTCAGCCCCTTTTAGGGGCCACTAGAGCTAAAATAGAAATACCTTAAAATGACTTTTTCTCATGATTCTATCTATGGATTATTACCAAACTTGGTTTTTAGCATCTTTAGATAGTGTTCTATCAGATTTGCTCAAGTAAAAATAGTTGGCCCCAATTAGGGGCCACTAGAGCTAAACATAGAAATACCTTAAAATGACTTCTTTTCATGAACCAGTGCTTGGATCATCACCAAATTTGGTCTGTGGCATCCTTCAGTCATCACGAATATTCTTTTGTAGTATCCTTTGATGGTCCTTTATTGTATTTATAATGTTCCCCATTATTTGCCCACAAGTTTGCCTTTATTACCTTTTTAGTAATAAGTTAATTAATATTTATTCTGGTGAGTGATGCAGGGCCATCATGGCCCTCTTGTTTAATGTAGGATTTTGGTTAAAATTATACTTATGGTGTTCAAAATAGAAATCTTAAATGTGGCCCCTGTTGCTGACATGTAAATTAGATAGGACTGTTTGCACCACTCTGCAGAGCTCAAATTTATCCTTTGTGTTCCCCTCTTCGTGCACCAGTACCGTGTACAAATTTAACATGGCATTGTACAAGATGATATGGATCATTAATCAATGGGAAATACTGTCAACTGTTATGTTACAAGTAAGACATTGGACTATAATTTAACCAGTAGAACTATGAGTATAGTTATAGTTTACTTAAGTTTTTATCGTATTCATTTAAAATGTTCTGTACATAGTGCAGCAATATTGAAAAATGTACATTTTTTTCACTGGCGTTTAACATCGCACCAACAGCCAGGGTCATTTGGTGACTTCCCAGATTTAACCTTGGAAAAAAAACTCAGATGTACTCCTGGGTAGAACTACCAACCTTTTGTAAGCTAACTTGACAGCTTCCATACGTGTGAAATTTGGAATTGAACTCACAGCTGTGTGGGGCTAGTGATTACCAGTTAGAGATTTTATCCACTTAACCATGGATGCCCCCTGATAAATGTGCAATAATGGAAACCAGTGATCGCTTGTAAGATGTCTACAGTTATTCATGTATCTGCTGTAGGCAAGAGAACAAGTAGAAAGAGATAGACAAGTACAGGACAGGATGAGGATGGTAAGTCAACAAAAAGCTGCTGAAAGACGAGCCAGTCAAACTGATGATGCTGAACGGAAAATACAATGGGTGAGTTAAATTTTTTGTAATTTGACCTTCCATTGTAATTTGACCTTCCATTGTAATTTGACCTTTCATTGTAATTTGACCTTTCATTGTAATTTGACCTTTCATTGTAATTTGACCTTTCATTGTAATTTGACCTTCTGTTGTAATTTGACCTTCCATTGTAATTTGACCTTCCATTGTAATTTGACCTTCCATTGTAATTTGACCTTTCATTGTAATTTGACCTTCTGTTGTGATTTCAACTCAGAACAAACTAGATTTGGAGATTGCTAGTACTACTATAGTAGGTTCTTGTTAAGTTAATAGAATACACCTTTGTATGCAGATACAGAGTATTGTGTAGGCTTGAGTGACAAACTGATTTCTTTGGTATACTGTCCATTGACTATGCCAGGATTAATATTCTATCTAGCTTTTACAATAGCTTTTATGTCTTTATTAATAAATATTTTCTTAAAATTTCTCATGTTTAAGTTAGCAGTCATTGTGATTGCATAGTGTTACTGAGTAAAATAATTGTGTAAAAATGTGTATGAATAGTCTCATTCTGTATGAAAAATTACCTCATGATGGGGAAATAATTATCATTCATTAGGAAAAAGAACAAGAAATGGCATATAAAGAAGAGGAAGAGAGAAGGCTACAAGCTGAGCACGCGAGAAAGCAACGAGCTTTGGAAGCTGAAAAATTAGCATCCAATCAAACGTCTACTGCGAGATCATTCTTTAAGCGTAAAGAATCGCAGACTGATGATGAACCTGTACACCATGCTCCAGCGCCACCTAGGTATTGTATATCAGGAATCATTGAAAACGTCCTTCATATGAAGATGGATTCTGCTGTTAGCATGAACAAATTCTGATGATTAATGTAAAATTTGACTTTTAATTGTCTCTGTTAATGTTTCAGTATTTTCAAGATTGTCTCAATACTGTTGTAATTTGTATGTTTTTGTTTGAAAGGTGACCAGATGTCATTTCATGTGTTTGTTAAAGGTGTTGTCGTCTGCATTAAAATATTTTTGTTTCAGCTTCTAACTCTTAGACTTGTACTATTAGTGTCTGAATCTCTTGCAGGAAATTAAAGCACAGTTTTGGAGCTGTGGATCAGGATGAGCCTCCTGCTAGAAAAGAACCAATTCAGTTGCCACGGGAACCTAGTCCTCCTCCAACGCAGCACTACAGGGAACCTTCCCCACCGCCCAGGGAACCTAGTCCACCCCCACAGAGGGAACCTAGTCCGCCTCCTCAACGGGAGCCATCTCCACCCCGTGTCACAGAAGCCCCGCACCAGCCACCTGCAACTCGTAATTTATTAGCTGAATCACTACCACAGCGACAGAAAGACTCGGATGATGAAGAAAATGATGATGAGGATTGGGGAGAAGAAGGTAGTTATGTCAATTTTCTGTGCTGTAATCACTCATGTGTAAGATGCATGGTTTAACATCCAAAATCGGGTCCAAATATCAGATGTGTCTTATACATAGGTGTAAAACTTACTTCTGCTTTTTACAGGGCTCAAAACAGATAAATCTGGTCAAATTGAATTGATTTTGTTTATTGGAAACCATATTTATCTATTAAAAAGGCTAAGGATAATAAATCTTTAATGATGTTTCTCTAAAGCCTTTTATGGTTCTGTAGTTTTGTAGAGTGTGAGTTTAATAATCAATGGCGTATTTTTGCCGATCAAGCAGCTAATTACAAGAACCTTGATGTGTTGATTACAGTTATTGTGAACAGGTGCAGGGTTAATTGAATGAGAGTGCTTGATAGTTGTTGCAATGATTAAGATTTTGTTCCAGCACATTTATACCACAACTGTTTTCTTGTACCTATTTGTTATTTGTAAAATTACATTCTACTGAACTCATGTCATTGCAATTGTTGATCAAATTTACCAATTACACTTAATTGGATTAAAATTATCTCTCTGGAATCAACACTTAATACACATACTATCTGATACACAAACTTCTGATTTGTTTTGTTAGCTTGTATTGTTTTGAGTTATTTAATGACATACTTAAATATAGAAAAAAATACCAGTGCATAAATTACTAATTTTCCCTAAAAACAGTGTATTAAATACAGAAAATGTATGACTTTGAGAGTTATTGAAAAAAAGATGAATCTACTTTTTGTACATTTTGTACTTCGTGTATTTCATTAGGTAGAAGAAGAAGAAGAATGGGTAATCTTTAATTACAAGCTTATATTGCATCACACATACTGATTATCTATTTACTGATATTCAATATCTTCAGTAGTAAAGTTGTGACCTCTACGGTTGAGTGATTTTGGTCTTTGGCTAGTAATTACCCTCACTGCTGTGAGCTTGAATCCCACCCTGAATCAAATTTCATATGTGAGGAAGCTGTCCAGCTAGCTTACAGAAGATCAGTGGTTTTACCCAGGAGTACTTCTGGTGTCTTCCTCCACTGTAAGGCTGGAAAATCACCAAATGACCCTGAGTGTTGGGGCCATGTTGAACCCAGTGAAAAAAAAACTGTACAGTTATATTTTTCTGTCTCTTACTCCATTTATCTGTCTGTTTCTCTCCTGAATGATGTCTCTCCTCTTATCTTATCTTATTGGTTATTGCAACATTATAAGAAACAACACAGTTTTCAACCTGTGAATGATTACTTTGTTCCCATACTGTCAATTTTACTGGTCATGGTTACATAGATATTAGTGTGCCTTACATGACCTTGAAAAACTTTGTATGAACTGTTCAATACTATGAAACACTCTTTCTGAAGAAATTAGTTGTATATTTTAATTTATTCTTTCTTCTGATACTTTCCCTTGATTAAGGATACTTTCCCTTGATTCTCCCTCTTGTTGTTAGAGTCTTTCTCTTGATGTAAGATACTACAAATAAAGTTTTACCATTTACTAACACTGCTCAATCAAATTTTATACATCAGGAAAAATATACATGTATACATTATATTCTGTATTTTAGCTTCATTGATGCTGTAATCAGCTAAAATGCAAGTATACATCCTACTCAGGCTTATATTTACAGAACGTATCTGTCTTATGATGCTTACAATGGTCTGTAATATTTATTAAACCAGAATATATAAGTCAGAAAAATGTATACTACCAATTGTTACCTTTAACATTGAATGCATCTATTGTAGAAATCTATTAATCTTTAATTATTTTGCTTTTATCTCACATATTTCAATTCCATCACTAGCTGGGGTGTTCATTAAACCAAGATATTTATCACCCGGCTATGTAAAGGATCGCAAACTATTTTCACTTATAACTAATTAACTTATAACAGTTTGTTAATTACCCTAAGCTCACTGGATTAGAACATGATTTCATTGGTTCTTACCTTCAGTAACTGCCACCAACTTCCATCATACTGCGTGAGATATGCAAGAGCTTATCTATAAATTAATGAGCATTCATTGATAGAAATTTCACTTAGGGGTTTTCCAAGACCCATACACTTAAATATTTTGAGCCTAGATCAGATCATTCAGTAATTTGGTGATTTTTAAAATATTCAATTATTAATTTACTGTTTTATTCTTAAAACAATGCTTTGTTCATATTGTGATTATGGTCCCAGACTAATAATCACTTAATTTCACATTTGACGAAAACATTGATTTTGCTCCATTTGTGGAGAAGTTACCAGCCCCTTGTAGACAAGTAGGTTAGCACTCGTTAGAATACAGTCCAGGAAAAAGTGGTTAGGTGAACCATTTGTAATATAACTGAAAGCTTGTTGAAAAATGGTGTTAAACCCCAGTGAAAAAAATCACTGAATCCCTCCAGGATCCAAATTTCACATGTGAGGAAGGTGTTCTACTCAGGTGTTCACAAAAAGGACTGACCAAGTAGACTTGTCTGTTTGTGCAACAGTGAAGTCAGAACAGAATTTTTTAATGAGCATTTCTGTTTTTTTTTTCAGAGAATACAGATATTCCGGCTGTTCATGCTCAGAACATTCCTGAACCTTCCGTAGAGGAACCAGTATCAACGCAGCAACCAGACGTTGTACAGCAAGCAGGACTAAGTGCTAGAGCATTATATGATTATCAAGCTGGTGAGGTTATTTTGTCTCTGCTTGTTGATGTTTTGATAATCATACTTCATTCGCAGTAAATCATCCCATAGTGACCACCTCAGTATTACAACCACCTTGTTATAATTGCCTCTTATTTTCTGACTGACTCAATAACTGTCCCAATAATTCAACATGATAATGAGACCACCTCATTATTACGACCAATTTTTTGTCCCTGAGGTGGTCTCAGAATGTAGGTTTTACTGTAGTTAGTTTCTTATTTTAATGTTTATATTGTTTTGATGGTTCAATTTGTTATATGTACAGGTCATTGGCTAAAATATTTAAATTTGAAGACTGAAACTGTTTATGAAATACTGATCCATTGATGTAATACTGACCTTTTGATGAAAATACTAAACTCTCGATGAAACTTCCAAAGTAGGAATGACTGCTGCTTATTTTGGTATTTTGTGTTAATACGGGTCATTTTTGTGAAAATGCTGACCAGTTAGACAGAATTAATACAGCATTTTTTTATTATCTGGCAGCTGATGACACAGAGATAACCTTTGACCCTGATGATATCATCTCTCAGATTGAACAGATTGATGAAGGCTGGTGGATTGGTACCGCTCCTGATGGATCACGAGGAATGTTTCCCGCTAATTATGTAGAACTTATGTGATATGGACTTGATAGTCGCAAAATATTTTCTGATATTTTCATACCTGTTTATCTGTGAGACCAGTTTTTTCAGAAGAAATAAATAGTCTCTGTTTTGGGAGACCTTTAGAGGTAAACATAAACTTTTAAGTTTGAATTTAGAAAAAAATCACAAGTTTTTAGAGAAAAAATGGCCTATTTTCACTGTTTTTCTTCATAGCAAGTTTTGACTGTATTTTAGGAACTAGAAATGTTTCAATGGCTTAATATCTTTTGTTACATGTTGCAAGATCAAGACTTGGCTTGATTTTGCTGCATTTTATGTCAATTTATATTTTATAGGATATTGATGATTTTTTTCTAATCTTTTGATTGTCAAATGTACTTTGTTTCAGAACTCTATTAATGAAAAAATATATAATAGTTAATGATTACGTAGGAAATTTATTAACTTGGGGATTTTGGTGCTGTGTTAGAATGGCCATACACTTTTATATTTTGCTATCAATAATGTTCATATTGTACTTATTTGGCCTCGAAAGTCTTCATGTGTATCACAACCTAGAATGGAGTAATTACGTGGTAAATGCCATTATTTCACATGTATTTAACAATATTCTAGCATTTTAATGGTTTTAGCAAATAGTGGCCTCTCGTGTTAAAATTGTGTTCAGGGTTAAATTGACCTAATGATGTACTCAGCTTTTAAAACATTTATCATGGCATTAAACAATTTCCACACTATAAAAAGTACAAAATGGAGAATACTGTGTTGTATATTACAAAGTTTGGAATACAAAGTGGTTACTATAGTTACAAGTTTTCATAAAATTACCTATGCACTTTTTAATAAGAAACACATTTTGATGTGAAGTTTTCATTGATTGTTCTTGTTTCATATTTAATAATTCTCAATGACTTTCACTTATCATGTAAAGTGTTTACAAGTTTTATTTAAGTTTTACAGCCCACTAGGGTAGGAGAATTTTTGTATATTTCTGCGCTCAAGTAGTAACTAGGTCTTCACAATTATTACAGTAGATGTAGAAATGGCTTTCATTTATTTTTGTATAAGTATCACACACTATTCACAAATACATTCACATTCTGCCCCGAGATTATAAAACTTGAGAACATTCTCTTTGCTCAAATCTCAATTCCATCTTCAGTTTAAAGGTTACAGGGGTTTAATATTAAAATTCATGTTCAGATCAAACATGCTGAAGGAATAATGCATGTTTAGTATCACCTTTGTTTTATCATAATCAACATATAAAAAGATAAAGATGAAATCTGAGATTGAGTTTTATAACCTTGTACCCTGGCTCTGTTTTGTACTAGTATTTTGCCACTATTCTACCTTGTCTTGTTGCCTCGTAGTTTTGGCATTTTTTAATTTTTTTTTTACGATTTGTTTAAGTGCTAATTAATATGTTTTACTTTATGTGTCACCTTTGATATTTGTTGCCTTGTCTTGTTTATGCATGCATTTGAGGAAAATGTTCTGTTGCAGTCCAGTGTAAAGACAGTTTCTGAGTGCTGACATTTTCCAATTTCATAAAACTTCTTCGAAAATCTTCTTGCAACTGACCATGGTGCTAGATGAACTATATCTTGCGTACATATCAGTACTTTTTTCTTATCTTTTTGTTCTCAAACTAAATATTTTCAAGATTTTGCAAATCTGAGTCTTCTCTGTGAATTGGGAAACAAAAACAGGTGCTTTAACATCAATAAAGATCAATGAAGGTATTTCAAAAATCTGTTAAATCATGTAAAAAATTACCAATCAATGATTTCATTTATTTATATTTTTGTTAATAACTACATTTCTTCAATTCTTGCAAAAGCTGAATGTCATCTTTATAATTGCATAGAATTGATCAAATGTTTACTTAAGTATGCATTTATAGAAGAACATATGATGGTATCATATTCATTGTGTCATGTTTTGATAATAAAGTCAAACCTGTGAACAAAGGCCAATCTTGGGAAAGACTATTGACATATAGCCTTTATTTGGTGGTCAGTTTGTTCTAAATAATCAATGACAGTATTTCAATGAATGGCCTTTATACACAGGGTGCTCTTTATCCGGAAGTGGCCACAAACACAGGTTTGACAGTATAACTTTACATGAGAGTGTTGTTGTACAACAATTACCTTTTCTTTTGAATCCATGTCTGTCTGCTTGTTGATAGATTTAAATGTTGAAATATTTACATAATGATGATGAATATACAAATAAATATACAAATTACAAACTTATTTGTTTTTTATGTCTAATGAATTATGGTAAAAAAACATGATTTAACTGCTGGAGATGAACAGGCATTTACAAGACCAACGCCTCTAAACATTTTTACAATTCTTTTACATAACGATAGTTAAACATACAAAATGTTTATATCACGTATAAACAGAGGGAAATCAAATAATAACACAAAATATAAAAACAAAAAGACTTAAAGCTTGAGTAAGCTAATCAAGTCCATGTGCTACATGTATAAAGATCATAAAACAAGAGGACCATGATGGCCCTGCATCGCTCATCAGAATAAATGTTAATTAGCTTGTTACGAAAAAGGTAATAAAGGTACACTTGTGGGCAAATAAATGGCAACAATAATAAACTTGATAAAGGACCATCAAAAGATACTACAAAGGAATATTCATGATGACTGAAGGATGCCACAGATCAACTTTGGTGATGATCCAAGCACTGGTTGATGAAAACAAGTCATTTTAAGGTATTTCTATTTTTAGTTCTAGCAGCCCCTATTTGTGGCCAACCATTTTTTTTCAGCAAATCTGATAGAACACTATCTAAAGATACTAAAAACCAAGTTTGGTAATAATCCGTCCATAGAATCATGAGATAGTCATTTTAAGATACTTCTATTTTTAGCTCTAGCGGCCCCCTAAAAGGGGCCAACCAAATTCATTTGAGTAAACTTGAGAGAAGACCATCTAAGGATGCTACAGACCAAGTTTGGTGATCATCCATCCATTGGTTCATGAGAAGATGATTAAAGGTTTTTCTATTTTTAGCTCTAGCGGCCCCTAATAGGGGCCAACCATTTTCATTTGAGCAAATCTGATAAAAGTCTATCTAAGGATGCTACAGACCAAGTTTGATGATGATCCATCCATTGCTTCATGAGGGGAAGATGATTAAAGTTTTTTCTATTTTTAGCTTTAGTGACCCCTAAAAGGGGCCAACTGGTATAATATGAGCAAATTGCAGTTAGAATGTCAAAAGGCCTCTACAAAGCAAATTTGAAGTAAATCCGACTGGTAGTTTCTGAGGAGAAGACCTTTGTTGACGCCAGACGACAAAGCATCCACCTACCCATCCTAATAGGTCACCCTGAACCTTCGGTTCTGGTTATCTAAAAATCAACATGACTGGAGGTAAGTAGGTAATCTGACATTCTTCTTCATCAAGGGTGAGTCTCCAGTAAAGGAACTTGGCTGTGTAAATAACTAGGCCAGGTTTAGCAGGATCAGATGTTTGCTCAGAGACATGCACACCTGCTGTGGTTTTACATCATTTCACAACACATCAAACCTGGTGGTCATTTCTTACCACAGAATGCATGTGTCGTAGTAGATGAATGTCGCAGGAATAACAAATACCATAGATAGCATGTGGAATTCAAATTAATAGACTATTCCAATCTTGAAAAGTATATATAAAGTGCTTTAATTACAAACAAATAAATAAGACTTTAAATACTGAATAATTTCAAACATGATTATTTATTTCAAGATACCAGAGAATCATTTTTACCAAAACATACAAATGTCTAAATTACTGAAAAAACAATTCTAACACATGAATATACTAACTTTCACGTAAATAGAAAAAATAGGTAAGTCATTTGTTAATAAAAGAAAGCTGTAACAACATCCTAATAGTTCAGTATAGAAGCCATCCAGTACTTTACTTATTAGTTGTGAATTATCTGGTAAACAAAAAAACAAAACAAACAAAATAAATCTATATGTACATCAACAAAATATTTCAAATTTTTGTTTGGTGTTCAAGACTACTATAGTTAAACTGTCAAACTAAGTAACAACAAGCATCCAAAAATAAGTGATTATAGAGGTTTTGTCAATGTATGTTTGCAGAATAAGTTATGCAAAAATACATGATTTTCTATCATGAACAATGCCAATATTGACCAAACATTTTTACAAGAAACTTAACAAAAAAATCCATATTGACACGGTGACTTCATGATAATTTCTGCACTAAATGACATCACCAGTTTCCTGTTTGAAATCAAGTTGAGTGCTTTTGATTCATATTGTATATTGTTATTACACACATTATCAGATGAATTTGTCCAAAATTTTGTAATATAGAATAATTTGATTTCAATCTGAGTCCAACACTCTATAGAGACCATTTTAGTTCCACTTTGCATTAAAGAACAAATTATGATGTAGTAAGAGGCCATTTGTGTTAGCAATACCGTCCATATAATCAAGTTATGCTGTATAAACAACTGCGTCTTATGTTGGTAGAACAGAGAAGTCAAGCATTCTGATACCGGAATCTAACGCTGCATAAAGTCTGTGAGTATCAAAGGTCACTGAGTACACTGGGCTCTTCTGTGACATGAAATATTCCTAAAAGAAACAAAATATGCCACTGCAAAATCTTGTAGTAAAATTTAGAAAACAAGATGACAGAAACTGTCACAAAACAGGTTTTCATGAGAAGTTGCATACGGAATACAGTAGAACCTCGATTATCCGAAATCGGTTTAGGATCATCCGGGGTAATGGAAATCAAGAGTGTTTTTTTACATGACAATAAAGGGAGAACACTCCAAAATACATTATGACAAACATGTAAATTTATAAAATTTGGTCAGTTAATGAAATACAATGTATACACATGTTATAAGAATCTTTTAAGCATATGTTTTCAATAAAAACGAACACTGAAATAAAGTCCAAGTCTGATAGTTACAAACACGAACCAGCATCACTCATATCTTTGTCGTCCGAAGTATGTAACAATTATGGGAAATTCTATGTATAGTTTGTTTTAAGCATTTCGTGACAATTTATAAACTACGAAAAATAAAGTGAACACTTTTAATGTTAATTGCATATTAAAGTCAAATTATGACATCATTAAACTTATTCTATTAAAGCAATTTATTAATAAAACAAAAATTAGGGGTGAATCATCCTACCGAATTCGCATCATAATTAGATTAATTATCTTCCCGAAATTGCAAACAATAAATCAAACGAACAATTATAAATTTCATAAGTTGTTGTTCACACCTTTTGACACGTTAAAGAAATCCTTCAGTGGACAAGTCTGGTCGATCGGATGTTAATTGTCGATTTCAGATTACAGGTGTGAAAATACGCATACAAACCAATTTGGGGACCTGAATATCACTTTGGATAAGCCATGGTATTCGGATTAGCCGATTCGGATAATTGGGGTTATTTTACAATGAAATATATAGAGAAAAAATCGGGACCGAAATTTCTTTTCGGATTACACCAGGTTTTCGGATAATCCGTTGTCAAAAAATCAGGGTTTTACTGTATTACATGCGCACGAAATAAACAAAGGACCATAATTCTACAAAAAATTATCAAATCACAAAACCACAACAATATGCACCGGGGTACTAGACAATGTTAATTATGTGATTCCTAGGACGTGAATCTTCAGTGTCACTGGACTGCTGCATATAAAGTATCCTTTAAAACATTGGTAAACTTACGATACTTCAGTGGATAAATTAATGAACAAAATAGTAACTTTCATATATTTAAATCCCATCAAAAATGAAATTATATTCTGGTACCTGAACAGGTGCTGGCTTTCTTTTATCCCAAAGGCGTAACATTCCATATCTAGATGTGCCTGTAACTATAGCATTGTTTCCATCTGTTTGTACACAATACAAGGTAGAATCAAAAGGTTCAGGCCAGGCAGCAACACTGAAAAACAGACAAGCATCAATAACGATTCAACAGAAAAACTCAATTCTTGAAATAAATACCACAAGCTAAGCCTAACAAGATGAATTACAGCACAAAGAATTTTTTGTAAATCATCAACAATGCAATAGTATCAACATTTAAAGTCATCATGTTGACAGTCATAGCTATTTACAAACTTAGAAATATTTGTACACATGGCTGGGTAAAATCAACAGAAACTCTTCATACATATACAAAGCTTATCAGTAAAGACTTCAGTCAGCAGTCAGAGGGCTATATTAAAGCTGTTATGTATTTCTAAGCACATGTTTTAGGGATCAAACACATACTGATATGAAATAAATACTTGGAGACAACAATTACACAAACAACCAGTCTTCAACAATACATGCAGGTGTACCTAATTTCCCCCCAAGCAGATTAGTCAATAACAACCATAAAATGTAAAACTTGTGAAGTACCATTGTCGAGATCGTAAATCCCACATTTTCAGGCAGGCTTCGTAACCGCATGACAGCAACGTATGATGATCCTCAAACTTCATATCGAGAATACCAGCACCGTAACGTAACTTTCCCAATGAGAACAAAGACTTTCCACTGAAATAATTACCTGGTAATTTTAACTATTTTATATCTCTATATAATGTACAAAGATCTACATGTGAAAATACATTGTATCATCATTTTCACAGAAATTTGAATGGATTAAGTCAGATCTGTGGACACCAACTAAAATGACAGATGAAATGATACTATTGCACAGATGGTCGTTATAAGGAGGTTTCATTGTTCAAATATATCAATAAATGTCACAAGCAAGGCCATGTTCACATGATGGCCTTGATACGTAGATCACAATTAACACAGGTTTGACTAGGATTTGAAAGGACACCCAATTTAGAACAAAGTATACAACATTTAAAAATAATTTCAGTTCACTGAACTATAACATGTAAGATAGATTAGAAGGATTAAAAAGAGGCAAAAATACTCCCACCTGTTTGTGTCCCAGACAGTTAGAGGTAGACTTCCTTTACAACCTGATGTTCCAACTGCAAATGACCTGAAATTCATTTTAAAATATACATTATTTTTCTCTGGTGTTTCATGTCACACCAACAACAAGGGTCATTAGACTTATCAACTGCAGGAAGACCCTGGTAGAACCACCAACATTCCATAATCTAGGTTGGGTCTTCATCCGCTGCTAAAGCTGAAAATTTGTCATATGATGCTGGCTGTTGGTGCGATGTTAAACCCAAGAGACAGGATAGGGAAATACCTATTAATACCTAATCAAACAAAAACATCATTTTTGCCTGGATAAGATTTGAACACTTCCGTTTAATATATACAGTCTGAAAAGATGATATCCCCTGAAAGAAGAAATCACACAGCTGTAAACCCCAAACCAATTGTCATACATCCACTTATATTATACATACTGTCCATGTGGAGAAAAAGCTGCAGACCACACCCTGTCTTCCATACTGATAGACATCTTTACTTCCGTGTGTTCATCAGTGTCCCCCATCCTTAAAATCTGATAAAAATACAAAAAAATATAACAATTCATACTTAACAATAATGTTTTAATACAGGGGAATAAAATATAGGTTTTAGGGGTTAGAATCAAAGTAATAAATAGATAAGCATATATTATCAGCTGATAAAGTACAGACAGATCATTATAACACTAGTGCAACTCAATCCTGACGTAATTATTATGCATCCTTACTCCAGCTTGTAAGTAACCAACTAAGAGAATATGGGTACATATTTATTACTTCTAATATCACATACCTTTACAGTTTTATCCCTTGAACCACTGAGGATGCATGAGTCATGGATATCAACAGTTTGTGTGTCTGTGTTATGTACTCTGTGCAGTTTCTCCAAACACTCTCCTCTATCACAATCAAAGATATACAAGCTACCATCCCTGTATGAGCACATGCAAACTTTCCGATTAGGATGGTTATCATTGGATTTATAAAATGCTACTAATTCAAGTCTGGAGTTTAAAGTTGACATTTTCATTATTATACTCAGTGAGGAACATGATCAGACAATCTGATATCTATGCACTACTGCTATGTACACAGAATCACCTGGAAAATTAAACATTTAAGACAACATGATTTTCAAGGTTCGCATATGTTGCCCTGCTACAGATCTAGCTCATATACTTTTGCTCTTCATTAGTTTTGATTCACAGACTAAATACTTTTACTCAGTACAGTAAAACCTTGATATTGAGACCACCTCTGGGACCAGAAAAATTGGTCAAATTAATGAGGTGGTCTTATTATAAAGTTGATAATAAATAGGGGAATTAATGAAAGCTGGTCTGAAAATAAGTGGTTGTTATAACAAGATGGCCATAATATTGAGGTTATTGCAATGTGAGGTTTTACTGTAATTCAATATTATGTGCAACATTAATGTTTACAAAAAAAAAGCTCAGCTTATTGTTGTACCTACCTGCAACCACTGACAGAAAAGTTTCCTTTCACAACAAATCTGCTAACATCTTCATTTTGTAGGTTTGGGTGTCGATGGTTCTCCTCAGAATTAACATTTCTCTTCCTGTGATGTCTTCCTTCTTTTAGTACAAGACAGCGTTTAACTTCTTCTCTAGGAAAGCCTTTTTTCTGTACATTATAACATTTTATCATGTTACTCATGGAACACCAGAGATGACCGTCAACATATTGAAGCCATGGTAATTGTCTGAAATGAAACAATATGAAACATGTCAAAGCAACTTTTTGGTTATTCTTCAGCATTATGAAAATTGTGAAAAATTTCATTCATGAAGTTTTAATATCACACATACAGCCAGGGTCATATGGCAACTTTTCCAGCTTTTAACGGTAAAGGAAAGGATAAAGGACAAGATAATTAAAGTCACTAACAAAAAAAAAATAATTCTTAAATAAAGTACTTTTTAAAGAAATTAGCATTAAAATTTCAATCAAACTGATAAATTTTCTAATTAAAACAGACACATAAAGCTTTAAACATTTCACTAACATTGGATTAAGTCGACATAAAACTTTCTCCTTGTATTTCTTCTCAGACCAGTTGTGTGACGTTCTAAATTGTTCCTTCAAACCAGGCCTTTCATATTGACTGAAAAAAAACTGTCAGAATCAAGACAACATCTCATGTCAATTTGTAGATAATTTATAACGACAACTTTTAAATAATCATTTTCAAGAGGAAGTATTCACAAGCATTCATCCCATGAGTTACTCTTAAGACTGTTCTTTAAATACTTCCAATTTTTGTTACTAACCAATGCCTGGTGATTTTCTCCTAATTTGCTTTTATAATGGTGACCGGTCAAAGCATTCATAAGTCAGACAAAATAGTCCAGACATTACTTATTTCAATTTTTTTTGCATGTATTGTATATAAGACATTTAAAATTGGACACAAGTTGAAGAACACAACCAGAAGTGTGAAGTTAGTTATGTATATATACCACAAATGAGATGCTCTGAGCCTTATTTTGATAATTTACACTGACATAAGATCCAGAAATGCACTCATGTAATATTAACTGTAACTTGTTTATTAACTTGCTTGACACAAAGCAACAAATTCTTCAAGGACAAAACTGCAACTTTAAGAAAATATATTTCTTTGACCACTAAATGGGAAAAAACCTTGTTCACGGTCTAAACTTGTTTTGATTAAAGGACACATTATACTGACATTATAATAATGTTTTATTTGCTGTTGTTTTTACACAAGTTGATAACTTAATGTAGCGTAAGTGGCTATATGGTGATATCAAGTTTCACTGATTTATGGTTTAAAAAGTTAACCATAATTGTACACTAATAAAAGCAAACTTGTATAAATGGTACGTCATAACATTAACGGTGTAACGATCTTTGACGGATCTGTTTTTATTGTGTGCATTTTATTGAAATGTGCGTGAAGTGTCTGCGTACCATATTGCTGTTTATCATATCTCCCGCCAAAACATTAAGGAATGTGTGATGCGACATTATTATGTCACATATATAAGGTCTAGATTGACTCATACTGATAGCATAATTAGCAAGGCGTTTGAGTATGATATCGATATCGCACTTCATTAAGATCACTGTTCCGGAGCAGTTATTTCATTATATATTTTATATCAAAAGTACATTAAATGCTAGTAGACCAATCGACCAAGGTGTTAATGAATTCACATGTTTCTTGCACATCCAATAATTGTTGCACTTATACATTTATTATGTAATTTTCCGCCATAAAGTTTCCATTTTCACAACATGTCTTGTCACTATGGTCAAGTTTTTTTTTACTGGATACAGATTTATGCAGTTTGGTATCTTCAGCATTCATAAACCTCCTTCCACGAGAAAGAGATTTCTAACTACATTTTTCACTTTTTGTGTACACTCTTACACCTTGCTTAGCCTTATTTTTCCTATTTCCCATTTTAATCCGCTTGATATTGATAATCTGTTGAATTTTAGATACTTACGTTAACATAAGGCGAGTGATACCAAATTTACTAATGATTAATACAAATTTGCCCTTAAGGAGCCCCTTACAGCGCAGCCTCCTAGATCGTTCTCGTTGATAAAGTGGAGTCGATAAGGGAAAGTTGTTTTTATCGCAATAAAACATTATTTTTGCATATTAGGATCAACTTTTTGTTGCATGGTATGATAGTAAATTTAATTATTGTTAGTAACTTAAAATGTCTTCTTATTTTTTATTTTTTACATTTGAAGGCACTTACACTACATTAATTCTTTATACTTAAATGGTGAAGAGGCGTTCAGATCTTCTGAGGGGTGGTGCTCATTTGATGTACTACTATACATGTATTTTATTAGAGATTTTGTCCATAATACGTAATTTAATTACCTTCCTATATAATTTGATGTCTGAACATTCAAACAAGATGATCCAACCAGGAACATTCCAACTTGACGGAACAGCCACACTGAATCAAGCTGAATCAGACAATTCAATTTGTGGCATACTTGACACAATCTTCCAAGTGTTTTGATATCACATTTCCTTAAAACAGCAAATAATGCATCATCTGGCATTTCTAAAAACATCATATTTATGGTGTTTTTAGGTGTATCTTTGAGTTTGCTTCCAGCGACTGGAGCGGACAGGGCCACTGTCGATCCCTCGTCCATCTTCAAGATGATTAACAAATGCAGAATATTTTCCTTTTAAAACAACAGCTGAATTCATCTTAGGTAATCGTTTAAAATGTATAAAATTGTATTTCAAAATGTAGAAATTAGTGACGAAATTGTCGTCGCCATGTTTGTTTGTTTATATTCGTGTGGTTGGGTGTAAATTACGGAATCCGGAACTAATCGTACGGACTGGGACCAATATACATTGTATATTGGTCCCAGGTACGGACAACCAAAACCTGTTCATAACGCCATTTGAGCGAAAACATGAGGGTTATGAAGAGAATGCATTTTCTATAATGTGAACTTCAAATAACATCATTTGCATTTGGACTACTCTATCAGCATATAAAACATTTCAGTCAGAAATCCAATTTATGCATGAATCTAAAAACAAAAATGTAGTCTGTACCAAATCAATAAAAACATTACAGACAACACCAGGCAATGCTCATAGAAATGACTTTAATTGTGCATGCTCTGAGATTTTGTTCATGCTGTTTATAATGTCCGCATTACTTGTATTGTTCTAACATTGATTCTAATGAGTATTAATGATATTTGATACTATATACATATGTTGTATTTAATTTCACTGTATCACTGATACAGGGGGGGGGGGCTGTGGTTATGGTCTCAGGACTTGTAATCACAAGCCCCTCACTACTGTGAGTTTGAATCCCACCAAATTTCGTACATGAGGAAGCAAGTATGTCTTGAGTCTTCCTCCAATGTTAAAACAGGAAGTTGCAAAATAACTCTGGCTGCTGGTGCGACATTAAACACAGTGAAAAAGGTATATACCACTCTATCATATCAAGCTGATTACAGTTTTCTATTCATGACAGAAAATAATTTATCATAATTTTTCACTGGTTTAATGTCATACCAAGAGCTGGGATCATAGTACTTGTGATATGAATGAGAATAATTAAACAAGTAAAAAATCAACATTCAGTGGATGTTTACTGCAAAGATATACCTATGTATTATTTGAAAAATGTCAAGACCCAAAACTTATACATATGTACTATACTTGTATAGTGCATATCTCTGCATGAAACACACAACACACAAGAATTTGATAAATCATTTATTACAGAGAAGAAAAATATATATCAACATACTTTATGATTCAGGAACATTTTTATGAATGTCATAAAAATTCATTATGAACATGATTATTGATGTAATTCCTCCACATTAAAACATTCACTGACAATGCAAAAACTAAGCACCTATAGCTATATAAAAAAAAAACAATTTGCATATTTTTTTAATTCCATTGTACACAATTAATTTATTTCATGGACTAAATTATCAATAACAACTAAAGCAGTTTAGCCACTAAAAGCACTTAATCAGAAGTGTTAGGGTCCAGAAAAAAGCTTACCAGTGTACAGACGTTATGTTAAAACCAATTACTGAATGAACAGTTTTAATTGTCTAGAGTTATGATAAACATAAGACAAACATGGCATATAAAATGGAAAAAAGGACAAAACAGTTGTGATTCAAAAGTTATAAAAGTATTAACAATAACCAAAAAACAACAAAGCTAGTCAATGTTTAAATGAATATTTAAATTGCATGTCATTACTATAACAAGATAGGAGTAAAATACAGAAGTTTTTCATAAAACCCAAACTCATACTGACATTAATCCATCATTTTTAAAATTTCTAATTTCTTTCCCAAACTCAACTTGCATTTAAAATAATAAATGAACATGACTCATCACAGGATAAAGGGAATACTTGCACAAAGGTAGTCAAGTTTGTAAAAACTAAAATCCTGGAATTGGGAAAAGACCAATCAACTAAATTTGGATTTGTTGAACATTGATAGAGAATAAAATTTTGCAGAAACACAGAAATCATTTCCACAAACTGATTCTGACAAATAAACCAATCAGAGCCCAGCTCTATCAGATTCACTTATCATCAGTTACACCATTTACAAGACTGGTATACGGAGCATAAAAGTTCTCTCCCTTCTCCCTTCAATCAGGATGATTTCGATTTTTTTTTAAGCCCATCATTAAAGCCCTCTCGGTTCCGAGCTATCTCTATTGCTAAAAATTGTATCCTCACCACTGAAAGTAATAGATACAGAGAAATAAAAAGAAAACAAACAGAATTAGCAGATAAAATAGGACAATTGAGACAAAAGAATTCCTCACAACGGTTGCATACATATCTTAGTGTTATTTAATATCATTTCTACGAGGCTTGGTAACAGTATCCTATAGTGTGTAATTCAACATGGAGACCATATTACACAGTCTGTAAAAACAATCTTGCTAACTTCTACCATCTTAGGATTTATCACAAATTTCAAGACTGTGATTGACAACGGTTATGCAAAATTACTATCAACGGTACATACATGTCGCATCAAAATGCAAGAAAATACTATTAAGTAATATGAACCCAAGGTGTCCATTATAAGATAGAATTTAGAATTGTCCAACATCTTCAAGTAAGATAAGAATCAACACAATTTTGACTGTACAAACTTACCTAACGTAGAGTTACTTTCAGAAAAATCTTCCCGAGAGTTCAGTCTAATCAAAGTTCCCATGTTGAAATCTTCAACTCTTTTATCAAACTGGTTACAAAATTTTCTCCATTCCTGAATGGAAAATAAAACAGTAGCATAGAAATGCTTGAGCAAATATGGTTTTTGACTCCATATAACAAGGATTTTTTCCACAATTTGGGTAAGATAATGACTGAATTGGGAAAAATCATGTTCTACATTAAAATGACATCATTCATTTGTCTCCCTGATGTACCCCATTTTACAGGTGTCACCAACAGTAGCAGGTATAGAATATCACATATTGCACAAAACTTTAGGATGTTTTCACCAATCAATTCTGGCCTGATGTTTGGTGTGGATATTTTGATTTCTAAATGCTCAGGTCTGGTGCATGGCATTTTGATTACAAAAGCATTTTATCTAACAGAAGAAAATTTAAAATCAAAGCATGTATAACTTGTATTTTGTACAAAAACAACAACAAACATATATACACTATTCTGATGACTGATTTTTACCTCCTTAGAAGCTGCTGTTTTCATTGCATCTTCATTCAATACTTCTACATCAAAGTCAGGAAAATCTTTACGGAATGCAGTATAGATTTCATCATCCATCTGAGTCAACTTCAATAACTTTGCATCAACAGAACTTATCAACTGAAAAAGACAAGATTGTTATCTAACTTTAATCATTTTGTCGCTTATAAGTATGTATCATAATCTAGCCTCATGCTTAATCAGCACTTTCATCTTAATCAAAGATTAAGCAGACTAAGAAGAGACCCCCACAGATTTGAACCCACAACCACGGAATCTAGGGGCCACTAAGATAGCAAAGTTTAAATTTCAACTCTCAAAGCAAATTGCTTGCATTTGAAGAAAAAATTATATTCCATCGGTTCCCCATCTTATAAAAATAAAAAGTTATATCCAGCTATTAAACTTGAATGATAGAAATGAACACAAGTGACTTTCTTGTTAAAAAGTGTTATATCTGCACAGTTATGCATATGAAATAACACTAAAAATCAAGAATTTTTACTCTAAAAACAATAATACAACACTAAGTTGAGGGTGTTAGTGTAAACACTTCTTTTGCCTTATTATTTGATTAAGTGACAAAATATAAAGTAAAAACAAAACAAAAAAGCACCTATCTCCAACACTAGTAAATACTTCAGCATGGAGGGTTCAAATATCCACACAGTCATGTTAGAGAAGTTTTTCTGATTAAATGTGAATTCTAGATTAAAAGAAATATCTGATATTATACCAACATTGGAATAAGTCTCTGCATGATGGTAAGCTTTCATTGCCCATTGTAACTCTATATCTTCCTGAAACAAAATTTACGACTAAATCAGTAAATGTAACAAAACAAACAATTTAAAGCAACACAAATCTCAAGTGAGTACATAAAAATCTTAGAACAATTAAAAATAGAAGTTAAGCAGTAATAGCAAGTATGCATATTTCTTCATCATTCTTGTAGCATTAGTCATAGAATTTAGTGGACCACTTTTATATAAAATGATGTTTTACACAGGTTTTAATCTTCTTCAGTAATGAAAACTTCAATACAAACAACTGTCCACAGCATCATATCCATATTTTGGTTTGTTTCTAGTAAGTTTTATGCTCTTTATCATTACTAATCATGACAGTTAAGTAAACTTCATCAGTTTCTCCCAGAAACATATCAGTACTAGTCATCCTTTGTGATTTTTAGCAGAAAAAGAAATACAAAATTTATCATACCCTGTTTCCATATTGATCAGCCTGCATGGCACCACCAATAGCCTGAACTTCATTTGCATTGAGCCCGCTCAGTGACATCTGAAAGAAGAAAGACATGAATGTAATATGGTGAAACAATATGTATTTGTTTATCACAAGATTCTATATCTTACTCAGAGACAATGTCCAACACTTGCATCGATACAGGTATGTTAAGAAAGTTCAAATTATACAGGGGCAAACCAAGAGTCAAAGATAAACATAGATGGTGTTCCAAGTAGAGCTCCCATCTAAGCTTAAAGGTTGTAAACAAAGTTCAGTCATACGAAAAGCAGGTCCAACAATAGTTGGGGATAGCAGAAAATAAGACATCAGTGTGAAAGAAGGGATATATGTACAGGAGACAATCTGTGGTGGTCATATCCTAGATATAATAGTTATTGGTATTCTAATACTTATGGCGTTTGCCATTGTCAGAGACTGTTATGGAGCTAATGTCTCTGGCCAAGGAATATATTCCACTATTTTCCTTTCCTGGGAAAGTGCTTGGTTTTCTGTAATAAACACACCTGACTGTAAAAGGTGATCAACGTCAATAATGATACATCAAATATAATTCCTTAAATGCCATTCAAATATAAATCTTCATTTTTATATTTTCTTATATTTATACAGCATACATCTTTGTGATACATTACATTAAATTAAAATGTTGCAGACAGCACTATACATTTGACCAACTGCTACTTTCCACACATGCAAGGAATTACGAATGACATTCAACACACATGAATCTCAACTATCTGCATCATGGGATTTTTTAAAAAAAATTTCAAATAATCTTCTACATGGTTTTAAACACAAAAATACATTGAGCTGTCCGAATTAAATTTATCCGAATTCAATGCTATTACGAATACGCAAATATATCAACACCATGTCTTAGCAGATCGAAATTTTGTCACAAAAATTGTACATCCAATAATAATCAAGTTTTCACTTACATTGTCTTTCTGTAAAACACCGATCAGAAACAACGTTCTAGCGTATACTTAATTAACTTGTCCCTCAGTTGTTTCACATGGCAAGTGTTAGGAATTTGCTAAATGGTATGACTTAACGGGTATGACTAAACAGCGGATATGGGCCATATCCGCGGATATGAGCGGATATGACTTTTACTATCACTGTATGCGCAATTATAGATATTTCTACTCATTATTATTGTAGTTAACAGATTTATTTTTATAATTAGATACACTTTTCTTAATTTCGTGCGTATTTAATCAGATTTATGAGAGATTTTGCCCATATTCGCAACATGAAAATACTAGAGTACGAGTTATCCCGGGTTTACCGAGTAACTCGTTCGGAACCAGCTTGAATTTCCTATTTATAAACGCATGTAGTCATTTCTCCTCACAAACAATTTATTTAAATTGTTAATTAGAATGATTGGAAACAATGTTCACAATCGGAAGAGACGAAAATAGAATTTGTAAGTGAAAAATAAGAAAACATCAGCGAATATGGATCCATATCCGCGGATATGATCGAACGTGACTTTTCTATTAACAATATTTGATCGTTTACTGACATATGGAAGTATTTAGATATGATATGCACACTCATTTATATTTATTTAACGGATGTGTTTGGTTATTTAATTACAATTTGGGCATTTTAGTCAAATATAGAAAAAAGAAAGAGAAAGAACAATATGACTCATATCCGCGGATATGATCGAATATGACTCTACCGGTAAAACAATATAAATTCTGTTGTTTTCCCGAATTACTAACGATTCGCTCCTTTTTCAATTCGCCCCATCACGACTTGTCCCCTTTTTATAACGATTCGCCCCACTTGAATAACGATTCGCCCCACATTTTCCAAAACATTTATCACATTACGAACAATGTTTAGAAATCAATAATTCACGAATAAAAATGTGTAATATGAATTATTATGACAAATATATATAATGACTACATGCGTTTATAAATAGGAAATTCAAGCTGGTTCCGAACGAGTTACTCGGTATACCCGGGATAACTCGTACTCTAGTATTTTCATGTTGCGAATATGGGCAAAATCTCTCATAAATCTGATTAAATACACACGAAATTAAGTAAAATGTATTTAATTATAAAACTAAATCTGTTAACTACAATAATAATGAGTAGAAATAACTGTAATTGCGCATACAGTGTAAAGAAAAGTCATATCCGCTCATATCCGCGGATATGGCCCATATCCGCTGTTTAGTCATACCGTGACTTAACAGCGGATATGCCCATTTCAGCGGATTTATGCGGATATGACTCTTATTTTTTTAATTTATATAAGCAATTTAGTTATTTTTATTCTCTATTACTCTATTTAACAGAATTAGTTTTATAATTAGATGCATTTTACTTACGTTGTGTTTTATCATATTTTATGACATATTTTGCCATATACTAAGGATATACTAAGAGTGACTTACAGTCAAATCGGCCCCAAGATAGGTACGTCAGTCCAAAAAAAGTAAAATAGGCGGATTATAGGCCTCAAGTCAAAATGCCCCCAGTGTTCAGAACTATGTTTATACTTATTTCTCATATTTAAATATGGTCACTGACAATGGAAAAAATAAAAAATAAGATATAAATTTATTTATTACAAATCACTATTTTGAACAGAATTTTGGACTGGTGACTGCTCCCGTAGCTGGTCACATGCTCTGCGTACATGCATACAAACCACAGTTCTGTTTTAGCACACAGAGTTAGTGAGATGCCTCAAAAAGTAAATAATTTACATGACGTTCTTACATGAAGCTCTATCAGAAATATTACAACTGTAAATTAAAACTTACATTTTCCCTTGGTTTATATATTACTACGGGAAAAAATATTACAACTGTGAATTAAAACTTACATTTTCCCTTGGTTTATATAAGTACACCTGCTATTCATCAATAATAATACGGTAATATAAAATCCGTAACTTACAGTCCATAATAAAATTAATTATTGATGCGACTTTCTTACATGAACGTTCAACGTATTAATGTATTACTTGAAATTTCCTTTCCAATGAAAGTATTCTTTGTTTTGCAACGTCACCATACAGTTAAAATACACGTGCATTCTAGATATCACATCAATCAGTGTCACCTTTTGGCCTGTGTATAACGTGTCCTCGTTGCGCCATTCGCGATATTAATCTGACAGTTTGTATTCTTTCATATTTTAAATCGTTGTTTGAAGTGACAAATGAATGTTCCTGACATATACAGTAATTTAAATTTTAATTGCCTTCAAGACGCTAAATATTATTTTTAAAGAAAAAAGCTCTTTATACTTGCAAAGCAACAAAAAATTATAGACAACAAGTGTTACTTTACAAAGGATATAAAAGGAAATTGCTTTATTAATTATTCAGTAAAATTGCCATTATCAGATGTGAATCTTTTCTGTTGCATTTTTGTAATGAACCCTCCATTTTTTTTGCGAAACATTGTAAACTAGTAATATATAAAATAAATTTAACAAAACTGCAGTTGGGTGAAACATCCGTAAATTAATAAACACCAGTGTGCATCTTCATGACCAAATATACATGTGTACATCTTCATGACAAAATATACATGGGCCCGCTTTATTAAAGTATGAACTGAATTTCAGACACTGTAACCGTAACGAAATAAAAATACACATGAGAAATTAACTTTGGCAACCAAAATGTGACCTACTTGCGTGCACTTGCAGTACTGCCATCTTCCGCATGAGTCACAAGTGACTGCTTCACGCATAAATGAATCACAATCATTACAGTTGTCAGTCACTGTCACAAATTTAATTAAACTTAGCACAAAACATACCACCAAACAGTATTTAAGGCGACCTGGGACCAATATACACATTGGTCCCAGAGGCGACGAAATGCAAAATGAAATATAAACACTTATAAATCAACACATTCAACTGATTACCAATTTTAGAATTCAATTTCAAACTAATATTTCCAGAAATTCGAGTATATGCAAAGATAATTCACTGGCAATATGAAAAGAAAAATTACATTAAAAACTTTGAATATGACAAAATTCAGATACAGCAGATTAATATGTCTCTGGGTACAGTAACCTTTTTGTCTAAATAGTTTACTCAGGATGACATCACTTCACTATACAAGTATAGTTGCTGTTCAAAAACCGCTGAATATCGTAGCTATTTATCTTTCTTATAATTTCAATGAAGGCCAATTCGAAAATTCCATTTCAGAAACTGCAGTGGGGAACCAGCGAAACTGGCCCACGACCTTGACATTTACAACAAGATGGCTTCTTCAGCTCTTCTCCGTTGCTGTAGTCGAGGTTTGTCGACTTTTTTTCTAAGAACAGGCGTGTTTAGCGTGTGGCAACTCATTCGCTGTTACAAAGTATATATGTCCATCAGAAAATTGATTGTTATCCACCGAATTATTTTATAAATCTGCATAAAACTAATTTTTTCAGCCCGGTGAAGGTCACGAAATTGTATTTTCACATATTCATTCACTCATTCATTTACTAATACTGCATATCATGTTCATTCTCTAATTATCTGTAGCGTCTTGACAGCATTTTATTTAGTTGATATATTTATTTAATTTGATGATGGGTCATAGTGTTACTATTTCAGGCTTATATGATAGTTGAAACATACTGTTTTTTTGCCTTCTTTTCAGGTAGTCAACTTTTATTTCGGCCGAATATTTCTTCACGCCTCATACGTCCTGATGTGGGCTCTAAAACTTTCTCTGTAACACCTGTATCATCAGGTGCCCTGGATTATTTTCGGGCAAGGAGAGGACCCTTCACACCTGGTAATTATCTACATCTATGTTGTATACTGGTTGTATGATGGTGTACCAAATTTTCGTGGTAGTAACAAAACATTGCTGTATTTTATGCAAAGTGTTCGTTATTTCAGGATATTTTGCAAATGATCATCTTCGAAATTCATTATTATAAAAATCTCATCTGTTTATCCAAACAAAATTTCCTCCAATACTCTCATTTGAATGTTTTAAATTAACTAGGTCAATTGTGTAGACGTAAAAAGTTTGGACTTATGTTTTTGTGGGTCACCTCAAACTACCCCAAATTTACTGCTATTGTTCTATGATTTTTTTATTTTATTATGTGCTTATCTTGATATGTTTGAAACAGTCCCCTAGGCAAGGAACCAGTCGATAGCTCCACCTATCTACTGAATATTCAGTACACAAAAGCTTTGCCTAAAAATAAGAATTCATTTCACAATTTATTGTTTCCGACCTATGCTGTCACAAAAATAAAATTAGTTTATGATAACCTGTTCATGGTGTATTATTGACAAAAATAAGCAAGCAAACAAAACTATCAGATGATCTGTTGACAAATTTTCTGGAAGAATGTGCATGTGCAAACAGGAATGAGGCATACATAAAATACCACGAAAACTCGTTATACCACAAAAACCTGCTACTCGACTATACTTATTACCGTGAGTCTAATATTTTACCTGGCTAAAACTTCATGACAGTACTAGTACCCAATCTTGGTTCAACTTTATTCTCATTAACAATCCTTCTTCATGTCGAAAAACATGAAAATACTCTTGTAAACAAATGAAATCATACATCAACTGCTATATTCTTTGACACATTGGCGGCCATATTGATTTTTTTTGTGTGTATACATATTACCGTGAATCTGCCGATGAAATGCAAGATAAGAAGTCACATTGAAAAATACTGGTACTATACTAAACTTTTAACTAATATTAAGTATCTTCCTACACTAAGATTCCACTAGAGCATTTTTATTGAAATGGACAACATGTTTTATACAGATTAGAATCTATCATTCTATGAATGCAAAAAATATATGACAGTATTAATTTTGATTCAGTCCATAAGACTATGTAAAAAATAATGGGACTAACACCGTTGCAAACGTTTGACAGTTGCAGTATATAATGTAAACAATGGTAGATGGAAACTCAAGTAGGGGCGACTCGCATATGTTTTAGTTATTGTTATTATACTGGTACTTGCAGTAATATATACATCCCGGTAATAAGTATACAAGGGGTACTGCCATAAAATTGGTAATAATTACACTAGGCAGGTGCGGCAGTGTCAGGACTCTAGACTGAATGTTTAAATATGAATTCACAGATTGTAGGCTGATTGATATTTATGATTTTTTTATTGCTCAGTTCTAAATCTCAGAAGTTCACTTTTTGTTGATGTTTATTGTATTGGTTATATACCATATTACCATGTATGTTATTCTGATACATTTGGCTATAAATAGTTTTGTCAAAGTTAGGATTTTAGTAACTTCAGATACAGGGCAGCTGTTTTTAGCTCACCAGAACCGAAGGTTCAGGGTGAGCTGTTAGGATGGGTAGGTGGATGCTCCATGGTCCGTCGTCTGGCGTCAACAATGGTCTTCTCGTCAGAAACTACATGTCGGATTTACTTCAAATTTGCTGTATAGAAGCCTTTTGACGTTCAGACCGCAATTTGCTCATATTATACCAGTTGGCACCTTTTAGGGGTCACTAAAGTTAAAAATGGAAAAACCTTTAATCATCTTCTCATGAACCAATGGATGCATCATCACCAAACTTGGTCTTTAACATCCTTAGATAGACATTTATCAGTTTTGCACAAATAAAAATGGTTAGCCCCTTTTAGGGGCCACTAGAGCTAAAAATAGAAAAACATTTAATCATCTTCTTCTCATGAACCAATGGATGGATCATCTCCAAACTTGGTTTGTAGCATCCTTAGATGGTCCTCTCTCAAGTTTGCTCAAATAAATTTGGTCGACCTTTTTAAGGGGCCGCTAGAGCTAATAATAGAAATACAATAAAACAACTTTTTCTCATTATTCTTTGGATGGATTATTACCAAACTTGGTTTTTAGCATCTTTAGATAGTGTTCTATCACATTTACTGAAATAAAAATGGTTGGCCCCAATTAGGGGCCGCTAGAGCTAAAAATAGAAATACCTTAAAATGACTTGTTTTCATGAACCACTGGTTGGATCATCACCAAATTTGGTCTGTTGCATCCTTCAGTCATCACAAATATTCCTTTGTCGTATCCTTTGATGATCCTTTATCAAGTTTATTATTGTTCCCATTTATTTGCCCACAAGTGTACATTTATTACCTTTTTAGTAACAAGTTAATTAACATTTATTCTGATGAGCGATGCAAGGCCATCATGACCCTCTTGTATGATAAATATTATATATTTTAATCAGTTACTCATATTTTTTATCTATACAGCTGAAAAGCAAGGGAACCACATGATTTTTTCCTCCACTCATTGGAAGATTGAACGCATACTTGCTGTCAGTATGTTAGGAATAATGCCAGCAGCTCTTGTTTACCAAGGTCCTATCATGGACTTTGTATTGACCACATCTGTCTTTATGCATGCATTTTGGTATGTTTTTATACTTACTTTCTTATTTTGATTTATAAGAATTTAATATATTCATGTATGTAAATGTTAAAAATAAACTTGATTTTAGCCTTTTCATAGAAATTTTATCTGCAAAATCGTAATTTCGACAAAAAACATGATTTAGTTTTGTCATTTTACACCAGAAGAAAGAATTTAATTGTCAATACTGATTAAAACAAACATAAAAAGGAGAAAATCTGTAACAAAATTTATTTCATGTATTTTCAGGGCGTTTGACCATGTGTTGTCAGATTACCTGCAGAAGTTCATACCATTTATTCATTATATCTGGTGGGCTGTATCCATTGTGGCTTTTGCTGGACTCATGAATTTCAATTACAATGATGTTGGTGTGTGCAAAGCCATTTCTATGCTGTGGAAATTGTAAACATGTGCTGTATATAAAAGATAAAGTGCTACATAAAACATCTGCTTGATTATAAACGTCATACCAGTGAATAAATGTGCAGTCTTTAATAGAGAGAACTGTTGAATGTTTTTATAGTTCATCTCTTTGTGGTATCTACTTGAAGAATTTATGTTTAATCTTGACCAAAATCCTTGCATTTTGTATCAGCCATGTAAATGGTAATCAATGAAGCTCATAATGGATAGTAGATTACAATTAGTAGCTTCTCAATGGAGGAAAAATGATTCAGAAACCTTAAGTGACCTGTCAAAAATGTGCTCCATCACAATGAGGCAAGAAAGACAGTGATTGTGTGTTAGGAGTTTAGGGTTTATGTACCTGGTTTAGATATTTGGTTGTCTGTTTGTGAAACTATCTAGCTCTTTATATTAACAGCTTATGGTGAAATAATCCCATTGATGTAATGTGTTCTTTTATGTCACAAAAATATTATAATTGGCTTAAGGTATTCTTTTTGTGTTACGTTTATCTACACTAGGTGACAATGAATGTTATTTTTAATTCGTTTGCAAAATTATCAATTTTATTATATTTCAGTTTGATATATTATTGACTAAATTCACTATTGTTAACCCATTATTGCAAATGATAAAGAATATACTTAATTGGACAGCATGTACTTTCACCCATTATTTTGATTATTATGTCACTTAATATTTAGTTGAAGATGGTGGAGATGATTTTTTGAATTCCTTTCATACAAATTTGAACAATGTCAGTAAATACTGATGTATGTGTTTTTTATTATTTATTAAACATGGATGTATACTTGTACAGTTCTTTGTAACAAACAATGGTCAAGCTTTTATTGTTATGGACAAATAAAAAAGAAACTAATAAATTGAATGATTTGTGTTTGTAATCTTTTTCACAAAAGATCAATAAAAGTCCAAAATACCTCATTACAGTATGCCAGTGTTGTTTCCCTTGTGTTGTTTTTTCACATTTCTTTCAATGATTACAATGTGAAAAAAACAAATTCAGTGTACCTATCAATCTATATTTCATTCAGTGTATCACATTGTTCATCTTATAGAGACTTTATAAATATGATCAATATTTCATGAACTTTTCTTATAAGTTAATCTACCACCATATCATCTGAGTCAAGTTAAAGAACTAAAAATGTTAGTTCTCTGACAAGACTCCCAGATTTGTGGTCAACTAAATGAATACATGTGTACAATAAGAATACTTTTAAAACCTTTGTTGAAGTCTATTCGTGGAGGCCTCTTCCTGCATTACTGTTGATAAGTCCAGGTATTCAGAAATAAATTTATCAGAATCAATAATTCCACTCAGTGTATTCTGATTGTTTTCTTCAAGTAACCACATTGTCTCCCAGATCTCCTCTCGCCTTTTATGTCAATATTCTCATCCATCCTGGCATTTCTGATGTACCGTTTCCTCTACTGGGAATTTTTGCTTGGAATTGTTGACAAAATTTCTAAAATCAAAATCTAGGAACAGCTAGATTAATATAGATTTAAACCTATAAAATATTTGTTGCTGACTAGATGCATCTTGACACATGCAGAAATGGAAAAGAAATGACCCCAATACTTCCGTCGAAGAAAATTCCAAGAAAGATAACTCAAATAAGTAATGAATAATGTAATACTGCATTTATCTCCCTTGGACCCATCCGCCAAAAAGTTTTGCTTAAGTAAAAACAATCAGACAGAATAAATTAAACGTTTGTCTATGATGAAGGGAGCATAATTATGTTGTACTTAAGCAAAATGTCGGAGTCTTCAACCATATTGTCACAGAGAACATTAACTGCAATCAAGGTTTAAACTCTAGAACCTTCTATCCGTATACCTCGCGCTCTCTTTATTGAGTTAAACTGTTGGATTCAAATTACTGAATCTTACGTATAAAATTATTACGTTCTCAATAAATAAACGCATACAGGTTAATTAGAACGTTTCCTGTGAGGTTAAACATGTTCATTAACAACTATAATGTACAATAGTGTAACACATGTGGTTGTTTTTTTTATTGGATGTGAATCAGAATACGTATGTTTCAACAAGATGGGATAGAAATCTGAACCTATGAATGATTGACAGACCGACATAGGATATCTGAATGTGACTGAGTGCATGTAGAGTTACCTAAATAAGTTGATCAATCTATTAGGATGATACAAAATGCGCAGTTGCTTCTTGTTAATTGATAAACAAATAGAGCAAAATGGTTATTAATATCCGCTTGTAAAATGTCGTGGAGAATTTATTTCCTTTATTGCAAAGCGACTCGTAGTTAACATTTTCATGCACTATAAATCCGCATTATTGGCAATGACCTCTAGTTTTTATGAATATGTATGTATGACTACTCCAACAGAAATTATTAAATGATGCTCGATATTTTTTCTAAGTTGTGGCACTACATTGGTCACGTCAATTTGAGATAAAGACGGCGGGGAAACGAATAAATATTCCGTATTCCATTGCCGCAGAACCACAATACTTAAAAGCTCTTGTGAACGCAACTGGCGAATGTACAATGTTCCAACTACAACATAACACCTGTTTGACAGTCACAGTCCCTTCTATTACTTGTACAGGGTGTGTTTTATTCAAGTTATTACTTGACTATAATCGGAACATCATAATCAACTTGTATTAATACTGTGATGTATACAGATAAGGCACGGATTCCTAAAAGAACTCATACATGTATTACTAATAATTTGGCAACAAAGAGACAACACTGCCAAAGCCAAATGCCAGTCAGAACTGTTGCAAATTACTTAACCCCGGAGCCTTAAACTCCTGGTATGAACTGGACCAAGGCATCGTACAGAAACGCAGCACCAATAAACTGGGTAACTTTTTTATTTCAATAGAACCAATTATCAGTAGTATCAAGTATCAGTATATTTCCATATTAGCAGATCAACACATTGACCAAATGGAAAAATATCCAGATAAAACTAGGACAGCGCGCTACAAATAGTTCCACAATCTGACCTCTGTCAGTTAGGAAGCTCCGCTTGAGAGGTTGTTGCTTTAGAGGGGTTACATTAATGATTAAATCGTACGGTGGGAAAATCATGCTGTTGTTGACGGGAGGTTGTTGTTCAAGAGAAGGCCGCAATGCAGAGGTTGCAGTGTGTTTACTTACGGCATGAGCAGTCCCGATACCCGAGAAAAGACCAAAGAACATTATTACAATCTCTGAATGACTCCGTAGACAGACATTTCGCGAATAGAAACAACATATCTGTACAGATCAGTATTATTTGCCCCAACACGAGCGCTTGTAGCTTTAATTCTGAATAGGTAGAATATGTACCACCTGCAATAAAAAAACCCGCCGTATATTCTTGTCACCCAGGTGGTATATATAGACAGGTTTGACTGTACATATTCTCCGCATAAAAACATCACAATTTTATGTTTATGCATACAGGGATGTCTCTGGTCATTCAAGTATTTTATGCTCATCGTTTACAACACCGTCTTTTAATGCTATCGTATAGAAGATCGGTATGTTTATTCTAGTAGACTTTAGTGTCGCATATGAAGCAAGTCAAACATCTGTACCCAACACGATCCTCATCATAAAACTGGGCCGTTTACAATGACCTTATTAAACAATACATGAAATTGATTAAGATGCTATCGTGAGATTTCATTACGAAAATGCTCAGACCCAATTTGAGTATAATAATTTTTTCAATGTGGGAGACCCATTTATTCTTCAAGGCTACCCATGTGGCGAACTGGCCGCTAAATTGCAAAGGTTGCATTTAACTATTTAACTGGGTCGACTTGGAAGAACGTCGTATTTGTTTTTTTCTCTCACACGCCGAGTGATCACCATATTTGCCACGTTCTGATTAAACGCACATTGATAAGCGGGACGAACGCAGTGTGGACATTTATAGCGCGTTTATTCACCCTTTTCCTATAAAAACATATAAAAGATAGATGCACGATAGTTCTGGAGAACGCCTGCTGTCCTGACACTATAATTACAATCATCTGATAAAGCACACGGTTTTCATATTTTGTATTAGTATTTTAGAAATAGACTTACTTTTTATGGCAAGGGGTCGTATTGTTGTGACTTATAAATATTGTGTTATCACACTGTGATACCATTCCGTACGGACGGACGGACGTGTTACGTTATCACACATAGTCACGTTAACATGGCTCGATATATTCAGTGCCGCAGACAGGCGTTAATGGACATGTACGATTTTCTTTCCTGTGGTTTCACATCGCACCAACAGCCAGGGCCATTCAGAGAATTTTCCAGCTTTGACGATGGAGGAGAACTCGGGCGTACACATGAGTAGAACCACCGAAGTTCCGTATATACAATTTAAACCGGAACTAATTGAAATATTGCACAATATAATAACTTGTTGTATACCTGTGAATTAAGTAAACTAGTCAATTACTGACTTGCTATAAATATAACATGGTCAATATATGTGCTTTACGCCTTCAAAACCTGTTAAAGCCTTGAACTCACCCCTCTTTATAGAGCTGGTATATTGCAATAACTTTTCAATGAGTATTGTACTCTGTATAAATGAAAACAGCCAAATATAGTGTCTAACCATCACTTCAGATAGAGCCGACAAGTCAATAAACCAGAAATAGAAGTTAGTACACAAACATCCATTTAATGTGATAATATTTGAATATCTGTACCATAATTATAAATAAATTGATATCTGCTATTTATGGGTACTTATTCAGTATGGAGAGGTGAATTGCAAATAATACAATTCTCAAACTCGGCGATATAAAGAGAGTTTAAGCTGAATCAGTAAAATACACCCATTTCAAAAATAGGTTCTTTGCACGAGGCCATTTTACTATCATTGTTAAATTCTCCTTTTCATTCCTTATTTCGTTCCAGATTATGAAAATTGACTGGCACTTTCATTTATAAAAATACAAGTATGATATACAGAATTTCGTTCTTGTTTACGAACCTGGCGAGTTGGAGAATTTTTTTTACTGGGAGGGTCCTCTTTGTTTCACAGCTGATCTATATGTGGAGTTAACCCTCAATGAGTAAGGTTGTCTTGCACGCTCCAGATGATTGTTGTTTATCCGCTTCTTTTGGTTGTTTTGTGATTCGAATCGCGATCTGCGCATTGCGTTCCAACTTTATACAACTGCTTCTTTTTGGTGCTACGGCGAAATCTTAATCCTATTTATCTTTACTCACAGACTGTTTTGCTTCTACTTAATACTTCATATAAGGGAAACATTTTATGACTGTGTTTTGTTAATTATTCTACATTGTAGAACCTACCGTATGAATGAAAAAAGCGAAATTTCAAAAATTAATTGAATGGCGATAAATCATTATTTGAATACAGTGCCTGAAATTGGTGGTAATAATAGGAAAAATGCTTAATAAATTCAAGTTTAAAATATGAATTCACCTTACAATAATTACCCTAATTTGGTAAGCTAGATCTATTTTCAGATCAATTGAGTATCCAGCTATTATATCCAGCATGTTAAATTGATATTTAACAGGACAATGGAGACATTGATTAAATAGGACAGAGTAATTATATTACGTTTTGTTCGCTGTTTATGAAATAATTAATATGTAAATGCAAATTATTTGTGGTTAGAATCGACATAATTCAGTCGTTTATTGGATGATAAAATCACGAGTGAGAGTTACGCATGATTTATTTTCTTATACAACGAAATCCTTCCTATAATTTTTAAACTGACATAATTTGAGGTACATATGAGTTATAGTCTGACAAAAAATGTTATTTTACACATTATTTTTTATTCGACTATTACATTTTTAGTCTGCTTTCTTGTTTTATCGTAGAAAAGTGTTCGCCTAGACATCTTGTATACTCGTATTTGTAATACCGCAGACCTTGCTAAAATATAGAAAATCGAACGCGTGTTTTACGACACTGACGAACACAGACTTCCACGCTTCGCTCCAGTAGACCAATACTTTTATTTCCTGATAAATTATTTGCATTTTTTAAAATAAAAAAAACGTAAGTATTGACCTCTTTAAGTATGTCTTTTGGGTCTAAAATGGCCCATAGATTCAGGCTTGACAGACATGAGAAAAATTCATTTTTTTATAACGTTTACTAACGGAGTGTGAGTACCGCAGATCCAAGTGTTCGGTAATAATTTGAATAATGCGTGTACATTATTTTAGGTATTTATTGCATTTTACTATTAGATGCGGATAATTCTATGTCCTGATAAACGCAGAGAGTTAATTTTGTTGATGTAATATAATATAGAGATGTTTAGATATTTACCAGCAAATCTCGATGATTAAAGCTTTTTAGTTCATGTGACTAGAACTTTTAACAGTGAAGAAGTCTTTAATAGTTGATTACTCTACAGAACTGATGATGTTTCAAATAATGGCGCGTCCAGAGATTTCATCATGTTTCAAATAATGGCGCGTCCAGAGATTTCATCAACTTTTTTTGCATATTAAAGATTTATTGAATTGAAAACAAATTAATACTATTGTTATGTTCATATTTATTTCTTCAACTATTCAGGCAATGTCAAATGTAACTGTTTATCCTTGAGGATTGAACTGGACTGGTTTGTGGTGAAAAGTAGGCACGTGCGATGGGCCGCAAGACGCATTATAAAGATACTAGTACATGTATGTAAAATGACATGCGTGTTATAAACAAACTACTAATTATGCTATGGCGCCTAGGCTATAAAAGTCAATATTTGTGAATGGATATTTTAAAACTAACTTGCATATAACTGAAGACTTTTATTTGGTTACATTTGTGACACGCATATACAGATCTATCCACGAGATTAAAATCAAGTAAAGTAAGCAAGTATTGAGTTTGTTTACCACAACAATCCCATGTGGCCGAGCATTCATTATCTTTAAAAATGTAGCTTATTTAATGTAACCATTTTGAACATGTGTAAGTATGGGATGGGCACTCATTGTATTTAAGTACTGGAAGGTAGTAAAAATTCACACACACGTGCAACAAGTCTAGCGATGCGGCCAACTAAGAAAAAATACAGATCACAATGTGTCGGTGACTTCACAACTTTGTAACGGATTGAAGATAACACCAGCTTGTGTTGATTTAGCAAACTCAGACACAACTGAATGATGCAAAGATATAAAAGAATGTGTTATGTGTTCACAGGAGCATTCAATTAATTGTTGAACGTGGTAAATAAATCCAGTTTTTAAGTATGAACTTGGCGGATAATCCCATTTTACAGTTTATAAGTGTTTCATTCTGTTAAATAGTTCTGTTAATTTGGAGTGGCTGGTGACAAAAATTACATACTTGTAGAACAAGTGTTCTCTGCACACAAAGGAAGGCATGCTATTTAAGAGCAAGCTGAGATAAAAACAATAATTATATTCACGATATGCTAGTCCGGGAGTATGAGTATAATCAAAGAATTTTTCGTTTAACGTCCCGTTAAAAACTCGTTCTAGAAGTGGTAGGACACCATTGGAAATTTTGATGTTCCGACCAACCGTCTGTCTGTTGGTCAGTTTTTATCATTGAAAGTTTTCCGACGGCGGCAACAAGAATCTAAATAAAATGTTGTCATATAACACGGTTTGTATTGTGTTTTTTTTTCTGAGATACAATGAACCCTTTCTGCTGTGTGACGAATACTTTCTTCAGGAACTCTGGTCTATTTTTGTTACTTATTTTGTTAAGGCCTATTCTATTATTTGATCTCTTTTGTCAACGATTTTATGGAGTTTAACTAGACGCTGTATATCACATGAGATTATTAATTTATTTGGGGACTGGAATCAACCGATCCTTGTGAAAGAGCATCAAGTAGGAACGAAACTAATATCTTCATTAGACACTGAGTGTTGATCATTTTTTGTTTCGATAATATTGCCCGATATAGCATTTTGACATCCCATGAATAGTCTTAGATGCTAAAAGATTCGTTTTGGAGACCAATTACACCCACAGAAGAGCGATATGTGATTAAAACACGCCAATATTACGAGAATCGTCTAACAAGTGGTCAGCTGAATATGGACAGCTTTATAGAAACAAGCTACAGTTTTATGATTCTCATCTAATTGTTTATACCACGCGCTGAGGGTGTTCCATGACGTAGATAGTGCAACATGTTTATTAATAAGAAAATAATACAAAATTCTGTGTCCCCATAAAAAAGAAATGTGCTCATTTCTTCTCGTGTTGCTTTTCTGAAACGCGAGGGCAAAGTTTGTCGACGTTTGTAAATGTTAAAGTTGTGAAGGAATTCATTTATCATTTGTAATTTTGTATTTCATTCACTACTTCAAATTTACCGTTTGTACGAGTATTTAGCATTAATGCGTACATAACCACATCTAATTGTATTAATCCATTTATTGTATTAATCCATTTATTGTACATTTTTACATTCATCAATCATTTAACCACCCACCTAATCGACCATTTCCATGTATTTAATCAACCAATCAACCATCTACATGTATTTGAATAACCATCTATTTAGTCAACGATCTATTTAGTCAACCATCTATTTAGTCAACCACCTATTTAGTCAACGATCTATCCAGTCAACGATCTATTCAGTCAACGATCTATTCTGTCAAAGATCTATTTAGTCAACGATCTATTTAGTCAAGCACTTTTTCACTCAGTAAACCATTTAGTTCATTCAAAAAAAACGAACCACGTTAATTACACAGAAAAACGTTTAGAGGTCTGCTTCTACAAGTGAATGAGGCTCGGTATACAACATAAAATAAAATAATTGAATGACATTTTGGGAGGAAATTAATTAGAATGAAATCCTTTTTTAAGCTTTGATAAATTGTGCTTATATCAACTTGCGATCTATGGGTGCACGTTAAAGAAATAAATAAATCATTTAATTGGTCTTGCTTATTTTACTATTTCACATAATGGTTTTGTATATACGAGTACAACTATATATATCTATAGCGATATTGATATTGAACGTATTTGAAAAGATAAATGTTGGGAAAAAAGTAGATGAATAAGAATGAACCGTGTTAACTACTTACTGACATGTCCCCCACAGCGATTCTACCGCTTAACTTAAACCTTCACAAAAACTGAATGTCTTCACATTCGTGTTTTTATAGTAAACTTACTTCATGCGAACCGACTGGCTGACGAACCGACAGGCCGCCTGACTGACAGGTTATCTAGTTTAGCTAGCCTGTTTGGCTTACTGGTTTGCTGACCGTCTGTCGGACTGGCTTACTGGCTTGCTTACTGTTTGTCGCTTGTTGGCTGACTGGTTGGCTGGATGACTGGTTGACCGCCTGCTGACTTGCTGGCTGGTTGGCTGGTTGACCGCCTGCTGACTGACTGGCTGGCTGGACCGTATTTCACATGCAAAGCAATGTTTGACATATCTACGGAATATGGCGCGGTTTGCATACCCTGAATATAGCTGAAGTCGTAAATAACCTTACCCATAGCTCCAAGACTATAAACCTGGTGTATAATCGTAGACCCAAACGTATCGTCTTGTCATCCTGATTGTTCTTTGATATCTTATTAAAAGACTTTTTATGGTCCATTTGTCACCGTGTAATATCATTAGCGTGCATGATACTCAGCAAATGAAGCAAAATGCGACCAAAAAGTTCCCGCAAAAATTGACATGAAATAATTCATTTCTGTCCAAAATATCATAACTTGTGGAGTACTTTCGATAAAATTATTTGTTTTCTTTTATTGTTTTTTTATTTGTGTAATTCAGGTTTATTGTCGTATCGGCTCCACATGTATACAAATATTTGAGAATAAAGATTGTTATACAATATGGTGTGTAACACTAATCAATTATCTGTTTTATTGACGTGAGTGGTCCACAGCATGTGTCTGGTGAAGCCAGTTTTTCAGAGCTACCTCAACCAGCGTCCGATAACGTATCAACACTATCAATATTGCGAATATATCTTGTCGTCAAACTTGAATATATAAAGAAATTCCCTCACAGGAGAGTAACGAAGTGAATCTGGTCTCAGTTTGTAATCTACTGCGAATGCTTTTGTAATGGAATTGAAACTACCATATGGTACTTAGAGCCCGGTTGTCTCCACTCACAGAAGGTCTTTATACATAGGAGGTCTCCACTCACAGAAGGTCTTTATACATAGGAGGTCTCCACTCACAGAAGGTCTTTATACATAGGAGGTCTCCACTCACAGAAGGTCTTTATACATACTCACAGAAGGTCTTTATACATAGGAGGTCTCCACTCACAGAAGGTCTTTATACATAGGAGGTCTCCACTCACAGAAGTCTTTATACATAGGAGGTCTCCACTCACAGAAGGTCTTTATACATAGGAGGTCTCCACTCACAGAAGGTCTTTATACATAGGAGGTCTCCACTCACAGAAGGTCTTTATACATAGGTAGTCTCCACTCACAGAAGGTCTTTATACATAGGTAGTCTCCACTCACAGAAGGTCTTTATACATAGGTAGTCTCCACTCACAGAAGGTCTTTATACATAGGTAGTCTCCACTCACAGAAGGTCTTTATACATAGGTAGTCTCCACTCACAGAAGGTCTTTATACATAGGTAGTCTCCACTCACAGAAGGTCTTTATACATAGGTAGTCTCCACTCACAGAAGGTCTTTATACATAGGTAGTCTCCACTCACAGAAGGTCTTTATACAGAAGGTCTTTATACATAGGAGGTCTCCACTCACAGAAGGTCTTTATACATAGGAGGTCTCCACTCACAGAAGGTCTTTATACATAGGAGGTCTCCACTCACAGAAGGCCTTTATACATAGGAGGTCTCCACTCACAGAAGGCCTTTATTTATAGATGGTCTCCACTCACAGAAGGTCTTTATACATAGGAGGTCTCCACTCACAGAAGGCCTTTATTTATAGATAGTCTCCACTCACAGAAGGTCTTTATACATAGGAGGTCTCCACTCACAGAAGGCCTTTATTTATAGATGGTCTCCACTCACAGAAGGTTTTTATACATAGGAGGTCTCCACTCACAGAAGGTTTTTATACATAGGAGGTCTCCACTCACAGAAGGCCTTTATTTATAGGTAGTCTCCACTCACAGAAGGTCTTTATACAGAAGATCTTTATACATAGGTGGTCTCCACTCACAGAAGGTCTTTATACATAGGTGGTCTCCACTCACAGAAGGTCTTTATACATAGGAGGTCTCCACTCACAGAAGGTCTTTATACATAGTAGGTCTCCACTCACAGAAGGTCTTTATACATAGGAGGTCTCCACTCACAGAAGGTCTTTATACATAGGTGGTCTCCACTCACAGAAGGTCTTTATACAGAAGATCTTTATACATAGGTGGTCTCCACTCACAGAAGGTCTTTATACAGAAGATCTTTATACATAGGTGGTCTCCACTCACAGAAGGTCTTTATACATAGTAGGTCTCCACTCACAGAAGGTCTTTATACATAGGAGGTCTCCACTCACAGAAGGTCTTTATACAGAAGGTCTTTATACAGAAGGTCTTTATACAGAAGGTCTTTATACATAGGAGGTCTCCACTCACAGAAGATCTTTATACATAGGAGGTCTCCATTCACAGAAGGTCTTTATACATAGGAGGTCTCCACTCACAGAAGGTCTTTATACATAGGAGGTCTCCACTCACAGAAGGTCTTTATACATAGGAGGTCTCCACTCACAGAAGGTCTTTATTCAAAGGTGGTCTCTGTTCAGTGTTGGTATCTATTTAAAAGTTGACCTCTTTACAAGGGCGGTCACTGTTTGCAGGTGGTCTTAAGAACAGGTTTGTCAGAGTTTTTTTTATTCAAAAACAAAGAAACAAGTTGGAATCCAGTTCCGGAATATTAACAATTTCAAATGGGAGTAATTCATAAAAACAAAAGACAAATCTCACCTTAATGATATTTATTTATTACGCAATAAATTAACCTTTTATCACAGACGACTTTGTATGACATTAACAAGAAATTTGAAGCTTAACAAATCAGTGGTTTTTAAAAGGAATTTTAACAAAATATTTAATTTCAATATACGAATTTCAACAATTTCTTAAAATATTTACGTGTCCAGGGACCGTTTCATAGACATATTTTAGCTAAGACAGTTTAAGTTTTTAAACTTAAAGATTTTGTTGATTGTTTACATTTCAGATGTTATCAATAAGACAAAACACTTTATTTACGAAGATGTAGAGATTTGTAAGTTAAAAACTGCAATCTTAGCTAAGCTATGTTTATGAAATAGTCCCCTGACACGTAAATGTGTACGAGAAAAAAATACCTATTTAATAAAAAAAATCCCACTTAATAAAAAATTACTTACTTGATAAAAAAAATTAGCTATTTGATAAAATTGATTTTTAGATAAGAAGCTCCAGCGAAAAAATAAATTCTTAATATAAGAATCAAAAACAAGAAAAACGAATTTGGAATTATACATTTTTATAACTATGTACAACACAGCACTATTTCATGCAATCTGTAAGGACCGGGGAGGGACTAAAACAAAACTTTATTTTAAAAAAATTGTATCAGGAAGACTAAAACAACCATTTGTTTGATAAGACTAATAAATGTAGCAATCATTTAAATGATTTCAAGTTTAAAAACAACATTTTAATGTTGTACAAATATATATGAAAAATATTTCTGAATTATCTTCGTAAGGTACAAATACTTTTTGAAGAATCTTTCTAAATTCTTTTGGAAAGAAATAAATTAAACTGAAAAAGTGAAATGTGAAACGGAAATATATAACGGAAATATATATATATATATTACTGTGATTCGTTTTATAATTCATGAATTTTCCGAACTGGGATTTCATTTATTTAATAAAAATGTACCCAGTGGTTTCTATGGTAAATATACTTGAAATATTTAAACAATGACTATGATGACACAAGTACTTTACATACATATAATTGGCGCTGAATCTGGAGATTTAGATGAGGAATTTGAGTAATAAATATTATGCAGCATGAAAATGGAATTCTTCTATTTACATATTGCACACAGGCCCAACAATAAATTATACATATAACATAACAGACATATTTCATTTGTAAACATGTAGACATAATTGTGTATTACATTAAAAATAAATAACAGGATCTATATTGATAGTCCGTTCATAAGATTCCAAGTACATCACAACCGGGTAAAGGCAACCATAAAACTGCGGATGTGTCATAACAGAGTGATACAGTGCAACCTCTCCAGAGCGGCCATCTCTTGAGCAACAACCTCCCTTCAACAACAGCATTATTTTCCCACATTACATTACGATTTAACTATTAATTCAACCTCTCTAGAGCGACAAACTCTTAAAACAACACAATTTTGCTTTTCCCAAAGGATGTTGCTTTGGAGAGGTTGCGCTGTACAAGAATATAAGATCGTGTTTTTTATATTAGCACATATGGCAGTTATGAAATTCCAAGTGTCAAAATCATATGTTCTGACATTTCATTCGAACGAACGTTCCATAAATAAACCTCTAATTAGCATTCTTTTCACTTAGTTGTTCTTTGTTCTGTGAACAAGACGAACATGAACGCCATTTTCTGGAAAAATCGTAGCTCCCTCAATAATTTTTAGTTCTTTGTCAATACGTCTTCCAGGATGTACCGTAAATTGTCTCAACAATCTGGCGATCGTCATTTTACCTTCCAGCTGTGCAAGTCGTAAACCTACGCACATCCTTGGACCATGTCCGAATGGCATCCATGCAAGAGGCGGCCGCGTAGCTTTGTTCTCTGCGCTAAATCTGGAACACAGAAAAAATATAAGAAGAGGTTTATTAAGTGGTGATAGATGCTAGCATCATAATAGATCTGGGTAATATTAAAATTTTAACTTCTGTATTTAAACTGCTGTATTTATGTCCCAAATCGAGACAGTTTTTGAAAATCATATTAGTTGACTTGTGCAGGCTTCGGAGACATCTGGAAGTGTTACATACTTGATAATGATTTATTATGATAAATGAATTTTTAAGCAATGAAACGTTGAACTGTCGTCTTTGATATTCAACTGAATTCGAGTTAAAATATTGGTTTGACTGAGTCAGCATTGAGACATATCACACGATTTTATCTTTTTGTTCACATTCAAAATCATTGTAACATTGATATGATAATAATTGATTGATATGAAATGGAACGTTGAAATTCTACACAAAGAGACGCCGAGATGTATGCGACACTTAAAATTAGGTTGATTTTAAAACTCATCAATACAAAGTTGAATTGTATATACAGTATTGTAATTGTTTGAAAGTCCCCCATGGATCTTAAGATATTTTAGAAATTCGAAAAAAAATATTATACTATGGTCATTGCTCATAATATTGAAATCATTGACACTAAAATTTTCATTCGTTTCTCGTTTGAAACCTCCCTGGGGGTTACTTATATAAACGACAATATTTTCATACATGTCGTTATTTATTAAATAGAGACCCTGCCTTGTTAGAGTAAATATTTGTATAAATTTGTTATCCTACGAATTTCAAACTAACACAAGAACCTGTGAATTAGATACTGATACAAGTTTGGTAATAGATATGTTTAACAATGCGGCTCTTAATTGTAAACCGTTTAATCGTAAAATTTAAATACCTCAGATATGAATTAATGTATAAAGCGATGACAAAACAACGCAAGTGATAAAATCAATGTTTTATTTTAATAATAGACACGTTTATTCCTTGATAATACGTTATTGGCACTAAATGTGCTGGTTAATATTGTACATACAAACGATATTACATACATGTAGCTTATATTATTGGTCATCGATTAAAATAACCAAAATAATGACATTGCACATTTCTCAGCTGTTAATATGTTTGTATAAATATAATATTTAAGTAACAAATGCTTCTTGAAAAATATTAATGAATTATTCTTAGTTGAGATAATTATTACAGGTACAAACTTGATTGAATAATAATTTCAGAATTGTTAACTGTGAGTACAGTGTAACCTCTCCAAAGCAACACCCTTTGGGAGAAGCAAAATTATGTTGTTGCTGGAAGGTTGTTGCTCTAGAGAGGTTAAATTAATAGTTAAATCGTACAATGGGAAAAGTCATGTTGTTGTTGAAGGGAGGTTGTTGCTCAAGAGAGGGTCGCTCTGGGGAGGTTGCACTGTACTTGTAATAAACATTGTAAAAATCACTTCATCACTGATGTTTATCATGTTGTTTAAACTTATTTGATCTATTCTGGTGTATGTATACGTGTACAGTATTACATGTCCTAGTTTTAGAGTTTCATAACTTGTTGACCTATTTTTGTATTCAAACGTTAAGTTATATTTAAATATCGACAAAGGAATGCATGTCAAAATAGTCGCATATAATATTAAGGAATGGAGGAGGTTACGTAAAATATTATCATGGATACGGGACAATAAATGGACCGCATACCTGGTTGGGTCGAACGTTTTAGGGTCGTTACCCCAGTAACGTTTGTCATAATGTAAATCCCATACATTAGCCTGCACGACCATTCCAGGTTCCATGGTTATATTATCAACTTTTGTAGTCCTCATACATTGCCTAGCAACCACGCTGAAAAGAGAAAACATTCATTTGAACTTTCCAAATGTGATAATGAAACTAGCGATGTTTCATGTTTCTTGGCTTTTTATGACATGATTAAAGACAAAAACTGGACAGACTGAAGAACAAAGATAATATTTGCCAGTAAGAAAAAAATCTGAGAAGGTAACGTAATTTATGACGGTATGACTGAAGAAAAAACATGCGAGATAAATAAATACTTACGTGCTTGCTAGAGGATATTTTCTGAGAGTTTCATTCCACACCATCTCCAGATATTCCATATGCATGACATTGTCGTAATCCACCACAGTTTCACTATCAGGGCAGTATTTATCGATTTCTTCTTGTAGTGTGGCCTGAACGTCTGGGTTCATAGCCATCTCATACATAACATAGGCAAGAGTTGTGCTCGTGGTCTCATAACCGGATAAAAGGAATAACAAACACTGAGAACCAAGTTCCTGAAATAAGAGCCGGTAAATTTAACATATGAGCCGGTAAATTTAACATAAGAGCCGGTAAATTCTACCCGTAAAATACACACGTTAAATAGAATATATTGTCTGCATTTTGCTCAATTTCAGTTTTTACATTCTGCATAAGACATGAGACATGTACAGCAATTTGGAAACGCAGACCACAATTAATCAGTCAGGCATATAATTGGTGGTCAAGACTTCACGGATCTTTGTCACGTGACAATGAGATGAAAAACTTCGTAGTTGATGACAATGTTATGACATTGATGCTCAATCAAACGACATTGAGAGCTTGTACTGGAAAAATTAAGATGTCGCTTAACATCATTCAGACACCAAATAAGGAGATAAGTTATAAATAAACAGCTCATCAAAATGTAACACTGATCTCCTCTGTATTAATCAAGTTGTTGTTTAAATGGTCACGTATGGTCCTTATTTTTAGACGTATAATTCACAATACCCTAATATAGACATTTTAACTGAACACATTTGTCACACGACAGATCACGTATCAGTCTACTTTCAGTGATCCTGGATAATATTAGCAAAATACATCATAATGGGAATTAAAAGATGTGAATTAAAAATACCAAAATATAGATATCGTAACAACACACAACAATGTGTCCAGTGTTCATGAAGACATAACTGTACAGTAGCTGAACATTTTGTCTTAAGATGATTACAGTAATTTGTGCCGATCAAGGGTCACACTTTCCGAAATCTTCACTAATACCCACGTCGGTCTTTTCTTTGATGTTTTTCTTTAATAAGTTAATATGTGGCGATTTAATTATATGATATATTTAATTGTTCAGTACGTATAGGTCTCTGTTTACCTGTGTGGACAAATATCTCTGTTTCGTATTAAGTTTAACATTATTTTCGCAATCAGAAACCTCCATTTCTGCCTTCTCTGGATCATATTCCGAGTTCAGAAACAATTCCAGTAAATCAAAAGTGTATCTCTGAAAAAAGAGAAAAACACACACCGTCAGTTAATTTTTAATAAATATACGCTGGTGTGTGCGAATCTAGCTTGGAATTTTATAGTATCATGTTTTATCATTTTACAGTCTGTATCTGGACCAAAATTATTGCCTTACATCATTTTATCGAAATTCATCGGTAATTCAATGTCTATTAATCCAAACTGGATGATATAGCATTATGTCAAGGTTACACGGATGTACAATGTATAAAAACGGGGTAAGTGTAGGTCCTACACTGAAAACGATTTGTCAGAGCTTAAATAGACATTTCAAAATGAGAAATCTTTAATTTGTTGATTCGTGATGTTAGTCTCAGTACTATTTGTACTTACTTCACCGGAATATTTTCTATTTTTGATTATTTTCTGAATCTTGTTCTCCAGCCAGATGACAGGATTAAACTTCAATTTTCCGATCCAGTAATAAACGAGAATCCATAATCTGTGAAGTGTCGGAAAGATGACTGAAAATGTAAATCATAGAAAGTTGATTACAATGAAACACAGCCAGTCAGCATGCAATCCCTACCTGACGAGCGTTTATTACGGACTATGAATTTCAACACAAACATGTCTTTGACATGTATAAATATCCCTGGCTAGCCAACGAACGGTCGATGTACACAATTGACTTTTTCCACCATTAAAGGTTCGAAAAGTCACCATATGGCGTTACATTTAAACCCCCAAAAGGATTAATGTAACATTTGGTATAAAAATCACACGTATACCTTGATCTTCCCAAGTCTATACTAGACAAAGTGATTTTAGACTTAAATACCAGAACATTTTTGTCATATTTAATTTACAGTATTCATAAACTGTGGCACATTTTCCACATTAAATCACAATTTGTATAACACATACAATGGAATATAATATCGTTGCTTGTTAAGCAAGTAGTGTCTTTTCTTTGACCGACCCAAATATAAGCATGTTTGTAGAAATACCAACCATTTTTTTTTAAATTGTATGCGGTTCACAAACAGTTTAGTAATTGTTACAGCATATACAAACGAATATTGAATTGAACAAAAGTAATTCTGAAGGTAAGATGTTCGTCATGTAACGGTAATTGACAGTTAAGGGTGATGGAGGATACGTTTCCGGTTTCGCAACGGACGTACTGAATATAAATGTGGGTTTTTCAAAATAGCTATAATTAGATATTACTCACATCCGAGTGTGAATAACACTGGTCTTTTTGTTGTATCATTAATTACTCCTCTACAGTTCATCAAATACTCGTCATCAGGTACTCTCATAGAATTTGCTTCAAGGCCAAAACCGCACTTCGCGATGGTGTCGAAAGTTAGTCTTTGTAAGTAACTGAAAAAATACAAGAGATGATAAAACGTTCAACAAGTAAAATTGTTGAAAGTTTAACAAAATGATTCCAATGTTTATATAAGTTTCAAATTAGATGATATGTCTTTATTATATCCGGGGTTTTTTTATTGTGTAAATATCACGAAAACGTTTATATCTAAGTTCATATTCAGAACATCTTTTCCAATCGCTAATGACTAAAAGGATTGTATTTTTTACTCACTCATAAATATCGAACTCTTCCTCTTTTATACATTTGTCATCCATAACATTTAAAAACTTATCTATTTGTTCGTTTATCATGGGTGACATCTGAAAATAAATAAGACAGAATAGATTAAAAAAACGTATCATTATACAACTTGTTCCCGGCGTTTTTGAAAAGCAAGGTATCATAATTATGGATCACTAATAAATTTAAATAAATTTCCTATAAACGAAAGATAAAGTTGGCACATTTTACCCGTTAAACATAAATAAATTTACGATTTCAGCGCATCATCGAGAATAAACAAGCAACCATCATAACATGGTACAATGTACCCACAAAATACTCAATGGGTATAAATTAATGAAATCAAAATTATTTTGTTTAATGCTGTAGACCTTTTGTCCTAAAGTTTAATAAAATTAAGCATTTTTAACTTGTGCAGCTAACCTGACCAGTTTTCCTGAATTCTGTTTTGTTTTGTTTTGTTCTTATGTGTCATATTGTCACTGGAGTTTAACGCCGATTTTCAACAATTTTTCAGTTATATACGGCGACCGGTTCACCTAACCAGTTTTCCTGGACTGTATACTAAACATCACTAACTTATCCTTCCACAAGGAGCCGGTAACTTCTCCACATATGGAGGAAAATCGACATTTTTTGTCAAATTTTCATAGAAGGGTATGACCTGCCGCGACCGGGATTCGAACCCGGATCTCCGGGTTACTAGTCCAGCGCACTAACCACTGGACCACGGCTGCAGCCTCCTGAATTCTATACCAGAAACGTTCTCTAAGCATTCATCTTGAATGATCAGTGATAGAGGACGATTGTCTTCAGAATCGTCCCAGTGAACATGCGCCCAGGGTCGGTACTCATGATGCTAAGATCCGTATACCTTATGTTCCTAATGAGCTAAGCGGGAGGGGTGGTCCAAAAGTTAAGTGGGCGGGCTGGTCCAGAAGTGTTTTTTTTTGTATCGAGATATACTGAGTATAACACTGTCATTCGACGAAGGGATCAAAATAATAAAATATATGTGCGGCAGACACAATGCTTTTGTCATGTTTATGCATGGACTATTTTGTGATAAAAATTTTATGATAAAATACAGACCAATCACAAAACTTGTCAGATACCATAAACAAACAATATTTTAAAGTAGGTCTAATAGCCTGATTCATACATGTAGTTTCTAAATTAAGTTGTATATGATTAATTCATGAACTAGCCTCACCATTCTCATTTTACACGTGTTAAAGGCTGGATTTGAAATACTTCTGAGTCGTCGCCAGCGCTCTCCTCGGGCAAAAAACATGTGAACTTCCTCGTCCCTGTCCGGATCTACCTGCACAGGCCATATCTGCAATTAATTGTTATTAATGCAATGATGTATATGTTAAATATCTTAATGCGTTAAGTCCGTATTTGCGTTGAAATGCTATAATTATCTACAGAAACAAGTACTTAAGGTAGACTAATTAAAAGATAACATGATATGTTACATTGTTCTTGTTTATATTGGAATACTAACATACGCGTTTCCCAGGCTTATTTCAAACTAAATGACAACAATCGTATTATTTAATTAGACCATACTATCTAAACTTTCATAACATCAGTGAATGTCTCCATTTGCTCTGTGTCGTTATTTCCAAGCTATAGTCTGAATGAATGTTCATGAATTCTATTGAGAGAGCTTACTTTTCTAGCGTGGAATGATTTGAACTGTTTTACAAAGACTTCACTTAGGACCTCTGTGTCTGACGTTACTATGACGGGACTTGGACCTTCGAAATATCCAAATGTTTTTCCAAATTCTTTCGCCCAGGAACGATACTGCTGAAACATTGGCTGAAAAAGATTATATTATAATTGTATTAAATAGTAGATAAATAAGCCGGCTATCACTAATAGCCGACACTTAAACCTCAAACTAGTCTAACTTTTTTAATAACACTTAATTAGATTAACCACAAAGTGATCTCTGATAAGTGATATGTATAATGTGAAACTATTTTTTTGCTAAACCATTCATCGTAATATGAATCACTCACTATTGTCCATTTCAATGTTTTATATCACCGTGACCCCAAATTAGTTCCCACAATAAAGGATTCGTTTGTTGCATTAATAGTTTAAGGGAATATTATACAATGTCTTAATTCTTAAAACGTTGATAGGAAGTACAACTTTATCATTTTCGTTTCAATACGTTAACACAGCGTGACTGACTCAACTTATCTGTAATATTATGACCTATTATTAATAAGGAGCTGTCATTTCCGTTTAATACATGATCTCTATGCGTCATGCAGTTCTTTGAAGAATCTTTTTTATTTCAGGAGTCTAAAATTGCATTTTTTCTCAGTATGGAAAATAAATGAGTCGCGCTCTGTGGGGCATATCGTACAAATTTAAGCTTTAATTTTTAGAGTTTATTACGCATACTCTTATATGAAAAAAGTTTTTGTTCTACACTCGAAAAGAAAGTGACTGACTTGCTGGTTCGATGGCTTTAAAAATCATTTATATAGGACATATAATTAATGCATGGTGACACTAAAATAAAGAATTGAGTTGTTCAAGGTTAGATGGATGTAACATCAGGGATGTATGCATTCTTGCCTCTCCCCTCCCTCAAATATATAAAAATGCTGAAGTATAATCACCACAAGTCTAAAAATAGAAAATTAAGATACCGGAAACGCATCAAATTCCGCGTCTCCTTCAATTATTTATTGACAAGCCTAGTGATTAATGGTTACTTTAGGAGTGATACACACACAAAAGTGGTTTTAATTACTTAAGTACTCACTGTTTTCCAAAAGGCAAATAGATTACCGAACAGAAAATTAGGGGCTGGCCCTGGAACTCCCATCCTTTTAAATACACCCATTTGTTTTCGTCGCTGTCTGGAAATAAAGGATAGACGGTGATCATAATAATTACTTTACTGTAAGAAAACTCAAGACAACAGCAACCGCCACATTAAAACATTGTAGAAAAAATCATTGTCGCTTTGCTCATTAATTGGAATAAAAAAATGACAGATAGCTTACGAGTATCACAAGCGACAACTGATTTTCGCTACAATAGAATACAAAGCGATAGAACAGACAACTTCAATATGTCGAGCGGCGAAACCACACAAATAGTTTGTCCAATTGTGCCTTTGATTTTTACCCAGACCGGAATCGTGGGAGTAAGTAGCTGACGGCTGTAGGACCACATGATTATCGTTATTTGTTCAAACAAATAATAGAAAGATTATATTGTTATAGCGTAATGATTTTATAAAGGTGCGATTCATTAAGTGCTCCACTATTGACTAAAAACATTTAAAGCATTGATTTGTCTAAAACACCATGAATAAGATGAATGATGGTAAACTCATTCATTAAAACGATTATTAAAATCAATCAGATGTGATTCTGCGTGCTGTTTCGTCTCGCGTTCGCAAACAACGATTCATTGTAGACAATGGAATACTTCTCCCACACATCATGACAAAGCTTTTGACAATACCACCGGATTCAGATATGTAATTTCAGTTGTTTCAATAAATCGCGATTCTTCCATTTTATAACGTCATACTCCGACTACGTCATTTTAATTTAAACAGCTCGGAATCATGATAGCAAACCCATCTGGAGTAATAAAGCACAGATACACAAACAAAATATCACATTTAACATAGGTACACAAACAAAATATCACATTTAACACAGGTACACAAACAAAATATCACATTTAACGTAGGTATACAAACAAAATGTCACATTTAACATAGGTATACAAACAAAATATCACATTTAACATAGGTATACAAACAAAATATCACATTTAACATAGGTACACAAACAAAATGTCACATTTAACATAGGTACACAAACAAAATGTCACATTTAACATAGGTACACAAACAAAATGTCACATGAAACACAAGTACACAAACAAAATGTCACATTTAACACAGGTACACTAACAAAATATCACATGAAACACACTTATACTGGAAAGATGTCATTACGACTACACAATGCATTTAAAGATTTTCTCATTCAAAGATTTTTCACAAGTATTTTCTTTCTATAAAAACAGGATAGGTTACTAAATCGTGCATTTTTTTCAATGTACATAACATCAGATCAGAAAACGAAACATTCAGGAGTAAAGAGTGTATTAAAGGTTTGGTGCTTGCTGTATCACGTGAATATCATGAATTTTAAAGGCACGAGCCTGTCACTGCCGGATGTTGGTTACTGACTTTTGCGACATGGACTAACCACGGATTTCTTCAATCCATGAAAAGTGGCATTGTTTGACACTAATTTGTTAATCCTGGCACGAAGTGAATTACCATCCTCAGCTAGATGATATGATTACAGCAAACACCATACTTTATTAAGCTTTTCTTTCGTCAAGCGGGATTTGTCCTGTACGTCCTTAGTATTTCATCAAAATTGATCTGGTTATATTTCACAATAGCATTGCATTATTATGAAAATGGTTGAAAAAACAGAAGCAAATAGATTTAATTTATGTCATAAGCACTAAACTGAACCATTGATAACTTGAGAACAAGATTGTTGTTTATGAATATCATTTCCGTTAGAAGAACTCTTCCATGTCCCTATTTACCTTCAGCCATTCTTATTTACAATCAAAGAAAAAACAATTACAAACCAATATTTTAACTAAAGATGTCCGTACACTTCTTGAATATTAATAAAGTTTCTACTCGTTATACGCTTTTTTTTCCTGCAATGCCACGTGTGCGTGAATAAGTTCAAAATATTGTTTTAAGCTGGACATTATGCAGAAACAATACCCCGGTGCAGGCCGGTAGTTGTTCAAGGTCCGTGGAGTGAACTGAACTTTACCCACAACTTTCCCGCGATATTATCAACCTTATTGTATTAAACAGTCGCTTGATTTATCGGCTTCAAAACGTGAATATGATTCAACAAAAATTAGATCAATGAGAAATAAAACATTCAAACATAAAATGAACATAAAAACCATATTTTACAATCAAGAAATGCAGGAGTTTGTAAATTGTCTGTGTATATATTAATTCACTATAAACAAAACTTACCGATAAAATTCAAGCATAAGCAATCCAAGAATAATGGATAAAATCATTGCCCACATTTTTTTTCTTTTTTTCTAACTAAGTGTATAATATAATGAAGTAATAATCATATAAAAATCACGTGAATCAAAGCCAAGTATAGCAAGCGAAGATCAAGTCTCGCGCTTATATATCGTATATCCACATACCGACCAATCAGAGACCAGTATTGTTACAATTATTTTCATCCAGTACGAGCTTGAAGTTTCATGGTTTCAACGCGCTTCTAGATCTTTGTACAGAATTTTTTCGGTGTTCAGAAATTAAATGAAATATGATGTTCAACAGTTAATGATAGAACAATCGGTTTATAGTGTTTTACTTGTTTGAAAAAGTTTTTGTACGATAAAGGGAGTAAACTGGAACGTTTTTAGATTTTGCGTTCATCAGACAAATAACCTCCCGTAACTTTGACCTTTTTTGTCTTCAAAGCTGGCGAGAATCTACCAAACAAAAGCGGCTACATTTAAGAGAATAAACGGGAAAATGTGCAGCGTTTTATAGAATTGTTTGAATTTTCTGTTGTTACTGCAAAATGTGCACACGATATGCAGAATAATGATCAACTTAATTCGGAATGTAACACCGCAGTAACGTGAAATGTGACAGAAAAAAGGAGACAAAAGTTTGCGGATCTAAGACACACCAATGCCTTCCCTGTAAACATTAAATAATAAATAAATAAACTATAATCATGGGTATTCTGTAAGTAAATAACATTTTAACATTATGTAAATTTTGTCATAAAAAATGATGATTAATTGTGTCACGTACTTATTCCACGGAAGTCAGCATTTGAGATAATATGACACTGGGAGTGGATCTTTAACAAACATGTCAACACATGTGGTATACTAATTATAAACAATTTGTTATCCTGTATAAAATGAAATCATATCCCAGACATGCCGCTGACGAATTGTCGATTAAGAAGATGATTGGGTAGAACACTTCCTTAAACATTATCCTAATTATTTATGATGATAAGTATAGTACTTGTCGTTATTAGAGATTTATTAATAAACAGTTCGTATACGGAAACAGTTAAATATCCAAATAGTTAAACTATTGTTGTCTCTGTGGGAAAATTGTTACTTTTTTAACTTTTATAACAAATCAACAATCCGTTTAATACAAGTGTTTTGCGCATATATAGAATTAACGTGGAATAACACACGTTTTGAGTACATTACAAATTGAACCTCCTTGTATTAACATAGTGCCAATAACGCAAGTATACATACCATATATGTTTATCAAATAGCATATGAATACTTGAATGTATGCGGCCTTTAATAAAATAATTCCAGTTATCAAAAGCTTCCAGTAAAAGGCTACGATTTTGACAGATGATGCACATTGCATTTATATATAAATCGGACAGTTAATTAACACCCCGAATATTAAAATGCACATTTTTAATTTGAACTTCAAAGAAGATCGATTTAATGACACACACTTTATACTTATAACCTTTGGCAGAGGAGGAAAAAGTTGAATTTATATATCTATTTTAATTTTTAGGCTTTTAGTTTGTTTGCAACAAAATTTTATTCATATTATCATTCGAGAGATTAATACGGAGAAGCGGGTTGTTACTTGCGGAGAGGAAGGTTAGTGAATCCTGGATCTCTGGTTATATAAGTGAAATATTGTTGAAAAACCGGGAGCAATACCCCCAAACAAAAATACTATGATGTGCAAGTTTTTATTGAGCTCACACATTAGTTCTGGTACTCGTTTCACCTTTACCCTGGGGTTGAAGTGTGTATGTGTTGTTACATATTTTATATAGAGTGTATTTACATTTAATAAATAGAAAAAAAGATGACAAAAGAATATCATTACATGGACACTTCATCGTATGTACTTGATTCATTATCAACTTTTTGCTGTTGATGTAATTATTGGATGATAAACGTTCTAAGTTATAAATATAATAGCCTATTATATGCGCGTCACTTCACTATGCTAAATACACAAAGGTACTACTAGTATTTCCATATTTAATCAGTCTGGTCGTGGCTATATTTGGACATCCAGGACAGGGGTTTATGCAATAACACGAGGTCAACCGATATAATCAACATTTATGGGTGATTGACCCGTACAATCACGTGGGATACATGCATACATACATGCAAATATACTTTTTGCTTGTTTTGTCAGCCAGACAGTCACACAAAATGAAGAATAATGTCGTATATAAACATAATAAATTACTTATAAAATCTCTTTAATCATAAAATTTTTCTACAAGTTTGGTAACAATGTAAGCGACATAAACGTGGTGGTATTTTTTACTTTTTTCACCAACACTGAACTTGTTTACTTAGAATATTTATAGCACTAAAATCACAAACCATGCAAATAAAAAATCTCTTGAAACTTATCAATACAGTCAAACCTGTGAACAAAGGCCACCTTTTGGAAAGATAAATTGTGGCCTTAATTGACAGATGGCCTTTTTTATAGGTCAGTTTGTACGAAATAGTCCTTTTTTTTCAAAGAATGGAAGTTATTCCCAAGGTTGCCTTTATTCGGAGGTGGTTGCAAACACAGGTTTTTCTGTAGTTACAAGTGGTCTTTTCAGTACTCTAGAAGGTCCTTACTGGGACGTATTTATATTGTATCGTTTACATTTCTGGACTTGTAACCTTGGGTACAGAAAGAGTGAGAGAGTTTTTAGGGATGTAACTTTGTATCTCTCTTTACATATACACACAACTATCAACAGATAACACATATACATACTCGACTATACATACAAGTCTCACTCTTCAATACCATAAATTAGAATCTTAAAGCAAACAGACTGTTGACAGAGGTGGTCTCTCGGGCAAGTTGGATGATACAATATGACCCAACACAAGCTAACTAGCAACAGAACAATATACAGTCAATAATCGATTTAAAACATGGACATATGCGCTGAATACATGCAAAATGGTGTTCAACTCTAATGTACACAGTTTTAGCATTCTATGAGACATTTTTCTTATATAAATCTGGAATGTTTAGACAGAAAATATAACGCATTCCTATGGTTACCATGACGACTTCTTTAACACTTGTACCGCAATCATAAGAGTGACTAATGTCCATCATAAAGGTCATTAAAATCAGCACGTCTTATAAATTTCATCGTAGAAGCTATTTTAAATGTTAAAATCAGGACCTGCTAAAGAAAGGTGTCACAGAATATGCTGAAAAAGCACATTTCCGTACAGTATATACATGTCAATGATGTTTACAGTTCGATAAAAGCACATGCACGCTGAGAAAGCAGTCTTTTCTTTGTCCCTAAGGTCAGAAAGCAGGTTTCGGGGAGGGTAGTATTTAATGTAGGTGGGACGTTTTGTATGTGTTTTTTTTCTAGAAAATCCTTTTTCTTATCAATATTTAGTAGCACAGATATTTTTCTAGAGTCGAATGGCGGACGTAAAAATTCTCCTCATACTTTCAATAAATGCTGAAATTTTCAGTGTTATTACTAGACAGAATATTTGACATTCAACAAAGTCTGCCCTACCTCATTATATCACTCCGTGTGTCGGGTGGGGAAATGTGGTAGGAGATTTGGATGAATGCAGTATTTGGGGAAAGGTAAGATGTTTTTTTCAGAAATCCTTTTCTGATTATATCCATAAAATTAAATAACAAGAATGGACGTCAATGCTGACTGAGTGGTTAGTAAGCGTTTACTCACACACCAAACACATACACAAGCGCTAATGATGGAAAAACTAGAAGATATATATGTATGTCAAGTATGCATATCAATATGAATGTACTTGTTTATTACGCGACTCAGACAAATATTAGCAGGATTTTATGTGGAATCAAGATATGAAAAATGTCAATAACTTTCATCTTTTTTTAAACATTCAATCGCACAATGGACATAAACTAAAAAAAAAAATGAAATAAACATAAACGGAATTTTACATACGGCACATTTAGGAACAAAAACCTGAAAATAACAGAATCGTCAAATACCAACGTGTGGCCGAAATGTCTTATAAATTATCGAGGGGTCGAAGTGGGCAGATGTCTGGTGTTTTTATCTAGTTTGTGTACTTGCTTGTTTTTATGCGACATTGTTACTGGTGTTTCACGCCGATTTTCAACAATTTTTCAGTTACATACGGCGGCCGGATCACCTAACCAGTTTTTCCTGGACTGTATACTAACCAATACTGACTTACCCTTCCACAACGAGCCTACAACTTTTCCACATATGGAGGAAAATCGATATTTTTTGTTAAAGTTTCATAGAAGAGTTTGACCTATCGAGACCGGGATTTGAACCTGGATCTCCGGGTTACAAGTCCAGCGCTCGTACCACTGGACCACGGTCGCGGCCCCAAATTGAGTACCATTACCAAATGGAGAATAAAATGTATGCATCAGAAAAAAAATTATAGTTTTTTTTTCAATTTGGTTTAAAATGAGTCTGTTTTTATTTAGCATGTGTTCAATTTGTGTCCAGTCAGCTTACGGACGGTCGGTGGTTCTATTCAGATTTTATTATGTTCCTAATTATCGTATCTATCCTCAATCCATAAACTATCTTATCTAGTTTTGAACGATTTAATATTGTCTAATCACGTTTAGAAACTCAAGTCTGATCAGCTTCGTGGCCCATGAGGACAAAAAGTTTAAAAGTATGAACATAACGTGTCAATAAAATGAAAAGCAAGTTACTTTCCCAAAGCCCTATGTGTACACAAAATTGACCTCGATAAGATTGACCTGCCAGTACAATATATTTGTCCAAGAATGTAGTGCAATAAATATTTCATGACAGAAGTGAGAATAAGAAAAATGTATTATGTCAATAATTCAATTTTCATCAACAACTGGTCAAAAGAAAATATGCCACAATGCCGCTGTTTAAAAGCGGTCACTAGTTGATTGTCTGTATTCCGGTATAAACAACTGTGGGTGGACTTATCCAAACAGGGGAACTGTCAATTTACTATAAACTGTAAACAACATTAATTATATCATACATTTTTGACTAACATTGAATATTTATTTCTTTTCCTTGAACATGGCTATTTGATTACTTGCTTTTTCAAAACTTAAATGTCCGGTCAATTTCTAAAATAATCACTAAAAGTATTGACATAAAAACCACAGAAATGCTTAAGGTCATGAACTATATATTTTACGCATTAAAATAAAATATCTCTACGGGCGGATTTTTCTTTTGTACTCTAGATGAACCAATACATTTATATATATATATATATATATATATATATATATATATATATATATATATATATATATATATATATATATATATATATATATATATGTATATTTTGTATACTGCGGTATTCAGGGTTAAGCAAATTTACTTCAGGGGATAACTCTGATTCAAAATTCAAATTGACTTTTAATACGAATTTTTTTATTTTTTTTAAATATGGCTAGTTCTGTCATGAGAGTCAATCCCTAACATGGGGGTCGCCAGTTTGAGTGAATCAGATGTTCCTCTGTGACTATGTGACTGAAGATGTATTCATAGTCGTAGCTTCCGGACCTCTGTTCTCACATTAAGTTGGTCAGTAAGGAGTTGTCTATGGATATAGGGTATACAGATAAGTACCGGCCAGCAACACAGACATTATGACATTTGTCTACCGGTACATACTAGTAAGTGAAATACTGTCGAAATATGGTATCAAACCTGAGACAAATGAACGGACGAACGGACGGACGGACAAAAAACAAAAGCAATATGTAGAGGATCTTTTTTCAAGTATATCAAGTATTGATTGCACAAATTGTCTAAAGGATGGTTTCTACAAACTTTTTTTCATTTCATTTTTAATGTTTATTGTTAATAAAGAACAATCAGAGGATGCAGCCCAGACAATAAGGGATGATAAAGTATATATGTGTGTGTGTCATAATTGATGCTTTGTTGACGAAATACCGTACAGTTAAACAGGATGGGTCATTTTGACCACATCAAAACTTTACGAATAATATGAAATATAAAAAAGTTTCAGACATGTTTGGAAACTTCCACAACCACTTAATCTGAGGTTTGTGTACAATATTTACAGGGAACGGCACACGTTACACAGTACTGGTTGTGTGATGGAACGGCTGTTCTACAGATTGGTTAAAGACTTTGCTTCAACGGGTTTATAGAACATCATCAATGACATTTACTAAACATAATCAGACATACGACATACCTATTAAATGAACACAAAATTCTATGTGCCCTGAACACTACACGTACAACACACTACACACACCTCACATTACACACACCACACAATATATCCTTTGTGTGTGTGTTTTTTCTAATTGTCATGTTTCGTTAAGGTTCTATCGAGTATTCACTTAGTGTGCAATATGTGTTCGTGTAATATTACTGTATTGACAAAAACAATATTTATCTATTCCAGCCATTTTCTGGCTTGTATGTCGTTTGTCAGCATAACGAAGACTTTTCTATGAATATGAAGTTTTTCAGATGTTATTTTAAATTTTACATTAGTTATTTGTAGTGGTCAATTATATATAAAGAATTATTGTATAAACAATTGTACGCATTTAGTAACAGGACAAGATATGTCCCTTAAAAAAAATTTGTCCATATGTTGTACCATTTTAATTTAATGTTCCAATGAATCAGACATTCTTTAAGACACAAAAGATAGGCGGGGCTTGTAACGCAGACAGAAATCCAGAATGAAATCTTCTCTAAGCTCCGCCTTTATTGATTTCAGACAACATTTCTTAACATTACTTTATTCTTTTTATACAACACTGAAGTCATGTCTGTGTGACTTGATTATTACACAAAAATACTTGAATACAGTAATACTAAATGTGTATATATTAGTTTACCTTTCACTAACGATTGTCAACTGTTAACAGTCAACAAGTGGAATTAGAAGAAAATTGATTTTCATTATTTCGCATAAATTGGCTTAGGATGAGGTATTTTTACGAGTTGTACAATGAACTTCAAACTTACATTCATATTTGTTTTGTCCCGACGTAGTTCAGTGCAAAAAACATGTCATACGAGCGTTTTTTTTCTCACGCCAAAGTTGTGGACATAGCCTATGATAACAAAATGATTGTTGTTTAGTTTGAATTTCGTTTACAAAAACATCCTGTTACAGCGGCCAAAAAATGCACGTCTCTAGTTATTCCAAAAGCTTTTTCTTGTAACAACCTTACCAAGTCGGGTATTTAACCTCTCCATTCATCGTTAATGACTCAAACACTTTCAAACTTTGCTATTTCGGCCTCGTTCAGACATTTTCAAAGATTTACTTGGCTTCACATTTATTGAGGCTTGCATTGATTTACAAAAACACTATGTTCACGGAATCCGTCTGAAACACACAGACTTTGTTCTTCAATTGTACATAAAAACAGATTGTACAAATTTCAAAATGACTGCACACCTGTACATGAAATGTCGTCAGAATTCGTGAGAAATTTGAACTTAGTTAAACAAATGCTATAGACTTCTTGAAGTTTCCGAGTAAAATAGTTTGGAGAAGCATTTGTTTTGCTTGTTTTATGTGACATATTGTCACTGGGGTTATAACGCTGTTTTTCAAAAAATTTTCAGTTATATACAGCGGCCGGTTCACCTAACCAGATTTCCTGGACTGCATACTAAACAGTACTAACTTACCCTTCCACTTGAGCCGGCAAATTCTCCACATGTGGAGGAAAATCGACATTTTTGTCAAATTTTCATAGAAGGGTATGGCCTGCCGCGATCGGGATTCGAATCCAGAAACATTTGTACGCGTGCCATATCGGGATACAAACTACTCAACTAGAGATGAAGAATGGTCCAGTTTTATTGTTATTAGGTTATTTTGCGATATTCACTTGGAATACATGGTTCCTAGCATTATATGAGCCGACAACAACAACAACAACAACAACACGGCCATTGTAAAATAAAACAATGATTGTTTATTTCTATTTTATCCGACCTGTTCACTGCCGTAACGTGGTAGATGCTGTAAAATAATGATATTCATTTGCTCATTGGCTGATCTTCAAATATGCTGTTAATCTTATTGACAAACAACAAGTCTATTTGATGCTAAGATTGACAACAAAATGTTACATACAAAATATCTACATGTGTAAATAGAAAATTGAAACTTATTGAACATAATTGATATCATTAATGATCCACCATTCACGAGATTAAAGGCTAAGTTTGTCAGGGATAAATGAGTACATTTCTTGTATGAAGACAGTGAATCTATAAATCTCCGAAATAGCCGTATGAGAACACTTTATTGAAGATATTTCAGTCATGTTGACTACGTATATAATTGTATACAGCACTTTTTCATACATAATTATCTTACATATTTTGTACTACATGACGTTAACACCATCCAGAAACATTATAGTTTAGAGATGTGAAATATTTAACCTGATTGATTGTCATTTGTTTGAAATGTGACCTTTGGCTTGTTTCTGTAACTGGTTTCCATTTATCCCGCGCTTGCTTTTAAAATTATGTATAAAACGCTCTTCAGTACTGAAGGGAATAAAGATACATTGTGACCTTTCTGTAAAAATGGTCTCGCTCGAAAAGCTTATGTCTGTTAGTGAGAGCATGTCTCTTGTTTAGCATAAAATTTAAGGCTGAATAAACTATCATTGTCAAGGAGACTGACATATACATGTAGTAGATTTACATGCTAATCTCATGTACTTTATTTTGAAATCAGGATTACGATGAAGACATCGTAAATTGTTTCAAGAGAAAGCTACATTCGTTTGCAAGTAAAAACAAGCAATCAAGTTGAATTTATATTCTTATATTTCTTAACTTTTATTCGGATTATTCCAAATCGGGATGATGATGATGATGATGATGACGATGATAATGCACTATTCGTCGTTTTTTTAGTCGTGTGACCAAATATTCGAATAATCCGTTCGAAAGGACGACATAATATTTGAATATCGAACTTGATATTTATCACTTTCCCTGGTATAAATGTATATATAAACGTAGACATAATGATATATCTACGTGGTATGACGTACGCAAAGAGAAATCAAATGATACCACGTAATCGTGTTTGTCTGAACTGACATACCTTATCCTCTATATATATTTGACAACTGAACACGATATTGTCTGGTATAAAAATGACCACTGATATAAGTGGACAGACGTCTATTTCTAAATCACAGGTAATCATCTTCTCGCTCACAGAAAGAATCCAATTAAAAGTATGAATGAGAAAAAGAATTAATCCACTACCTAATTCCTGTGTGTCCTTGTAAACTGTTTGATATCACCGTGCGACAAACAGGTGATTTTCAGGACACAAATGGGTTAAATATTATTTATGTTTTGAACTTCCAGACAGAAAACTCATTAGTGAAAATAGACATCTCGTAGAACAAGGGAAGAAATTCAGTATTTTAAACATTTCTGATGTTATTAGATGATTAGTCGGGAGTGTGATGAAATCATCTTTGATCATACGGTTAGAGATTTGGGTGTGTTTATGGAACGAATGAGAAGTCGGGTTTCTGATAATTGTAATTCATGTACATGCGGCTTATCCTAGCAATCTACTACTGACTCCACAATCTGACAAACAAATAAACATTCAGACAAGTAAAGTAATTAAATGTAGTTATAATGCACATAACTTCCTCAAGAAGAAACACCGGGTCTACACCCAAAATCCATCCACTGGATTTAAATGCTCATACACCAGCCTTGAATCCATAAAGAATATAAAAATGTAATTAAACTCAATGTAATATTTATACATTAGAAATGTTATATTTAACTTTTTGCTGTTGTTGGTCGTTGTTTTTTGTGTTGTTGTTGTTGTTGTTGTTGTTGTTGTTGTTAAAACTCATAATCCCGTATCATATTTTACTATATGTATTCGATAATAATTCCAAGGGAACTCTTTCAGTGGAGAGTAAATCAAATTGAAATAAGCAAAAAAAATGGAATTAAAAGTCATTATTAGATTATGGCTTTTCTCCGTCTTATACAAACTGGCTCGCCCCCTCAAATTTGTAATAGTTTCGATGAATCGCGTCAGATCAATACAGAAATAGCAATTTCTGGAACACAGAGACAACGCGACAATTTCCGGCAACACCCTGAATGAATATATATACAGAGGATTAATTGTTTAAGAGACGATATTGTTTATGAAACCAATTACATATTTCCATTTTGGGATTTTCCAGTGTCTTTGAAAGGGATTAGAAAAACAGATTACGTGATAGGCACGAAGGTCAACCTAGTTAGGTTAATACAATTAATTAACGACGAAGGTTATTCAAATCAAATGTCTGTTACATATTGTTTCTTGATCAGTGCTCGCTGATTGACGATGAAAATAGATTTCCTATTTTCGGCTGGTATTGGTTGGAGGAACAATATTCGGTACATGAAACACATTCTAAATCTCCGATGTGCTCCACGAATAAAATTTGCTGAAACTTACCCCAATTACATCCTTTTAGCTGTCTTAAGAAAGACGTTCCCGACAAATTCAACACATGGTTAAATGACAGCATACATTATGCATTATTAATAACTAATTAAAATAAATATTCAAAGGTTTACAGTCAAACACGGTTATTCGGATATAGTGAATGATCGGATACAATGAAGTTATTGTATTCCCCGAACAATCCATCTTATTCCATTTGTTATGGATATAGCGAAATATGGTCATACTGGTAAGTGATAATTATTCGGGTTGCCAGGAATTCCCAAGGTACGACAGAAGGCGCATCGCAAACTTGTCGCCTTTACACAGAACATTGTCCTGTTCGGTACACTAGTATATTCAATAAAGTATCAAAATCGCTCTAAAGAATACAATATACGAGTACATATACATGTATGGGTTTGTTCTTTGTATAAATTTGCTACTATTTCCACGAATCTGTAGGGACAAAATGTGTTACTGAAATCCCAATGCGCAGTTTTGCTTTAAAGTATCACTAGTATCAGCACCTTAACATAAGTAACATTTGTGCACATAAGTACACTTCTGAAAAGTCAAAATTAAATATCAGATGGTAGTGACTCTTAGTTCTGTCTAATATGGTCGTTTCATTCATTCATTCGTTCGTTCGTTCGTTCGTTCGTTCGTTCGTTCGTTCGTTCGTTCGTTCGTTCGTTCGTTCGTTCGTTCGTTCGTTCGTTCGTTCGTTCGTTCGTTCGTTCGTTCGTTCGTTCGTTCGTTCGTTCGTTCGTTTATTTATTTATTTATTTATTTATTTATTTATTTATTTATCTATTTATTTATTCATATAGAACAAAGACACTGAGCCGACTTTATGTTGAATGTAGACAGGAGGTCAGGTTTACACGTGCACAAAGACAATCCAATCATGTTTAATCATCTACGGTCATTTCTTTTCTAATTTTTAGGGATACCATTTCTACGGACATCACTTTTAAAAAAAAGCTCGTCCCAAAATCGATCCAAATACAGTTTGGCTGGAACCTGTTTCAACTTGATTGAATCTAATCCTATTTAAAGACCATTTAATAGAAGTGTGCCACATATAGATTATTTCCTGGTAAGGTACGACTTATAGTACAACTTACAGCAGAAAATAAATGGCTGGAGATATGATCTACAACATGGATTATTTATTATATAAAACATAATCACTTTTAAGATAAAAACAGTATGACAAATATTGTGACTGTATAATCTACTTTTTCATCGGAGTTTAACGTCGCACCAACAGCCAGGGTCATTTGGCGACCTCTCCAGCTTAAGCGGTGGAGGAAGACCCCAGGCGTACACCTGGGTTGAACCATCGACCTTCTATAAGCTAGCTGAACAGCTTCATCACGTGAGAAGTTTGGTTCCAGCCGGAACTGAACCCACAGCGAGGGTCTAGCGATTACCAGTCAGAAACCGTAACCGCTTGTATTATCTAATGATAAGATAAAAAAGTTGTTTTTAATTGAACAATCAAACAAAATATTTGGTATAGTAAAAGCTGAACAACATAATGATATAATCGTTAATTAAGATAAAACTCCTACACTTGATGACACAAAGCTTCATCCAGTGATTTGTATGAATGAAAATATTATTGAACTACCGCCGTAATTTATAAGACAAAACAGAACACAAAATAAGAACTCCGTATTATCATAACAAGCGAGATGACAGCGACATAGAACTAATTTAGTCACCAGCTAATTTCACTGTCTTATTCTGTCTAGTCTAACGGAAGTAATAATAACACCGAGGTGACATTCCCGTGAAGCATCAGTAAGGTCTGCGTGTTTTGATCTCAGGAATACTAGGAAAATATCTGGGCAGAAAATATCCGACCAGTTCCATCCAGATCTCATAAAATGCCAAATATAGCCTCAAACCAAAATAAGAATGGACGGGTTCGTCTTTGTTTGGAGTATTAAACATGTCGAGGCATTTTATCTTGTACTGGTTAAGTGCTAACCCATTATTTTCGCCTTTTTCCGGTCGATTCCTTGGATACTTGATGATAAAATTATTCAGTCAAATACTTGAAACATATTTTAAGATTAACACATAAAAGCATACCATTATATAGACACCAAACAACAGAAAACGCCATTAACAATTACGGAGGTATAAGAACCATTCATTTAAATAATTATAAGGAAGGTAAAGTAACATAAAAAGACGACATTAAAGCTGTTGATAAATTATTGTTTTATGTGAAGAAACAGTGGGTTCATATGACAAGCCTGAAATATTATCTCATGTTAAATTACGAACAAACCTGAAGTAGTTTTAATACGATGTAAAATGGAACACGTTTTTTATAGGCACCGAGTTACAGATGCAAAAGAATTTTTGTTTTTTTGGGGGGTGAGTATTTGAGTGTTAAGTTCAGACGAAATGTTGAAGTTAATAAAACATTCTGACATGTGATAATTACAATATATAAACCAAATACAAGAACACAGGTGGGTGTTTAGCGAAACCAAATATATCGTCATGTATAAAAGTTTCTTTAAATCACAAGCCTGTCCTTTATAGTATGGTAAAAGTACTTGTAAAGAAATTGTGGCGGATAATTAAAGTACAGAAGACATATATTTTGGTTGGAATCTTCGATTTTTCTGTTATACAAAATCAGAATTCAATACTTGCTTGAGGCGTGAATCTCTCTTTCGCAGAACTTCGCGAAAAGACAAATGGTGCATGGAGGGTAGGATCACGATCTAAAAGTTTGATTTCATCATCAATTTAAGATCAATTAAATATCAATACAAGTTAATAAAGTAACAAATGATAAAATTTTTCGTGTCTCATTCTGTTCATCTTTACTGAAAAAATGCATAAAAGCTATACATGTTTTAAGAATGGAATATCAATTCTGAAATGCCTGTGAATGGAAACCGTCTTTCTTCGAAATGTCAAAGATGTCATTGTACCGCAGCATGTGAACAACTTTATAGACGAATATGACATACCAATTATCACATGGTTATGAAGACAACAGACATAATATTCATCTCTTGATTTTTATGGATATAACATAAAAAGTAAAAAAACAAATAGCTGATCATTAACAGTTGACAAAGTTAATTAAAAGGATCCGACCTCCTTCAAAACATATCCATATTTTTTCAAACTTGGACACTTTAAGTTGTTTGAATATATTTAATAGATGTACAAATTATCTACGAGCATATAAGTTGGAATCATAACCAGTTTTTAACATGCAGACTGACAGATTTGACAGTAAAATATAAGAACTAGCTACATGTATTTCAACTAGGTACAGACAATGGATGTATAACACAGGGTACCATGTAACACTGAGGGTAGCACGCTTTAAATATTCATTATTATTTAATTGTGTTGAACGCTGGGTACATTTAGAGTAATAAAACGATTTTAGGGAGACATTCAGCTGTAAACAAACTGAGTAAACTTGTGCTGTCAGACCGCGGCGGAACATGAAGTCATTAATGAATTGAGTCAAACATAATACTTAGCATTTATTTTATGAAGTAATCAACTAAATTAAACAAGCAAATCAATGTTAGCGTGTGTTTAAGTTTGAGTGATGATGACAATTTTAGGCTCCGAACTAAAGTTGGAGTTACATTATAATTTACATATGTAATTATCACAAGTGTCTGTCATCTTCGTACATTGAAACAAGGTTGTTTAACACTCGATTTGAACACCAAGCAGGTGGATATCGCCCAAATATATCACTGATTGCAAGGTCATTGGATACGTAACTGACTATATATAATTTTTATTGCAGATCTTACATTTGTTGTTCCAAGTGTAAGTTTGTAAAGTTCGTTTGTTTTGATTTCGCTAATATTCTAATTTCGTTCGTTCGTTCGTTCGTCCGTTCGTTCGTTCGTTCGTTCGTTCGTTCGAAATAAAAGTTGGTGGTTAGATGACAACAGTGGCGTCTCAAGGATTTATCAGCAATGGAATAAAAAAATGTAATTGCTGACTATTTAATGATGTTAGATATTTCAAAAATATATGTACATGCGTTCAATGGTATTTATTGATTTGTTGTAACATTTATGCTTAGTGCTGATATAAAACGTCAAAGAACCAAGATACCATACCAGTAATTTGGCGGTGTGGTACCTTTTGAGAACTTTTTTAAGTAGTGTTTAGGTTCTAAAACCTCGTGTACTCATTGCAATCATAATTTTGCGTGAATTCCCTTTTAATTTGGTAGGCAGCGTGCTCGAACCCATAGACAATCAGGTTGGTGTAAATGATGGGCGAACTCTGGCACGCGCTGCGATATATTGCATGTAGGTTAAAACACTGCTTCTTTCGTTATTCTCAGCAATATCTGCACCAATCATTAAGGTGTAATAGATTCAATGCGTGTCATAGATAATGTATTTCTTTATGAAGCCAAGCCCAAATTGAAACAAATCTTAATTGATACACAGAACACTAACAACCCCCTGATCCGGAGAGCTTCCGGTAAATATAAACTATTGTCTAATGATGAAATTCTCAGAATGTTCATTCATGTTTTTTTTCCATTATCAAATCGTCTGTGTTTTAATCCGGCGTTAATGAAGGTTTATTTAATCATGATCGCCTTACAACAAGAGAGAATTTACCGCGGCTGAGTATTATTGAGATAATAAAATTACCACAATATTGAAAAATATTACCAGAAGGTTGTAAGGGAACGGAATTAATTGTGGTGAGCATAGACATACGTTAGGGATGGTCTCATAATCGTTTACTCTGTTGTACACTGACGTAATGACGTCGGGTTGGTATTATTTGTAGTCATGGACTGGTTGTTTCGTGATTTTATCATTTTATAGAACCAAACTGATACCAGTCTGTTATTTCCTAATGATGACACGGATGTACTTATCATAATCTTTACTTACTAAAATTGCTTTCACAATCCAGTGACTTCCATTCCACTGAAACAATGACAGATAGATACATCAGTATAGTATTTGTGGTATATTAGTTATACATGTATACCATAAGAACAAACGTGGTCTTTGTTTCAATGGTTACAAGCAAAGCAAGTGAAGTTAGAAATATTACATGAACAAAACAATGATCTATTCACACACAGTGAATTGTGTAGATGGAATGTTAGGAACGAGGAAAATGACGGGACAAACAGGGAGTCAGCAGAGGACTAACAACAATAAATGCACAAAGGGACGGCCTTTGGTTGGCTTTGCAGTGTTGCAAGTACTTTATGAAGTTTGTTGTTATACATATTTCTCAAATCCCTTCAGTGCTAACACTAAGAAAACGACATCTTCTGTTCTCCTTTTCTAATGTATTCTGCATTCCATTGCCATAATTCACATTCAAGCAGAATGAACAGTATGTGTTATACATCTGGATATGTAAGATCAGGCCAAAGTTTCAATATGTCCTCCCATGATGTTTCAGGTAAAATCCTAATTTCTACGATTAATTGATATCTCAAGGTCGTCAGACGAATTTTAATTTAATTCTAGTTGGTTGTATGTCGTGTGCAAATATGGAAGCAAATAATGCATTTTCTAACACTCATAATCCTAATCTATTGAAATCATATCATTGAGAGGCAAGCTCCATTCATAAATATAATTCCTGCTTCATGATTTTCAGAAAACAATCCTGACTTTGAAAGTCATTCAGTCACGCACAGGAAATCCAATCTTGCCAGAAAGGCAATTAAGATTTAATCCATTCACTCAGACATTCATTTAACTTAACCCAGACTTAAGAACCTTGCTGAAATCTTTTATAACAAGTTAATTGGCGCCTTCACAAAAGTAACGTTTGTACCATTTCTTGCAAGAACGGGTACATTTGTGAATGAATCGAAGGTCAACGTAAACCTGTAAGGTGCTCGTGTACTAGTTAGGATATGTATCATGACAACATGACTTTTTTTTAACCAATACATGTAATTCATACGAATATGATTATATGGTCGTATATGCATGTATAATTATCTATCTGACGTATTCGGTGCTGGTGTCTAATTCGGGTGCTGGTCAACAACAATTATTTAACTCCGACAGCGGTGTAATCACCTTGTTTTATTAAATAACAAATGAAGACGGATCAAGCAATTTATGACAAATCAATGAGCGGATTTATACTCTATAAAATATAATTTTTGACGATAGGTCGTCTTGATTATTAAAGAAGTAATTTGGATTGTCTGGCACTTTGCAAAAATCTTAGAAATTCAATTTCACTGATTTCTCTAATTAATTGTTTTAGTTAAACAACATAATGTTTCATTGATTGCGATAAACTAATTTTAATTCTCTTTTTTTTCGTCGCATTATTCTGAGCATTCGAATAAGTTCGTCATAATTTTACTTGATTTTCCGTTCCTGGGATTCTCGAAGACCCTTTGCCAGTTTCCCTAACTATGGCAAACTTTGTAATCTCATGTTTTATCGTATAGAGTAGGAAAGGTGTTTAGATATTATTTTTTGTAATTCAGAAAGGGGTATTTTATATGCTCATTTATCTATCCGAGAATTACAACTAAAAAACTCACATGTTGTTAGTTTTAACGATCATATATAGTGATTTTAATGTGTTATATGTCTTTCCAAATTAGAAAAGAACATCTCATTTGGTAATATGGTTTTAACACAAACAAGCACACAGGGATGAATTTAGAAAGTGATGATATTTGAAGTTTGTGTTTATGTTCTAATAGAAGTATCTCCTGTTTTTTTCTTTGGTTTCTGGGGTTTAACGTCGCCCCAACAGCCAGGGTCATTTGGCGACTTTCCAACTTTAATGGTGAAAAATACAATCACGGAGACCCTGGATGTATACCTGACTAGAACCACCGACCTTCCGTGAGCCAGCTGGACAGTTTCTTTACATGTGAAAGTAGGTGTATATTGTATGTTTTGAGCCAAACCACCTCCTAGAAGGGTCAGACTTCAGCATGACCCTTCATACCCTTCTAGACCCCTCCTAGAAGGGTTTAACTTCAGCATGACCCTTCATACCCTTATGGACCCCTCCTAGAAGGGTCAAACCTTCAACATGACCCTTCTAGACCCTCCTAGAAGGGTCAAACCTTCTATATGGCCCCTCCTAGAAGGGTCGAGCTCTTCAACATGACCCTTCATACCCTTCTAGACCCCTCTTAGCAGGTTCGAGCTCTTCAACATGATCCTGCAAAAAAAGGGGAAACCCCCTTCCAAGAAGGGGGTCATTCGATGTACAGTGAAACCCCGCTAAACCGGACGGGCTTGGGACTGGGTGAAACGTCCGGTTTAGCGAGGTGTCCGGTTAGGGGGGTTTTGTGTTTGGACTAGTTAAACTCCATGAGATGGTTATTTTTAGAGCAAATTATGACTGTATTTTGTAAATAATATTTCTAATTTGTAGATTAATGTAATGTTTTATATTAAAAGTACATTGTCTAAATAAGCATCTCTTATCATGTTAAAAACTCGCAAAATGGTTATAATAATGATAATTCTTTAAACAAAATTAATATATTTTTCATAAATTTGTTCAATCATGCAGGGTCCACCCTTTCAGCAATAAACATCAATAATCCGTCTGACACCTAGTACACAGACCCTGAAGCAGTCTCCTATCAAAACACACGTGACACTCTAAATCTCCAATAAACAAGTAATTTATGACATCTTCCAAAATTACCGTCCCATTTAGTGAGGTGAAATTGTGCCGGTCAGCTTCAAATTTTCTGAAAAAGGCGTCCGGTATCCGGACTAGTGAGGTTCCGGTTTAGCGAGGTATTTTGTATAGAGAAAAAGTCGGGACTTTGAAAATCGTCCGGTTTAGTGAGGAGTCCGGTTTAGCGAGGGTCCGATTTAGCGGGTTCCACTGTATTTTTTTGTATATCTTTAAACTTTCAACCTGACCCCCTCTAACCCCCCCCCCCGCTCTCGCGAAAAAAACTTTTTAATCCCGGAAAAATTAATTTTTTTTTATAAATATGAGAGTCCCATATTTATAAGAAAGAAAATCGCGCATTGAAACGGTTTATAATACAATTTCACGTGTCCTTTAGCGGTAAACTTGTATTCGTCGTACGTTAAAGGGTATATTCCGATTCTCGTGTCCGGCGAATTAATATCGAATGACCACGTTTTATTAATTATTCTTTTTCGATTTTCGAGCCGGTCCCAAAATATTTGCGTTCTTCCTTCACCCAGGTCCACATGTAATAATCGTTGTCTCCCCACCGGATCATTTTTCTCGTATACGTCAAATTAACTCCGAAGGTGTAAACCCCCGTCTTTTTAAGAAGCCAGTGTTCCGTGCCGTACAAATGTTCATCGCCTACAATAACGGGGTACGTTACTATATCGTTATATATAATATTCTCGTTCGGCTTTTTAACGAAGGTCGATGTGAAAAAGTTGTACCGTTTATTTTTATTATTAGTGATAACAATTCGGTTATCTTCTTTTTGTTTTATATTGATTATAGTATCCGCGCTAACGTCGAGCGAAAATAAAAGAGTATCTAATATTTTTTTTTAAAGATTTTTTATATCCGATTCTAATCGTAAAATTTTGGTATTGTTTCCTACGACGGCCTTCTCCACATCCATCTTTATTCTTCCGATGATCGGATCTAGGCCTTTCCCGTCTACGAACGTTTCCAATTCTTTTTTTTTTAAAAATCTACGCCCTTCTCAATATCTCCCTGTAATTTTCGTTCGATTTTATCCTCGATGGTTTCGCTGTCCAACGCCCATTCTCTCTTTAGGTTTTCCAGTTTGGTTTCCAAATTTCGTTCGTTGATATATTCTCTCAAGAATTCTTTTATTTTGTCGACAAAAGTTTGTCCAATTTCCGCCTTTGCTCGTTCTAGTTCGTTCTCGTCTATGTATTTCTCCAATTCTTTTTTTAGGACTTTCTACCCCTTTTTCGATATCGTTCCTCCATTTCTCTTCTATTTTATCTTCTATATCAATCAACGAATCTTTTATATCTCTTAATTTGCTTTTTGTTTATCTAGACCGTAATCTCGCACCATCTTGTTTCCCTGTTTTATCACAAATGCCTTGCTGGCTGCATCACCTCCGTCCGTGGGAGTACCGAAATTCGTAATCTTTTTTCCAAACATATCGATTCTCCCCCTTCTCAGAAAATTGTTACTTATATAAGATAAAGACACGCCAGAATCTGAAAAGTGAGTTTTAGGCATTCGTCCAAATTTATCGTCAGATTCGGAATATTACGAATCTCCCTCACGACTTTTTCCAACATTTCTACAAATTTTTGACCGACGTTATCGTCGTCCTTTTCCGCGGTATAGATGACCGGATCCTTCTTGTACACGCGGTCGTCGAAACATTTTACGTAAAAACAAAACCCAGCCGGGGCGTGTTGATGGTATTGTTTCGTATAACTCTTTCCCGGGTTTGGGGCGCACGTGTCAATAGGTTTTAGAAAAGATTCGAAATCGGCGTATATTATAAAAGGAACTCGCATCGACCTATTACATTTTTTAAACTCGATAAACGAATCTTTCTCGGGCATGTCAATCCGCACGCATTCGTTCGCAAGACACCATTTCGTGTGTTTGTCCAACGCCTCTCGCGAATTAAAAAGATTTAAACAGTTGCGGCAAATGTATTTTCTTCCATCATGTTTGCTAAACTGGCGTGATACCAATTTACACAAATCTTTCACGAGACAGTAATGTTGGTTTTCGTCATCGTTGATAAGCAAAAGGTCTATTATCGTCTCCCGTATCGTCCCTAAAATAGTCGCTTTTTCTCAGGGGGTAAACTTTACCCTCAAACCCAAATACGTAAACAGCGATACCCGGATTTTGTTTTTCGAAAGTGTCTATATCGAGCAGTGACACGGGATAAGTTATACCTTTCATGTTCAATGTACTTTCTTTACTTTTTAAATCTTGATCTATACGCTCAAGATGCGATTCTTTCGGATTCAAACCCCGCAGCACGCTCCATAGAAAACATTTGTTATCTCGGTTTTGCATATTGATGATTGCCTACTTGTTCGCCAATACCCCCGGTAACGGAACATAAGAATTTCCTCAACGGCTCGTAAACCGTCGTATGAATTTCGAGTCGTTCGATCGAAACGAAAATCCAACCGCTACCTGTACGTTGAAACGATGCCATATCTTCCAAGATTTTTTCAATCATGGAATCGTACAATTCTTCAGCATTTGTTCCTTCGAGATTGATTTCCATTCCGGAATAGAAAGGCGCCGGGTGGATAACACCGTTTCCGGTCGAAGCGTCTGGTTTTTCCATCGAGCATTTTAAAATCATTTTACGTTGCCTATTTCTTTCGAGTACTTGTCGTCGAACCGCGTCGAAAAATCTTAGGGGATCGTAACCCGGTCGTCCTTCTATCATATATACGGTCGTAAAATTCCTCAAAGCGGAACGACTTTCTCGTAACTCGAAATACGGTTCTCGTCTTCTCCTAATTTCCCTCGAGATATCATCCAACACTCGATTGACTTAATGTTCATTTACATAATTAGTTAACCAGTTTGTGAAGCGGCCATTCTACCTCGAACGTTCGATGCGAGCGCTCGTGCGCCGGATAAAACGTTCGAAGCGGCCCGTTGGGCTGCATCACCAATTCTTCCAAAACTCATTTTTTTATAAAGAAAGTATATTTTAAACCAAATCAAAAAAAATTGTTACCTTATATATTGTAAGAAAATAAAGAATATTAATTCTTTATTTTCTTATATTAAGTCGTCTTCGGAGCCGTATTCGCCGTCTTCGTTGTACTCGTCGGGCTCATATAATACTCGGATTAAAAATTCTACAGTCGTAAATTCGGCAAATTTGGGGAGCTTCCCCGATATAAATACTGGCTTTATATATCGAAGGAAAATCTAAAAAATTCCTCGCGCGGAAATCGGCTATTAACACGGGAACGGGTTTATTTCGTATTTCTCGTAAAAATTCGTAATAATCTTTCGGACCGGGCATTAACCCATATTCTCGGAGGACTTTCTCCACCGTGGGTTTATTACTTTGCGAATAACCCTTGATTTTATGTTTCTTTAAAATATTTCGCAATTCCGGTAATGAAGGCATTTTTTATTTTAGCAATATTTTTTTTAAATTCTTTAACAAATTTTTCGTTAGCGTAAATCTCTTCTTTATTATTTTTTTTTCATTTATATTAAATATTCTTTTTTAATTCTTTTCGACTTTTTTATTTATATTTTTAAAGAAAAAAAATATTCTTTTTTTTATAGCCCAAGCCATTATCCTAATATATTTTTATATCGTTCGAGCGCCGTCTACAATCTTGTTTCTTCTTCCGAAGGCGATTTATAATCATCTTCGTCATAATTGCTCGTAGATTCCGTTTCGTAATTGAGGTCGGCCAGGTAAGACACTGACTCATTTTTTTTAATAATAAACGCGGTCAGTAGTTTAGCCGTCAAAGTATGAACGGCTCCTGAAAAGACGGATTCGATATGAATCACCGCGATTACCATCATACGTTTACCGATTAAAGTTTCTGGGTTTTTTATCGGAATCTTTTTTTCCTTTTCGCTGCGTATAAAAAGCACTTTCGAAAATGGGAATATCCTCGTCGCTTTTTTTCGTCTTGACTTTTATAAACATGGCGGGACTTTTTCCCTCTTTTTGCTTAAAAAGAGAAAAATTGTCCGGATCTATACGTTTAATATTTAATTCTCGGTTCGCTTCGGCCAAAGCGCGCACCTTGTCTCTAATTTCTCGCGTCATGTCGAAAAATTGTCGTTCTTCGTCAGTCACGAAATCTTGACTGGCGCTCTCGGAAAACCCGATCGAGTAAGAAGGCGGATTATTTTCGCCGTGTTTAATTAACCCGAACGAAAATAAAGATGGAGTTCGTACGACAAAATTGTCGACTCGTTTATTTTCGAACGTATATTTAAGATTCGTCGAAATTTTGCAGGTTTTTCGAATAATCGCGTATCTCCCGCAATTAAATTTTCAGGCTCGAAATTTTCGAAAGTTACGAAATTTGCGCGTTGTTGAGTCATTTTTTTATCAATTTTTAGAATTCTTTAACTATTTTCATTTTTAATCCATTTTTCTTTGTTCAAAATTGTCCTCCGTCCGTTCATTAAAGGCGGGATTACGGGGATGTTTAATCCCGTAATATCTCGCGTTCGAATTATCGAAGATAATTTTCGCTCGTGGTCGTTGCTCGAAATCGCTCGCGGGAGGGCGATCGAACGCGAGGTTTCGCGGATGTTTGATTCCAGCAAAATTGGTTTCGAAGTTTGGATTTTTAGTTTCTGACATTTTTTTAATTATAAAACATCATCCATAAATCACACTCATTTTATTTCCGTCAGACTTGAATTCCAACAATCTGTCGCTAATTACTACGGCAAAGGCTTCCGTGTTGGCGGGGACGTTGGCGTTAAATTGCGCCTTAATTTGAATATCCGTGACGGAATATTTCATTATTTCGCTCTGTTTGCTCACGTCAAACACGAACAAGGGAAAATGGGCTTTATAATCGTACGGAGAAATATTTGGGTTGGATATCAATTCGTCCATCCCGTAAAATTTGGACCTGAATAAGGCGGCATCCCCGTAAGCGCGAGAAAATTTATGTTGATCAAAGTGAGGGTTTGTTTCATCCCGTACAAAATTTTATCGTAATCGACGAACGTTAAATCCGGTATTGTTACTTCTATGCGCTGCCGGGTTAGTATCTTTGTACCACAACTGATTTAAACCTTGCGATTTGGAGAAATCGTCGGGATATTTCAACACCCCCAACATGGTACTGGCCTGAGCGGGGTGAAAAACGGATTCGATCTCTTGGCCGGAAAGTTGATACTTTATATTTCCGAAAAGATACATGAGGCCGTTATTCGTTAGGGCGGCGTTGTCGCCGTTCGCGTAAGCCGTCCCGTCGGCTTTCAACAACCTTCCCTCGATCAGCAAAAAACTTTCGCTTGGGTGGGTAAATAAATCTTGAGTCTCTATATTTGTACGAATTTCGCCGGGGTTATTTAAATTGGTTCCCGTGATGGGTTCGTATTCGTGAAATTCGTAACTTTCTATACTTTCGTCGATCGCGTAAGGTTCGGTAATATTTAAAATAGTCGCCATTTTTTTAATCGGGGATTGGTTTTTTTATATCGATCTAATTTTTACGATATAAAAAACCTTATTCGATCCAAAGTTGCGGGAAAGACTTTTCGTCCTTGATAAAGACTCTTTTTAATACAATTTCCGTAAAATTCCTTTTACCGGGCATCATTTTCGGATAAATTTTATTTCCGTAAACCAGTTTGATTGGCGAGTAAACGTCATAGTTCCCTTCCTCGTTAATCTCTTATCGTTACGATTTTCCCGTCAAAATTTATCATCTTTTTGGCTAATAATTCGTTCGTCTCTTCCTCGAAATCTTTCATCGTTTCGATTTGATCGTCGGTTAATTTTACGACGGCTTTTTCGTAACCGTATTTCGAATCTCGAATTTCTAAAATTTCGGCGCCGTAAAACTTTAAACTTCCGTTTTTAACATAAATCGAAGCGGAATTATACTTCGGGTGCGTAAAGACCTTAAATTCCAATGACATTTTTTATTTCTCGTAAAACTTTTTAACTAAATCATCAATTCCGCTTCCGTCGATTAACGAGCTAAGAGAAACCGGCTGTATAGGAGCGGCTAAATGTTTTTCTATAATAGCGCTAGATTTCGGGGTGAGGGCGCTTTTTACCTTTTCGATCGCCTTTTTCCCGGCAACGTCCAAGACTTTTTTCCCAGTTGCCTTCGCGGCCGACTTTCCCGCCTCGAGCGCCGCTTGCCCGACTTTTTGGGCGGCGGCCTTCATCATACTACGTGTAAACAAGCTGGCGATAAAGTCGAATATGCCGCTTCCGCCGTATCGGAAACGTCTCGTAAAACCTCGATTTTTCGCGACCAACATTTTTTTAAATGATACTCAACATTTTTTTAAATTGATGGGCGTCTAATATCTCTCGATTCGCGAGTTCGTTACAGATGGCTAATAATTCGTCTTTAACTCCCGTATTTCCCGCCTTCTTACTCGCCATCAATAAATCCAGCCTCTCGAGGAGCTCGTTCGGGTCAGAGAGACCGGAACTTAATTTTTTACTCTTCCAAATTGGACCGACGATATTCGTATACTTGCGCGACTTGCTGGCTTTTGGACGTTCGGTAGAAGGATTATTGTTGCGGTAAATGGCGTTCGTTTTAAACATCAACTCGCCGTAATTGGCAAAGTCTTTTTTGTCAAATTTGTCGGGATTTTTAGACGCGATGAGTTGCCACAATCCCGGCGGGCCCTCGTATTCTACGTCGTCGACTATTAGGTCATTCTCTTTGATGGTAATGGGTTCATCACCCATATACAAATTTCCGTTCTTTTTCGCGTACAAACCGAACGTTTTATCGCCTTCGGTTTTCCCGAAATATTTTTTTAGATAATCGGTCGCGATCTCGCCTAAAAAAAGAGGCGCCACAACGGACTCCTCAGGACCGGCATTTGCGGGAACGGGTACCGGTCCCGGAATGGCGGGAAACGCGGCTGGAAGTTGACGTAAATTTTCTTTAATTTCTTTGGCGGTACTTTTTTGAACGTCGGTAATCAGCTTAAAAACTTTTGTCAAATCTTCTTGTAAACCGCGCTCCATCATTTTCTTTGCGAAAGTTGTCCTTTACTCGCTGCTTTGTCGCGAGATATTTTTTGACCATAGCATCCCTTTTCGCTGGATCCGTAATTTTTAGAAACGACATTTTTTAAAATAAACTTAGTTTTTGAATTAGTTTTTAACTTAATTTTAACTCGATTTTGATCTCGGAAATCCGTGTCGGTTTTGATCACGTTTTTCCGACTCGTTTTACGAATTTCTTCTTTCATAACGTCATATTTTTCCCATTCCGAAGAAATCAACTGAAACTCTTCGTCGGAAATTTTATTATCGTTGAGCGCCTTTGAAATGTAAGACGAAATAGCATTGAGCTTCGTCGAAGCTAAAATTTTTATTTTTTCGTGCTTTTTGGCTTTAGCCGGAAATCTTTTGCCGAGATATTTTCCCACGGTACTCACGGCGCCGAGACCCGCTGCGACACTGCCCATAAGGACAGCCTCGGGAATTGCCACGATCGTGGACAAAAGAACGGCCCCGCCGGCCGTCAACCCGATCGAAGCAAAATTTGACAGCGTATCGACGGCGTCGGCGAGCTTGCGGGCTCGTTTGTATTTTTTACTCAGAGCAACGCGTTGCGCCTTCTCGGCCGTAAATGTTGCCCGAATTTCGTTAATTCTTTAACTGTGGCGAAGTTTAAAAATACATATTTGTGATAAAATCATTATTGTGATATTTTAAAATGACATTTACGCTAGCAGGTCTTAAACATTAATACTAAGTATTTACGTCTCTGACAACATCTGTTTTTTTTCTCTATCAAGAGTTAAGTGTTGCCCTTTTTTCTTTCTGTAGAAAATACCGTGACCCATTTTTTGTTAAGGTATCTACTTTTAACTTCCATGGAACACAATATTCCTTTTAAATTTTCCATGACATCAACATTTGGTGCTTACGCATTTTACTTGTCATCTTTGATATCTAAAAATTAGTGAGTTGATAGTCCCTGTTAACAACCTGATGTAGAATTAGTTAGGAAATTTACAACATACGTAACGAACAATGGACATACGTTTGAGTCGTTGGAAGCAACCCTAGTGAGGTAATGGAAGGAGTGGTTTCAGGATATATGTGGCAACCCTGATGAGATGATGGAAGGGGTGGTTTCGGGGTGTATGTAAACATGCTGTTCAGGACATTGTATATACTGACAATGTAGATTGCTCATGTGAACTATAGCAGTTCTGGTATCTCTCCACTGATTCTTAATAATGAGTGGACACGGAATAAATCATTTAATACTAGAAGAAGTTCATATGAGACACGCAGGATCCCTTGGTCAAAACACCCTCGGTTAAAAAATGTCAAACCCCATCAATTTGTAAATCATCTCCTATAGGTTTGTCTTTCAACGGTGATGACACGCCTGAGTAGAACTACCTACATTCCGTAACCTGTCAGGACAGCTTCCTCACACATTTCCAGTCCCGATGGGATTCGAACTTTGAGAGATGAGAGGCTATTGGCATAATCATTATCCTATTTCTTAAGGGAAGATTTTAACTGATGTGACGTATTTTACGTTTATCACCGAAATCCTAACGTAGCGGGTTTTGCGATTTGATGATCACTGAGTTTTCCGAAGTCGTAATTCCGTAGCTGATGTAGGCAAAAAAAGCAAACATTTAAATCTCCTAACTTAATAAAACTATCAAAGACACAAACCACCCCGCACCGTTCATATATTTCACAAAACTACACAGACAACACAAAGCTGCACATTACTTCATTAGACTTTCGTGGGAACCGCCAGAAAGCGGTTTGAAACCAATGCATACAAATTACTAATCGGATCAAGCTAGATGAACCTCTCGTCTTTGTCGCTACAAAATTCAACAAATGGAAAAGTTGATCTTTTTCTTTAGTGACATTAGTATACAAGTAATACGTAGTTGTTCCGCCTAAATGTCCCTTTTGTCTGCACAACATTTTTGTCTTCCGCAAAGTAGGTTTTTATCAAACAAAAATAATAGCAGACAAAACATTTACCAGCTCGCTCCAAAGTCTAGATTGGGCCGACAGACAACATTCTATTTTTATATTTATAATGTGAGTTAAAATGTTTTATTGAACAGTCCATTGACAAACACATTACTCAAGGCAGTATTTGTATAATTAAAATAACTCTCGTCAAGGAAAAATGACTTGGTTTGTGTAATTGATAGTGTATTAATGACGTAGTTACAGATAAAGGAACGTCGGTTCAAATCCCGGAAAATTTTCAAAATACACGTCGCTTCATGGCGCAGTTCTCATCTCATCCTACGTTGTACGGAGGTTAACAAAGGTAATCATTACCACGTGACATATGATACGGCTTTCCATATGTCTTGTATGTGATAGACGATACAAACGTCTTAGTTATATTCTTAGTGCAGTATTAATTCTCAAAAGAAATATATTATAAATTACTGTTAACTAGGCTGCTTGCTTTTCTCTGAGGCGTGTCACTGAATTACTGCGAGTCTTTTGCTACTGTGGCATCCACCACGTAATACATAAACATGCCATTTTAATATAGCAGAGTGCTGCGGGGCAACGAGAAGGTTTTGACTATATTATGTGATGGACTTGTTAAAAATGTGTTGTTCGGAAGGAACTAACTTCTATTCCAGTCAGATTTATTACACTTCGGTGAATATTTGTTATAGTTGTGCTGCACGTGGAGATGTCTCAACTTACTTAATTTAAAAATAGTTCACAACTTTATATCATTACTTGGATGCCGCGTCATATATGTAGTTGTTTCCATGGCATTACTTTATAAAATGCCAAACTATTTGCTATATATGTGATACATATTGAAGATTTCTAAAAAATAATGAGTGTTTTTCATCACTCTGAAAAACTGTCGGCAACCTTTAAATGTCAGTCACAATGTTTGTCTTTTAATGGTCACAGCGTGAAATGGATAGAACATGCTAATAATTTAGTCACAATGTCCAAACATTCTATATTTTGTACATGAACAACATAACTCTAATTTTGAAAATTTTGAGAACGGTCCGCTTGCACAAAGTGGTGGAGTGTTCGGTCCACATACCTTAAGTTCGAAAGTTCCGGTCGCTTTAAAACTGAAATACTTGACTGTCCGCCGTTATATGAAAGAAATACCGTCAGACAGACATAAACATCATCACAATTATAAAAAATGCATTCATTTTTTTGGCGCACAATTTATATTCAATTGAAGATTCTGTTGCATATTTATAAGGTATTGTATTTTAAGAAGGTCGCATGAATAATTTATCATTTCAACAAATAATGAACATTCATGTTCACTAATTATGTTGACATTGTAACTGATAAATTCGAACACACAGCGGTAAGAGGCTGGTGATTACTAGGCAGGGACTATAACCACTCGTCAACGGAGGCCCCTACATAGGATTTTGTATAATTTAATATCAGTTGTACTTTTAAATAATAAATAAGTTATGGGCCTAGCCGCTGAACTGTGTAAGCGCTCCAAATAGTTAGTAAGCAAAAATCTTAATGCAGTAGCAAGAACAGAAATCCATTTAAAGGGAAACAACCCCTGTAAAATATTGATTATGCAACCTATAGTTGTCTTCCATAATATTTAGCACCAACTGGGTGAAGTTAATTGAAAATCCCGTACAAAACTTATTTAATTTTAAAATTAACCGACACTGCTCCTGGATAAAAATATTGAATTAAAACATTAAATCAACGATTTGCCCTGAAGTTTGACAAATCATAGTAAACTTCTTCGAGTTGATTCTTATAGCATATATCTGAGACCATTATACACATGTGTATAATGGTCTCAACATAAATCAAGTTATTCAGTTATTCTGATTGATGATTAAGTAAGCTTGCCCGATAAATGACTGAGTAGAAAGTCTTATTCACCAAACTGTGAACTGAAACAGTGAATTTTAAAAGGCTTGTATTAAAATACATCTACATATGTATTTACGATCACACAATTCAATACAGTGATAAAGTAACGGTTGCCGACGCGCGTGCCTGAACGCGTAGACATTGTAAGAGGGTGTATGCGATTTCAAATCTCGCACCTGCTGGACGGTTACGAGAGTTAAAAGAAAAATGGCGACCGTTCGTCGGTCACTATTAGAACAGAATTCACCCTCCCAAAATGACCCGGGAAGAGAACTATTCGAAGCTTGTAGAAATGGAGATTTGAGTAAAGTTAAAAAGCTCGTGAATACACAAAACGTGAACTCAAGAGATACTGCTGGAAGGAAATCCTCGCCGTTACATTTCGCTGCGGGTATGTTTTGTTTTGTGGTCACGCATGATTTCTTTTGCGATTGGTTGTGATTGAACTGTTATTCACTCGTGATGTTAATCCTTTTGTCATAAAGTATGACACTAATTCTTATTGTTGTCCTTATCAGTGATTGTTATATTCCAATTATCGACTTAAGCTTAAACATTGCGGCAGTTTCCTTATCCTACCTATCTCCATACGTTGCCCATACTACATTCAACTTCAAGTCAATTTTTGGATTTTCCTCTCAAAATCATATTTCATAAGCTCTCCTAATCATTTGTTAGCCTATGCCTTAAAGCCTTGAAATCATTGTTAATATCAATAATGCTATATTCTGCCTCTATAAACTTAAATTTTTTAGATTCAAGACGATTTACCATTTATGTATAAGTAACCATTGAGTTTATGAGAATATTGGTCTAGTTGTCTGGAGTTTTCATTATAAGAATGCTTTACTAAAGTATCTTAACTCAGAACTTTCATTTGACCCTTAAAACAGCATTTTGACTCTTGAAATCAGTGAATTAAAACTTATGACTCTTTAGAATTTGTACCAAAGGGGCAAATTTACTGTAAAAATACTAAAATTACCAGGAAATTTTGTTGACTCTTTGAATTTTATCATCTGCCAAGGGTCATTTTTACCATCAACTTTTTAGGTCTAGTCAATACCCTGTTAACTATATAAACTGTTTATAAAATTCATAATAAATATTGCTCAACCTTTTGTGTTGATCAAGTTTGGTGGCATCCATGGGTAAAAAACTTCTCAAATGGAATTTATGTATGATAATTATGTAATCAAGCGACTCTTCATACTAAAAATTCATGCACTATCATGTCTATGTTACAAGTACCAACCAACACCTGAGCCCAATATGACTAAAATTTATAATAAACCTTGATTGGTTAACAATATCTGGCTCCAAATATCCAGTTATCGATTGTATACATACAATGTACATGTACAAGAAGAAATTCATGTCAGTCATCAAATTTCTGGCAAAAAACAGTGGATTTTATAAGTATTGCTACTCAAATCAAAATTCTGTAGAGTGTAAATGAATCTACAGAAATCTGCTCAAAATGTATGACATAAAATTTTTATTTAACAATTTTGTACAAGACTTGTAGTACACATTTTAACTTAATTAGTAAACATGCAAAAAACCACTAAATTTACAATAGATACAAAACCTGTGTTATGCCACAATTGACTGTGTTGCCACCCACTCCTTGCTAAATGGCAAACACACTACAGCAGTCCATCCCAAACATTTGGAAATCGAAATCTTGTGGATCGATAATGGCCATCAATAACATCCCTGAAATAGGCAGCAACAAGTAGTGATTGTCTTGATTTGCTATCAAAACCAACTTCAGTCACAAAGTCTAGTAAGAAGTGCCAGAACGCTTACCACAATTTTGCTGGTTATGCTTCAAAAAATGTGGAAAGTAATATTTCAGAAAGTGAAACTATCTGCCTTTGCCAAAGTTGCATGAAATTTCCAAAGATCTGCACTTATGCTACATAAAATCTGTAATGATAGTTATTTGGTTAATCAGAAGCAAAGGAGGTATATGTGAGCTGCCCAGAAAAGCATTGAGCATAAGCTAGAACCAGTTGTTTAGCTTTCCTACAGCTGTTTGAATGACTAAAGAAAATATGGCAGTCAGAAAACTTCTCAGTTCATACTGTCAAGCAATTTCAGACTTGGATGAAAACCTTGTTGTTTGGCTTGCAGCCATAAAAATGCTAAGGTCTTGACTCAATAAAAATAAAATGAAAAAGTATTTAGCTCGATGATGTTTCTTTGTTTTTATTTTCAAGTCATGTTTTTGTACAGAAAAATACATTATAATATTTGCTCCCCTAACGTTTTAACAAATCCTCCAAAATTCTGTAGATTATCCTACTGAGGAGAATGGAAAACTTCTATCAATTTTTATACCAATAAATTAATAATCTGTCAGTTGTACTTCAGTAAAACTTCAAATATTCTTTGTTAGATTGTCTTATTATGAATACAACTTCCATTGATTTGCTAAATTTAGGCTTAAATCTTTTATGTGTTTTTGCAAAATAGGGATAGGGGATTATCCTTTAATTAGTAATAGTACCACCTCTTCTGAATGAGGGACAGAGTTAGTACATGTATATAAATTGTGTGTTCTATTGTAGTGAATTTAATTTTTTTTCTTGAAAGAAGTGATTTTAGTGAAAAAGTCATTGACATCAGAGTAACTTGATCACAACCATGTCAAATACAGCCTTAATTTTAAGCATTGCTCTGAAGTCTTAATTTGATGGTATACTTTTTTTCCTATTATTAGCAAAATTATTTCAGGAAATTATTTGTGTGACTTTATTGAAGCTATTGAATCCTGTTGAAATATTTGTTTTAATATTAACTTTTGAATTTTAAATGTCGTTTTGTGATTGAAGTTTTATGTGATTTGAACAACTGTTTAGGAATAAAACCATATTTAAGATAATTGAACTCAAAACATACAAAATTTAATAATAATTTCTAATATAAGCTTTTGAAAATAATGCTAAAATCATCAAAGATGATTAAATATAACATCAAATGTATGACACCAAATCTAAGATAACTGGTCAGAATTTCATTTTTTTTGTAACTTTGTGTAAACAACATGTATGATGCTATATATTAAAAAAAAATAATCTGAAATTGTTTTACTTGTCTCAGTCATTGTAATCTACTTGAATGTGTTTTATGTCCAGGACAATAAAATTAATTTAGAATGTGTTGTTTTTGTGACTTGGTTGTCTGACCGGACCAAGAAAAAATCTCTTGCAGAAAATTATTAAAGTATATATTTCATCTGTTTCAACCTGATAGAAGGTGAACTTGGAAAAAATAACATAAGTCTTAAATTTTTGTACAGACTAAAGAGTGACAGATTTGTAACAGTGCATTTTCATTTTAAATCTGTTGTGTTCATGTTTGATTGCCATATAAATGAACCTTGTTCAAAATATTCTCTATCTTGTTTCAGGTTTTGGGAGGAAGGACGTTGTTGAGCATTTGTTAGAATGTGGTGCTAACGTTCATGCACGTGATGATGGGGGCCTCATTCCACTACACAATGCTTGTTCTTTCGGTCATGCTGAAGTTGTACAGTTATTACTGAGGCACGGTGCTGATGGTAATGCCAGAGATAACTGGAATTATACACCATTACATGAAGCAGCCATCAAAGGAAAGATTGATGTCTGCATTGGTTAGTATTTAATATTAAACTCTTGAAGTAGAAGTTAATTCTTGGTTTTAGTGCTTTATTTTAGACCATGCAGATGATTTAGATCTTCAATTCAATTAGTGTCTCTCTATACACATAGGAACACTTTGTAGTCTTAATCTTAAAGGTGTTTGTTATTGAATAAATAAGTTGGGAATGCATATAAAATAATGCTGATTGCTTGGAATAAGATGCAAACACTAAGTCAGTTGGAATAGTGAAATGATTTCTGTGGGGATCAGTAAATCACAGGGATAAGTTATTGTATATTTAACAGCTTTAAAAAACAAGTCTGATATCGTATGAGAATTCAAGTTTGTTTAATTTGATTACATTGAAGGACACAAACAAATTACTTTAAGCTAACGGATTGCTACATAATATAATATAATATTTGATATAATGTCAAAATCTATAATGTTACAAAATTATTTTATATGAAAAATTATAGAGCCAGAATCATCACTTTTGCATGATTATAAACCTGATTAATGTTAGAAATAAATATCATGAAGAACTGTATTAAAAAAATTAACAAAAGTCCCTCTTTATTTATATGGTCCTTTTCATTTCCGTTTTTTTACTTAAATTTGTGTTTTATTGTTATACAAAGTATTTGTTCTGACTTCAAACATCTTCACTCAATTGTATGAAGATTAAATTCAATTACTGGATGTAAGTTTTTTTTTAAACTTTAATTCAAAAAAATATTAGAATAAAATATTAATCATATATTATCTATAGGTATTGGCTTATATATGTACACAAAATGTATATTTTTAATAAGGACATGTTAATACAATTAAATGTGTTGAAGTGTTCTCTATATATTTACCTTATAGAATATTGTCATCTGAAATACATTCTCATCAAACTATGAAGATATCAACCATTTAATTGTCCCCTTTATTTCTGACATGTGTAATTAAACATCTTCACCCCATTGTACCCCCTGTCACTTTATTTGATTCCCCTTGTTGAACCTCTTTAAGGGTCTTAACTGACCTCTATTATATTTTACATGCCAGTAATTGGACTGCAGGCTGGAAAATCACCACACAACATCTGTCAGTCATTATTGAATATTTTGTGATAAACCTTACAAACTGACCTTATCTGATTACAGAAATAAATCTGGACCCCTAGGGGCTTGTTTCACCACTTTAATGCTTTTAATTACCTTGTGTCAAATACGTTTGCTCTAGAGTTGATAGGTGATGTACAATTTGACACTTCTTTAAAATAATTGAGTAAATAAATGTATAGTATCTATATGTAAGTTATGTGTATAATGTCAAAGTCGTTGATGCATGTCTGTGTATACACCTGTGGTCAGTACTGGCCTTGCTAAGATTACCTGGGTTAGAGTATTGATTGTTTTTGACATGACATGAGCTTGTCTGGATTTTGGTCAGTTTGAGTAATTGTTGTGTTGACTTCTGAAAAGAGTGGATTACTTTAAGCAATGTGTGAACAACTTATTTGACTGACATAAAGTTGCAAAAAATATATATACACTTGAAAGTTTTACTTTATGTGGTGAGAATTCAGCCAACAGCATGTGTGCTGTAATATAATGGATTATGGTTTTATGTGTTTTGCTTAAATTGTTTAACAAAGAACAGGATCTCATTTTAGAAGCAAATTATGCTGTGACTTTTTGAAGAAATTTACAAATTTTTAAGTCATTTTATTTTTACTTATTTTTAAAGTTTTATGTGTATATTTGGCATGTAAAAGTGGATTTTATTCTTAATTACGATGTTTGGATTGATGAGTTTTGCTATTTTAGTGATAGAACTGTGTTTAGTATTTATGTGGAGTCTTCAGTTTTATCCTGAAATTCATGTTGATATGTACGGTGATGTATCGGATGAAAATTAAAACTTATTTTATTATCAGTGATTTCTTTGTGTCCTATAAGTGCAATCAGCCTGTCTGTGTTTATATATAGATAAATCTACTGTGTGCAAACAATTTCCTATCTTCTGTGTGAAAATCAACATCTCTTATCTATTGTGTTAACTATCTATCAGGCATTAGAGCAGCTACTGCTAATAAATTAGGTTCAGTTTTCACCAAATTAATTTATTGATGTGAATTCTGTTCATGATGAAGTTTCGTCCTGATGCTGTTGGTGGTCATTGTGGAACGTGGGACACGTCTGACTATCAGCCCAAATCTTCTCGTAGATTAGTTTACTCTGAAAGTGTGGTTGATGAAACTGTATCATCCTCAGAATATTCTACATCAAATAATCTGTATGGACAGAGTTATGCTTCTGTGGATTTGTATGCTGGTCAGTCGGGCATGTACCCCGTAAATATATCACCAGTTGATGACTCAAATCATCGTGTTGAAGTACGTAGAAGAATGAGAAAAATTCGACGCGAGGAAAGGCAGCGTTCAATTGAGATGGAGCGGGATCTGAGCTCTGAGTTTGAATACAGTAGTTACCTGCAAGGTAAATGTGGAATACCCATAGACTCCTTGGGATCTAGTATTTATCCATCCTCATGCTCAGAGTGGAATGTATCTGAAGTGTCCACTGGAAACTTCTCAAAACGTGAATATAGACGTAAGAAAGGTGAAGACTGGGAGGTGTTTACCATTTACCCCGAGCCTACACCTAAGGTAAAACAGGAGAAAAGACGGAGACGAAAGTCCGTGGAGTGGGACACATCATCAGTTTGTTCTAGCTCAATTCAAGGAAAGAAAAAGACATACTCGTATGAATTGAAGAAGTCAAAGTATTGGGAGGAGTTATCATCTATTCAGGCAAAAGACAAATTTAAAAACGATTACAGAACTAAGAGAGAAAAACACTTTTATGAACCAGCTATGCCTGTGATAAACAAATACAATGTTTCAGTGAAAAGACATGCTCCTAAGTTCAAACTGACTTCTACGTGTACGAAGCATTCACAGAATAAGGAGAACAAAGATATTGGGTCTGATATAAATTGGGCGGAATTGTCTTCCATATACCCTGAAAGAGGTGACATCCATCAGGACTGGTCATGTATCCCACCAGACGACCATATACCTAGGAATTTAACTGATATATCTAGTATCCATCATACTGATAACACAATTACCACACATTGTAGTGATCCCACCAGTATATGTACTAGTGTGATGCCAGACAATCCTAACAATACTCTTGTTTCTTCAGTTTTACTTCAGCAAGGTGGTGACCCTAACATACGTAACACAGATGGCAAGACTGCCTTAGACTTGTCTGATCCTTCTGCTAAAACGGTTCTCACAGGTGTGTATGTAACACTAAGTAGAATACTCTATTTATCCTTAATTATAAATTTATGATCTGTCATCCTAATACATTATCATAATTTATATTTGTTTGTAATTCATTGCTTTGAAGTTGAACAGCATTTTGGAAATATTTAAGTGTCTACTGGTTGATTCAGAGATTCTTTTGATATTGTACAATCATTACATCTCTAGTACTGATTTTACCACTTACAAGAAATGATTGATAAATATTTAAAGATCATGTACTTACATTTCATTAGTTTTTCACTGGAGTTTAATGTCACACCAACAGCCAGGGTCATTTGGCAACACCTGGGTAGAACCATTCATATGGTGACCATTCATAAGCTCATTCATACATCTTCCTCACATGTAAAATTTGTCTGGATCCAGTTGGGTTCGAACTTGCAGCAGTGAGTGTCTATTGATTACAGAGGCCCATTCTGAATCAGTATTTAAGCAGAGTAGTTGATGTACTTTGTTCAGCATTTCATGAAAAACAGAATACATTGCTTAATCATTTGAATGAAATTACATTGTTGTGACACAGCTAAGTTAAGTGTTTGTCATTACAGGTGAATATAAGAAGGATGAATTGTTAGAAGCTGCAAGAAGTGGAAATGAGGAAAAGTTGATGTCATTGTTGACACCCTTAAATGTTAATTGTCATGCTAGTGATGGCAGAAAGGTATGATATCATCATTTCAATTTAAATCTGTTACTATTATTTAAACGGTACCTTATCCTCATATAAGACTCTCCTCCAAACCAACTATTGTTAATGCATAATTATTTCTAGTACAAAAATGATGCCTGGACTATTGTTTATATGGTGTATATTTCTTGATAAATGGTGTTTGGATTTTATATTTCTGTCTGTTTTTAGTCAACACCATTACATCTTGCTGCTGGATATAACAGAACACGTATAGTACAACTGTTGTTACAACACGGAGCTGACGTACATGCCAAAGATAAAGGGTAAGGTTTTACAAAAAAACTTCAGTATTACAATTAATTTTGTGATACAATCATGCAGAATTGTTTTGATTAGTTTATTCCCTATAAAAAGATAAAAAGCTTTATTTAATCCTTGGTATGTACTTTTGACCCAATAATAAAGTGCTTGAGTGTGTTAAATTTGAAGAGCATGGAAGCATAAGTATTTCAGTTTAAAAAAATGGAACTGGGGCCTCTGTGGTCATGTTGTTATGGTCTCTGACTAGTAATCACTAGCCACTCACTCCTTTGAGTTGAATCCCACCTGGGACCATATAAAAATCACATATGCAGAAACTGTCCAGCTGCCTTACAGAAGGTATATAGTTTGACCCAGGTATACATCTTGGATGATCATCCTCCACTGTTAAAGCTGGAGGTCACCAAACAACACCGTAACTGTTGGTGCTGTGTTAAACCCCTATGAAAAAAGTAACTTGAATTGTAATAAAAAACCCTGCATTTCTTGTGGCGTAATGTTTGGTTAAGTTTGAGCATTAACCCTATCACTCTCATATCATTATGTTTTATTTTTCAGTGGTCTTGTACCTCTTCACAATGCTTGTTCATACGGACATTTTGAAGTTACAGAAATGCTCCTCAAGGTAACCTTTCATTAAAAGCTGTTTGTTATTATTCAAGTATTGTTCATTGTAAGAGAAAATAAAAGTAAGACTGAGTATGTAACTCAAAAAATTCTTAGTAGGGCAATGTTAGCAGTAGAAAGGTTTAGTTATCTGTATAATCAAATCTTGGCAGTCCAAGAATTTTGAGAAATATTCTAAGAAATAAGAACTGATTGTGTTCAAAGAATGCTTTATATAATATGTACATATTTAATGTAATATGTACATATTTCAGGCTGGGACTGTAAGCATTTAGCTGATATTTAATGTTACGTTTTCCCACATTTCAGGCTGGGGCTAATGTTAATGCTATGGATCTGTGGCAGTTCACACCATTACACGAAGCTGCATCAAAATCCAGAGTTGAAGTCTGTTCTTTATTGTTATCACACGGGGCTGACCCAACACTTGTTAATTGTCATTCAAAGAGTGCTTTAGATTCCGCACCTACCAGAGAATTACAGGAACGTATACAGTGTAAGTATGAGTCAACTATAGGATACTTGTAAACTTCATACGTCTGGCCTTGTCTGTAATATTGTTCTTAGTACTTATGAAGAAATAAACAGTAAAAACAATTTACTTTCCAATATTGCATTTCAAGAATTTGAAATAAGTAAATATTCCCGAAACAAAGCTATTTTTCTCACTATTGAAATCAGACATTTAATTTTAGTTTCCACAAAAAAATAGGCATGTGAAAATTGATGTTCATTAATAATGTTCAATTCAATGACAGTCCTAGTTTGGTGAGTTGATATGTTGAAAAAATGTTCCTGTAAGTATTATCTGAAGAACAAGTTTTTACCAATCTTATGTTCATATTGTTTTCAGATGAATTCAAAGGTCATTCATTACTGGAAGGTGCTAGACAGACTGACCTTGGTAGAGTTAAGAAGCATTTAGATGTTGTAAACTTTAAACACCCATATTCTGGTGATACTGCTTTGGTAAGTTACAGATGCAATCACTTGGTATTGACTGTTTAGTCTAGACAGACCACACTTCATATTGTTGGATATAATTTCATTTTCTGTGAGATAAATAATATTTTAGGTAGGATCAGTGATGTTCATGAAAGGAATCCATTCATAACAAGTCATATCAATTATTTCCTGGTCTCCTTAATGTAAAATATCCCAATATTTACTGGACTAAGATGAGTCTGTGTGTCTGAAAGTTGGACATATTTGTTAAACTCTAGGGTAGACTATCTAGATCTGAAGCTATATTTTATGTAATACATGCTTAGATTTATTTCCTCCTGTCAAATATTCCTGAAACATGCTATACGTTTTTTTTACAAAGCACTACACATTAGTCAATATTTTCTGTCATTTGTTGTTCTATAATAAATCAGAATTCTTTGGAATTATGTCTGGCTTATTGAATGAATAATTCATTTGGTCTTGCCAAGATACAAAATCAAACAAGTTATATTTGGGATAGAACCAAAATTGAAATGAATTGTCCTAGCCCTTGTTTCCGGTTTGTGTTTTAATTTTGTGTAGATGGGCAGAGAAATATTTTTCTAGGTGTGGCCTAAACAAAAAATAGGTTTGTTTCTGGTTACACGCTAAAAAAAATATGGGTCGGTAGGTAGGGATTTTTTCTTGTATGTTTTTTTTTACATATATTGGCAATACTGTTGCAAAAATTATAATATAGCAGTAAGATTTGGATGCCGTAAAATTATGAGTTGGCAGGTAAAAGATTGGTTGGTTAGGTAAATGGAAACAAACTTTATTTTAGGCCTGATATAATTGAACTAACTATATGAAAGAAAAGTGTTTATTTTATGCAGTAAATAAATTTCGAGTCAGAATTGATTTTGTTAATTCCTAGGTGAATGAGAAACATGCTTAATTTATTGTATAAAAAAATTATTATGATTAAAATAAGTAAGAGTAAAAAAATCCTATTAGCTGTATTTATTCATTTCATTTTTCTAGCATAGTGCTGCAGCATCTCCTTTTCCTAAAAGAAAACAAGTTGTTGATGCATTAGTGCGGAAAGGAGCGAATCTGAACGATAAAAATAAGGAGTGAGTATTGTACTAAATCCATCCTAATCATACAATTGATATTTAAGCTGAAATTCTTAGGGTTAATATAAGAGTTTTTGATGTATATGCCTGTTAATCGATATATAGCTGTATCATCGATAATTGTCTAAAAAATCCTTATCAATGACACCTCTAGACTGGTACTAACTGATGCTCATATGGCTGAAGGAAAACACAATGCTTCACCAGGAACTGTACTTATCGATAGCAAATAATCACAGATAGATGATGTATGCATTTATTGTTAGTAAATAATCACAGATAGATGATATATGCATATATTGTTAGCAAATAATCACAGATAGATGATGTATGCATATATTGATAGCAAATAATCACAGATAGATGATGTAAGCATTTATTGGTAGTAAATAATCACAGATAGATGATGTAAGCATTTATTGGTAGTAAATAATCACAGATAGATGATATATGCATATATTGTTAGTAAATAATCACAGATAGATGATATATGCATATATTGTTAGTAAATAATCACAGATAGATGATATATGCATATATTGTTAGCAAATAATCACAGATAGATGATGTATGCATATATTTTTAGTAAATAATCACAGATAGATGATGTATGCATATATTGTTAGTAAATAATCACATTTACTGACAGCATTTATTGACAGTAAATAATCACAGATAGATGATATAAGCATTTATTGACAGTAAATAATCACAGATAGATGATGTATGCATATATTGTTAGTAAATAATCACAGAAAGGTGATGTAAGCATTTATTGGTAGCTGATGATCCCAGATTGATGTGAGTGTTGATTGTTGTTGTTTTTGTTGTTGTAGATATTTAACGTCACTACACATAGCTGCAGATAAAGCACACTACGATGTTATGGATGTCCTGTTAAAACACGGTGCTAAAGTAAGTTAACTGTTTTCTTTAATCTCTTAATGTCACAAAATAACTACCTGAATTTTTAATCTAGTATTATGACTCTTAGTTAGGGCCCTCTATGGTTGAGTGGTTACGGTCTCTGACTCTAAACCTGGTCATTGTCAGAATAACTTGATTTGTTTGTTGAAATTTTCTTGCTTTGTATTATGTGTATTAACAAGTATGTTTCAGTAATAGTTTTAAGTGTTTACATAAAATGTAGATGTATATATGTTAATTGTTAAAAAAAGTTGGTCATCCAGGCATGATTGTTTTTGTGTTGTCAGTTGTGCGATATCATGTCAGAAAATGTGCTGAAACATCAAACCTTTCAACTTGCTAAGATAGTTACATAGTTAAATTTTCAATTGTTGTAAATATATATGTACATATTGTTACAGGTGAATGCCCTTGATGGTCTCGGTCAAACAGCTTTACACAGAGTAGCTCAACAAGGTAATATACAAGCCTGTAGATTGTTGATGCAGTACGGTGTGGACACAACGATACGTTCCCTACAAGGTTACACTGCTGCTGAACTGGGCACTGAAAATATACAGAAGTTACTAAGAGGTGTGTGGCATTGTTTTATTGCCTCATTATACTAAGGAATATATATTTTATTTTCAGTTGTAATGTCTGATATCTTTAATGAATCTTTGGTACAGATTTGTTTACTAAGTGAACAGTGAGAAGTTAATTTTTATTAGCTTGTGACATTTCACAAAATAAAGCAGATACATTAAATGTTTGACTATGCTTATCCAATGGAAAAATTGTTAATGTATTGTATATTTTCATGGCTGGTAATAGTCTCTGTACATTATACAGACATGATTTTATGTTACGATATTTTATGTATGAAATATTGACTTAACATATGGGTACTATTAACTGTGTTATTGAATGAGTTAACATGGAGGTACAACTTGTTATATTTCAGTTCTTCCAGAGGATCCTGCACCACAAGTAGGTACGGACATAGATCTACAGTTACTGGAAGCTGCAAAGGCTGGGGATATGGAAGTTGTCAAAGTATGTCATGTAGTGTTAAGCTTAATTTTTAAGTAACTTTCACCATAATTATCAATGCTCAAATATTTGGGAACACTTGTTGGTGTTCCTAAGTACTACAATTATGTCAAGATCAGTAGATGGAAAAATTGGAAACTTAAATTTAATGCTATGTGAAGCATATCTGCTTACTGTTTTGATGTACACAACTTTTGATTAAAGTTTTGTACTTTATTATCATTTTATAAGGAAATATGATTTCTGTCAGTGTGTCTTATCCTCAAGTGAAGTATTATTAAATGTTTTATTGGTTCGTACTTGAACATGTAAGCTTTCATTTATGAATGAATTAGTAAGTTTACTAGATTTAATACAATTACTAAAGGGGGGTCTCCATGGTCAAGTGTTTATGGTCTCTGACTAGTAATTACTAGCCCCTCACTGCTGTGAGTTCCAACCCACCAGAGACTGAATTCCACTTGTGAGGTAGCTGTCCAACTATGGAAGGTTGATGGTGTTTGCCTCGGGGCTACCTTCACCATAAAAAGCTGGAATAGTTAGCAAATGACCATGTTGTTAATCCCCAATGAAAAAAACTTTTCACTAAAACATGATTTATTGTGTAAACAGAAACTGATCACGTCACATCCTCATGCTGTCAACTGTCGTGATCTGGATGGTAGACATTCTACACCTCTACATTTCGCTGCTGGATATAACAGAGTATCTGTCGTAGAATACTTGTTACAACATGGTGCTGATGTTCATGCCAAAGATAAAGGGTGAGTAATTGTGTCATTTATCACTCACAGATAATTGTATATGTTACTATTTACTGTCAGTGTTTTTACTTCAAAGAAAGGTTTTAGAAAAGGTAACATGGGTATATATTTTGAATTTTGCATCTTTAAGTTTTGATAAATGATTGTTTTCAATAGATTTATGTATTGTGTATGAAGTCATGAATACAATTAATAAGTAAACATTTGTACAAGTATGGATTTTTTTTACATTGGTTTTGTTTGGCTTAATGAAATCAGCCAATTTAAGGCACTTTTAATCAAACTATATTCATAAGACTTTACAGTCACGTTTATATGCATGTATATATCTTATAGACTGATTCTGATAAAGATTACTGATGTTATAACTATGTATTGTATTTATACAGAGGGCTGGTACCACTTCATAATGCATGTTCATACGGTCACTATGAAGTTACAGAACTCCTTATAAAGGTAAGTGGTCATTCTTGGTGCATGTTTGTTGTGTAGGGATTTGTAATATACACTTGGTATGTGCTGCATGAAGCAGTACTAAATATTTCTTCATCTAGTATTCAATTAGTGTCAATTGTGCTTTGTAGAATAAATGAAAGCATACTTATGTAAGGTCATTAGTTTTACTCTGGTGTAAACCAGAATTCTTTCTCCACATTTAAAGCAGAAATATTCTCTAAATGACCTCAACTGTTGGTGTGACGTTGGACTTCATTTAAGAATGATTAAATGTTGTATTCTTCTTGTAGATGAAACCTTCATTACAATCAGGTCAGATATATATGGAAATTTAGGAGTTTATATCTAGTTTTAATTAACTGGTCTCATACACATTTGGACAATTCTAAAACTACAGTTGTATGATAGATGCTTTTTTGTTTTTATAAATTGACATTTCATAAAAATGATATATGAACATACAATGTTCAACAGTTATACATGGATAATTATTGTGTTATCTTACTTATATTTCAGCACGGTGCTTGTGTTAATGTGGCTGATTTATGGAAGTTTACACCACTGCACGAAGCTGCCGCTAAAGGCAAGTTTGAAATCTGCAAACTTCTCTTAAAGGTATGTAAAAAAGATTGTCCACGTAATTTTCTGTTAAGATATTTTAAATCTTGATTCAGAGGATTATTTTTTATTTAGGACACGATGAGCTGAAAGCATTTTATTATTATTATTATCATTTTTTACTGTATTTGAAGAAATGGAGTTTTCTCTTTACATACACAGTTTATAACCAATGTCTTAGTTGCTGTTTTGGATTGAAAAAAGACTTCGCATCTGTTCTGAATAATTGTAAGTTCTTCAATAAGTTATTCATGTTTATTTGATCATCAATTATCTGTTAATATTTATTTGAAAATAATTAAACTTGCAGCATGGAGCAGATGCCAACAAGAAGAACAGGGATGGTAATACTCCATTAGATCTTGTGAAAGAAGGTGATCAAGATGTAGCTGATCTCCTCAGAGGTAAATCATTAATTCCCTCTGAAGAAACAACTGTCATTGTTATTTTTATACCAGGTGTAGTGTCTTGCATTTTATAATTCATATTGTATACTTAATCTGATTGCATCTGTAAATTTTGTAGAAATTTATCCCCGTTTGGAGAATATCATTGTTAATCTTGTTAGATGACGACATTTGATAAGATAAATATGTAAGAAATTCAGATTATTTATATTATAAAACCGTCTCGGCTTGCTGTCCCAGTGGATTTGTTGTCAGATCTTTATTTCTTTATTAAGTTTGAGAACCTTAGCATGTTTGTAAGCAGGATATTGTTTTATGTCAGGTGATGCTGCCTTGTTGGAGGCTGCCAAGAAAGGAAATCTGGCCCGTGTTCAGAAACTTGCCACGCCAGAAAACATAAATTGTCGAGATACACAAGGGAGAAATTCCACACCGCTACACCTTGCAGGTAATTTGTCACCTGGTGGCACTGCTATTTACAGTGTATTGTAAACTATGATTGGATTCCTCTTGTCACATCCGTCCTACTGATGAATTTAAGCTGTGCTTGTTTGTATTATTTGTATCTGTTGATGGTCTCGTGTAATGAATAGTTATTCTTGTATTCTTCTATTTTTTTGCTACTTTTAAGTATATATTCAGCATTGTGAGTAATTTTTATGTTTTTTGTATTTATCGTACTGTGAATGTAGTTCTGAATATAATGCATGTATTGTATCGTAGACTGTGTTCAATGAATTATATCACTATGGTAATGTAATATCACTCTCATAATTATGTCCCCCATTTATGTTACATTGTTCTTATTGTTGAGAGTGGTCTCCATGGTTCAGTTGTTATGGTCTCTGACTTGTAATCACTAGCCACTCACTGTAGTGAGTTCAAATCCCCCGGGACCAAATTTCTCCTGTGAGGAAGCTGTCAGCTAGATTATAGAAGGTTGATGGTTTTACCTAGGTGCACTAATGGGATCTTTCTCCTCTGTTAAAGCTGCAAGTCACCAAATGACCCTGACTGTAGGTGCAAAATCCTGTTGAGATTTTTTCATGTATAGCACAGCTTGCATGTTCAAATATTCTAATTAAGTGGTTTATTTTTTTCAGCTGGTTATAATAATGTTGAAGTTGCTGAATTTCTGTTAGAAAATGGGGCTGATGTTAATGTACAGGATAAAGGTGGATTGATACCTCTACATAATGCTTCATCTTATGGTGTAAGTATTCTCTAAGTGGCAGACCCTTAGTTTGAACTTAAATTTGTTAATTTCTATGTTGTCCAGGCTAAGTCCTGATCAATGGTTCTGAGTTTAATAAAAGTTAAGATTGTCTTCATTTAAAATAATTTAACAAAATATAAGAGAAAGTACTTACAGTAAAAGCACTTCTACACTGTACTTACACAAGGGATATCTCTATTTTCTTCAGAGTTGCTACAGGCTTGAGATATCTGCTATATTACATTTAAAAGTGTCAGAGTCAGTCTAGTTTTAGATTACTGGCTCTGAAAGTTAAAATAAGATTGCTTTTGCCTCAGTGGATCATTGATTCTGACTGTGGTAGACATTACATAATTACTGCTAGAATTACTTTTGGACTAATGAATCTTTGTTGTTTTAATCAATGTTAACAGCTTTGTTGACCTTCCATATTCATTCCTATTATTCACACTGCCTTCTAACAGTGAAAAAGTCTCTAAAAAATGGTGTTCATCAATGTCATTCTGTTAGTAACTTGACAAATAAGAAATTACTTGTGTCTGAGTTTACATTACTGGAGAATGCGGATATGTTGCCTTTTTTGCAGAAAGTTTCCTTTCAACTTTCTTATTATTGATTGTGAGAAATTCTGATTCTGTATGTTTATATTAATGATTCTGTTTATATTCATGAATATTTCAGCATTTAGATATAGCAGCTTTGTTGATCAAGTATAACACAAGCGTTAATGCTGTGGACAGATGGGGATTTACTCCACTCCATGAAGCTTCACAGAAAGGAAGAACTCAACTTTGTTCTCTCTTGGTATGATACTCTATGTACTAAATTAGTCATTGTGTAGTTCTGTGAGCAAGAAGTATTTTTTGTTCCAAGTATGTATTACCTGGATCAAAATGAGGAAATGCTTGTTGATGAAAGTAACACAGTAGCTGTTGATGGTCAGACTTAAAATCAACGAGAGTTACGTCATATGTATGCCATAAACATAACACACGAAAAATCTCTGAATGGTTATTGTAGTGAAATTGTTTCACCAGTGTGGAAAAAATGTTGTTTTTGTGTTTTACTACAAGTCATTTATTGTTGTTTTATTTACTTTATATGTATGCACATATATATATATGTATATTGTCTGAATGTTACTGTACAGAATAGTTTATAATAATAGTTTATTCACCCACCTGTACATGGGTCATATAAAACCATCTTCTCTGTCCTCCATTGATTTATTGTTCCTACCTACTAGTAAACACTAGCCCCTCACTGCTGTGAGATTGAATCAACCATAAAAAATTACACATGAGGAAGCTGTCCTACTGGTTTACAGAAGGTTGGTGGTTCTACTCAGGTGCACACCTGGGGTCTTCCTCCACTGTTAAAAGGTGGAAAAGTTGCCAAATGACCTTGATTGTTGGTGTGTCGTTTTACACTTGAGACAAAAAAATTCCAACTTACACATGACAATGAGTACCATTTCTGTATATTGCAGCTTGCTCACGGTGCTGACCCCACAATGAAGAACCAGGAAGGACAAACACCTCTAGATCTAACCACGGTATGTTGTTTTCATGGATTCTGAACATTTCATTTCAAGATTCTGTGTTGATAACTTAAACAAAATTAAAATAAAAATTTGTATGTTTTTTGATGTGAAGATGAATCAATGTTCAAGTATTTTAATTGTCTGTACTAGTTGATGCTGTATTGACCACTGGTCATGTAAGATTACATTGTCCTGTGTTTTTAATTCAATTTTATTGTAAAATGCAAGAATGGATATGTTTCTATATTTTACATATATGTATGACACTTAAATTCTAATTTGAAGAAAAAACACTTTTTTCTGACTAATAATAAATTTACATATGATATTGTTATGTTAACAGGCTGATGATGTACGGGCTTTGTTACAAGATGCAATGCCTACACCAGCACAACTTCCTGTAATCTCTAAAAATACCAGCAATAGTAGTAGTACTAGTTCTTCATGTAACAGGTGAGTAGTAGAACATTTTTTATCCTTTGGGGATTAAATATATGTCAGTCTGGAATCCGTAATAAAGATTGGTCTAAATTGTTCTTTTGGTATCTTTTTTATTAAAATATTGTGTTTAAGTTTAATTTTTCTGATTTTCATGCTTAAGGTAGCATAAGTGCCTACAAACGTAAAAAAATGCGAAAATGACATTTTAAGTCACTAACAATAATTAAATATCATACTATCATACCATGCAACAAAAAAATTGATCTGAATATGCAAAAATAGTGTTTTATCGCAATAAAAACTGCACCCCCATATAGACTCCACTTAATCGGCGAGAACGATCTAGGAAGCAGCGTTGCAAGGGGATCCTTAAGGGCATATTTGTATCAATCGATATTAAATTTCGCTTGCCGTATGTTAACATAAGTATTTGAAATTCAACTGATTATCAACATCAAACAGATTAAAATGGGAAATAAGAAAAATAAGGCTAAGCAAGGTATTCTCAAAAAGTGAAAAAATGTAGTAAGAAATCTCTTTCTCACGGAAGTTGGTTTACAAATGCTAAAGATACCGACCTGGATAAATCTATATCCAGTGAAAAACTTGACCATAGTGACGTGACATATTGTGAAAATGGAAACTTTATGGTGGAAAATTACGTAATAAATATATAACTGCAACAATAATTTGATGTGCAAGAAACGTGTGTATTCATTAACACCTTGGTTGATTGGGCTACTAGCATCTAATGTACTTTTAATATAAAATATATGATAAAATAACTGATCCAGAACGGTGGTCTTATTGAAGTGTGATATCGATATCATACTCTAACGCCTTGCTAATTATGCTATCAATATGGGTCAATTTAGACCTTATTTATGTCGCATCACACATTCCTTTATGTTTTGGCGGGAGATATAATAAACAGCAGTATGGTATGCAGACACTTCACGCACCTTTCAATAAAACACACACGATAAGAAAACGAGCTGTCAAAGATTGTTACCCCGTTAATGTTATGACGTACCATTTTTACAAGTTTAATTAAATTTATATATACCAGAGTCAGTTAGGTGTCAAATACAATTAAACACGAGTTATAAAACTACAATACATTTAAATTGCCAGTGAATTAATACAGGGAGACTGGGTCAAAGAAAATTATTATTTTCACTATTTCGTCAATGTAATCAATAAAATAAAGTTATTTCAACGTGAACTTTTATTGAGCAACTCTGTACATTTTGGTAAAATATTGAAAGCTATCAAACAAACAATAGGATGAAAAACAGTAACATCTTATGGACATCGGACTTGCATGTTTTTCGAGAATCTTATTTTATTCTGTTATATATCCAATTACCTTTATATATAAGTATGTTTTTGAATGATTACATTAACAGACATAAAACATAAACACTTTTCTACAAATCAATCACATCTTTAAGTTCTTATTTTTACACTAAATGCATGGCTACCTTTCATTTAACTTCCACAGCCATCTTCAACTCGATTTCTCTATCAGCCGTTTTCCCCGTTGAGAGCCTCTTGGTTGATGAGAAATCTGATGTACTGTATATTGCATCGGTACGATATGATACTATTTTGACAAATAATTCGTAATTAATCTCTTTAGAGTCATCTAAATTGGTGGGCGGTTCCACTAATTGATCCACTAACGATGAACGAATTTGATTGGTTATCAAATTTTAATAGGCTGTATTAATATATAGAATAATTGTTGATTACACGAGGTGATAATGATCTGACACTTTTATTGTTAATTTCTCGCTTAGAAAAAAATGCAGTGGGTGCTATTTTTGAACAAAGATTGCCGCATTATTTGAAGATGGATTTCAAAGCGGTTTTCGGTATTTTGTAGCGGAAATGCTTATCTAGGGAACCGTGTCTCAGAATTTTGATATTCATTTTCGTTTTTTATCTATGATGTATTACGTAATTGTCAGCGGGGTTCAGGCTACGGAATTTCTTTAAAGTCAAATATCTATTGAATTGAGGACGTTATCAAAAATCTGAGACACGGTTCCCTGCATGATACCATGATTGTTATTTTAAGGATAATTGTTGTAATGTATCCTTATATACAGAGTAGTGATTCAAAAATATGAAAATTATGTGCGATATTGGTTTATAGAAGACACACCAAGTACAATATTTGTTTCAAAGCACCTGCAATAGACTCTGTAAAGTGGGTTTGATAATGTATACAATTATAGTTGACTTTTTAAAACTACAAATAGTAAAACTTGATATCACCATATAGCCACTTACGCTACATTAAAGTAAGTGTATTCTTCAGATTTATATGATCAGGACAAAATAAATAGTTCGTGATTAGACTTTCTAATTTGTCTTTAGCCTGTATCTGGAGTTTACCTACAAATGACCCAAAATTTTATATGTAATATTACATTACAGGGTTAGGAAATGGTATTCCAAAGTTTGCTTGATTTATAATTTTACAAAGTCCAACATTATCAATACTGTCTTCTTTTTTATTATAATCATTTTATGAAATATTTTTTCAGTTTGTTTAATGGCACAGCTGAAGGAGTGTCGGGAGCAGTGGGCGGGGCACCAACAACCCCGCAGGGAGGTGATGGAGCTATTGAAAGAACAGTAGCAGAAGGAGAGAGAACTATTGAAGCTATGAGTGTATCATCATTCTTGTCAAATATTGGACTAGAACAACTGAGAGATATATTTGATCAAGAGCAGATAACTATGGACATTCTTGTGGAAATGGGGCACGATGAGTTGAAAGACATTGGTATAAATGCTTATGGTCATCGTCACAAAATACTGAAAGGTGTGGAGAAGCTTCTACAAGGCAAAGGTAACATAATGTGTTCTACGTGCGTAGTTAGCTCATCAACTGTAGTCGACAAATCAGGTGCTAGTGTGTTATCACCCAGAAAGTTTGTGTCTAGAAATAATCAAGCATTTAAAAGAACTTCAGTGTGATAATGATGTACATTTATATGCTGCCACAATGACAGCTCATGTTTTAATTTGTTTAATGGGGTGTGATGATTTTTGAAAGTGGGCGTAATTTGTGGGTTGTTCTTAATTTATTTATGTCATGGTGTTTCCAGCAAGCGCACTAGGTTGTCACAATTATGAAGTGGCCATGTCTCTCTGTAGATTATGAAATCAATAAAGAACAGCTTGCTCAAAGCTATTTTCCTGTCTTGATTTATTTTGTCAATGTTCCTGTAGCTTCCTGCACACTCATCTTGTCACTGTTTCATCTGTTCAATATATTAGCACAAAAAAAAACGTCAGCTCAGTATGCCAGCTTTTCCATCTGGATAATGCATTGATGCCTTTAGATTGCCTTCCAATGCAATTTTACAAATTTTCCATTCTAGTGCACTTAATCCGTTATGGGAAGTCAAATAATTAACATTGATGTCTCCATTTCAGAATGAAATACTCTCATGTGTGATTACTGGAAAGATTTATTTCTACCACTCTTCTTTAGTTCCTTTTTTCAGTAAATTCATTATCATAATTCCTTCCTGTGAATTTTCATAAATTTGCTCCTGAATTTTTACAATCGTAGATTATTTAAAGACCTGTTCTTGTTCACACTTCAGTCTGGTCTTATTAGAATTGTGTCTCAATCATAGGCAACACTGCATATCTTTCTGCTTTCATTGTTGTATATGTGAATTATGTAACATATACATGTTGTGTTATTTGTTTTACTAAGTATTGTCTACCTTTTTACTTTGTTTCTGTGTTATTATTTACTTTTATTTGTGATAAATCGTCACTTATTCCTCTTTGGTATAACATACCAATAAGTTGTATGTGTTTCTGTGTTATTTTATCATTTCACAGTATGTCTCTTTTATGTTAATATTTGTATGACTAAACATCCTATGAAATAAAAATCATCATTGCTTCATCATATCTCTATTATCATTCCATTGTGATCATTTAAACCGATCATATATGTATGCGCCTCACACCTGCAGTCATTGGAATTTCTCTTTTTATACACTATGGCCAGGGGTTTTTTTTGCATTCTGTCTCATCAGTACTGTGGACATAATGTGTACATATATAGAAAATATCCTTGTCTGTAAATTTATAATCTAATTCTCTGACTGCAAATCCATCGTATGTATTGTCTAGCACAGACTTGGAAGTTACACACTAGTTCATTGATCAAGATTTGATTCTGTATAAAAGTAGGTAGTTTTTTGTTATACCTAATAACAATGTAGGTCAAACCATGGTATTTTATATGTGAAACTATTATTTATTGAAACTTTGTTACTGGAAAATCCAATAAATGAGGTTTGTATATGGGCACTGAACAAAAATTTTAAGTATACTTTGTGTCATGTTTAGGTTTGTATGTATCATCTTTTAGTCCCATATTTAATGCTTAGTCCTATTCACCTCTTTACATCCTGTATGTATTACAGCAGTGTAGCTTTGTAGTTTTATGTTTATATTACAGTGCAACCTCTCCAGAGCAGCCCTCTTGAGCAAAAACGTCCCTCCAACAACAGCATGATTTTTTCCCACTGTATGATTTAACTATTAATTTGACCTCTCTAAAGCAACAATTGTCATCTACAACATAATTTTGCTTCTCTCTTTGGGTGTTGTTTGAAGAAGTTGCACTGTATGTGTACTGGGTGTTTAGATATATTTTTACAGCACAATGACATCCCTTTCCATAGTATTCGTAAAAGCATCTCTGCTTTAATTTCCTTATAATGACAGTTGATAGTTTTTTGTTGTACCTTCAGTTGAGAAATGAATATGTAACCTTGTACTGAAAATTAACCCTTTGGAATTTGGGATTAAACATTCTGATATTTATAGAGAAATTTAGTTTGTTTATTGCAAGAAGCAGCAGAGTATGATTTATTTTAAAAGCAAGCTTTTGTCATTTAGTTAGGTTCACATTAAAAACTTGTTTGTCTGTTTGATTTGTTGTAGAAACTGCTGGTCAGTTTTTGTGGTGTTTTAAGTGTTTCATCCCAACACTTAGTGGTAAAGATCAGGAAAGGATATCAAGCAGGGTTTTAATTGTTACTTATTTTAACATGCTGTCAGTGTATATGACATTGATTGCAGAGTTTGTGCACAAATCAGTATTTTGTATTATTTCCTTTTGATGCAAGTTTTTCTTTGGCAAGAATAATAGTTAAACCTTTTTTTTGTTATTTCTGTAATCTGTCTTATTCTTGTAACAGTGAAACATTGAATTGACTCTAAATTTCCTGTGTTGCCATCAAAGAGTCCATTTTTAAGAGGTGAATTTACTTGCGAATAAATATCTATTTGTCATATCGCACTGTTTGCTGAGGTAGTAAATCGTTCCACCTTGGACCTATAGGTGGGAACGATGATACACACACTCTTGGATGCCTCTGTTGTTGTTTCTAGATCATTCTGCCATTCTGTTCAGACCATCACTAATGGAGCATTACTACACAAACTTTAATTTGTTTAAGTTAATGGTTCTTTCATTAAGTAACCTAATGGTATTATCTTCTAGATCTGAACGAGGAATCTAACATGAAGACGCCGCGACGTGTTGTTGGTGGTGCTAGCACTTCTTTCCAGTCCAGTCAAGGTACTGTGTTGTTAGATCTCACCCCAGAGGACTCAGAGTACCAGTCCGTCGAAGAACAAATGCAGAGTACAATCAGAGAGCATAAGGATAGAGCTGGGGGTCTCTTCCAAACGTATAAAATACTTAAAGTAGGTAGATTTTTTTACATCTAGAATTGTTTTATAAATGACTTCTGTTGTTTAAAAAACTATTACTTGTATTAATCATCTTAGGTGTCTGATATCTGGATTATTTACCATGTCTTGTGTCAGTCCATTGACATATGGTAATTGTGGGAAAACCCACACAATTCATTGTACACCTAAACTGATATGTTGATTGCTATAGTCATATAGAGTGCTGATTACCACTGCCTAATAAAAAATTATGAACATTAACATGAAATTTTTTTCCCAAATGCAGGGAAAGTACATGTTTTAAGTCAGGATGTACTTTTCCTGGTTGTAGAAGTAAGGCTTCCCATTATTACAGTCTGATATTTTATACAATATTTCAGACATCTTTGTTCAATATGAGATCATTTATTACAGTTTCAAGAAGTTGTAGTATTATTTTATGTAACAAATCCATTCATCCGTATGGTGAATAAAACCCCACCAGAAAAATACATGATGAGATTCAGAACAGGAGTCGATTCTTATTCATGGCAACAATTATTTTTGATGATATTATCGTCTTTGCGATAATATCTGTAAGATGTATACATAATAATAATTGATATCTAGACTGAGCATACATTTTGAGTATTAACTTACTGCTTTTTAACATTTAAATGTTAAATGAAGAAACCTGTGTCACTAAGATAAGAATGTTAATGTGTTGTATTTTTGTATTGTTTTAGATTCAAAAAGTTCGCAATAAGAAGTTGCTAGATAAATACATGCATCGCAAGAAGGAAGTGGCTGATGAGAACCATGGTAACGATAATGAAAGATTATTATTTCATGGTTCACCGTTTCTTCAAACCATTGTTCAGAAAGGTTTTGATGAAAGACATGCTTACATTGGTGGTATGTTTGGTGCTGGTAAGTTTACACTGATTAATTATTGTTTCAATCAACAAGGAAATTACATGTCTGGTGAGCCTGTCACATAATCATTCTGATTGAAGCAAAGTCACTTAAAAATTTGAATATGGAGAATATTTAGATGCTAATTCTCTTCCTGACCTGTGTCTGAAAATCCTTGTTTTATATACAATGTTATTTAAATATGTTCCATGATTTATAATTTACCATTTTATCTTGGGATCATGGGAAGATTTTTTAAAATTCGATGATTTCAGTTTATTTTCATATTTCACATTAAAGTTCAATTTTTGGAATTGCTCTCATGCTGCTACCTTGTCATGTGATATTTTTGTAGACTGCACGTGATAAAATCTCATAAATGTCTGTCGTTAAGATGTTCAATACCACAAATTGTGGTCTCTACAGAATGTTTCAAAATGCTAGTTAAAATGAAAATGTAACCCTTGTGTATATTTAAAATAAATCCAATATTAATGCAATCTTGTCGACTTCGACCTGAAGATTTAAGCTCAAATCTGTCTGGGATTTCACTCTATGGTAACATTTCAAGACAGAACAATAATACAAGTTGACACTGTGTTCGTGATCTCGTGTGATTCAATGACTTGATCAGCAGACTGTAGTTGTTTGTGATTTTATTACAGGTATATATTTTGCGGAGAATTCTTCCAAATCTAACCAGTATGTGTATGGTATTGGTGGTGGAACTGGCTGTCCCCCACATAAAGATAGATCTTGTTATATCTGTCATAGGTAAACTACATAGTGTTGTTATATAAGTAAACTATAAGTCTTAAATTTTTATTCAGTCACAAACAATAACAAAGGATGGGGTGTAGATAAAGGTGTCAGTAAAATGTCTGACACAGATTGGCAGAGTAATTTATTCTGTATGTTCAATGGAAACAAGCTAAGCCTCATGCTGGTCTTCACCCATTTTAGCTTGTCCATACATTTGGTTTACCTGACTGCTGTTTGTTACTGGTATGATGGAAATATTGTTATCTAAGAGGATGGGTAATATGGATGTGCTGTAAGCTTAATGTGTGTTGATTCTATTGTGGAAAGAACAATTCTCTAATTAATAAACTGCTGATGTTGCTGCATTTATGTAATTGCGGGTTAAAGACAATACAGTTATATCATGTGATTTCATAAACCAGATGATGAATGGGATATTGATGTATTGTATGAAAATAGATGATTTATAAAATTTTTTTTTTTTATACTTTTTTTCTTCATTTTCAAGTATTTGTCAATACAAATGGTAATAACCTTAATGATCAATTTGAATATTTCATTTATTACCATGATAGAAGTATTCTCAGTCTACAGAATTTGATTATATCTCACTATTGTTTTGATGTAGCCATGAATCCATCACTGTTTAATGTAGTTTACTGAAACGATCATTTGTATTGTATCTTGCAGGCAGTTACTGTTATGCCGTGTTTGTTTAGGGAAATCATTTCTCCAGTTTAGTGCAATACGTATGGCTCATGCCCCTCCTGGTCATCATTCTGTGATAGGTCGACCTAGTAGTGGAGGATTATGTTACCCAGAATATGTTGTCTACAGAGGAGAGCAGGTACATTGATTTGCTGACCTTATTTTTGATGTGTGCATAAATTACGTTTCTTTAATATTTTTTTCTCTCTGGGGCTTGACATTGCACTAGCAGTTTAGGTCATTTGGCAACTTTTCCAGCTTTAATGGTGGAGGAAGACCCCAGGCGTACACCCGGTAGAACCACAGGCCTTCTGTAAGCTAGATGGACAGCTTCCTCACATGTGAAATTTGTCCTGTTACAGATGGGATTAGAACTCACAGCAGTGAGGGGCTAGTGATAGTTAGTCAGGGACCATAACCCTTCAACCACGGTGCCCCCTCATCCTTGATTATTTATTATTTGCTTTGTTTTAAGACTGTATTACCTGATGTAATTACAGTAAAGCAGGGTTAGTAAGTACCCTCATTTATTACATATATTTGCTGTATTTCAGTGTCTCCAGGAGGCTCAGTGATTTTGTTTTAGATTGGATCTATTTTTACACATTATTGTGACTAGCATTGTAACTGTGATGCCTTGAGAGCAGATGTTAGTCACTTCAGATAATTATTTCTGTTAATTCATCTGTCTTATCAGAAGGACGTTAGTTGTCTGCTCTGTACGTTGAACAGTTACCATTCTGTCAAAAGTTAATGGGTAAAATATCTCAGCTTAGTTTGATAACCAGCAATATTGCCCCAGGCTCTCTTGATTTGATTCAGCAAAAAGATGACATTGCCCATGTCTGCTCTCTAAATTGAACAGTTTCCATCTGATCTTTAGCATATATTTTTTACAAGCGTATTTTATGACAGTTTGGCACTCTCATCTTTGTATGACTGGGGTCAGATTCACTGACATAACTAAACAAATAGTGATCCATATCATATGGTTAAACATCCTGTATGTCAATATATACACTGTATTCTGTCCAAGTTATAGTTTATTCTATCTTAGCTTTCTCCCTCTCTGTTTTCATTCTAAGAACATCATTGCCTCATAGTCCATAACATTTAGATGTGTGAGTTGTTGCTTCATTGTAAATTCAATCATTTAAGTTTTAGAAAAATATTTCTGTTTTTTTTTTGCTATTTGTTTCCTTTTCTTTTTTCAGGCTTATCCAGAATATTTAGTGTCATTTCAAATAGTGAAACCTCCAGAGGGGGCTACCAGTGGGGATTCTCCTCAGACATCATAAAATGACTCAATTAACACTGCACCTGTGCCAATAATTTATGTTTAACTTATGTCTGCATATCTGTGTGTGTGTGTATGGAAAATTATCATACCAGCCTGATGCTCCCATCTGTTTGTATCAATACTTCTTTGGAATGGAGAAAAGTTTCTATGCTCGTGATTTGATGACATTATCATTTAATGTGTTTGGATTCACAAGAGTACACAGATATCAATGGTGTGTGTGTTGTTTGTGTGTGACTGCAAAAAGCGTATATTGATGACATCATCATAAGTGCACACATTTAGTCACATCAAAGACCAACATTGTGTTTGAATCAAAGAACAGTTCATATTACTAAAATCATTTTTTGACAGACTTGGTGTACAGTAATTTTCTTCAAGACTTGAATCATGTACAGAATTTGTTTGTAATATAAATCTCTGGTTCAGAACCAAAAACAAATGTGTAGATAGTTTATAAATGTCTTCCTGGAGGATTAACTGTCTGATCTACCTTAGGGTATATTTGTTTCAAATGTCTGTGGCTTTTATGAGATTCTTGTTGTTAATTTTTTTATTTCATAAATATTTGTTCATGCTTATCTGTCTGTTCTAACTCAGTGTTACACCAAGAAATGAATAAAATCTTATAAATTAACGCAAACTTTCTATTTTGATTCATTTTTGTCCTGTGGTGGAAATACTGTGATTTTTATGAACAAATTCCTGTTCGGTATAGTGGCCCTGAAATCAACTTATTAAACTCAGCTTAAACTTGGTCAATTAATCAAGTTTCTGTCCATTTTCTGGACAATGTTATTCATTTTATTTATTTAAGATCATTTCTTTTTGTTGTATTGTTTTAGAATAGTGCTTAGTTTTAACAGTGAAAATTAATTTTGTATTACCAGTAATATGTTTCATAAACCCTCACAGAATACGCAACTTATTTTCTTGCACATTATCACTGGGTCATTGACACTTCTGATGTTTTCATTTAAATTCAAGTATTACGTCTTAAAAGTTAATGGTTTGCAGAAAAGTTGGGACTGAATTGAAAGTTGGCTTTGCATTTGTCTGATTATATTTTGTTTGATATTTGATTGATTAGGTATAAAAACACCACAGCTACCATTTTGTACAACAATTTCTCTGGTTCTGGCATAAACTCCCAATTTCAGTATTTACTTTGCTTTTTCACTTGATTTCTCTCAATTGTTTTTCTTCAAGATAGTGCTTTAAGTTAACAGAATTAAAATGTAAGAGTATTGTATTTTCATTACTTCATTGTTTCAGCTTGTTTTTCACTTTTATCTTCGGTACAACATGATAGTTTTCTTTTACCATTACACCTTGTTAATATCGTTACATGATACATAATGTTAGATATGTGACATTGTCAATCATCTAATGTCATATTGTGATCTTTGCTTCTCTTGTAACATTTATCTTCACTCTCATATTGACACAGTATCAGGTCTATGTATGTACACCCTCATTCATCAGTCTGTGCTCCGCCAGTCCTGTCTGTAATGTTAACTATTATACCTCATTCAGTCTCTTATTGTCCTAGTTTTATCTTAATATTTGACATCTTTGGGGCAAGTTTGTAAGTTTCTCCTGTCAAATACAAATGTTTGTATCTTAAGTTTTGCTGTACAATATGATTGTAGTCCCAGTTTCATGTTGTCTATTATGTTTATTTAAATCAATGAAGCACTAAATTTACTGGATGAAATACTCACAGTTGAGGAAACTTTTGTGTTAATGCAACAACATTTCAATGACAATTTCTGACATTTTTGTCCTGAAAAAGACATCTTTCATTTTTTCAGCATTAATTCTTTTCCAGTATGCAAATGAAACAACTGAAATTGTCCTTAAGTGACTTGTTTGGTAGGGAAAGTCTTGAAATCATTGACATGGAACAGTCAGTTTAACATAACCATACATCAAATGTGTATCTTGTTTTGTTCCATTTGTCTTTGTATTACATACATGTAGTTTTCTTGCAGAAAATTTTTAATAAGGCAAGTTTGATTCTTACTTTCATTTTACTAGTGAGTTCATGAACTACGTCAAGTTTAACGTCATTAATGGAGTTTTTACTTATTATATATATTTACATGAAAGCAGTAGCTCTTTCATTCACAACCAAATATATCACAGTTTTGATAGGCTTGTATTTTATTATCTGCATTAATTTCTTTGAACATTGCATTGAAATAGTTTTCAGTTTACTGATGTTAAAGTGTTTGTTTGCTAGGCGTGTTTTACTTCCTTCAAAGTTTTATTGTTTATTTATCTTGAAATCATCGGAGATATTTTAGAGCTTCTGAAGAATTCAGCAATGGAAATGTGTTACTATGGCTACAGTGCTTTTGTTCTGTGAGGGTGGTTCTCATATGTTACAAGCATCTATTAGTTAGTTGATACATTTATAATGGTGTTCATTTTATGTGATTTTAAAGCTGTTACTATGGTAATGTTTTGTTGAAGCCAGATTGATTTATCAATCTTATCATGTTGCTCACTTTCTGTTTCTTGTGTTTTAATGTATATGCATGATGTACATGTTCAATTCTGCATGTTTATAGTGTCTATATAATAAAAACTATGAAAATATGTTCAATAATGTTTCTTGTTTTTGTTGTTGTTTTTTTGTGGAGAATCATAGACAGTGGTGTTGAATTTACTCATTGTTTATGCTATCACATAGTGTATTTTACTGGTCTATCTATAAACTTCAAGTTCTCAGACTGTGGTGATTTGTAAATATTTTACTTTAGGCACAGAAGAAAATAAAATCCAATACAAACTAATGTTACTGGATGGACGCCAAACAGGTAATATCAGACTTGTGCAGAAATTTACATCATTCACAACTTGAAGTTAACTTTGACTTCTCAAAGTGGCTTAACCCAAAATGCCTCCAGAACAACCGTATGACTTCACTTTTTTGGTTATACTCATGCATGTGTTTTTATTTTACCAGGGTCTGATTTCAAAAAGTTAACATAAATGAGATGAGATGATGAATTCATTTCTCTGTACTTCAGTTGAATAATCTTGGTAATGTGTTGAAGGTTTCACACCTTTATGTGAGCTCTTTTCGTAATGACCGAGGAATGTAATATGTTACTAAGCAGTGAAAAGGTTTTGTTGGAGGCTCATTGTGATGGTAATTTAACACAATAATTCATATATGAACAACAATTTTACTAATGTACAGATTGTCATCAAATTATCCTCTCAAGTTGTCTCCCTTTAGAGATATTGTCCTCACACATGTAAGGATGTATTATTCACTAGCTGTTGTAGTAATGTATTTATTCACTAGTGTTGTAAGGATTTATTTATTAACTATTTGTAGGGATGTATTAATTCACTAGTGTTGTAAGGATGTATTTATTTACTAGTTGTTGTAAGGATGTATTTATTCACTAGTTGTTGTAAGGATGTATTTATTCACTAGTTGTTGTAAGGATGTATTTATTCAGTAGTGTTGTAAGGATGTATTTATTCACTAGTTGTTGTAAGGATGTATTTATTCACTAGTGTTGTAAGGATGTATTTATTCAGTAGTGTTGTAAGGATGTATTTATTAACTAGTGTTGTAAGGATGTATTTATTCAGTAGTGTTGTAAGGATGTATTTATTAACTAGTGTTGTAAGGATGTATTTATTAACTAGTGTTGTAAGGATGTATTTATTCACTAGTGTTGTAAGGATGTATTTATTAACTAGTTGTAAGGATGTATTTATTAACTAGTGTTGTAAGGATGTATTTATTAACTAGTGTTGTAAGGATGTATTTATTAACTAGTGTTGTAAGGATGTATTTATTAACTAGTTGTAAGGATGTATTTATTCACTAGTGTTGTAAGGATGTATTTATTAACTAGTTGTAAGGATGTATTTATTCAGTAGTGTTGTAAGGATGTATTTATTCAGTAGTGTTGTAAGGATGTATTTATTCACTAGTGTTGTAAGGATGTATTTATTCACTAGTTGTTGTAAGGATGTATTTATTCACTAGTGTTGTAAGGATGTATTTATTCACTAGTTGTTGTAAGGATGTATTTATTCAGTAGTGTTGTAAGGATGTATTTATTAACTAGTTGTAAGGATGTATTTATTCAGTAGTGTTGTAAGGATGTATTTATTAACTAGTTGTAAGGATGTATTTATTCACTAGTGTTGTAAGGATGTATTTATTAACTAGTTGTAAGGATGTATTTATTAATTAGTGTTGTAGGGATGTATTTATTCAGTAGTGTTGTAAGGATGTATTTATTCACTAGTTGTTGTAAGGATGTATTTATTCACTATTTGTTGTAGGGATGTATTTATTCACTAGTGTTGTAAGGATGTATTTATTCACTATTTGTTGTAAGGATGTATTTATTAACTAGTGTTGTAAGGATGTATTTATTAACTAGTGTTGTAAGGATGTATTTATTAACTAGTGTTGTAAGGATGTATTTATTCACTAGTGTTGTAAGGATGTATTTATTAACTAGTGTTGTAAGGATGTATTTATTCACTAGTGTTGTAAGGATGTATTTATTAACTAGTTGTAAGGATGTATTTATTAACTAGTGTTGTAAGGATGTATTTATTCAGTAGTATTGTAAGGATGTATTTATTCACTAGTTGTTGTAAGGATGTATTTATTCACTATTTGTTGTAGGGATGTATTTATTCACTAGTGTTGTAAGGATGTATTTATTCACTAGTGTTGTAAGGATGTATTTATTCACTAGTGTTGTAAGGATGTATTTATTCACTAGTGTTGTTATGAAGTATTTATTCTCTAGTTGTTGTAAGGATGTATTTATTCACCAGTGTTGTTGTGATGTTGATAGCTGAACAAAATAATTCTTGTGACTGAGAGATAACAAAATCTAGGTTTTTAAGTACAATGAACTCGTGTACTATAGAGCAGATTTAAAGTCTAGACTGATATCGTCTCTAATCTGTTTTCATCATACCACAAACACTGCAGTCCTTGATTATTTCCGAGATAATTGTACTGAATTTTGTTGAATATTCGCTGTATGGAAGCACAACCTGAATTAGAAGTTTCATTCTTCTCTGTTGAACATACACAGCTTGCAGATTGAAATAATGAAATCTATTTATGATATTCGAATGTATTCTGTACTTCAAACTTACTTTTGATGCACAAACCTATTGAAATTTAACAAAACCATCGGTATATTTCATGTATTATTAGTTCTACACCCACCTTCCAATTTTCGTTTTAACCTGAAAAACGTGGTCACATGATTTCAGAGTCTATATAAAGCTAGTTGGTCTGATCACCAGATGCAGCTGAAGTGCTAAAACACTTATCTTTTTTCTCAAATTTTCATATGGTATCATGTCCCTTGTACAGTATATCACAGTGCGGTGTCATGTCACGTGTACAGTATATCACAGTGTGGTATCATGTCACATGTACAGTATATCACAGTATGGTATCATGCCACTTGTACAGTATATCACAGTGTGGTATCATGTCATGAGTACAGTATTTCACAGCGTGGTATCATGTCATGTGTACAGTATTTCACAGTATGGTATCATGTCATGTGTACAGTATATCACAGTATGGTATCATGTCACGTGTACAGTATTTCACAGCGTGGTATCATGTAATGTGTACTGTATATCACAGTATGGTGTCAGGCCAAGTGTACAGTATATCACAGCGTGGTATTAGGTCACATGTACAGCATATCACAGTGTGGTATTTGGTCACATGTAGAGCATATCATAGTGTGGTATTTGGTCACATGTAGAGCATATCATAGTGTGGTGTCTGGTCACATGTACATGACATATGTGGTGTCATGTCATGTGTACAGTATATCACAGCGTGGTATCATGTCATGTGTACAGTATTTCACAGTGTGGTATCATGTAATGTGTACTGTATATCACAGTAAGGTATCATGTCACGTGTACAGTATTTCACAGTGTGGTATCATGTAATGTGTACTGTATATCACAGTATGGTGTCAGGCCAAGTGTACAGTATATCACAGCGTGGTATTAGGTCACATGTACAGCATATCACAGTGTGGTATTTGGTCACATGTAGAGCATATCATAGTGTGGTATTTGGTCACATGTAGAGCATATCATAGTGTGGTGTCTGGTCACATGTACATGACATATGTGGTGTCATGTCATGTGTACAGTATATCACAGCGTGGTATCATGTCATGTGTACAGTATTTCACAGTGTGGTATCATGTAATGTGTACTGTATATCACAGTAAGGTATCATGTCACGTGTACAGTATTTCACAGTGTGGTATCATGTAATGTGTACTGTATATCACAGTAAGGTATCATGTCACGTGTACAGTATTTCACAGTATGGTATCATGTAATGTGTACTGTATATCACAGTATGGTGTCAGGCCAAGTGTACAGTATATCACAGTGTGGTATTATGTCATATGTACAGTATATCAGTGTAGTTGCATTATAGAAAAGTATTTGGCTGGTAATATGCTGGGAGAAACCTGCCGTGAGGTAACTGTGACATAAATCTATCTAAATACCAGAAGCCTTACAAAAATGCAAAATGCATTTCTAAAAGTAAACTGAAACTCAAAGTACATGTATTTGTCAAAAATATTTTTCAATAGAAACTTTCCATAGATAGAATAGTTTATCATTATCCCTACATTCTTATTCATTATACCTTCGGATGAAAATGTTCGGATATAAATGATATTGCACCGATGTCAGGTCCTAAAATCAAGCAACAATTTAAAGTCAATGACTTCATGATCAGATGGGAGCAATTTGTGTAATGTCACCATGATCCTCAACACGTGTTTACCGCAGGGAACAATCGAATTGTTTGAAGCTGAGCTTTTCAATAAATATTTCACGAGCCAGTGTTGTGTATATCCAATAAAGTTCCATTGATGCATTGTTGAGGTGTGACAGATATGATAAAAGTTGCCATGCTCTACTGACAGTAGTTGCAGCGATATTCACTGCACGGAAGGAATATTGACATATTGAGTTCACGTCAAACTGTGTAATATTGTCCCAATGGTACTACCACATGACGACAGGGGGCGCTTCTATGAAGCAACAAGTTGTTAAGGTAACATGTTCTGTGTGAAAACCACTAACAGTGGTAACGACCTGTCAGGAAGGCATTGTCATCAGAATGTCCACATAGTCCACATACACATAGTACACACACACACACACACGCACACGCACGCGCACACACACAGAGTTCGCATACACATAGTCCCCAACATAGTTCACATACACATAGTTCACATATACATAGTTCACATATACATAGTTCTCATATACATAGTTCTCATATACATAGATCACATATACATAGTTCACATACACATAGTTCACATATACATAGTTCACATATACATAGTTCTCGTATACATAGTTCACATATACATAGATCACATATACATAGTTCACATATACGTAGTTCACATACACGTTGTTCACATACACGTAGTTCACATACACATAGTTCACATAAACATAGTTCACATTAACTGTAGTTCACATACACATAGTTCACATACACATAGCGCACATATACATAGTTCACATGTACATAGTTCACATACACATAGTTCACATATACATAGTTCACATACACATTGTTCACATATACATAGTTCACATACACATAGTTCACACACACACATAGTTCATTTTAACTGTAGTTCACATACACATAGTTCACTTTAACTATAGTTCACATACACATAGTTCACATACACTTAGTTCACATACACATAGTTCACATACACATAGTTCACATACATATAGTCCACATACACATTGTTCACATTAACTGCAGTTCTTGGTAAATATTTTGTAGCTTTAAATAGATCGATCGTTTTTTTATAAAAATGGACAGTCATTTAAATATGTGCACGCACACAAATATGTGTCCGAGTGTCCCTAATATCCGTACAATCCAAGTAATCAATTTATTACAAATATTTCACTTTTTTATCAATTAGATCTGAAGAAATGGCGTCCAACAGCTTTAGCTTTTTAATTAATACTTCCGGACTTCTAGTGAAACACTAGAAAATGTGAATTAAAGACGACTTCTTCCCAGACTCAATATTTTACTCAAGTATTGACTGTACTTTTTTCGCAGATTGAAGCCTTTTGCACATGAACCGAAAGGTTCTGCGTGGAAAGGACTGCGTGGAATATCTTTATATTTTACGCTCACCTAGCAATGCAAGTCATTCATGTTGTGAATAACAGAACAAGTAATGAACTGAATTTGTCAGACAGATATCGTTAAACGATCTATTTTCCACAAAAAGACTGTATAACCAAAAAATTAAGTATAAAGAAACATGGAGTTTGACTGAGCTAAGTCCTACAGCTTTACATTTCCTACAGTTGACTCGAGCCAAGCATAAAAACACCCCCACGAGGTATCTCTTTAAAGCATTCAAAGCACATGGCTTTGTTTTTCTCTCTTGTTTCATAGTCGGACATTTTGGCGACTTTTACAGCTTTACTGGTAGAAGAAGACGCTCTGGTGTACACCTTGGTGGATCAACCAACCTTTCGTAAGCTATCTGGGCAGCTTCCTCACATGTGAAATTTGATAAGATTCGAACTCACAGCTAGTAATTAATAGCCTAAGACCATAACCACTCGACCACAGAAATCTCCACCTGTGATTATACTAAACATATATATTTTTTTATAGTACACATATATTTGGTATATATTTATAGTATACATATATTTGTTATATATTTATAGTAAACATATATTTGTTATATATTTATAGTAAACATATATTTGTTATATATTTATAGTAAACATATATTTGTTATATATTTATAGTACACATATATTTGTTATATATTTATAGTAAACATATATTTGCTACATATGATATGTAGAGTAGATATGTACTTGCTATAAATACATGTACATGCATGTCAGTATGATAAGACATCATAATCGATTTTAAAATGAGCTGAATGCATTTCATTCTACTCTATAATAATCTACACAAAAACTTCCACCCTGTGTTTAATAACACTGATAGAAAAATAGACAAAGTATTCTCTTGTAGATCAAAGTTTGCAAGGTTAAACATTAAAACATATAGCAAATGTTACATGTAAGCGTGCTCGGATTAATGAATTATACTGTATGAACTTTATTACGCGTATAATAAAATCATGGAAAAAAGCTAAATGTATAGAATATGGCAGACACAAACTCACTGTAAGTTTTGCATAAATTCTGGTATTGGCTGTCTGTGAATACATGACGAGGACTTTATGATTAAAATGTCCTATGGAAATAAAATTCAAAGCAAATTTCCACAGACATCAAACTGTCAAGATATATTTAAACTTATTTAAAATCAGAGTTCTGGATCTAAATTTTAGTACAGTTGACAAGGTGAGAGAACGATACTGGGAATTACCAGAGAGCCATAAATGATGGATAATATCGTCTGTCTAAAATGGGTAGATATAAGAAATTCTGTCATATAATATATTTTCATGGGAATTCCCCAGCAAGTTCCCGCATATGGCTGGCTGTCATTTCATCAGAGTAATTATCTATATATCAAATATTCAAAAGCTGGTTTTACCAACACTGTGTTAGAATATTCGCTTGGGGATCATAGTTTGTCTTGTGGCGTGCACAGTATTTCGATCATCTTTCTGTTGCCTAGCAACGGAGAATGTTATCTCATTATGCTTGTCATGCGCATGCCTTACATATTAAACTTTGGCATGGCTGGAGTTCTCCACCTCAATATACTTTATACGAATTACGAGAATTACCCTACAGTTCTGTAAACGTACTTAAAACATACGTCTGCTTATGATGACTACAACGAGCGGCATAATGCCAAATTTAATCAACTGATATGACTAGAAGCTATATTCTATATAACAAATTCACCAGAAATATTTTGCAGCGGTAAGAAGTATGGTAACTCTAGGTTCATATAGACGATATTGTTTTGTTGTTCCTAGGTAAATATAACACATATCATTCAGTAGTTGACTAGTTACAAGTTAGCATTAGAGAATGTAATTTACAAATGTAATTAAATAACTGCCGAGAACGTTTCCTGGAAATATTAATTAAAACAGAATGAACCATGGTGTAGTTATCTTACTTTTAACTAACGTTTAGAGACTGTTGTACAGTTAGGCATAATCACCCTTGTAACTTATAGTCACTGGGGTTTAACGCCGTTTTTCAACAATTTTTTCAGTTATATACGGCGACCGGTTCACCTAACCAGTTTTCCTGGACTGAATACTAACCAGCACTAACTTATCCTTCCACAAGGAGCCGACAACTTCTAAACATATGGAGGTAAATCGACATTTTTGTCAAATTTTCATAAATGGGTATGACCTCTCGCGGCCGGTATTCGAACCCGGATCTCCGGATTACAAGTCCAGCGCACTAACCACTAGACCACGGCCGCGGCCACCACCTTGGTAACTAGTCGTTTACACCCGTTTATTGTAACCAAAATCGCGTATTTCCTGTTTGTGGTTTTATTGTTGTCCCAACAACACAGGATGAATTTAATTCATCAAATTCGACTTCAGGTCGTGTGTTCGAACCGATATTGGGTACATAGGTCATCTACATATCTGTGCTGGACACGTGGCAAAAAGTTGAAAGAATTTTTTATCTAAGATTTTCTAAATAAAGTTTTGCGAATAAAAAGGTGGTCTTGCCAGTACGAGTGGTGTCTCGGACGAATTACGAAAATGAGTTTAAATTAGTTCGAAAAATGTTCTGTAACTCCGAAGACTTTATTACTTTGTACTTGCTGCAGTCACTTCGTTCATCTGGGAGCCCTTAGTTAAGTTAATAATCCATATGCATGTACATGTATAACTAAAATACAATCATTGTAATAAACGGCATGAAATCAAAAACAAATACAGGGTGTTTACACTGACTCGTATATTATTGATGACTGTGCACTTAGAAAATGTCACGTGATTTTATTCCGATTGTTGGTTTTATTTCCGCGAGTTTCAGTGATAAATAATTCTTCTTCATGATTGTTCATAATTAATGCCTTCACATTCAAATTGTTAGTCGATTAATATTCTGGGGCGCTAAGTACGCGTTTACTGAAGGAATCCTTTTTTGTGTTGTTTATTGACATTACTTCTGTAATGTACACCAGTAAGTTGACGACTTCCCGGCTTCAAACGTGTATCAGAGACGACAGAAGAATTTTTGTCACGTATATTATCGCGTGAGTTCATATTTTTATAAAGTTTACCATTTTTCGGACATTCCCCAGAATGGCGGCAAATCACAACATTATAAGATGCGTCTCGTTAATTGAATGTTTTATATAACCGTAAGATGAACTTCATCCAAAGACTGCACACAATCTAGACAAGTATTATATCAGCTTATAAAACGCTGCCAACGATAGAACATGATAATCAGTTTCATGGTGATGCTGAAATCCTTCCTTAATTACTTTTGAACCAACAATCGTTTTAATTAATATAAAATGGATGGACTTTCGAGAATTGTCGCTCAAAGTGACGACCTTCCATGAACTGAAACTGTGTATTTTTGCACACAATGTGCACTGACAATGATTTATCTGAACAAATCGATCATCCTCATTAAAAAACTAGTAAATATCACACATTGAAAAAAAAATATAGTGGATAGTGGAACATGTATGCGAACGAACGTGACGTCTTGGTTACATCTCAGCTAGAAGACCAAGCTGTCCATTCGTCTCGTGTAAGCAAACAGTGTAGAGCAATTCTGTGTCATGTTGTTTATATCTTCTTGTCACCAAACTTAATTTTGTTTGGTTACTGTGGACTGTCTTTCTGGAAACCATTAGGGATTAAAATTGATAAATACAACGTACAAAATGTAAATATTTAAATTCAATTTCCTGTTGAATTGAAATTTCCTTTTTAAGGAACTTCTCCATAATAACAGCAGTAATATCTAGACTGTGTTACAAGTCTGTAAATTTTGTGCGATAATCAACAATGATTAAATGCAGACACAGTCGGTATAATATATCACCGAATCCCGCGTTATTGATCACATTACAAGCTGTCTACGTTCGTATTTTAATACAACTGTATACATACGGTATTAAAACTCGATTTTATGTTAACTCTCAGCTTTAATTCTTCGTTAACTGAATTTTCCGTGCATAATATATAACATTTTAAGCTCTTGGAAAATTTATCTGGATATATATATATGTATAATGGTCCGACTATGTGTCCGGCGTCTCTACGAGACATGTTTTGTATTATCGTGCTTCGTTTGGAGGGGGTTTTAACACTGAGCTAATCACATGTTATAATACTTACCTAAGATATGCTTAGAAGAGTTACAATAAGGATTTTTTCGAGTCTTTTAAAGATCCCATTCAGTGTTAATTTACAGTTATCAGACATTTCTGATCTAGCTTCAATTGAAAACATTTCACAACAGTTGCATACCTTGAGCAACAAACTGGCTTTCGATTACACGCCAGGAAATGGTTGCGTCTGTAAGAAATAAAGTATTCCGAAAGCAAAAGAGAAAGGAAGAGCTTTTGGGTTCTATATTATGATTATATAACAAGTAGGCAGATGTAAGCTGTAGTATTGTTTTGTTTGTAAATGACAGATTTCTTTTAGTATGTTCAGGTTTGTATAGTTTTGCTTGGACATTGTGCTTTGCTAGAATACTTGTACAACATTGTACTTTAGTCCATTTTAATTCTTATCACTGTTACATGTACATCAGATTTCTGTATAACATTACATCTGTTTGTGGTTTACATTTATTGAAAATTATATTATACTCGTACATGTGACAACGCACATGTTTTACCAAGGCGTACTCGATTTATCGATTCATATTGCGCCCCACCTAATTAATCGCGATAGCCATGTTCTCGTCCAAAATGAGGTGAAAGGGCAAAGGTCAGCTTGCAGGCTTACAAACTTATACGCCTTTACGGTTCGTGTGTGTGTGGGGGGATTGTTACACCTCTTCACCCGGGGGTCGTGTCACTCGTTGAACGTGATTTCTGAATGACAAGGCAGGTAAGTATTACTACACAATACTGGCCTATGATCGATCCAGAGAAAGAACATCGATCTGGTGTTCATCTAGTACAGTGGTAACTCAACATTCATGTTGATCAGAGAAGATCCACGATAGTGAGCAAAACATTTGGCTTTACCTTCTCCCTTGCGTTTTTTAAACTATGGATCTTTTTATAAACTGTGGTCATACCAGCATTTCTCATTTCAATACACAAAACGTGACTGAGAATCTCCATTAATCACCGGGCGTGTGTCTGAAAACAAGCATATCGCTATTGTACCCAGTATCTTTCAGTCACATTATAATATGCTGCATGAAAACTTTAATACAAATTTCATAGAATGTATATTAATGTTCCAAACGGCTTGTACTGCGTGCAAAGTAAGTTTTTCACTAGCTAAAGTATACATAAAGTCTTTTGAAAAATGAAAGAAGACTCACACATTATGTGTCTTATATGTGCTTTTTCTTCACACATTCCACGTTTCTTCCTCGTACAAAACCCATGAAACTATATTTGCATCTATTTTCACTCTTCTCCTTATGTTGGCTGAGAAGTCCAAGTTTTTAGTCTTATTTTTTCACGTCTGTCATCAAGACTTCTAATTTATTACTCAAATTTTGCAAAAGGAACGCTCAACTGGTAATAAAATGCTCGGTGAAGTAAAAATACACTGCATCTTTCCGACTGGGTGCACGCTAACATGAGTCAACGTCTTGTTATATTGTTCATTACCGCATCAAACTTGAGCACTATGACAAGAAAATTTCTGCATTTTTTCTACAGAACATTGCCAGCGAAATGCTTGTTTTTCAGTGGCTGCAGTAGAGGATGTCCGCATGTAGAGCGGAATATGCGCGTGAGAAAGATTCGACAGAGAAAATTCGACAACAGAGCTTAGTCAAATGAATGCGATAACAATAAAAGTACCAGCTCTGTAAGCAACATCTTACCAACTTAGTACAAAAATTACCTCGTTTGTTACAGTTTTCTCAGTCTCAGGTGAAGATGAAACATTGTCTAGACATTTATTTTCATTGTATGAAAAATTAAACTAGACCGGGCCATATATCACCGCTTACTTTTTGCGCCACTTAAGGAATTAGTCCGTCTTCTTTTGCTAAGAAAACATGAAATTTTCATGGTTCGTTTTGTATTTTTTGTCATTTGTAACGAACAAGTTTCTAAAGTAGAGTAAAACTTCAGTATTAAGATCGGTATTGAGGTGTTCTCATTATTCACTTTATACAGACATGACACATACAAGTAAATACAAGACATGACACATACAAGTAAATACAAGACATGACACATACAAGTAAATACAAGACATGACACATACAAGTAAATACAAGTAAATACAAGACAGGACACATACAAGTAAATACAAGACATGACACATACAAGTAAATACAAGTCATGACACATACAAGTAAATACAAGTAAATACAAGACAGGACACATACAAGTAAATACAAGTCATGACACATACAAGTAAATACAAGACATGACACATACAAGTATATACAAGTCATGACACATACAAGTAAATACAAGTCATGACACATACAAGTAAATACAAGACAGGACACATACAAGTAAATACAAGTCATGACACATACAAGTAAATACAAGACATGACACATACAAGTAAATACAAGTCATGACACATACAAGTAAATACAAGACATGACACATACAAGTAAATACAAGTCATGACACATACAAGTATATACAAGTCATGACACATACAAGTAAATACAAGTAAATACAAGACAGGACACATACAAGTAAATACAAGACATGACACATACAAGTAAATACAAGTCATGACACATACAAGTAAATACAAGTAAATACAAGACAGGACACATACAAGTAAATACAAGTCATGACACATACAAGTAAATACAAGACATGACACATACAAGTATATACAAGTCATGACACATACAAGTAAATACAAGTCATGACACATACAAGTAAATACAAGACATGACACATACAAGTAAATACAAGACATGACACATACAAGTAAATACAAGTCATGACACATACAAGTAAATACAAGTCATGACACATACAAGTAAATACAAGACATGACACATTCAAGTAAATACAAGTCATGACACATACAAGTAAATACAAGACATGACACATACAAGTAAATACAAGTCATGAAATGCAGGTATATAAGAAAGTAATTAATTTTTTGAGTTCCAAGTCTATAAACTGATAGTAGAGATTATCTTGAACTATCATACTGGTATTATCACACTTATATATTGACATGGACATAGTTCTAAGTCCATGTACAGTTTCTAGGACTTACCTTCCTACATTATACATGTACTATCACACTTTGTCATTATTCCTACATTATACATGTACTATCACACTTTGTCATTATTCCTACATTATACATGTACTATCACACTTTGTCATTATTCCTACATTATACATGTACTATCACACTTTGTCATTATTCCTACATTATACATGTACTATCACACTTTGTCATTATTCCAAGTCCATATACTGATGCCAGGGCTAACATTCCACTATCAAATTATCACACTTTCTATAGTCATCTACCAAATTATCACACAGTAAACTATCAATTAATACTTCATTTTAGTAATTAACTGTTACAGTTAGACAAGACAGTTAATATGTGTTTACTTGTTTGGATTGGTGAAAGTTGAAAATTTGATAAGTAAGACTGGTGCTGCAGACCAATGAAAATCAATCCAGTCTGAATAAATGGAATTCACAACTTTCACTTACATAAACTTCTTTTGAGAAGCTAATTGTTCAGATGTTGTTGTTTTATGATGAATGTTTTATGATAAAAATTATCATAAGTTATTATAAAAAATTCACATTTTTATGTGTACGACAAAATGACATGAATTACATGTCAGTCTATGGTGTTTCTCACTTTATGTATGAATGTGTTGTCCTTGTTGTTTTAACCAGAATTGTTTAAACACTGAACTTATCCCAAGGACACTCATGGAAGAACCATCAGAATGGTTCTCATTCCTCCATGTGGCAAACAATGTCATCTGAATCCACTTTTACTGTTGGAATGAATTAGTTACACAAGAACCAGCGTAACAAGGATATATATACAACAGAAAGAATATAAAGTACACTCTGCCATCATTTATTCAAATATGTTACAACCATATCAAGTATCGATTTTTATTGAGCTTCAAAATGAAGATATATGAGAGACTGACTAAAATGATGAATAACAAAAAACACGAGGATTTCAAACACGATGTGTACCCACTAGTATCTAAGACAATACATCACTGAATGTGAGCATACAAAAACACAATGAAATACATTGGGTAAAACTTACACAAGCATTACATTATGCGAGGCTCCCACTTCCTGTATATATTTTATCTTGACTTTAAACATAGACAACAACACTTGGTTTGGTAGAAACAAAATTATTGGTTTAGAATGTTCACATCAACTTCATAGATGGAAATAAAAGTCACTGTTGTAGTGTAGAAAATTCTAGGAGCAATTCAATCAGAGAGAGATAAATTAATATCAAACAGCGGTCAGGTCGACTGCGTGATGGTGTTTAAATTATTCAGACCGAGACAACTGAATAACGAGATAACATGTCATACTGCAAGTTTTATACAAAACATGGTGATGATAACTGCAAAACTCACCAAACATTTTTTCTGCCTCAGAATTTAGAAATAATTAATGATCTGTTTATGCAATCAAAAACATCAAAACAGAACTACATAAATTCGTTTCCAAAAATAAAGAATTTATGAGAAATGAACATAAATATTTTTTTTTTCAAATTTGTTTTGAAAATACTATCATATACAACAATGTTGGGCACAAGATATTTCTACACATAAGATAAATCCAGTCTGACTCAAACAATAGAATGCTGGTGATATCAAAGTACCAGTACATTAGCCTTCGAGCTGGAATGATTTAAACCCAGTATTAAAATAAACAAAAAAACAAACCATGTATCAGTTCCTTAGGATAAAACAAAATAAACGGTCAATACTCAACATTTTGCAAGTTTCCATACTTTTTTTGTAACATACATATATATATATATATATATGATATATATACACAAACAATGTATTAGAGGGAACATCAAATATCCAACAGTTTAAACCACAGAATTCAAACCAGTACTATTACACAAAGATTTCATGCTGTCAATATACACAGTGCAGTACAGAAACGAGCATAATAATCAGGTAACTATGGAATGATAGTGCAAGTTCTAAGCAGCTTAAATCTCTTGTTAAGGAGAATAAATTGTGTAAAAGTAATCAGAATGAAACAAAGATTAATGTGCAGGGTTACAAAATGGCCCCTAAGCGTGATATTTTTATTTACATATAAATGCAAACAAAACAGAAGTGGTGAAATGGTGTTTCACGTAACCTTGTAATGTTACTAATACGTAGAAATATTTATACCCCTGATCCAAGACGAGCTGGTGAAATAAATGCATAATGATGAGACAGAGAGCAACATCAACTAATTACGTAGTAAGTAGGCCTCAGGGGTTCCATCATATAAATTAAAATATTTCATAAAAAAAATCAAATTAGAGAATCCACTGAGAATGTTTTAGCTACACACAAGAAAAAGTAAACGTTAGGAGATGACAGGATTGGCTGTTCTGTTATAATCAGTATCTCCTGTTTTCAGTATGATGCATAGTTCTCACCAACATTAACTCCCAGTGGACCATCGCCGTCATATTTCAAGGCTAGATATAGTAAAAATTCAACACAGTAAATAATTTTGATAAAGAGTCGACTGCCAACGACTCTTTTGTGAAATATCGACAGAGAATTTTGTAAGCTTCATTTCTCTCTTGCATTACGCTAAAAATCCAGTCTACAGCACAGTCATAGCCTGCAAAGTTAGATGGTTTTCCCTTGAGGAATGTTGACATGCAGGTACATGAATGAACACAGTCTATATATAATAAATGAACCAGTCATATAGAGATGTAAAACAATAACATCAGAATAAGCAGTTTGGAGCTCAAAGGTATAATGTGTCACAGAGATTAGCATAACTTAAAAATGACCAGATAAATTATTTGTTAATGATTTGATGATGGAAAATTCAGATGAATTTCAAAGAAAAATAAAATCATTACATGTCATTAAAACTTCTGAAAGAAACCCAACACATTTAAATCAAAATAATAAATTTGTGTTAATTAACATCTTTAATTGAGTTTTCCTTACACAACTTATAAACATATGCATATATTTTGTAGTGGGATGATAAACAAAGACGGGATATGAGGATGATTTATCATTCAGACAATAGAGACCAAACACAGAACGTCGTGTAGGCCTTCCCCAATCTACAATATTATACAGTTTCATTGATGATAGCAATTTGCAAGGTAACAACATTTGTTTTCTTCTCAAAATTACATTTATGAAACAAAAATCAAGTATAGCACAGGATAACAATTGTACACAATCAGAGTAAATGACAAACCTATTAAATTGAATCATTTCTACAAGGTTGTAACATCAACTTTTTCGTTGAGATGTGTACAAATTACTATCATGTGCTAAACAACATTTCGGAGAGTTCACTTGGATAGTTAATTCCATAAATCACATACATGTAATTCTCAAACAAATTTATGTTCATATCATACTTATAATATTGTATAACACAAAAATCTTGGAAAAATTACCAAAGTGATTAAAATAATTTTGTGACATTCAGTTGCAGACAAAGCAATGAGTTCAAAGCATTCCTTTTTTGTAAACAGGCGCTAGGTAATGCAGACCAATTATAATCTGCAAAAATAAAAAAAATCAAGAATTATTCAATGACTTTGTATACAAATAGGAAGAACTTAATAAGTCGGAATAAATTTTTTAACACAAAAAAATACGATGAGTAACACAATATTATAACTATGGTACAATAACACAGGGACAACTTACCAGGCAAATCATAACAAGGGCAGAATAAAACATTGTAGATCTACGCTCTCAGTCATAAAATATCTCAGCAAACAAATCCTTCACTGGGCAATTACATCATTCTCATTGCATTACACCTTATTTCTTGCTTATGAAAATTATGTTAATGAAAATTTTAACCTTTTCAATGTAATTCTTGACTACCTATATATACATAAATAAGACAAAAATCAATTTAAACAAAGGTTTCCAAGAAGTTCAGAACTGGTTTTTTATGTTTACAATAAAAGTAATCATGTGTATATTTTATGGTTGAGAGCACATGGTCTAATACACAGATAATTTACACATTTATCGTTTACTTAATAAAATCACGTACCAAAACGCTACAAACTTAGTATAAAATTTCAAATGTCATTTTACCTGAATTACAATTTGGTCACCGTGGCAACATGTGTAATATTATACTTACAAGAAAAACTGAGAAAAATATATTTATTCTTACATCGTTGTTGAAGCAAGACTTTCACGCAGAAAATATATATATATGTATTTTGAACTAACAGCTCTACCCAAGTAAACAAATGCCTGTAACATTAAATACAAAATTAATACAACAATAATACATATCTCCACAGAAACAAACCTGTCATAGTATATAATATATACATGTAATCATAATCAACAGTATTTACGTGACACTACCTGTTCTATGCAATCACCACTCACTCAGAAGACACACTATAACATACAATATTACGTTTATACCATACAAACTAACACCACATACAATAAAAACATTGCATCTATTTACAACAATAGTTAAAACAGAACATACTGAGACAAATGAGTCAACATGGAGTTCGTAACTCACTTCAAATGTTAATTCACCTAAATATCCATAATAAGTCGACTTGGTCACTTGCTATTCTCTAAATGCGTATATTTCACTAAAGATAGAACACACTGCTATACAAAGAATCTAAGTCAAAGGTTACATATTGAGAGGAGTTGTTGAGCCTAAATGCAGTGCTATTCGAAACCTATATAGTTGTATTATATAATTGTGTAAATTGTTTGAAAAATATGAAGACTAATCATTTCACAATCAAAATGCTGAATTTTTAATTGTATAATAATCCCAAAATTCAAAAAATGATCTTTGAGTTTGTCAACTAATCTCAAGTTATACAAGTATCAAATATTATTTTATGCCTATATAAACATCCAGCAATATTAGAATACTTGTTTTTTATGACCCTTATATACTTTGAACAGAACAACAGATCTTAATACAAAAATATTATTAACATTCCAACACAGCATTTCATGACTTTTTTCCTGAAATAGTATCTGACACTTGTATAATAATGTAAACAAAAGGTTTGCATCGTTGGCCCTTTTTTGTCTCAGTTTATGACATAAAATTATCAAAGACTTTCCACAAAATGTGATAACCGGTATTCATTATTTATTACTGCCATCAACAGACACATGGAAAACATTTTTGATAACCAAACCCTGTATGAATTTTAGAGTTTACAATATGAAACATGTCACAGAATATAAACATAGTGATCATGAAATACAGATTTTAAACTGAGACCAACACAACAAGTTTTGGTCGATGACTCCAAACAATGACACCTATCTTAATGATGCATTTTATATAGGAAAATTTCAACAGTAACAATACTACACAGCATGACAGGTATTACACATAAATGAACCAACAATGACACTGTCCTCATCTTAACACAATAAATACAACATACATCATTCTTTGACCAGTATGAAATATTTCGTCTAGTTGAGCACATACACAACACATACAAACTCATATAGTTTTCAACATCAAGTCAACATAATTGTATATAAACATATCAAGACTATTTTTCATTTTTTAAAACTATGTACAAATGAACAAATTGGTGTCCAAAAAGACACGCGCATAGAGCAGAGTTTGCGGAATTTTCAAAGTATCATTACTTCTGTCTTTATAAAGACAACACAAGAATTCAATCTAATAGACTTTCATAAGAAAACCTATTCCCTGCAGTGTCCAGCCAACAAGAACCTTCAAGATTTCACACTATCCATAAAGCCACAATGTCATGATGAACTTAGAAACAGGGGGAGTAATCCAAGTTTCCAAAAAAGGTAGAGTTGTCACCCCTGACCATGATGAATAAAAGGATGAATCAAAACACAAGATTGTTAGATGTTGGTTTCTTTGATTATTGTGGCAATGAGTGAGGGTTTATTTTTATAAAACAAGATCGTATATCCCCCACATCTCAACGCGTCGTAGAGAGATAGAGTTATGATAAATTTAATAATCACGATCATAATCCCGGTCTCGACGCATTCGTTTTCTTTGAGGTTCTTCATTGTGCCTGGAATCCTGAAAGTACATAAAAGAGTCTTTATTAGTGTAAGTTCAACATTTAAACAATGTCACCATAGAATCAACAGACTTCAAATAACACCAAAGGTTTCATAAATTTTATAACAGACAAAAACTTAGCACAACATATCAGTTCAATATTTTATCTTGAGACTTTTGAATAATCTGAACAATTTAATGATGACAAATTGTAAGTTAATCACATTAATCAAACTACTACTATATTCACGCTTCATCTTAAACTAGAAAATTTTATGTTATTTTGTAATGCTTTTTATAAATACAGTATAACGAACATACTAACATAAATATTTAATAAGAACTAGAAAGATACAAGTTCAAGGTCTTTGGAAACATGATAAAAGTTCGTAGAAGAGACACAAGAACGTCACAAAGAAGTAAGATTTGTATCGTCTTAGTGCAATTACAGAAATGTGGGAGTGTTGTATCACAAGGCAGGATGGCAGAAAGATACTAAAAGGTACTTTTATATGAAAGTAGATGATTGCGCAATAATGATACAGCAGAGAATGTGCAATAATAAAGATGTTAACAAGTAACCAGAAATAGGAATCAGTTATCACTATTATACGACAGACGATTCAGTGTTGTAACACAATAACTTACTACTGGTAATCAGTTTTAAGTTCACTATAGAGTATACCACAATGTGGTATTTTTCTAATATTATTGTTTATTGTTTTTCACTTGGGTTTAACACCGTTTTTCAACAATTTTTCAGTTATATACGGTGACCGGTTCACCTAACCAGTTTTCTTGGACTGTATACTAACCAGTACTAACATACCCTTCCACAAGGAGCCGGCAACTTCTCCACTTGTGGAGGAAAATCGACATTTTTGTCAAATTTTCATGGAAGGGTATGACCTGCCATGCCTGGGATTCGAACCCACATCTCGGGGTTACAAGTCCAGCACACTAACCACTACAGCACGTCTGCGGTACTCTAATAATATTACGCCAAAGAATACGACCAAAATAGATTGTCCGATTCCTCAGGGATGTTCTTAGTGACAAACTGTCTGGCTGATCAGTAAAATGACCATTTGTTGATTGTCTTATACTGTACGTAGTGGTCATTAATCATAGACTGACACCAGTCAATTATGCACACAGACATGGTCGTGCAGATATAATTCTGAGCAGGGAATTACTAGCAACAGTTAGTTTGAGATTTTTTGCTTTGATAATGAAGAAACTTAATCATGTATGTATCAAACAGATGCAAAAAGGGTCACTCAGAAAATGCACAATTTCCTTTCCATGAAAAAACTCTGATTAAAATTTAAATTTTGTTCTTTAAAAAATTGTGTTCATTCTTTCTGTCTAACAGACATTAGACTAACAGATATTAAACTAAGTACAATTTATTCCTTTACATAAAAAGCAGTTTTATCTCTATGAATGAAATCTTTCAAGATTTTTTAACCAAAGAAAATATTTAAATGAAATATTATGCAAAACTGAGGTACATTATTTTATGGTAACAACAACACATAGTGCTACAAAGACAGATAAAAAACACCACTGAGGTAAATAAATGAGAGCTAAGTTATTATGTCTGTGTATTGATACATATACATCATATATACAAATAATAAAATACATGTTAAGCTATAAGAGTATGTACATATTAAATGAAATCCAGAACATAAAATTCAATGTTCCTACACAAAGGTATATCACTTCAATACATAAATACATTCAACATGGCTTGCAATAAAACAATGATTATAAAAAGAAAAATTAGGGACAGTTTCACAAATCTGACTTGGCTCTGGTCATACTGACCTGACCAAACATAGTCAAAACATGCAGCTATAAAAACAGCAAACATTGACATGCAAAACATGGTCCAAACTAGGACATGACAAACAGGAACATATACAATCAATACCAAACAATTAACTAAATTGTTTCAACTATCAGACCTCAGAAATGCTCAATGAGGAATATATTTATCATTAGGAAAAAGACAGACTCACTTTCAGAAAATCACTTTTAATTCTAATAGTTTTTAATTAAATTCTATGTACTGAATGGAATTTAGTCATTCAATTAACTTTCAATTACATGTAATATCAATTACAATATGTAAGAGATGAGTTTATGCACTTCATGTGAACACATAGAACAATGACCTATCAGTAGTTAATTTATTAGTAGGAACAGAGTTATAATTAGTCATACACACCCACATGGAGCTTTACTTCTAAAACACACCAACTACAGTTAATCCCACACACCCACACTAATTAGAGACAGAATATATGAGGAGGTATTGGTGGGTGGGGTTAGAAAGTCTGATCATTTATAATCAAGACAGTACAAAATGGAAAGGGGGGACGTTTTATTTCTAACCACAAAAATCTCTCAGGAGGCATTCACACCAGCAGGAAAACACAATTACTTTTAAAGTACAAATTTAGCAAACTTTGTAGTGAATTTTTTTTCAGCACTACTACATCTTGTACACTTAATTCACTAATGGTAAGCTATGTCACCGACTTCTTCATATTGTATACAAGTCTCTGTTAATGTTTCATTGCAAGCAACATTCAAAATAGTTTTTGTTAATTCTCCAAACTGTCTAGATAACAAAAGACATGATATGTAAGTGTATCGGGTAAAATGATCCTATCCCATGAGAAGTGTGATACTTGTGTCAACGCAGCAGTTAATTTAGATATAATGAAAATTTATATGAATGAAAATGACTTCAATTATAAACTTGGGATTAGAAGTAGATGTAACTTATAAGAACAATATTTTCTAATCACATTTTCTATCCTTTCCAAGTCATATGAACACGTCCTACAGACATTAAGCAGAATTTGAATTCAGCCATAAACAAACACCACCATATTTTCTAAATCACGCTGCCGGTTCTTAGGCTAATTAGGGCCACACGAAGACACCTTAAGTAATACTTGTCTATTATAAACCCATAGAGACTACAGGGAATCTAAAATAGCCTTCTCATGAACACAGCCCCCCCCCCCCCCCGCTATAATCTATAAATCGGTTAGAACTGCCATCAACAAGACAAGTTAACAATCACGTACATATCTAGGACAATCACTGCTTCAAGTCATTACCAATATGAACATTTAACACAACATCCTAACATGATTGTATCTTAGTATTTGGAAATTATAGATGATAACTTTGTGCAAAAGTAAAAACTGGTGAATTTCAAACATGATTGATCTCAACATTGTACCATAAAGAGTCACTTAGTTGTTAGTTCAGCAAAAGGTGATAAATTTGGATAAAAATGTTCAGACAATTGAAAAAAATGAATTAACAAGAAACCTTCTACATGTCAAATGTCATTAATGATAATAAATGAATTTTATATCAAATTAAAGGCTAAAAAAACTCATTTGTGAAGAACAATTTTGTACGACATTTCCCTAATACAATGATTACCCTGGTATATCTGGAAAGGAAGAGGTCAGGTAAAAAGGTCAAGTATCTTGGTTATATTTGGCTCCCAAATCTATGATTATTAGCAAGCACATAGCATACAGAGCGCAAGTTGGATAACATACTATAATAATACTGAAATTATTTGTGTTAGAACAATGGCAGCGTACAGATTGAAACACACACAGGTTTTTGTTTACACGCATTTGGAACGATAACGTACTTCTGTAGGGTGCCCTGTGCTGTCTTGTGGTCTTTGTCATTGGTCTGCGGAGGGAAAAACAGGTGCAAAATAAGTCACAGTTTACAACATTGACAATTCAAATACTATACCAATGCTACTATAAGCTGTATAAGAAAATATAAAGTAGAAAGTTCATGCAGGACTGCCAGTGTTTCGATGTTTGATGCCTAATTAAATGTTTATACTAACTGCCAAGTATCTCTAAATAAATATAGTTTAAAAAATTTCTAAATATATATTATCAAATGATGTTTATAAATGAATATTGCAAAAAAAATTTTCAAACAAATTTTGTTCAATAATGTGACTGACATTTTTATTCCTTCCATCTTTTATTTGATAAAAAATTAAGAAAACCCTGGTAGTCCTGACATGTATAAATTGACAAAGAGTGGGTATAAAATATTGAGAATGTTCTCAAGTAAGTTATAAGAATGAAACAATTATAACCTCATGATCAGGTATAGACAGTAAACAATCCACCCTTTAAGTGGACAACATTGTTTAACATACAATAAGGATAAAGATGGTCTAGAAGAATTTAACACACCAAATTTGGTGATTTTGAATGAAATAAAATCATTGACCAGGTGTAATTCACCTGAGGTTATTTTAACACAGGACCAGTATGTCATTACAATACTCCACTGTATGTACTGGTGTGTGTATGCCTGAATGACAACAATGTTAAATATACTCAAATAACAACAAATTAGTGAAAAAGTTCTTCAATATATTGGTGAAAATTAAGTACAGTTTGAGATGATTCTGAAGTTTGTTTCACACTACTGTATTGTATACAATGATGATGAGACTTTGTTGATAATTCTGAAAGGACCCTGGCATTCTATACTGACTAGATTAAACAGCTTTGGCATTACACCCTTAAATCATGTAGCATAGGTATCACACCCATAAATGCATCATTATCCTATATTCAATATCATTAAGACAATTTTTTATCAATTTTTCTATCTTATGTCATGACTCTGTGTAAGAGTAAATTTATAGTGCTAAACAAAATGAAGAGTAAAAAAAACTAGATGAAGACCTGAAACATACAAACACAGACTTCACAAAACTAAACAACATTGAAACAATCAAGAGGTCACATGTCATCACTAATATACATGTAAGATAACCAACGAACAACATAAGAATATCGACTTTTATACAAATATCGACTTTTATACAAACTTATTACTAGCTGGTAAAAATAATGGTAAAAAGTAACCCCAAATTTCTAGTGAGTTTTAATGATAATTTGTAAGAGATGATGGTAAATAAGACTACAGACATCTTCAGCATGTTTCTATTGGCCACAATACTTGAACTAAAATAATATTAGCAAAAATCACAGACAGGTTCCCACAACACAATGTGTTTACTTTCTTTATTTTCGTAAGCAAAAAATCTGTGAGTTTCAATAAATTGTCTTCCTTCTTTATACAAAATGTAGACAACAGAAATTGTTGACAATATCTGATAACAGTACCTTTGGGCATTTGAAATTAATCAAATATTCTGAAGCAACATTACACAGTCTATAGTCTAGAGCAGTTTTTTTAATCTACTTTAATACTTCCAGTGAGCATGAATTGCCTTCATTTTTCAATGTTCATTCCTGTTTATACATTGAAATGCTAGTCAAGTCAATTTGAAGTATACATATATTTCTCTATAAAAATGAAGTAATGATTCAACAGTAAAATAAAACAACAACAACAATAATTTTTACAGGACATATTTCTGAACAAGATCTCCAGGGAAGACTCTTTTTCCATTGGAAGACAATGAATACTGAGAGCCAGTTTTGAAAAATGGTCAAATAGAAAACTGGATGTGTTTTTTTAGGATGAATAAAAGTACATGAAATTATAGACGAGATGAAGACAAAAAGAGGACAAACAATCAGATGAAGCAGAGGATATAAAAATACACAACCTGTAGAGTAAACATGTAGAGTAAACATGTAGAGTGAACATGTAGAGCTAACAGTACATTGTATTGTAATCCTAATTTTTGGGAGTCTGGAGAAACAATGCATTATCTTTTTTAGACCAAAGAAATCACCATGAAAAAGGTCTAATCATGTTTTAACATTTTTTTAACTGCTGGAATTCTTTGGCATTACTAAAGTGTCCCATGGTAAAAAAGGCATTTGAATCAAATTTTATGATTCTGAACAGAACATTATGTGGTAATACAGACTTCATCAATGTGTCATTGAGGAATGTTGACAGAAATTACGTAACGGTATTAAATCAGCTCTATCAAATGATGTATCAAATATTGCAGTGATTATATTCTACAAGACAGCCATATGATTTGATGAATAGTTAAACAATAAAAAACATTAACTTATGTTGCTGTCCTGATAAACATTATACAACAATTATTAAAATGTCATAAATTCTATTGGCAATCAAACTTACTTCAGAAATGGAGAATTTAATTTGTATACAAGTTTACACATGAGACACTGCCTGGAAATGTTTCAGGGAAAAATTGAGGAAAAATTGGAGAAATTACTATGGCAACAAGATGGAGATTCTTACAACAAGAATTTTGAGAATGTGGTTAGCTTCGTTTCTTTTTTGATAAACATTGGAAGCTCAGTTTACTGCACAAAGTTGTACACGGCAAAAACGATGTTGATAATTCAAGCCACAAATTAGAATGTTCATTTTAAAAATGATAATGAGATAAAAATCCACGTAATAACAGACAATAGCCAAGACAAGATTGACTTGCTTTTCAAGGAAAATGTTGCCCAATTAAACTGAATTCAAAAACCAAAGCAAATTTATGGAGAAAAAAATGGGAAAATACATTCAGTCATGCAAGCAAGTAAAAACAAGAAAAAAGGTAAATATTGAGATGAAATACATACAAGTTGTGAGTATATATGCAGGTCACATGCCAATAAGAATAAAAAACTGCCCATTAAAAAAGAAAAGGTAATATGTGAAAAAAAATGTATGATAAAAATGTATAAAAAAATACTAATCAAGAAATGTGGACTCACCACTCAATAGGGGGGTAATCATGGGGATGGCCTAATCAGAGTGACTGGGCTTGACACCCCTAAGGAATAAAATGGAATCATCAAAATATTTGTGAAAAATAAGCATTAGTTCTAGATCATATGATTATAAGTGAGTAAAAAAACAAGCTGGCTTCAAGCAGCTGTAATACGGACTGTGAGAATCCAAGGCATAACTTTTTAAAAAATTTGTTTTTCTATTCATTTTTACTTATGATTTACATGACAATTATTCAATGATAAACAGAGACTAACTATAATGCAATAATAACATTTAGACAATCATACTGATATATAACAAGCCTGGGGTGTTAACATTATAAATGAGCTTGATGCCTGCATGGAAAACTTACAATATATATATACCAGTAACACATTGTAAGCACACAGATAAATCTTGACCTCAGAAATCATTTTCAGACATTTTATAACCTTGAGGCAAGTTTAAATAGCTAGATAAAGTGATTTGTGCAGTAAAAAGTAATAAAAACTGGGTAAAATGGAGGCGAAATTCAATTTATACTGTAGTCTGAGATTTTTATTATTGTCCAAAGGTTTCAAAATTGTGAAGAAATGACACAAGATTCTGAGATTTTGAAGATAGTCTTACACAGTTATATCCCTGTGGAGAGACATCCAGACAGACAAACAATACAATAAACAAAGACGAAAACATTAAAAGGAACAGACAATTTGATTGGTTAGTGAAAAGGTAAGCTTGATTTTGATTGGTTAAGAAGTTAAGTAACACAAGATATAATTGGCAAGTTTTAATAAAGACAACAACACATTTTGATTGGATTGCAGAGGAGATGCTGTGACAAAGATGCGATACACCAGCGATGAGTGCACATTTATGCAATTAATACCAATTAATTTAGAAAATAGAAAAGTTACATTTTTTTACCAAATGATAAAATATATGTAAAAAAGAAACAGTGTTAGTATAACTAATGTCAGTGTAAAAAACCAGGGTCTTTCATTAAAGGCTAAAAAAATCTACCTCATCTTAAAAAAGTAAACAATGAATTTTTTATTCAGCTCAGACATTACTCTATTACCATGCACAGTGGAAAGCTCAGTTTCAGTGCAAATAAACAATTTATAGTAAAAAAATAATAAGTTCTCATAAACCTTCAAATATGTCAGTTAATACAATTGTAATATGAGAAAAAAACAAACTGACCAAGTACTTTGTATAGATATTTTCTGATAGTATCATGCATACTGAACATGCAAAATTAACAAAAAATGATTTTGTTCTGTAGAAACATGAAACTGAGCAAGTGAAATCAAATGATAGAACCAAAACAGTTAGGGATAAGGATTAGATAAAAACTAGGCTTACGGTCATAAAAAATGGATAAAAATATTATAAGAAAGAAAACAAACACAGTATTTAAAAATAGTGCATACCCATCTGATAGCCACCTTGCCCATACGCTGGAGCTGGCTGACCCGGTTGCATCTGCATGCCCCATTGGCCTTGCATCGGCATACTCCTGAAATGACACGTTTCATTATGAAACATGCATCACAAACTATTTCTCATGTGCTATTCATGTATTTTTAGGAAATTTGATCACAAAGCAAAAATAAAGTCGGTCCAAACATTGAACATCTCTGTATTTCTTATAAAAAAGAAAGTTTATCATTATTAAACATTAACACCAGAAATAAACAAAAAAGAAGAAGAATGGCAGAAATTGGCACATTTTAAGTCTGTTCAGAAAGCATGATCTATATATGTATGAGTACCAATCATTCTACTTATGTACCATATGAAAGTGGAACAATACTGAGGGGCTCCATTGTCGAGTGGTATGGTATCTGATTAGTAATCACTAGTCCCCTCAAGGACCAGCAAAAAAACATGTGAGGAAGCTGTCCAGCCGGCCAAAAGGTTGGTGGTTCAGCCCAGGTGAACGGCTGGGGTCTTCCTCCACTGTTCATGCTGGGAAAGTCACTAAATGACCATGGTTGTAGGTGCAAGATTAAACACCAAATTATCAATTTTGCATTTATCAACCCCATAAAATACATCACAAAGTATTACTGGTACCCCCTTCAAAATATGATAAAACCCAACTTTATAAATGAACCCATTAATGGTACCACCCACCTTCAAAATGATGCAACCCAAAGTTAATGTAAAACTCTTAGCTGGTACCCTTTCAAAACATGATAAAACCTACATTTTATATAAAAAACTCATTGCTGGTACCCCCCTTCCCATCCCCAAATATGATACAAACCCATACTGATATCCATATCCTCCATATCCGCCGCCACCCTGCATGTTATAACCCTGCTGTCCACCGTATCCAGGGTAATAACCACTGTATCCACCCATACTGTAGTTACCATAGCCCATGTTACCCATACCATTACCGTTAAATTGTTGTTGGGGCTGAAATTATCATAACATCAGTAAGAAATAATAACAATCAACAACAACGGTAATTATAACAACAACAATTGTAAAAAATAACTATAACAATTCTAATAATCTCGAGAACTCAACTAAATTCTAAGGTTTGGACAATTTATCTAACAAACATCTAAACTTCTATGTAAGAATGAAGTCTCTGAATACTGCAGAAGAGTTTTCAGGCAGATATCAGATACCTGTCTTATAGTACAATACAAAAGGACTGATTGACACTCCTAAGTTCTCTAATTACTGACACATGAACAACACACAAAAACAAGCAGCATTCATGGGATATTTAATATTTACAGTTCAATTTAGCACATTCTAAGAACTCATTTAGATTCAAATCCTAGAGGCGCCACTTCAGCTAATCTGATTTTCTTGCCATTGAATCAATATCTAAATTAAATTTTTACTCAATGTTTTGTTTGACAAGGATGAAGCACAGTACAAATATAAAGTCCAGGTCATATTAACATGTGCATATGGGAGTTGGTTCTGTCAGTACAATAAAATTCTCAGCTTAACAAGACTGCAGGTGATCAGCTGGTATATTGTAAGTGGATTACAATTATGTGCATCCACATGTCAGTTGATAAGTTATCATTTATCAATTAGCTCCGAATTACTTGTCATTTATAATGAACTCAACTTTCCAAATATGGTTCAATATTGAGAGTGTCAAAGAGACAACAACACTTTGAATGAAGCCACAGAAAATACAAATAGGAAAAGATTGCCAACATAAAAGTAACTTTAAGAGAACTTAAGTCTTATGTAATGCCAAATGAAGCCTACATGCCCTGTACAATCAATTAGAAAAATCATGAATAGATTCAATTTTCATCACGCACAAAACTGAACCTGACCATGATGGAAGCTACAAGCAGGTGTATAAAAATGACATGTAATCCACAATTCAGGCTAAACAAACAAGAGATTCTTCATTGTGTTTATAGTTATCACAAGACTTTTCACATGGCCTGAACTGTAATATGACCCTTAACTGTTGAACAACTAGTAAAATGACCTTAACCATCACATGACTGACACATTGGATAACAATTCCTTAAGTCACATGACCTAACTGTCACATGATTGCCATGTGACCATATATCTAAGTGATAATACTGAAAAGGTGACTTCTGCAGGGAAGTGGTTATAATCTCTGACTAATAACCGCTAGCCCTAACTAACTGTGAGTTTGATTCCCACCCAGGACCAGCAAAACAAATCTAATGGGTGGAATATGCTCAAGGTCGTTGGTGCTCCTTAGGTGTATGTCTAGGAGTCTTCCTCCATCATTATATGTAAAAGTAGCCAAATGGCCCTGACTGTTGGTGTGACATTAAACCCCAGTGAAAAAAATTACATGTAATGAATAGATAACTTACTGATTGACTGCCTACCATCTGTGGTGTAGAAGATTGGGATTGCTGGGCATCGTTGGATTCTTTCCCCCATGAACATTTCACTTGTTGTTCATTCACTACTTGACCATGAACACCACATATAGCCTGACCAGCACTTTCTTTATTAGAGAATCTGAAATTTAACATGTACAGTGAAACCTCTCTAATCCAAACATGAGGCATCCTCCTTTTATTATCACCAATCTTGTTTATTTTCACCTATTAACAAACCCAGTGTTATCACATTCTCGACTAGAAAGCCAAGTACTGAAAAACTACCAGTAAAATTTATCTGAAAATTTAACATCTGAGAGGTAAAGTGTACAGTAACTTGACTTGAAATATAAAAATGTTGTCAGGAGAATGGAAAAGGAAGGTTCCAGATTAGATAGTTTAATTTTATAACAAAAACATGGTAAAAATTTGGACCAGTAGATATGTTCAGTTTAGAGAGTTCCAGACTAGAGATGTTTAGGATTAGAAAAGATCCAAACATTGTATCACCATGACAATAGCCTGGTAAAACAAAACTTAAACAATCTTTTCATCTTCCTGCATGGAGAACATTCACCAAACTTTAACACTCAAAATTTAAACCTGAAGATCTCATGAAATAAGACAAATATAATATTTTGAGAACTAACAATAAACGGATAAGTTTACACTATTTTTGAGCCTGGTTGATAAGTAAAAGCTTTTTGTTTCACTTTTTTCAGGATTTATATAATGAGAAAATTACAGAATTTAATTGAGAAAGTAATGATAAAAAACAGAATAGAAAACAAATGTCAGTTTTAGTATGATATAAAGGGTATCATAAATTGATAGACATAATCACTTAATGTTAGCTGATAATAAATTCTGATCTCTGTCAACCAACTGAAACTCATAGCATCAAAAACAACCATCTTTAGACATGAACATATCTCTGTGAAGTTATTCTAGCATAGAATCACTCAAGAAAATCACCAAATTTTTAAGTTTCCTGCTGACACTTAAACACAATGTAAGGTGAAATGTATGAAAGGAGAAAAAGTACTGATGACCCCCGAGAGCATTACAGCTTTTAAACAGAATCAAAGTTTAATTGATAAAATATAAAACAAGCTTCTTTGTCCTCAAGAAGAATGGTAGAACAAAACAGGAGTGAATTATTCATAAAGACGGTAATGTGTTTCGGAAATGTGTTTGCCACAGAGAGACATCACAAATCAACGAAGTCATCAATCAAACAGAATATCACCTGCATAATGATATTTGTACAAATACAGCCAGACTTTATAGTAATATATTTAATTTAGGATGATCACAACACGATACAAGAGACGGAAACCAGTGTTCCAGGACACATCATTGTACTGCACTTTTATTCATGTATACTTTCGGCTAAAAATGCAAGTTTGATATCACATTCTAGTTGGTTTAATTTGATCACATTAAAGGACAAAAATTATTATTATCATACGCCAATAAATTCATTGACAAACCAACCACATTCAGCTAAACTCTCTCCTATTATACCATTTCTAAGCAGGGAGGTGTAGAATATCAAATAGGTGTTTTCAAGTCAGACACAAAAAATGCAACGCATTTAAAAACTTGCGTTTTAAATCAATTAAATAACTAATGGGAGAGGAGAACTGTTGCAGTAAAATACAGACAACAGTAAACTACTATCCTTCCTAGTTTGAGTACTCAGCAACTTCTGATATATAGTAATACACAAACATGTCAACAATATATGATTTTCACTTAAACTTAAGCCAATTTTGAGTTTTTCCAAATCTAAAACATGTCTGGTCTTGACGTTTTCAAAAAAAGTACAAGTGACAAAACAAACACCTGTAAATTAAAAATTTTATGAAAACCTACCAGTAATATAATGCACCATAAACAAATTAAAGACACAGAGACATACAGGCAGGTGTAGATAATACTATTCCTATTTAAGCTATCAATTCATGAGTGCTACATTCAACTTAAAAACAGTAAAACTGTCAGTGATCAATTTATACAACATGCAGAATTTGAAATTTGGACAAAGAATAGGAAACTATGAAAACTAGACATATCTACATATTACAATGTTCTATTTTAATACACGAGTACTTTCAATTATAACATGCGGCAGTGAGTAAATCAGACCAAATATAAAGGTTTGTAGGTGAATGGAACAACAATTCAGCAGGATTTAAAGAATTACAGCAGATAAAATGCGGTTGCCCTAGTATAAGTGTGAATTACCACCTTGTACATTACCAGCGTAAATATGAATCACATGGGCAAAGTAGTGATGTTTAGCATCATGCAAAGAAAACATGAATCTAACAGGTCAGTACAGAAAATATTTTATACAAAGCTTAGCTGTAAAACAAGTGTGACTATTGTACAGAATCTTATAGACATGTTCAAATTGTTTACCTGATGAAGGCATATCCCTTATCTTTGAATACTCGTATTTCTTGTATAGTACCATAAGAACTAAACGTTTTCCTAATGAGATCCTCTGCAAAAAAAAAAAGCACAAATAAACAATTAAAATCTAAGAGTCACATAACTTATCACATGACTGACAACAAAGATTGGTCACATGACTGATCACAAAGATTGGTCACATGACTGGTCATAAGACTGATCACAAAGATTGGTCATATATTAAGGCCATACACATTAATATTCGAGTCTCTCACCCATGCCTACTTGTTTAAAATAACCCACTTTGATATCTACAGGTCAATGTCAGACTTTGACTTCTATATGAGCTTATGACATTATAAAAATGCATATTGTATTTTAGATTTTGTACTTAATAATCTTATCAACCTATTTTTATGAGTATAATTTCTTCAAGTCTACACTATGACGGAAATAATTTAGACAAGTCAAGAGTTATGGGACTTACACAGATCAGATTAACGTGCATGAAACAGGAAGTGGAAAAGCAAAAAAAAGCCAGGCTTTTAATATCAGCAATTAAATATGGACTAAAATTACATAGTACACAGACCAGTATGTCAAAAATCAAAAACAGATTCTCTGTCATTTCTAGGTTGTGTAATTTCATCATCTCAATAGTAACATCAACTTCTTACTTTGATAGAAGAATTAAGAATTAACATCTCCGATTTCAAGATATCATATGAAATACGATTATTTAATGATGTTGAAATTCAAATAATGACAGCAACATTTGAATTCAATAAAAACAACAGAGTGATTAATTATTTCATGAAAAGTTTAAAACCTTATAGTATAAGGACATTCAAGTATTCTCCAACAAAAAATAAATTCTTGTAAGATAAGAATATGAAAATTAATTTCAACTTTATAAAGTGTAGGTCACTCATGTGGTCAGTGAAAACAATATGAGCAAATAAGAAGTTAATCATACTGATAATTATTTAAAAAGTTCTGGGGTTTAATGCTACACCAACAGACGGGTAATATCGCAACTTTTCCAGCTTCAACAATGGAGGAAGACCCTAGGCTTACATCTGGGTAGAACTATCGACATTTCATAAGCTAGCTGGACAGCTTCCACACATACAAAATTTTGTCCAGGGCAGGATTCGAACTGACAGCTGTGAGGAGCTAGTGATTACAAGTCAAAGACCATAACCACTTGAGCAAAAAGGCCCTGTCAAAAAGTTCTATTAACATAAAGGTAGTAAATTTTCATGCCAGATAAATCTGTCATTTTGCTTAGGCTGGTCTTCAGTATATCCAATTATCTGAACTCATCAGCAGTAACAGTATTAAGCAATAAAGACAGACTGGTTTAATGTGATACAGATTTCTGCAGGGGACAAACAGCAGTAAGACAATCTCGTGATGAAAACAGAAAACTGTGGTAATATAAAAAGATCCTTTAATTCTTCAATTTTATTTCAAGAATTGATTCAAGATGGCATGCAAACCTTTAAACCATCAATGTCATTGACTTTCATTTCAAATTCAATGTCAAACCTAGTTAACTTGTAGAAAGAGCCAGGAAGATATTAGATCAAGTAGAAAAAAAAATGACTGATGTCTTTAATGCCCCAGGATGTTCTATAATCAGTCTGTCAAATGATTTCCATCTCATAAAGTGTGAAATCATCCTGTAAACTTGCCTATTTACCTATCCTCGTGATTTTAAATCTAATACATAGCCATTATAGAGAACAGTGACAATATGAACTGTCATTTGTCGTAAGTTCATATGCCCCCCGGAATATTCAGTTAATTAAATGAGTAACCTACAGCTTCTGTTTTGTCAAGCTTAACTTTCTGATGAATAATGGATTTCCAGTGATTTTCAATTAATTATTTAACTTTAATATATTTGATATAAGTAAAAATCGGCCACAAACAGCTGACATAACAGAGTATGGTTTCCATTTAGCAACATTTCTACAGCATCAATATGTGTCATAACTGTATCATTAACTTATCATTAACATTAACTTACTGTACGCAGACAAAAACTTCCTGTGTCACTACAACAGAAAATTAACCTGAATGTTCATTTATTATCTTTATGCACCTTGTTTATAAAAATTTGAAGACCAGTCTGAAAGTTTCATACCATGAGTTTCATGTGCCTCATTGAAGTTTTGCACAACTTGATTACATTACAGAGTTGAACATTTGCATCAATCAGACTGTATTTATGTGTTTTCATGTTTTTATGAAAGCTTAATGAACTTATATCACGATTTCTTTCAACTTCTTAGTGAGACCTTTGTCCAAGGTCATAAAACTTGATATTTTCACAAAGATTTTCAGCAAGATCATATGACTATTGACAGGATGGGACAGTCGACAGGTCAGAGTGGAAGTTGACAGAATTGAGTAAAATATGACAGGACTGAGTGACAATAGAGAGGAATGTGTGCCAACTGACTGGATTATATGACAGTTGACAGGGATTTGTGGCAATTGACTGTTGACAGGACTCTGTGATAGTTGACAGGACTCTGTAACAGGATATGACGATTGGCAAAATTGTGTGACAGGATATGATAATTGACAGGACTGTGTGAAAGTTGACAAGAATGGTTAGGCTTTTACTGTGGTATCATTTACTTTTGCTGGAACAAATTTTTAGTGCAAACACAGAATTAACATACTAGTACTTTACCTGTTAAACCATTAATTATTCCACCACAATACACTGTACAGTTTGTAGGACTGGACTGACTCATGACTTCATCAAAGTTTAATTGTTTCACACCTAAAATAAAAACAAAAAAAAACATTGATTTAATTTTTACATTTACAAGATTTGAAGTTTTCTGTTTTAGGAAAACAAAATTCGAAAGTACCCCTACGCTATTCACATGTTATTTTCTATTTTAGTAACAAATCATGAAATCACAAAGAAGAATGTCGTGTATGTGAACAACTTCTATCATTAAAAGATGTGTCCTTGAAAAAATAAAGTAAAAAGCTTAATTTCCTATCAAGTTAAAAAAATACAAAATTGAAGTATGAAGCAAAACACCCATTATTTTTTCATTAAATATTTTTTCCTAATTTCGAAAAAAATCAAATTAATTTCATCTAAATAGCACATTATCTTAGACAGTAATGCCACTTTAATCACTATCCAGTCATTTACAATTAATTATACAGAAGACACCAATCACTGCTTGTTGTTTTTTATAATCATTGAATATCTTGGATAAATCAATGCATTCATTCAGTGAGAGAGAGAGAGAGAGAAATACTCCTTTAATTTTTCAAGCATTAAAAATTGAGAATGACAAATATGGATTTTTGAAGTCCAGAACCAAGTTAAACAACCATCCAAATTGTTGAATTTGAAATGTTGAAAACAGAATAATAATAAAATGTAAAATCCAAAATCAAATAACTTTACGAGCAGGTCAGAAAGTCCATATTATAAAACTACTAGGTACACAATAATGTTATGTAATGCTGATTTATCAAATCTAGTAAATGACTGTTTCTCAGAGGTAGAAATATACATAAAACAACATGTATGGAGAATATTCAGAAACGCACAAACATGTAATCAAGCAGATGGTAATAACGTCAATGTAATTTCAATAAGTAATTCTATGAAGCAGCCTAACCACATACAAGAATCTAAAAGCTTATAATTCAGAAATTGAAAAGCATGCATTTGAAATTAAATACAAAAAAAGAATAATAAACAAAACCATCCATAAAAGATAGACATATCCTGAAGGTGCTTTATCTAAAATGATAAAATGAACTTTACATTAAGACATCTCTGAACGTCAAAGTCGGGAAGCTTAACATGAAGAGAATATACACACAATGTAACTTATAGATTTTCTGTACATTTTAATCATACAGGCTTAAGTTACTCTGTTCTTCGGGTCAATCAGATCACAGAAAGAAACACTCAACTAACAGGCTGATGTTATCAAACAAAATTCAATTTAACTCCAGATATCAGAAGACATGTTTTTAAAATAAATCAATTTCCAAAAACAAATGTAAAGGAAAAGTCCAAAAATCAAGTTTGTGGTGTTATTTAATTGTGGAGGGATACAATGATGTATCAAATGGAGGGACACGATGATGTATCAAATGGAGGGATACAATGATGTATCAAATGGAGGGACACAATGATGTATCAAATGGAGGGATACAATGATGTATCAAATGGAGGGACAAAATGATGTATCAAATGGAGGGACACAATGATGATGTATCAAATGGAGGGACACAATGATGATGTATCAAATGGAGGGACAAAATGATGTATCAAATGGAGGGACACAATGATGATGTATCAAATGGAGGGACACAATGATGATGTATCAAAAGGCGTACAATCACAAGATCATCTTGTGTAAATTAAACAAGCAATCACCCTGTATTGTATCATATTGTACTGTACTGTACATTCTCAGAAGTGGCTCCAATACATTCCATACAATTCAATACCAAAGACATCATGTACAAGACATGAAGATAGTGGGAGAAAGATAACTGTAAGCAAATATCACTGAAATAAGATTGTTCCCAAGAAAAATTATGTAATTTTGTAAGTACTCACACATATCTAACATCTATTTGTGAAGTCTTTGACCAAATGGAAAAAATGCAATACTATCAAGTGATGTTTTTATATTACAATATTTTATAACCAGGAATAACCATTAGGGATTTATATAAAAAGACGTACCACTATTTACAATATAACACAATACCCTGAAAGAATTATGACCAGAGTCTCTAGACAATAGAAAATGATGACCGTTCAAATTCAAACATTGCAATATCTTCAAAATCCCAGAAAGTACAAAGAATCTAAAATGGATTATTACATGAATCCTAAAAAAATATCAACTGTGAATAACCCGATATTTCAGTCTGTCTGGAATCTTTGAGAACAAAAGGTTATAGACAATTGAGCATTAGATCAAATAATCACATGGGGAATGACCAGTCCACTGATAGATGATTTCAAGGAGTAGACTGGCCAATGAGTGTTCTACTGAACAGATAAATTGTACAGATATCAAATTACAGGGCCTGTTTCATCCTACAAATATACAACACATGAGGGTATTCACAGAATTAAAGTGTTGCACTGAACAAATCAGTAAAATCCATACTTAATTTTACTGAGATTTAATTTTGCACCAACAGCCAGGGCCATTAGGTGACTTCCTAGCTTTAATGGCAAAGGATGACTCCAGGCATACACCTGGGTAGAACCACCAACCTTCCATAAGCTAGCTAATTAATTTCCTTTTGAAATTTCAAGTACCATATTGTCAGTTCATAAAACAGCTACAAATCATGAATAACACTGAGTCCTTCTTTTAACAAGTTTTCAGCATAACAAAATGTGAACCCCCTTATTTGTTAGACTATGTTAGTCTGTTTATGATACAAAATGCATCTAAAACTAAATTTGCAGAATTTTACAGCAAAACATCAGTTTTAATTCAGGGGAAAGTGGCCTGTTCAAACAGCCAGAAAACATCAGAGAGGTTTGCAATTTGCATGTCTCTGATGTAATAACGCTTCCCGATCTGCAAACCAAAAACGAGTTTCAACCACTGGTCTTGTTAAAACATTGACGTTTTTATATTCTGGAACTCACAGGAGATTATAGAGTAATAGATTGAACCCTTTTCTTGTAGAAAAAAGAAACATAAAATGGTCGTCAGGGCATACACATAGAAAGTCTTAAAGTGGGTTGAAAATACAATCAACTGAGCATGTTTTGGTCCCAACATACATACAGCCAAACCTGTGAACAAAGGCCACCCTTAGGAAAGACAAAATGTCGCCTTTATTGACAGATTGCCTTTATTTAGAGGAATTGTTCTAAATAATCAGTGACAGTTTTCAAAGAATGGCCTTTATTCACAGGGTGGTCTTCATTCAGAGGTGGCTGATATATATACATATATACTGTAGTGTTAAATATTTCAATAATGTCTATTTTGTATTATTAAACAATTAACTAAAGACTTGGTTTCATGGATCAAGTGATGCAGACATGACGAGCCTCATTAATATAGAAACAATACTGATGGAAGTCTGAAGTCAGTTTCATTATGTTAAAAATATTTATGCGTAAGAACATTTTGACAAGTCTGATAAAAATTCATTTTTTCTGGGACAAACAAAAAGACTGGGAGAATCTATCAACTCTGTAAGAAGCAATTGTTATATCCTGAATACATCATGGTGACCAACCCCCAACAAAGATAAGTTTACTATGGAAACTGTGCATCAAGGTCAATTATTTACTACCATAGGAAATGGAAGCAGTATGATACACAGCACAGAAGTAAGAGAAAAAAAGATGTAAAAATAGCATACAAACACTACACCAAATATGGAAAATCTAATTTTAAATAATGGTGTCTCACACTGACTTTCTTTAGATGGCGGAGCTGGCGGCTTCCTGGTAGCCCAGTTCGTTCTGATTGGTCGGCTACCTAACCACTGACCATTCATACTAGATATGGCTGTCTCAGCATCCTGCAATAGAAAATACGACTTTATCATGAGACAGCAGCAAAACAATGGTATTCTGAATCTAGGTTTAAAACAATAGCATTCTGAATCTAGGTTTAAAATGTCTACAAATCACTTTCTGAATTTGAAAACAGAAATTCTATGTCAAATCTTTGAAAAATCTCTGAAAATCAGAAAAAGATTAAAAACAAATGCTTGGTGATGTCTTGTATTTTCTACAACTTTGCAAATATCTCACCTCTGTTAGGAGTTCTACAAGTTACTAAAGGTGGAATGACACAAGACCTAAAGGAATTATATAAAGACTTATGTAAAAGTCGTAGAAAAGGTCTCATAAGGCGTAAGTATTGTACTTTGTTAATCAAGCACAGGTTTTTCTACATTTTAGAAGTACTTAAAAGAATTACATGATTTTTTTAAATGCATAAAATAAGATTTTAATTAACAACCTGGAGATGATCAGAGTGCTAGGAAACATTTGTGATCATTGTTTTCAGAATAATAACTTTCTGAAATAACCACATCAAGTCCATTCTCTTAAAAAACAGTAAATTGAGACCACTATCACAGTAATTACAGTTAGAAGACTGGTTTGTTGAGGGTACACAATATACACCAACAAAATTCCTTTAAATGAAGCCACATCACAGAGTGATTGTGTTGAATTAGTTGATTATTCACCAGATAGTTCCAATAAGTGGTTAAAGATGTAATATCATTAGATGTCAAAGAAATATGTCTGATATCAAAGTTTGTGTTTGCGTCTGTCACCGTGTCCTAGCCAAGTAATTATATTTATGACATTCATTTTGCTTGGAGACAAAGAATTTAACGAAGAAAAACCAAGATTAATATCAACACGACAACTTTAAAGAACGACACAGCAAACTGACTGGGTTTCGACAGGAGACATAATCAGTGATAGATTAACATTGAAACTGGGGTAATTTTCTATAAAAAACTTAATTGAAAAGGCAACATGGAGGAAGAAACACAGCACATCAATCATTACCAGTTAAAACAAGTTGATGAAACTTTTCCATTTTAATGACAATATGATGTGTTAGCTAGAACCCAACTGATCAACGAAACAGTGATCAAATGAATACTGTTACAATAACTGGGGGTGTGTAACACTGATAGCATTCCATTACATGCAAAACGAGGGACCTTTCGTCTCAAAGGTTCATCTACAGCAACAAAATCCAACCATGGCACCAAGTCCATGGGAAAAAACAATAAAAACTAGCCAAAAAACAGAGTTTATCTGTGAACAATCCAATTCTGCTTTTGTTTAGAATTAAAATATACAACAAATAATCTATTAAATATGTTCTTACACAAGAATGTGCCTTATATTTATAGTAATAATCAACACATGTAACATGTTTTCTGGTGTTTCTTCTATTTTGGCTGATAATTTAGATTGTATATTATTTAAGAAACCCTTTTTTAACAGGAATTCTGACAAATGATTACAAACATACACTTAAGATCATAATGCATAACAAATTAAAAATAAACGCAATGTCCAATATCTAATATGAATTTTTCATACATCTAATTATTTCAATCTTGACTTCAGTCAAGTTTATGCTAACTGGGAGCCATTGTACATTAAAGACAACAGTATAATAAGGTTCATGTTTGGTTTAAAATATCAGCTGATATCAGCTGAATACAAAAGAAGAGATCTGAGTATGGAAATTAATCTTGTGAAACCACCATCCCATCATGAACAGATCCTGCGGAAAAGTCTAGCGATGCAATCTTTTTTGATTTTATCAAATTACAATACAATATCATCAACAAATACTAATCTAAAAAAGACTTGAAGAAGTTCATCATATATATGACAGTAAATATGATCACTGAGATTAAAATCTCGGAAATTTCATTCTTTAAATTAGGTTACCTAGCGACTAAACCAATCCAGACAATTTTTTAAAATCAGTAGTCTAAAAACGATTATTACGTTAACAGCAGCATAAAATCAGGGTTGTTCATAAACATTTCATGGTGACAGCAAAAGTTGGAGGCAAAAATCAATATCTACAGATTCCCTATAGCCATCCATAGAATATGTATTAATTGCAAATATTACAAATAAATTAAACTGTTAATTGAAAATTTATAATACACAGCAAAAAAACAGTATTGTCACGATTTTTCTTTAAAATTACTTGTTTTTGATCAAGATAACAGCACATTAGCTTGTACATTGAACAATATATTCAACACAGCCACGTTTCTCCCGTTTTATTAAAACATGCTGCATCAAATTTCCTTTTTATTCTTCATCACACCAGGCTCAAATTTCTGGAAGTTCAATAGAATGAATGAAATCCAAGCAAATTAATTTCTAATTAATTTTTTTATTAATACAATACGAGCGTCTGCTAATTACAGGGGATGATGGGAAATGATGGACCTATTTCTGAGTAAGTATTGATTTTTTTTCAAACAGCAGAAAAAAAATGAACCAACTGACAGCAGCTTAAAATGATTGAACTGGATGATAAATAGGAAACAAAAGCCATATTACGAACCACAGTGTACAAATATTCAACACAAGTATTTACTTTCAAAACAATAATTCCATCATATTGAGCTATAATGCCTAACTACATGACTTTGTTAACTAAATCAATTCAATTATCCACCACACTATCATTATGTCATCAGTGTCCCAGGAAAATAGCTATCTTCCTAATTCACCCCGTATCCCGCGGCGACAAACAATTTTCTAGGGCTGCAACACACTAACGTTAGTCTCAATAATTTCTATGAAACTGCCGACTCCAGCTGACAATTCATCATAATTGATTGTTGTATGAGAATTAAATCCGCAATGCATTTGACTTTTAGAGAAATTGGATTGTTCCACAGGACCAGTTTAAGATGTCTTGTATTTTTCACTTATTAACATCACCATGGAGTAATTATCATGCAAAAAACATGACTTCAAACAAAACCAAACTTTAAATACATAAACTAAACTGTAATAAATATTTTTTTTTACAAATTTTAACTGTCTGTAATGTACTTAGAAGACAATTTTCACTAACAATGATGGTAAAGCATGTTAGTTTGAGGCATTATACCCCTAATGTTCAAAATTATTTAAAAATGGAGTACACAGATTTTGGAAACGTTTCTACTTTTTATAGGATTCCAAGATAGGAAATGATTTATTGGGATATTTTAAAAAAACAATGAAAATTCTTAGAGTTATTGTCCCTTTAAATTGTACAGAAGTCAATGGAAGAAGTCCATTTGTCAAATATTAAAGAAAAAAGATCAATTTCAATTAAAACTCATCAAAAACTCTGTATCAATCCAATTAGGAAAGAAAAATATAGATCATGGTACAATACCTGCAGAAAATAATAATTTTCTACATTTCAACAAGGGCAACAACTCTCACAAGTTTTTCAAAATGTGTCATGATGTATCTAGGGTAACTAGCAAAGGAATAATGATAATTGGGATATACAATATTTTTTATAATACTAACATTTTTGTGTAGCATTGAGCAGATACAGCAGGAAAGTATTATGAATGTAATACCTTACACAATATAAACCGTAAGAAGACTAAATAAATGTTTTTTTATCGTTGATGATTTCAGTCATACAGTTAAAAACTGGAACAGAAGTACGGAAGCAGGATGAGCACAGAATTACTACACGATATGAGGACTAACAACATTAATAGTAGAAAATACTGTAGATAATTAGATGTGCACTAGACAACATTGTAATATTTAGCTGATGCAGAAAGTTGAAAAGCTATCTGTTTGGACTAATTATATTTTGTTTGGAGAAAACAAATCACTCATACAGCAGACCAGGATTCCAGGACTCTCATATTTCACAGCATCACCTTATATCTGACCAAATTCATTGTATACGTAACAGTATCTCAACTGATTTTGAAACTACAAGGTCAGACATCACAGAGACGTACATTATGATGAAACGTGCACTTGACACACAGATCTGGCACCAAAATCCGCTATTACCAATCAAATAAGGTAATTTACAAAATACATTAATTTACTGAGAGCATATTATCAGCTAGCAAAACAATGTGAACACAAAATACATATATTTACTTCTTAGGTAATTATTAGCATAGCTTGATTTAGGAATTAATAAAGTTAGATAATTAGAACACAAATTGCTGGGCTGCTAGATGAGAGAGTGAGAATTTATCAATAGTAATCACAGCATATGAAACAAAGACATCGAGATTATTGAATTTATTTAAGTGAGAAAAAAGTTATAAGTACCCCAGACAGTGAGAAATCCTAAAGAAATAAAAGTTAGCATTGGAGACTCTATTTTCTACATAGGAATGTATGTATATATCAAAATGTAATAGTGGTACACACTCAGGACTTGGCATCCTGTAAATCAGACATGTTTTATATTAAGTACCATGTAATGCAGCACATAATCGTTCTATACTGTGGTAATTTAAGTAGGGAACTTCTTAATATGAGATTCTGTACCCAAAGTAAATTTTTCTGTCCATATATGGTAAAACTAAAACAAACTTTATGTCATAAACAGTCCAGTCCAAATCCTATCTTTGATTGTAAAAGGGAATGTAACCTTCATCATATTAATTGTTTCCACAGTAACAAGTAGCCATAGTAACAAGTAACCACAGTAACAAGTAACCATAGTAACAAGGATCTAAAGTTACAGAGCACTGAGATCATTCTATAAACTTGGGGTTCTGCAGATTGGTCTGTTTTGTGTCTAAACATGGACAAAGTGCAAGGCATCATTTTGAGACAAGACATCAAATAGGTATGTTCCATAGCCTACAGCCAATGTCTATAAATATTTAAAAAAGTTTAAATCGTCTATGAGACAAACTTTAAATTTGATTGCAATACTAGTACAAAAACTATAGAGAAATAGTTTCCTTAATGTATTTGCAACTGACTGTTCAAAGGAGGTACCCTCAGGGAGACAGTACCTTGTCCTCCATTTTTTGTAAGGTCCTACGTGCAGGGTGAGTTTTGGGTTTGGGGATTTAGGGGAGGGAAGTACTTTGAGGAAAATGGTGTGTTTTGTGTGTTTTTTAAAATCCTTTTCTTTCTCTATATTCTGTATATATGTCCATCAACACAAAACAATGTTAATTTCTGATTTCAATTGTTTGTAATCTAATACTTCTCTGGGCCAATTCTAAAATAAACATAATCACATTGTACCAATCTTAATCCAGAAGTAGTTCTTTCAGAATGGCAATACACACAGAAAACTAGGCAAATCTTCCCTTAAACCATGAACTAATACATCACAGATATGTAATCAAATTTTCATTTATGTTAACAGACACCATTTCCTGCAACATTTAAAGTAATTAAAACAAGCAAATTAAGTTTTTTAGGGTCTAAAACACTGCTAAGAATGTAAGATTGTGTGAGAAGTCTGGGCTGATATTTCCAATACATAACCAGCCATGTTTTGATATGTTCACGCTACAAAATACTGGGTTTGTATCAATAGGTAATACATCATGGGGGGTTGATTTCATTAGTTGAATCAAATATTGTACCATCCCTTCTCGACAATAGACATAAACAAAATTAATACAGGAACAAGTTTTATGTCAACCATTTTATTTGATGGAAATTCAATCTTTAAAACAACATTGCTGTATTATTTTTGGAAAACCATAAACACAGCATAAAAGCCATTGTTTATATGTATGGAGGACATTCCTAACAACAAGCACAGTGTAGTATTATAATCAACATGAACATTCTGATACATGACTAGCATTCTCGAATAATAATAGCATACAAGCATTCATCATTTCATTATAAACAGCAGCATGTTTGAAATCAATAAATAGAAGCCCAAGGGCAACATATGGAGCCTAAAAATATCAAGAGATGAAGTCTGCTGTTATCAGGAGGTGAAGCCCGCTGTTATCAGGAGGTGAAGCCTGCTGTTATCAGGAGGTGAAAAAGTTGCATTAAAATGATCCAGAGACTGTTTTAGAACAAATGTTGACATTTGACCTTAAAGTGTGACCTTGACCTTTGAGCTAAGGCGGGACACACTGGTTAGGGGTTAGGGTCTTATTATAGAGAACATTTCAGCTCACAGCAAGTGGCCTAAGCAAATCTTAATCCATCAAAAGCTGATGGTAACACTGAATTCAATTCTTGGGATATATGGATCTGACTTTAATTCATGAAAATGACCAACGTTATATGCATGATTATGATATTTAATCTCTTAAAATGAATGAAAAAAAATATATACGTCTATAGCCAATAGAACACAAACAAATATCATGTTTTCAGCTATTACAGGACAGGACAGCTTGTATTATTATTTTTATTACAATGAGAGGTTGATAAATAATGTTGAAAAAATAATCTTTGAGATGTTTGAGACACTTTTAAGACTAAGTAGGTTCATTCTGCAGTTGTGAATGCTTACTTCAAATTAACCAATCATGTAGCAGCGATCCAAGCTCCTAGCTAAGTTTTAATACAGAGTCCTGTTAAATGTTTACATAAACATTTGGGTAAGTGTGTGATATGAAGGGAAGACATTAGCTCATCTCAAAGTAAATGACTTACCTGCTTATTGACAAATGACACAAATCCATATCCCTTGGACTTCAAAGACTGTGGATCACGTATAATCTTACAATCACTGAAAATATACAAAACAAACAAAATGCTTAGTCATTGTATTTAAATCATACATGTTTCTAACCATACTGTATGAACTCGTGATAGACTGATATTTTCAGCATTCAATCTATCACAGACTCGTCTCTATGGTAACTTATTTCATTCCAAAAACCACACACTGAAAATGACTTCACTTAGAAGACTACAACCATAATTACATCCAGCTTTTTTGTCTTACAGCATATCTACCCTCCTCGGCCTCATATTTATACATATTATTTATCTGTCTATAGTCAAATGTTCTCAATATATAATATTTAAACGTTATGATAGGTCAACTGATTGGAGAGATTCTCACTCTTAAAACCCAAACAACCATTAGATTTCTCTCCCAAGGCACCAATCAGATCAAATTTTGTGAATTTCTCCTCAAATGGTGCCTGATAAAATCACTTGTGAGAACCGTGAGATCAATCAAAGAACAAAAAAAACATGACTGTTCGCTATAGCGGCCTAATAAATCATAGCTAGTTTGAAGCTGTGAAACCATATATTTTCCATTTTCTAAAATTCCACAGGGAATTTAAAAACCATTTTGATTTGACACCCATCAATACTAGAATTGTCTTTGTGTTTATGTATCCATGGAGATTTGGTTTCAACAAATACTAGCTGTCATCTCATTGTTGAAAGCGATGACTTGTCGAGTCAAAGATGACTTAAATTGTCCTAAAATTGTTGGTAAATTACTGGAGCATATACGGTGATAAAGATGACAATCAGACGAAAACAAATGGCACTGGCGACATTTTCTTATTCTCAGAGTACAGAGAATCCTTATTCTTGTGCACAGACTAAGACTTTATGCATCTAATCAAAGTTTTTTAAACTAATAAAAATATTCCATATAATTGATAGCAGGAGAATTTCCAAAGACAGAGGAGGACATTTTTTCGATATTTTGAAGCAGAGTTTTATACATGTAAGACACTAAAACCTCAGAATATTCTCCAGTCTCCATTCTACATACACACATCAGGAAGATAAGAACCAATAGAGAGCATCACAAGCTATCATACAGGGATGTGACCACGGCTTGATCAGTTAACTTGACCTCAATAACCAATATCTAATATGTTAATTCCTCATTAGTTATGTCCGATAGAAGTTAAATGAATACACAAGCTTCATTTAAATTTTATGTATCTGAACCATTACTGAGGACTGTGCATACATCAGTATTATCAATAAAATAAGAGAATCAAGAAAATTGGATACCCATCTTGATAAGAAATAACAATAAGCTTACAGAAATTCACCTAAAGATTTGAAGCAGTTTTAATTATACTTGATACTATTTGCCAAGCTGGTAAAATTAACATAACCAGCATAAACAAATGAGTGAAGATTTATCAGCAAAAATACCATGAACCATGCATATGATAGAGTCTCGTAACAATCCCAAATTAATCAAGTACTTTTAACCAGCAAACAATCATACTACACTACACACATATTGTGAGGACCAAAATATGACTGTTTTGTTTCTCACCAATTAATTATAATGAAGAGTTATTTCAACGAAATTTAACGAAAAACAAAATGACATTTGCACTACTCAATAAGAATGGTACCATTGAACATATGGTTACCATCTAGTTTTAAGTCTACATTCAGTGAATAATCAGAGACTGCTCAGTCACGTCATGAAGTTACCAAGAGACCCGGAGACATGAATGAGACGATACAACATGTGGGACCTCAGTAAGGAGTCTCCATAGTGCTTCATTAAATCTGCCTCTTTCAGTATGAAGATCAAACACATGACTCAGACAAATAATTACAAGTAAAAGTTGCCGTGTCATACACATCAAAAACCTGAGAGGATAATAAATAGAATGAAAGGTCAACCTTTCTACATTGGATTCATACTGGCATTCTACTTCAGCCCATGGTAAACCTGGCAAATGAAAAAATAAGTATTCTTTAAAGAACTGTACAGTATTGATCACAATGGAATGTAACAAAATTAAGGAACAAACTTAAATCACAGCAACAATGAACTTTAAAAGTTAAAAAATTCTTATAAGTTTTGATATTTTGACTGTATAAAAACAAACACGCAGGTTTCCCAGAGTCCAATTCAGACACGCATGTATGTCACTTATACAGTACTGGTTTGTTCTCCAATTCAACATACATGTATACATTATTGTTTTTATACAAAAGAAAGCACTTAACGTATAAACAATGGATAAACAATATATGATTAAAGTTCAACCTTTCCCGGTTTGGTACCAAGAGTGAACTGTACACTTCTGAGGCACCTGAGAAAATGAAAAAATCAAAGATGTTTTAACTAAATTGATAGTGATAAAAATAAAAATATATGACAACAAATATTATCAAGAGAGAAAAAAATGAAGATCTATTCAATAATAAATATCGCCATTGTTTCATTCTATAATGAGAAACAATTCTTCTTGGTATGAAACACAGATTAATTAAAAAAGATATGAAAATCTCATAAAAAACTTGGATTCAATTAACTGTCAACTGTCACTGAAAGTTAGAAATAGCAAAAGAAAGAAATAGCTTTTTTATAATTTTTTACTATGAAATGATAAGAGAAATCTGAGAGGTTATCCAAGATATCTGGTACTCATATACCCTGGTCACACGGCTAGTGATCAACATCAATCAGTAATGTTGTCATTCCTTTCATCTGATTTTACTGTTTTTTTACATTAAAAGAATAAAAATTATGGTTTGTCCACAATGGAGTGAAATACTTGAATATTAGTAAATGCATTAGGTTGAATTGTTGTATTCATGTCTTTGATGCTGAGAAATTACTTCAATGGGCCAAGAATCAGGTACACGAACATCAGTACATGGACAGGCGTGACCCTAGATAAAACTCAGAATGACGAGTTTGTAACCACGGCTACAACAAGAATCAAGTCTGATCCTGAAACACCAGGTTGCCAGAAGAATAATGGTGTACCCAGAACACAAAGCTGTACCTAGACCCAAGACATAGTCTGGTAACCAGGCTTTGCCTAGAACCAGCACTGAACTCGTCTTCACAGCAGTTTCAGGTAACCAGACTGAAGACTCAGCTGGGAACCAAAGTTGCCCCTAGATGTACCAAATGCTCTTCTCATCTCAATATTCTGTTTTCTTCGACATATTAAAATTCTCACACGGAACACAAGCATGAAAACAAGAAACCATCAATTTCATAATCATCCATAAATACAACAGAACAGTCATTAATTAAAACTTCTACCATAAACAAAAGCAATGAATATGGTCATACATCACTGTACTGACTGTAAACTATCATATGTTTCCCTCTAAATTATCCAACAACTTCTGAAGCATGTTCACCACCTAGGCAACTTAACTTGGAGGAACAATTAATTGGAAATGTGATACAATTTCCGTCATACATTTTCTCCCACCTAAAATTCATCAGGAATCAAGATTTACATGTTTTAACTGGCTAAAAGTTATACATGTATTAATAAACTTCTAGAAACTTCAATTAAAAATACCATAAGAACACAAAGACCATTTGTTATGAAAAGATTTGTTATGAAAAAGATAACAAAACATAAGAGCATCAGTTTTGGATTGGATGTGGAATCTTGTTAAATATATAACAGCCTAGTCTTATACCTTTAAACTAGTCTTAGTGTGGTTTTTACCTTAACAATAGGGCCATCATGGCCCTGCATCGCTCACCAGAATAAATATTAATTAACTTGTTACTAAAAAGGTAATAAAGGTACACTTGTGGGCTAATAATGGGGAACAATAATAAACTTGAAAAAGGACCATCAAAGGATACTACAAAAGAATATTCGTGATGACTGAAGGATGCCACAGACCAAATTTGGTGATGATCCAACCACTGGTTCATGAAAAGAAGTCATTTTATGGTATTTTTATGTTTAGCTCTAGCAGCCCCTAATTGGGGCCAACCATTTTTATTTGAGCAAATCTGATAGAACACTACCTAAATATGCTTAAAACCAAGTTTGGTAACAATCCATCAATAGAATCTTGAGAAAAGTCATTTTAAGGTATTTCTATTTTTAGCTCCGGAGGCCCCTAAAAGGGGCCAACCATATTAATTTGTGTAAACTTGAGAAAGGACCATCTAAGGATGCAACAGACCAAGTTTGGTGATGATCCATCCATTGGTTCATGAGAAGAAGACGAGGTTTTTCTATTTTTAGCTCTAGAGGCCCCTAAAAGAGGCCAACCATTTTTATTTGAGCAAATCTGATAAAAGTCCATATAAGGATGCTAAAGACCATGTTTGGTTCATGAGAAGAAGATGATTAAAGGTTTTTCTATTTCTAGCTCTAGTGACCCCTAAAAGGGGTCAACTGGTATAATATGAGCAAATTGCACTTAGAACGTCAAAAGGCTTCTGCACAGCAAATCTGAAGTAAATCCGACCAGTAGTTTCTGAGGAGAAGACCATTGTTGACGCCAGATGACGGACGCAGGAGCATCCACCTACCCATCCAAACCGCTGACCCTGAACCTTTGGTTCTGGTGAGCTAAAAACTAGTCTTAGTGTAGTTTATACCTTAAAACTAGTCTTAGGAGTGGTACATATATGCATGAACACTTTATTTAAATCAAGCAATCAATCAATATGGAAGCTTTTTTTCAGGGACACAATTTTGAATTAATCTCAGAACAGCTTTTAACAAGTGTATAATGCCTTCATGACAACAGATTGTAGTAAACTGTATGCACAGCTCCTCTCAAGTAACTTTTCCCTATCCACCAAGTATCCATCAATGCATGGCATGTGAAATACGCCCCAGGGGTCTATATACATGGTAACATGTTGAGTAATATTTGTTTCTATTAAATAAACATAATTTCTGTCATCAACATCTGTCAGTAGACTGAAAATGCTCATGTTTTTGATGGGACACCTGTTAGGTTACATGTTGGGACACCTGTTTGGTTACATGTAAGGACACCTGTTAGGTTACATGTAAGGACACATGTTAGGTTACATGTAAGGACACCTGTTAGGTTACATGTACGTACACCTGTTAGGTTACATGTACAGACACCTGTTAGGTTACACCTGTAAGGACACCTGTTAGGTTACATGTAAGGACACCTGTTAGGTTACACCTGTAAGGACACCTGTTAGGTTACACCTGTAAGGACACCTGTTAGGTTACACCTGTAAGGACACCTGTTAGGTTACACCTGTAAGGACACCTGTTAGGTTACACCTGTAAGGACACCTGTTAGGTTACATGTAAGGACACCTGTTAGGTTACATGTACGTACACCTGTTAGGTTACATGTTGGGACACCTGTTAGGTTACATGTAAAGACACCTGTTAGGTTACATGTAGGGACACCTGTTAGGTGACATCTTAAGGTCCAGTCTAATTTTAATGATTATTAATGGTTAAACTGAAATCATACATGTATGAACACATATAAAAAACTAGTTTTTTTTTTACTTTTTTATCTGATCAATTTTGTTCTTTGGTGCATTTTACTGTTCATACCTAACATCCTTCATACTGAATACCACAGCAGCATGAGCAAAATCTACCATCTATACAAATAAACACCATCATAATGGAGAAGATTTTTTACATACTATGATTTTAATCTAGCGTGTATGACAGGAAATGACATCATTGTCTGAATAGTGCCCCAACGGAGATTTGTACAATTAGGTAATAGTTGGCTTTAAGCAGTTTTTCTGGAAACTTATTCACATTCAGGAAGAGTAATTTCCCAGCTAATACAATAAACTAACATCCAATAATATAAATGTAATATTGTATTATATTAATATAACAGTTGCTGACACCATCTCCAGTCTGAAAACTGAACATTAGATCTTATAAATGATCATGTTATGGAACCTTGTAGTACACGTTATCAGGCATGGTAAATCAAATGATGAATTCCATAGTTCAGTGACGACAGAGAAATCAACCTGTGACTGGTAATCACAAGCCCCTAACCAATGTGAGTTCGATTACCACCTGGGACCTAAGTCCACCAGTGTGGAAGCTGTCCAGCTAGCTGACCCAAGATTATTTTCAAAGAGCTGAATCAGTCACAACAATACATACATGAAGTGGCATAAACATGACAATATAAAAAATAATTACTTTAACAGAATTATGGGAAAACTAATTTCCTCGTGAAATTAATATGATGCGCAAAAATGATGTAATGAATGACATATGAAAAAACAAAACACTGCTTCATGTTTTAGAACCACATATAGACACATAGCACAAAAATCAAACATAGCAATGCTGAGACGCAGGTGTTAAATCGTTAATTGTCTGTGCCCAGTTGTATCTTCCTTCAAATACTAGCTAGTGTTATAATTCATTCAACAACACGAAGTATTGTAAATATGGCTTCAGATTCTATACTTGTAATTATTTTATAGATGAACACTTATTTTGTCTAGATTTTGATGAAAATTATTTTTAATACAAGGTGCTTTTAAATTCAATGACTACATGTGACACTAGCAAAAATATTACTGTGCAAAACTTGAAAAATTTGTATATAATGAAAAGTAATCAAGATGCAGTACCTATAAAAGGAGCCTACCTGCATTATGACAAAGAGTTAACAGAAAAATTAACAATAAGACAAAGAAGTTTGTTCAAGTTCTAGATTATTTATAGTAATATTTTATTGTACATGTATCAAGTATACCCCTCCATCAGAAGCCATAGTATCATGTGGTGGTTAAGAACTTTCTAGATGCAATATGACAATTTTATATGTTTTAATCAATAATAATAACTGATGGGGCCTCCATGGTGGAGTGCTTATAGTCTCTGACAAAAAATCACAAGCACAAATATATAACCACGAATACCAAAAATATAACCACTAGTACCAAATATAACCACTAGTACTAAATATATAACCACTAATACCAAATATAACCACTAACACCAAATATATAACCACTAATACCAAATATAACCACTAACACCAAATATAACCACTAGTACTAAATATGTAACCACTAGTACTAAATATAACCACTAATACCAAATATAACCACTAATACTAAATATATAACCACTAATACCAAATATAACCACTAACACCAAATATATAACCACTAATACCAAATATAACCACTAATACCAAATATATAACCACTAGTACTAAATATAACCACTAATACCAAATATAACCACTAATACTAAATATATAACCACTAACACCAAATATATAACCACTAATACCAAATATATAACCACTAACACCAAATATATAACCACTAATACCAAATATATAACCACTAGTACTAAATATAACCACTTATACCAAATATAACCACTAACACCAAATATATAACCACTAATACCAAATATATAACCACTAGTACTAAATATAACCACTAATACCAAATATAACCACTAATACAAAATATATAACCACTAACACCAAATATATAACCACTAATACCAAATATAACCACTAACACCAAATATATAACCACTAGTACTAAATATGTAACCACTAGTACTAAATATAACCACTAATACTAAATATATAACAACCAATACCAAATATAACCACTAGTACTAAATGTAACCACTAATACTGAATATATAATCACTAATACCAAATATAAAACCACTAGTACTAAATATAACCACTAGTACTAAATATAACCACTAGTACTAAATGTAACCACTAGTACTAAATAGGTAACCACTAGTACTAAATATAACCACTAATACTAAATATAACCACTAGTACTAAATATAACCACTAGTACTAAATAGGTAACCACTAGTACTAAATATAACCACTAGTACTAAATAGGTAACCACTAGTACTAAATATAACCACTAGTACTAAATATAACCACTAGTACTAAATATAACCACTAATACTAAATATAACCACTAATACTAAATATAAAACCACTAGTACTAAATATAACCACTAGTACTAAATATAACCACTAATACTAAATATAACCACTAATACTAAATATAACCACTAGTACTAAATGTAACCACTAGTACTAAATATAACCACTAGTACTAAATATAACCACTAATACCAAATATATAATCACTAATACCAAATATAAAACCACTAGTACTAAATATAACCACTAATACTAAATATAACCACTAGTACTAAATATAACCACTAGTACTAAATAGGTAACCACTAGTACTAAATATAACCACTAGTACTAAATAGGTAACCACTAGTACTAAATATAACCACTAATACCAAATATACCACTAGTACCAAATATAACCACTAGTACCAAATATAACCGCTAATACCAAATATAACATGTGAGGAATCTGTCCAGATAGCTTACAGACGGTGATTCTACCCAAGTGTACGCATGGGGCTCTTCCTCCACTGCTAAAGCTGAAAGTCACCTAATAACTCCAGCTGTTGGTGTGATGTTTAACCCCAGTGAAATGATAGTCATTGAAACATTAACACTATACCATATTTAAGTAGCTAGCAAATACCATAAACATACTGAGTGCTATAATTCACCATTTGTTTATACCATGCATATTTTCCTATCAGAAATGTTGAGAAGCATAATATCATGCCAAATCATTAATTCCGATGGTTCTTTATGATGAAATATTTTCCCTACTTTTTTTGGCTACATTGATGTTTGGCCATGTTTTCCCAATTTTACAAATATTGCATGCTGAAATATGCCGTCACTGCTAAGTCGAGAACGAAATTATTCCAAACAGGAGATAAACATCTGATTTCAGACAGATGAATTTTAACAAGAATATTTATGATCGTAAGTGCAAGAAATAACACTTAAGGATAATCTACGATGATTGCCGCATATTAGTACATGTAGCATCATCTTAAACACTATCGTGAGAAAAAAAGTTGAAATTAGACCCATATTTTCCATGTACTCACGGTACATACCACATAGCATACACAATTTTCCTGTGAGACTTTCAATATTGGTTGTATGCAGCAAAAACAACATATGCAGATTAAAGATAAAAACCTGATCACGCAACCAACCACTCAATATCTTACCCCAGGATATAAACCATGTTTTCTAACCAGCAAGCAAATGAACTGTATGATAATATATCATGAGGCACTTTTCTATTATTAATATGGCATCACCACATTATTTTGAAAACCAATCAATTTTCATCTCCATGCTGTCCTGCGTGCGGCTTTGCTTACACTCAGTTGTGAACAGAAACATCTAGAGGTATGGCATGGGGAAAAAATATAATGCAATCTTCATAATTGCTTGGTAATACATAGCATAGTGATATGAATTCATTGATTTGTATGGGACAGGCTGTACATCATCAGCTCCAGCCCATCATAAAGTGACTGGCTCTCATTAAAGTTTCACATCACCCAGCTACCTTATACTCTCAAACAATTGATAGCATACCCTAGGGAGGAGAAATGATTCCATATAATGCTAGAGAATCGCCACAGAATCAAATCTACAATAACTGTCTCTATTCTGAATGTTGTAATAGGTTAGTATTATACACAGGGGAAATACCAGCGTATACTACACAAACCATTTGTTTGTACATTAAATCCATGAGCAGTACTTACTGGTTACAGCTCTATGCTTGTTTTTACATAATCTACCATACAGCTCACCCAACATATTGTACATTGTACTATGTCTATACAAGGAAGGTTTAAGATAGATGACCAAGTGACTTCAATTTGTTAACTTTAACTTCATCTAAAGTTTACAACAAAAAATGTCTACTACACAATAAAAAAAATGCATTAAACCAAAACTTGCAAGAAATTTGTTTCTGAAGTATGAAAAGGGAAAATTAGGGAAAACCTCAACTTTGTCACATAAATGATGAAAAAATATAACAGTACAACAATAAAGTCATTAGTTAGTTTCATGAACAAAATTTAATACAAACTTAGTAATGCAATAACTGATTCAGGAGAAAACAGCTTTTTTCATCATTTCACAAACAACATCCAAATTACCAGACTTGAAAATGAAATATTAACATAAATAGAACATTAAATTATCATATAAATAATGCATTTCATTGCATATTGTTATAAACAATATTAATTTAATTTATTCAATTGAATAAATTAATAATTAAAGCATTCAACTAAACAAAAAATATAAACGTAGTGCATTCAATTGAATGATATTGTGAATAATACAACAATAAAACTTAATTGTATTTATCTGTGACATAGATGAAGGATAGTTTTGGTTCATCATGATAAACAAACTTTGTTATTCTATAGCTGTCAGCAAGAAATAGCCCAGCAGAAACACTAGACAAGATTAAAACAAGCTACTGGCTTCACTCGGAAGCACAAAATTCCAATAAAACACTTTGGGGTGAGTAATAATGCAGAATTAATGAGAAACAATTTCAAATTGCATTAACTGATTAGCTGACAATATTGAAATCAATAATCCATAAGTCAGAATTCAGCAGAGCAGACCAGGTACACTATGTTGTTTAGTGTAGTGGAATATTTTACACAATGTACCTAAAATAATCACAGAAAGTCAATGTGAAAAAAAAAACAATAGATGAATCAACTGCGGTACACAGTTCAGCATACTCAGTTCATACAGCGGGGAAAACATTGAAAAAAAAACACTATGACGTAAATTTCTATACAAATATTAAACAAAACAGAACAGACAAAGAAACAGAACTGGTTACCATAGTTTAAACTTGTAACTACACCAGTAAATTGTAACCATAACAGTAATGAACTCAAATCGATGAATTACAAAAATTTCAGCACATCGTACTGATAACTTGTAATCATAATGTACAGAAACAATACCAAACTGGCCTTAGAAAAAAACTACAACAAAAAACAACAACACAGTAAATTAAACTTAAAGTGACAAAGCATCACACACATACATAAGCCAACAATTAAGTCACGTTAAGAATGAGCAAGTAGAGAATTGTCTAACACATGATATTTTTGATGAAGAAATGGATGGAAAAATTAAACACCAGAGAATCATATGTCCATAAAAGCATAAATATCTGACATTACTGGAGGGTATGAATGTTCTGTACGATTCCTAGATATAATATTACAACATGGCCACATAAGCGGGGAATAATGGTGGAAAACTTGACATATAAGTCCATCATTTATTACTGTAATACTGTAACAGATCTTCAAGATTAACTAAAACATCAGTAGTTATCTAGACAGGTTACTGGTAAGGCCAAACAAAGAAATAAACTGTTTTTAAAAACATTGGAAACTTTAACATGATACTGGTGTTTGTTTAAGCCCAACACAGACTTAATTCTCAACAACAGAAACTATTTCTCAACAACAGAGTAATATGTTGATAAAATCATTTTTATATCACTGTGTTCAACATGTTTACAGCTGGGATGAGTGCAGAAAAATACAACACATGTTATAGTTTTAGTATTAAGACTTAATGCTCACAGTAAAACAGCACTTAGACATGGTTTGGCTATCTCGCATCAAAATGTAACATATATTTCATAGTGTGGCTGGATAAGGTCAATACCAATCGGAAGAAAACCTTTTTACATCAACTAACAGCATTTTAAACGTAACAAATGTGTTACTCTTCTATAATGAAGTGCATCAATCATCCATTTTTGGTCATAGCAGACGTTACAGTCTTACATTGCCATATGTGTATCTCTAATAGAAAAATTAAACATTCTACACATTGTTATGTCCTGACGTGCAGGAACACTAAGTGAACAGTATTTATCATCCCACTGTATTCTGTCTTAATAAAATGCAAGACACACCTACGGCTTTAAAAAACCTATATAACATCGAGTCTCGTACAGTGATGTCACATACACACCACCGTACTGGTACGGGAGCATAATAAAATGGTCACATGGTAATACACCTGCTTCACAATGAGACAAATGACTCATGTACTACACTGAAAACTTGACGAAATAAATAATACTTACGAAATTTCACCAAAAACTTGGAAGGCACCTTTAAGTTGATGTGTTTCAATGTCTGGACTAAGGTCACCAACAAATATGTGGAAATGCTCTGAAAAGGATGAAATCAATGAGAAATGCCTTAAAAGAATGTACTTAATAATGTTGTGTTTTACATCATAAATTTGAAGCATTTCAGTTTCCATACTGCTGAAATTTGAATCAGTACTACCATATACCCCTATCAGTACTAACACATACCCCTATCAGTACTAACACATACCCCTATCAGTACTAACACATACCTCTATCAGTACTACCATATACCCCTATCAGTACTAACACATACCTCTATCAGTACTACCATATACCCCTATCAGTACTAACACATACCTCTATCAGTACTAACACATACCTCTATCAGTACTAACACATACCTCTATCAGTACTAACACATACCCCTATCAGTACTAACACATACCTCTATCAGTACTAACACATACCTCAATCAGTACTAACACATACCTCAATCAGTACTTGTTTTGCTTTTATGTGACTTATTGTCACTGGGGTTTAACACCGTTTTTCAACAATTTTTCAGTTATATACCGCAAACGGTTCACCTAACCAGTTTTCCTGGACTATATACCAACCAGTACTAACTCACCCTTCCACAAGGAGCCGGCAATCTCTCCACCTGTAGAGGAAAATCAACATTTTTGTCAAATTTTCATAGAAGTGTATGACCTGCCGCTGCCTTCGAACCGTCAATCAGTAAAACCATATACCTCTATTAGTACTAGCATGTACTGCTATCAGTATTACCATATACCCCTATCATCACTAACACATGCATCAATCAATACTACCATATACCTCAATCAGCACTAACACATACCTCAATCAGTTCTAGCATATACCTCAATCAGTACTAGCATATACCTCTATCAGTACAACCATATACCTCTATCAGTACTAACACATACCTCTACCAGTACTACCATTACCTCAATTAGTGTTACCACGCACCTCTAAATTCCACAACTATTAACTTCCCAATGCAATGTTTAAATTAGAGAAAACAAAAGTGTAACATTGATGGTAGACAAGAGACCAGAGACAAAATTCTACTTCCTAAACCAACGTTTTTGAAGCCCTATAAGTACTGAGTAAAGAAAATTACTCAACATTCCAAATGGTGGGAAATTTTTACATCTGGTTTTTATTATTTTGTTTGATTGGACTTTTAAATATTTGTTCAATTTTGATTGGATGATCAATGCCTTTTTACTTTTTAAGTTCTCACTCTACATTTGAGGTCATCAATATGGCTGCCAAGAAATAAAAAAAAACCAGGCCGGTTTTATCACAAGTAGAATTTCTCTTCTGATGTACTTTAGTATCATTATATTGATGCAGTCAAAATTTAAAGTGATTCGTGAGACTGAATCTGCTTTACATTGTTAATTTTACAAACATCCTCACAGAATGATGCTTTGTGATACTCAATATAGTGCTAGTTTACATGTTTTTATACAAGAATGATGATGAAGCTCTTCAGCTAGCTTAGGGAAGGTCGGTGGTTCTACCAAGGTGCACACCTGGGGTTTTCCTCCACTGTTAAAGCTGGAAAAGTCACCAAATAATTGTAGCTTTTGGTTGACCTTAAACCTTTGCCTCCTAATACTACACTTCCTTGCATGTAAAGCAGACGACTTTTGAAAACATAGTGGCAAAAGAAGCTATTGCTTGTAATGAGTAATGACTTCTTTTGCCACAATGTTTTCCACTCTGTCAGAGAGAAATAACCCATTTTCTTAAATAAATTGATCTTTTGTATATTTGTTTAGAAATTGGAAGAGTCCAAAATATGCTTATGAGGCAAAGGATTAAACTAGTGAGAACAAGAATAGAAGACTGAACTTACTGCTTGTGTCTTGTTTTGGTTGGTTGCTTGGTGATGTTGCCCAATTCACTTTCATCTCCTGCAAATACACAAAAATCAACAATTGTAATATCCTGCTGTAAGAAGTCAAACCAATACATATGCAAAGAATTTTCAAATAAATCTAGATTGTTCTTGTTCATCTCAACATTGATATAAATGAGGCAAAATGTGTTTAGCAATAACAATAAATGAGAATAAGATTTGACTTCTGAAATTGTTTTTAATAAGTTCAGACGTAAAGTTGTGAAATATGGAACAGAGGATAGTCAGCCAGTCTGAAATGAGAATGAAAACACAACATCAGGGTAATCAGCTGAAATGTAAGTATTACAATTAGAATCAGAATAAAACTTTCTAATAATAAATGCCTGGTAAAACCAACAATAGGTCATACAATCACATGTAATCTAATTTTAATAGACAGATCTAACACATTAGAACAAATACTTATAATTCACTCTCAGGCAAAAAAAACATGGCAACTTTGTTTAATTAGCATTTTAATTTTTAATTTGGTAACAGTAAATTGAATTTTAATCATAGAATAAATGAAGTCACACAAACAGCCAAACAAGCTTAATATTTTTTTTTCAATAGAGTAAATCAACATTGCACCAATGGTCAGGGCCATTTGATGACTTTTCCAGCTGTAATGGTGAAGGTAGACCCCAGATGTACACCTGGATAGAACCAATGACCTTCCATAGGCTAGCTGACAAAATGACTTGGACATAGTGATAACAGTTCACTATTTATTTCTGAAGTTATCTTTGTGAAGTTAAAGCTTGCAAAAACAAATCATAAACAGTGAAATTTCCAGTTTAAAGTTGAAGGCTGAGTTTGCTACAGAGAAATAAAGTTAAATTTTAAAATAGATTTTAAAAAAATCACAACATCAAAATCTTCACAAAATATTACCATCAGCAATAACCAATATCTGACTGGGATAAAATTGTTCACAACAAAAAAAGAACAATTTAAGAAACCAAAATATGTGCAAACTGCTATTTTACAAAACAATTTTGTTCAAACATGATGTGGGTTGTTTTTATCATCATAGTTCTTACTAATTAAAAAAAACAATGTGTGACCAGAACTGCACAGACATGAGCCATGCAGGAGGGATGAAAACATATCATACAAGAAATAACTTCTCTATTTCCAGACAATATAACAGAGCTTCTTTGTTTTGTGGCTCATATATTTCTAAGTCAGATGTACAAAAAAATATTAGTTTTCACAGCATCAACCAACATATAACCCGATCTCATACCAAGCCAAAATGATAGAAAATTCAAGTCCTGTTTCAGAAATGAGATTCTATCATATATGTCTCTAACGATGACTCCAGACTAAAATCTGGATCTTCACTTTATAAAACCAACTTTTTACTTTCTAAGAAAAAGTGCTGAACATAAAATATAAATGAAACAATGGCTGGCCAGCAGACATCTACATCTTGAAGATAGAACAGTCAAATAAACACTGTCCCATTCAATCAACATACATATTAGGAATCTAGAAATGTGACAAATCACTCTCTCTGATTATATCATTTCTGGCCGTTGTGCCCACAAACTGTTTGTTTGATTGGGTAATCTGCAGAAGAAAAAAAATATTTAATTCAGAATCCGCCAGAAAATTATCCATTATCCAGTTATGACATTTATCTGCTAGACAATCAATCTGCTGATTTTCCACTGCAGGGTATCTTGGTGAAATGTATAAACTCGATTGTATGCTATTATGGCATATAAATACATCCTTGCCACATTCAATACCACTAATATGCTTTCTGATGCCTTCAGGAGGCTCATAATGCACCAACAATATGCCAAAACAATTCAATAGTTACATTACCGCTTTTCAAATAATTGAACTGTTAAATTGATGCCATTTTCTAGCAGTAACTAAAACAATAAGACATTACAAAAAATTTGCAACTCTATATTGCTACAAATTTGGGCATTCACCAGAATTCAAACCTGGGACTGCAAATTTAGGTATTTACCAGAACATAACATGTTGTAAGATCTGTCTCAACTTTTCCAATTTTCTATATTGACAGCTATGGAACATTCAGCTGAACCAATTAATAAAACAAAACAGAGTGAATCACACATTATTTACATTCTCATGACTTTCGTTATATGATGATAACAGTCGGTTTCCAGTAACACAGACTAATCATAGATTTAACAATAAATATGATCACCAAAAGGAAGTTTTTCATACGATTTCGTATCATTGAGGCAGTTAACGACAGGCAATGTGGCACCACATCTGACAGGGGGCCGCTGCTTTCTAACAAAGAAACACATGGCACTGGAGAGCTATTGCTCAAATTAGACAAAAATCAGATTTTCATCAAAACTTGACATAAATTTTAGTCACTAGTCATATGAATCATCAAAATTTAATATTTCCATTAAATCACAGAATTTATAGCAGAAAAAATATCAGCTTGAAAAAAAATTCAGTTCTCGGAAAACCGTTGAGAATAAAGCAGGTCAACAAAAATCTGAATTAAAACTTGTCTGTTAGAGAATATTCACGATGGTTAAAACAAACAAATCAATGTTGTTAGTTGTTTGCAGACCCTAGAGACACTGGTCGGCATGTCCCCCTAAAAATCTGAGCATTTTTTTATCCAAAAGATTTCAACAAAATCCAAAGCTTTTAATTGTTGCAATACAAAAAATATGATAAACATCAGTACAAGAATCAAGATAATGATAGCTCAGACACTGCCTCCTCATAAGAACAGTAAAGAACATTATGTCTTAAATAATTTATTTTATAGGCAATATAAATTAAACGAAGAAGCCATTGAATAGATCAGATACGTTTTGTCATGACAACACTGAATAACTAGCACGGTAGCAAGATCTAACTTCTTGGCGTATCAACAGTCGATCTCGTAATTAAACAAACAAAAACATGTTCAAGCTATGGTAAGACATTAATATTTCACAACTGACACTAGATTCATGACACGATCACGATACGCGTGTGGAATGAGGACTTTAACAGAATTTACACGAGTTGAAACATTTTTATCACCTGCTATTTACAAAAGGAATGTCAATTCCAGTCGACAAAATACAGCGAAAATACACAAATACTTCTCTTAAATTACATGTTTTCATCACTATTTTATTAACGACTTACAAAATTTTCCAGATCTTGATTAAAATATTTAGATCCAATCAATACCAGGGAATGATAGAGAACAGAAATTGAGAATCTAAGCATTCAAACAAGCAGGGAAAAGTATATGGCACCGCCTTAAGAGAAATACAAGAATTGAAGAGTAGCGTGTAGTTTTTATGCAATAAAATTCAGCATGTTGATTTAATTTTACTTAATGGAGAAGACACAAATGCAACTGATCACGATTCAATCCTATGTAATGCAATTAACTCTCCAAAGAGGCAAACATGGCAGATATCTTCAGTTGATGATAAAACTATCTAAAAAAACAGTTCAAGATCTTGAGTATAATTTACAGAACATCATAGTTATAACTGTCTTCAGGTACTATTAACTGGGATTTAACGATGCACCAACATCCAGGGTCATTTGGCAACTTTCCAGTTTCAACAGTAGAGCAAGACCCCCATGCTTGTGTAGAATTGTTGACCTCCCGTAAGCTGGGTGGACAGCTCCTTCACATGTGACATTTGGTCCTGATTGGGGCTCAAACTCACAGCTGTGATGGGCTTGTGATAACTAGCCAGAGGCCATAACCACTCAAACACAGAAGCTCCTAAAACTGTCCACAGTAATAAGGCAATTTGATCCCATGATTTTTCTGTCAATATAACAGTTTAAGCATTTTTTTCATTTGATATGGAATACAGAAGGGCCATCAAATAAACACTGTAGGTTTAAATAAGGCTAATAAGATAATATGTTTTGTCAACATGTAAGTATAATATAATATAAATAATATTTGTTCATTACAATAACATTATAACAGTAACATGGGCTGTCAACATATCATCTTCTTGAAGCCATACTGTATATGGGCTGAGTCCTTCAGTTATTTTCAAAGTCAGTAAATATGTTTACCCATCTTACAGGTCAATTAGGAGACAAACAATATAAAATTCACTTTTGATCATAAAAACCAAAGGCACAGAACCAAAAATATGTAAGAAAATTTGTTTCCTATACAAGTGACTGCACAATGCTTTATCTTCACTCTTTCAGATAAGTGTCTATAACATTGTATTGTTCAGTGTCAGAGAAATGAAAAAATCAAAGACAATCTTTGAACCAGTATTTATGTAACAACCACACAACTTGCATCTCATTCAACAATTAATTTCAACAAGCAGTTTCATCAGAAACAATCACAATAGACGCCACTCCCTATGAACTTTTAATCAAGAAATACTTCTGCAATGTTGAACCCATTGTTCTGCAATCAAATTTATCTGTATTTTATTGCAGACAGCCTATGATTAAAATTTCACGTTCAGGAGATGTGAATATTAAATGTGGAGAGCACTGACCAAAGAGTAACAACAGAATAAACACATTTACGCAAGTTTACTAGTAAAAAAAAAACCAGGGCTTGACACATTTTTCTCAGGCTACTCGTCCTGCAGGACAACTAGTTAAGAATTTTAACTAGTCCTACATCAATTTAAACTCGTCCTGAGTCAATTTCTACTCGCAAATTCGAGCAGATTAGTGGATTTGTCAAGCCCTGAAAATAAAATCATTTCAGTAAGAAAGACAAGTAAGCCAAAGATGAAATTAGTTCAGTAAGGTAGATGAACAAGGCAGACATTTTAAGTCTTAAGTAAGGACTTGATAATTAAATACGTAAACACTGATGTATGGAAAACCAACAAACTTCTGACAAAGCAAACTGACGGCCAAAGGTTGAAAACTGCATAATTTTATGGTAAATATATACTTTGGAAATTGAGAACAAAAAGCCCAGACACTCCTAATTTTGCTTTTAATTTTCAATTAATATGGAAATAATGTCAAATTCATAAATCATTCAACACATTATAATTGAGTAGATACAGCAGGTTCTTGTTATAAAACTTGTTACAGCAATATTATCTATTGGGCACCCAGTCTGTAAGAAGCACTCACAGTCCAGAAACAGTGTAACACTCATACATAATTGAAACCCCACAGGATTTGTAACTTCTCACCTTTGTTAGTCAACATAAGTTACTAGCCTGCAGTCACAGTCGATGAGACAATTTCAGATTGACTACCAATGGTAATCAAGCAAAGAGCTATATCGTGTCCTAAAAAATGGTACTTCAATCAGTCAGCTATCTGGTATGAATAATTCAAAACATCTCCATCATTTATTCTTCAATGTCATCTTGCTTAAGTTATTTTTACACAAACACTGACAATAATGAGGCGAGCACATGGAAGAATCTTTCTTTAAATTCTGGAGCCAAGACAGCCAAAAAATGGTCTCATTAATCAAAGAAGCCAGAAAGTAAAGACATTGAACTGATCAGTAACAGAAAAATTACAATAAGAATACAATATGACTCTGTCAATGCTTCAAAATCTTTGTTTTTCTTCCAGCCATGATGCAGATTTAAACTGAAAACAAAAGCAACTTTCTACAGAACAGATTTCTCCCAGAGTAAAAGCTTTCATGTCACACAAGTCATAAGTTCCTGACTACACACAATGGTTTGATCCTTGTCAAACAGATTTTTAACTTTCTCAAGATAAAATAACAAAAAGGAAATTGGAATTTTTAGCCTCTTCACCCCAATTTGTTCAATAAAAAAAATTAAGCTACAGTTTATATACTGTCTTAAACCTGCTCTGTGTTCATACCATTACATATAAATATATTGCAATGACAACTAAATGAGTATGTTTCATCATGGGAAAGCCTGAATTAATTTCATTCTGGGGAACATCTATTGTGTTCAAGTCAGGCTTTTGGCTCTGTGCCTTTGCTACCAGAATGTGTCTCACAATGTCTATGCATATGCCTTATTTTTCATTATGATAATGCCATGGGACGTAATGCTGTGTATCTTATTTATGGAATTCTGAATATCAACTCCAATAATAGCTTCATACATGTTACATAAAATTACACGAAACACAATACAATATCACCTAATGTAACATCAGGATGTTAACTACATGGTAAGCTTATATCTTGTTATAATGGATATATGTTATATATATACATATATACATGTATTCATTATAACAAGATATTAGCTTACCATGTAGTTGTGAAGTTTTTATATTAACTTACATTGTCTGAATAAAAACTTCACAACTACATGGTAAGCTAATATCTTGTGTGTAAATATATATAATCAAATTGTTTCAAAGACTGGAGAAATTGATAATTTATTAGACACACTATCATATGGACAGGACTATACACATATAATTCATTAGACACACTATCATATGGACAGGACAATACACATATAATTCATTAGGCACACTATCATATGGACAGGTCTATACACATATATAGCTCAAAATTGATGCCATTACACAATCAGCATTCTTAGTCCTTCTAACACAGCAACTTCAGTACATTTATATCAAAAGGTACAACATGGAGACTTAATTATGCCATATCTTCTTATTTATATGACCACTGTTCATGTTTGAGAAGTATGGACTGTCCTACACACACAGAGAACCCGTTCCTTTTCATTAACAAGATCAGTTACACCAATTCCCAGTGACTCACCTTAACCTTTGTGTATTTGGACATCAGCTAATTGAATACATCACAAGCACCCTAGGGTCTAATTCAATCCTGTTTCAGGTTTTATTGCTAGATAAACATATTTTGCACAAATACTATCATCACCAGACTATCACCATAGCTCCATTAATGTCAAGTATCAAAGTTGTCAAAGCATGACCACCATAATAATTGTAATGGAATATATTGATGACAATGTCTACTTTGATGCGGACAGAAAAAAAAACAGATCATTAACATCATGAAGAGAAATGGGGAAATTTTTAATTACACAATAGTGACAATGATATCATCACAGAGCATAATAACAATCTGAGGTTATATACATACAATCACTGGATAAGTCTTTCATTTCAATAGTGTTTTAACTCTATACTTAATAGTATACAACAATAAGCCAACAATAATATCAAATGGACAGCATAAAAACATAAACACGGGAATGATACAAATATGGTGTTTTTTTCAAGTCCAGCATTAACGAAAGTATGTTTAATTCAAGTCTGGTATAAACAAAAGTAGATTTTAATAACTGCAAATTTAGATGCAAGTATGGACAAAACAGATAAAGAAGGACAAATCTAAGTTTTTCCTGATTTTAACCATCCTGAGGAAACTAGATCAGAAGCCAGCCCCAAATATTCTGGTCCCCTATGAAGGACGGACCTTAACATGCAATCAAATATTCTGGTCCCCTATGAAGGATGGACTCATGTCTAACATGCAATCAAATATTCTGGTCCCCTATGAAGGATGGACTCATGTCTAACATGCAATCAAATATTCTGGTCCCCTATGAAGGATGGACTCATGTCTAACATACAATCTAATATTCTGGTCCCCTTTGAAGGACGGACCTTAACATGCAATCTAAGATTCTGGTCCCCTTTGAAGGACGGACCTTAACATACAATCAAATATTCTGGTCCCCTATGAAGGATGGACTCATGTCTAACATGCAATCAAATATTCTGGTCCCCTATGAAGGATGGACTCATGTCTAACATACAATCTAATATTCTGGTCCCCTATGAAGGATGGACTCATGTCTAACATACAATCAAATATTCTGGTCCCCTATGAAGGATGGACTCATGTCTAACATGCAATCAAATATTCTGGTCCCCTATGAAGGATGGACTCATGTCTAACATACAATCTAATATTCTGGTCCCCTATGAAGGATGGACTCATGTCTAACATACAATCAAATATTCTGGTCCCCTATGAAGGATGGACTCATGTCTAACATACAATCAAATATTCTGGTCCCCTATGAAGGATGGACTCATGTCTAACATACAATCTAATATTCTGGTCCCCTATGAAGGACGGACCTTAACATACAATCTAATATTCTGGTCCCCTATGAAGGATGGACCTTAACATACAATCAAATATTCTGGTCCCCTATGAAGGATGGACTCATGTCTAACATGCAATCAAATATTCTGGTCCCCTATGAAGGATGGACTCATGTCTAACATACAATCTAATATTCTGGTCCCCTGAAGGATGGACTCATGTCTAACATACAATCAAATATTCTGGTCCCCTATGAAGGATGGACTCATGTCTAACATACAATCAAATATTCTGGTCCCCTATGAAGGATGGACTCATGTCTAACATACAATCAAATATTCTGGTCCCCTATGAAGGATGGACTCATGTCTAACATACAATCTAATATTCTGGTCCCCCATGAAGGATGGACTCATGTCTAACATACAATCAAATATTCTGGTCCCCTATGAAGGATGGACTCATGTCTAACATACAATCAAATATTCTGGTCCCCTATGAAGGACGGACCTTAACATACAATCTAATATTCTGGTCCCCTATGAAGGACGGACCTTAACATACAATCTAATATTCTGGTCCCCTATGAAGGATGGACCTTAACATACAATCTAATATTCTGGTCCCCTATGAAGGATGGACTCATGTCTAACATGCAATCTATAAGATTTACTTCCTTGTAAAATTTGGACAGTTAATACAGAGCACAATTAGACGTCCAGTTCTCTATGCAACTAAATATGACCTGAGATGTGCAACAGTTTGTCTGGGAGACTGATTGACTGAGAGAGAGGGAGAAACAGAGATTGTTAGCTGACAGAGCATGGGAGACAAAATATTCAATTTTATTCAAGTGTTTTCAAGTCTGAACACATTTTGACAACAAAGTACAATTCTCAATTCATCAGATGATGAAATGGAATCCATTGAAAGCATTTAAGTAAATCCCTAGCCTACATTCTGAGGTACAGCATACACAGTACAGGGTATTATTACAAGTCTAATGGAACATGAAAATGAACAAATAGTTACATTAAATTATTGAAACAAATGCATTTGCAGTAAAATAATATACAAATATTATACAATTATGCATTTAAAAGGCCTAGTTTAAACAATACACTGGAATTAGGACTTTTTATAGATACAGAACTTGAAGAAACATTTCCCTGTGGCAAGATTTTTTCAACAGAATAACAGAAAATCAATTTTTAAATACATATCAATGAAATTTTAAGATACTATGTTCAGCAGCTTTAATGGCACAAAGTGAGAAAACAGTTTCAGAATATACCATACTTATATATTTTATTAATGTATTAATCAGAGCACCGCAAGTTGTAGAGTTACTATCAAAAGGATTTTGTAATCAAATCATACAATAAAATCACAACTGGCAAAATCAATGTGTATAAACAATGTGCAGTGTTTATCTAACTTCCAGCAACATTTCATCAGGAAAATTATCACCAATGAATGCATGGTTGGACACATGTAACATAAGGTGCAGAGAACAATGAAACTATTCAATTAAATCATAACTTCAGTACAAAACCATTGTAGCTGCTTCAATACCAAAATTGAGTTATGTTAGTTTTGTGCCAATCTCATGATATATGATGTTCTGAGCCATTAGAAACATGATTTAATATCAGTTAAAATGAATGTACAACATTATATGGACACAATCTGTTGCATAGTTTTCCGTGATTTGTAATTATAACAGATAGTTATCATAAACCCATACAATGAAATCCATGATATAGTGAAGTATTCTGCGGTCAACAATTCTGATTCATGTATATATTCAGAGATGACAAAACTTATCAGTCACTGTCATGCTGCTGCAGCATTGTTTTTAAAAAATTTATGAGTTGGAAAATATCAACAAAGAAATATGCCATTATCGGAACTGATACACTGGGGCCTACTGAGCAATGCATCAATGACTTTGATCTTCAATGCAAAAGCAAAAACAAAATGAATCAATTAACATTTTAATGGAACTTTATTGATTGTAGATTTGAAGATTAGTTTTTAATTGGTGCTTATTTAATGCTCATGAAACACAGAACCAGTGCATGTAAGAGCATGTTTGGTTTTGGCGGTGGGGCAGAAACAATAATAATAACAAACATTATATAAATGAACGCGTTAGCAGCTCCCGTAGTCCATGCTCAGTGGTCTGACTCATACTGTATCACACACGGGATAATGTGTTTCTTGTAACAACAAGAGTCTGATAATACAACAATGAATGTGTTCCATATGGACAATTAAAAAATGACCAATAAAAAAAGTTAAAAACAAGGATATAACATGGATCATCTCCCTCTTTATTTTAATTGCACAGGTGAAGAAGCCTGTAAACAACAAACACTTAGTTGTTAACTACGGTGACAAAACAACATAAAACTCTAAAATGGTTGAAAGGGATGCCTGCTTTATTAACAAAATATTAAAAAAATATTCATATAATAAACATGAAAAGTCTATGTAACAGATACAATAGTGTGGTTACAATTAACCTAATTGTCAACAATAAACATCTGATCCTTAGTTTATGTAACTTAACACTGAAAACTTCCCACAAAACATTCTTTTACAGTAGAAAGCCAATTATATAAAATAACATGAACATACATCAGCGGACTTATAATCAGACAAAAGAAAGAAGCCATGTAATGTACTGAGAGAGACAGAGAGAAAGGGAGAGAAAGAAAGGTGACCTGACACTGGTAATATATAGTTATCCTTTTGTGTAAGAGATGTGTGACACATTATTGGGATTACAAAATTACACAATAATAAAAAGAATTATAAGAAGATTTCACAAAATAATTATAGAGGACATTTAGGGTCAATTAAAAACACTGGAATAACAGACAACATATTCTTATACAAAAATGACAGAAAATTATGTGTACAGCGATACAAAGAAAACAATTCCTTAGTAAGAAAAATAATCTGAGCAAAAAACATCTAACTTCCCTTACAGACAGTGGTTTGTTGCCAGTCAAAGAGATATACTGAGACAACTGACTTCTGAGATATCAAGTAATTTCATACACCAGTAAAAAGTGAGAGCTTCGTGAAACTTTCATCAGAATGTAGATCCTGACACTGAGGAAATAATCTTGGTAGCAAGAAGAAACTGAAGATCTTACCATTGTTGGTGTTTGTGTTGTCTCCATAATAATAGGAGTATAGTTGCCTGTGAGACTTGAATTCTGTATGAATCCACTGCCGGGAACAAGTCCACTGGTTCCTTGTATAAGACCAGAGTTCTGTACAAGTCGGTTAAAAAATGGAACTAAACAAACATACGAGTTACCATTCACTATTGGGTCAGAACTGACAGGGTTAATGAACGCTGCTGGAATCCTCTCGGCCGGGGCCGGAGCAGGATACAAGCCACCAGTTGACATTGAGTAATCTAACATAAAGCTGCTGGAATTCTCACAAACGTAAATACATCCAAAAAATTCTCTAAAAATGGATGATTCTTGCTCTGCCTTATTCCCTTCACTCAAAAGTTGCACATTTCCCTATCACTGGAGATTTAAGTTCCTCGTTGCAATCTAAGGTAAATACAATTTTCCAATTATCCAGAATCTGGGAATATCTGGAAATTATTGTCAAAGAACCCCAGTCTGTTTTCTGCAAGATAGCTATGAGAAGGTACTTTCCACAGATCGTCTTGACTTAGTCTGTCTTCCTTTCGACCAATACTAAAACGAAGCTATGACACAGAGTCGTTTTAGACGAGTCTTCTTTTCCAATACTAGTATACCCAATAGAGCTATTATCAAATCAGCTTTCAAAACCCAGTACTGTCACAGTATTCCATATCAAGGATGATAAAAATTGAAAAATTACCAGTTTATGCAACACAGCGAAAGGTATCCTGTTAAAGTGGCAACAGTTGTTAAATTCTCATTACCTTTTTCAATAATGTTTTCATTCACAACAATTCACTGTCCTTACTTAAGTTAATTATTAAGCAATGTCAGATGAACAATAGTCCAGACATTAACATCAAGGCAGTATCAACATACACTGTCATTAAATAGCATGTCATATACCCTGACACAACTATCACATACCAATATCAAGATGTACAGTAGCATGGATGCAAGCGACTTCAAAGATCAAAATTCTCCAATATTATCATGCTCCAGCCAGAAGCCAACATAAAATACCAGCCTCAATATTTGTTGGAAGGATTTCAGTGCTAAATTATAACCATAATTAATGTATATTGATGATGCTACACTTCAATACCAGACAATGAACTACAGAAACACACATGGTCAATACAGGTTTCAGTCTTTCAAACATATCCATTGTATTACAATATTTGTTTGATAATATTGATTTCTTATCGTGACGGCCAATAAATTTCACATTTTAAAAGCTATACGGCCATCAGCATTCATGTTTTATATCCTAGTCAATTTTAAGAAATAAGTCAAACGTGCAAATGCTTTATTGCTGTTGTAATTTCAAATACCATTGATAAATAAATTCTTCATTACATTTCCTGTCGTTGACATTTTACAAAGACTGACTTTTGACGTGCTGTCTCAATGGAAGCCATAGAATATACGTTCTGTATCTCTGATATTAAAATATTAGTTAACACGGTCAGTCCTCAATGTGGATGTACTTTTAAACACCGATAATTGAAATCTTTTATCATGAAACAAATTTATTAACCAATTAAGGTAAGTTTAAAAGCAAAATAATAGAAAACCATCAGAGATTAAGGATTATTATCTTTCAAATGAAATTCATGTTTTAAAAATTGCACAAGAAATTCATTCCATTTATATAGCTGTAAATACTATTCATGTTTATATTAATATATTCTACCACAAAGACATAATTCCACAAGGTCAGGTGATCATGATACTCACTTTTTGTATAAAAAAACATGTAAATTATAGAAGGCAACATACAAAATGTAACATATGTTTGTGAATTTAATACTAAACAAAACTTTAGACAAGAATTGTACAACCTTCAGTTGTCATTTTAATGTGTTAAATGTCAGATTTACTGAGACCATAATGGCAAGCTGACACAATATAAACAGCATAGGATTACATACAATATTAATATCTGAATAAAAAACACTTCACAACAGCTCAATACTCTACATAACAACGGGAGTTCAGAAAACCAAATGAATCTTAACAACCACACTCAACAATGAAATCGTATGGTAAATTAAGATATTGAAATATCCCTAGACACTTTCTGAAAGACTTAATGTATTCTCAACCATAGGGTAAATTACATAAAAAAGACAGGAAATCTATGAACATCGGAGGCATTTCCAGTTGGTAGCAAAATACATTAAGAAACATGTACTGCATGTACGGAAAGATGGAAGAATTTCTAGGAAAATGAAATAAGACTTTGTGGCACACAAGTGCATCATTTATTAATGATTAACAGATAGAATCCTCAGGATAACCAGGGTTACACGGAATGCTGGACTTCATGAAACACTGCTAAGATTATAATTAATCATAGAACTTTGGTTATAAGCCATAGATAAAAATGGTAACATTTTGGAACTCATCAATATCGGAAATTCCATGTTTTGTGTATGAACATTCAGGGAGACATGTTATTAATCTACAACTACATATCTCATGATTCATTGTGTTTACAGACCAATAATGTTAGTATCTTTCAATAGATCTTATACACTTTTTAAGAACATGTTTCTTTCATTTCATATAAAATTTTCATATTGTCAAACTTCATTATTACAAGTATTGACATTACAAGCACCTGACTTATCAAGTCCATCCATTTTTCTCTAAGCTACATATACATTTCCATGCCTATTACACGCATCATTATCTTGATATTTTGATATCTGGAGCATGAATGAAGGACCCGTGACTTATTTTAGATGATTAAATCAAGAGTTGTCATGAATAATTTTTGGACCTAATACAGACTTCCTTCTGGTCGAGTAAGTTGCACCCAAACAGAACAAGATTTTAAATGAGAACTTTGTTTTTCACGAGTAACAACAATGTTTCCATACAAACTTGCTTCCACACTAGAAAGGAGCAGTCCTCATTTCTTTTACTTCATAAATCTGAGGTTAAATGTAAGCAAGGCAATCAAATCATGGAGAAAGTATGTACAACAATGATTCCCGACCTGGGGTTAATCATGGAGAAAGTATGTACAACAATGATTCCCGACCTGGGGTTAATCATGGAGAAAGTATGTACAACAATGATTCCCGACCTGGGGTTAATCATGGAGAAAGTATGTACAACAATGATTCCCGACCTGGGGTTAATCATGGAGAAAGTATGTACAACAATGATTCCCGACCTGGGTTTTAACCTGGCACCAACACCCAGGGTTTTTTGAAGACTTTCCAGTTTTAACAGTAAAGGCAGACCCCAGGCATACACCTGGGTAATCTGGGTAGAGCCATTGACCATCCGTAAGCTAGCTGGACAGCTTTCTCACAAGTGAAATTAGTTCAAGGGTGGGTATCAAACCCATAGTGGTGAGGGGTTAGTGATTACTAGTCAGGGACCATTTATACCACTCAACCCTGTAGAAAGCAAAAACAACAAATTTTACAGAAATATACTGAAGAAATACTATAACTTTTGTTTATAACAAAACAAAAGCTTTGTGTGGGGCCTAGACCAAGATGTCATTATAGTCCAATATAATGTATACATTTAACACACACATGTTGCCAGTGTTAACATCATCAACTCCATAACAACAGGTGGCAGCAAGACGGAGCAATTAAAATGTCATCAAGGATATAAATTATAACCTCTGGAGATACAGTATTTTCTAATCAATTTCAACTAGAGCTGAAAAGTCAATAACTATAGCTGAAGGCTGAATTTTAATATTCAAGAAGATAGAATACATGAAGAAGATACCATCAAGCTTTTTTATTAGGATAAACTAACAATACATTGTCTGAATGGTACGAGAGTATTTCACCAAACAAGGTAAAAATGGAGTAAAAGTTATTCATCAAGTGGATTTTACCAAACAAGGTAAAAATGGGGTGAGTACTTTATGAAGCAGATTTTACCAAATCAGGAAAAAATGTAATGAGTTATTCATCAAGCGTATTTTACAAGTAAAATTATACTAAATTTTAATGAACAAGGTAAGTGATACTGGTTTAACACTTAGTAATGACAAAATGAATCAAGATGTTTAAACTTAACCAAATAGTCATAGTAATGTTACTATATGAAAAAACTTAATTATGTAATAAGTAAAATTACAGACTTTGCTAGGAATAATTCCACATGTTTGCATTCATCTAGTTTACCTTTTATAAATATACATGATATATAGAGATATATAACAAAATGAGACTCATGTAGACATATCTAAGAATTTATTATTCAGACAACAATCATTGAGTGTCTTTACCTCACAAGGTACTGACCTCCACATAAATTATGCAAGCTAACAATGAAAGGAATAATGGTCAAGCTGTTACCTGGACTGTCTACAGCATCTCAACACCAACTGTTGTATAGGTCATACAGGTAGACACATGTTATTAACAGTTATAATCACTGTACACTGAGTTAACATTAGACAGTTGTAATACCATACATGATAATATATTCATAAGGTATACAAACATACAGGGACATCACAGAGGTCTACACTGTCCTTGCACTATCCATAGGAAATGATCTTAATTAATATTTCATGATACTAATTTGATATTTGATGATACTAAGTTAATTATGAAATCTAAATGTAGGATGGTTCAAAAAAAGATTTCTGAGAAATACAACAGACTGGTTCACAATATAAAATTGTTCAGACAAGTTAACATTGTAGGCAATTAACATAAACTTGTGCAAGGATATGAAAATCCCATTTCTTTTATTTTTGATAATAATGATGCTGGTGATATGACAAACATAATATTTCAACATTTTTGTGACACAGTCATAAAAATCATAATATTGACCAATAAATAAAGAGATGTGAATCTCAAAATAAGCAAGAAACAAAATGGACATTAACTGGTACTGTGGACAAACAGACCATATAGAAATAAAAGACGAGAATGTTGTATATAGTAGCTATTTCAATATCACATAGACCTGTTTTCTTACAAAAGAGAAAGCCACTTCACATATGTTAAGAAATGGAACACAAATTAGACAAAAATTGAAGATATAATTGGAGGAAAAACAACATTGGATGAACAACTTGGAGTCTTTGAAATGTAAACTTAACTGACTATATTGGATCTATGTAGTCCCAAGAGGGACAAACATTTTCTCGAATTTCTATTGATTCTGGAGGTAAGACTGAATGTTCTCTCCAAGGACACAGACTATGACTTCATGTAGTGAGAAACAAAACGTTTACCATAGAACTGAACTACCAAGAAATTGTACTTAACTTGTTGAAATGTGTAACCATTGGCAACATTAAGTGTTAACTTCTAATGAGAACTGAATGAGAAAGAGATGAGTAAGAAAGTACAATGAAGGATTTAAAAAAATCATCAACCACAAACATAAAGAATACAGGTAAGAAAAGGTTTCCTATACAAAACATGTACAAAAACATCCCATCTGTCCGAAAATACCACCTTCCTCCAAATCTTCCAACTCAAAACCCACCCAACACAAAGAAACATACAGAAAATGGAGGACAAAACACAGTTTCCCAGAGACTACTGCCTTGGAATGGTCTGTAACAAAATGAGAGTAAATGATTTAATTTATGAGAAGTTATAAACCATTAATACTTCATGGAACTTTTTATGTCTTTTCCATCAATTGACAAAAATTTGAAAAACGTTCACCACCTAAATAATGTGTATTATTTATTTTGATCAAGAATTTGATTGAAAAATCTTAGCTAACATCAGTTATTTCTGAGAGAAAGCCAACTAAATCAGTGCTGATTGGAATTTTCTTAGTAAACCAGTGATTATAGGAGCTTCTAGATATTACAGAAGTCTCATTGAACCTTGAGGCAATTTACAAAGACAGTAATCAGAGCTATGGTGAACTCTTACATATAGCAAAGAATACATCAAAATACTTACAATTACCAGCATTTACAAAGGGACGGGTTAGCCATTGGCTACTTGTCGAACAATTGAGAAGCTAATTTCTATAACTACATGGAGTACCAAGTGACTTCCTGATTGGTTTTTGAGGTACATAACACAATACATGTACATGCTTCATGATGTCAAATGAGATCTGATTTAGTAATTAACTGACAAAAAGTCTAAAACAATGCGCTCGACTTTCTTTCATCCAATTAACTTTACAATTAAACAATCCTTAAATCTGCTGCAATGTCATGAAATTTAAATCCTCATCAGTCATAGTTAATGATTATTTTTTGCCATTATGTTAACTTCTTTGATATTCTAAGTGACACACAAAAAGACAATTTTAAGCACTTGCAAATAGACAAGTTCAAGTATTTGCAAAAAAGAAAACCATAAGTATTCACAAAAAGACAACTTCAAGTCCCCCCTCACTTCTTTAACATCTTCTAGTACAATGGTAAAAACACATTTCCGAGTACCTGTTACTTCCAAACCATTAGTTGTTCCACATGGTCAGCAAAATTAAACATGAAATGCTGATATTCGGGTGAATACGGACGATTTAACCAATACCGTACAATGTAGTTAACAACAAGTTAGTAAATACTCGCTTTGACATCCACTTTCTTCTACAACTATTAAATCAGACAGCCAGCATTAATATTTGGTGTACGATAGCCATTATGAAGCGATTATGTATTGATTTCTACTCAATTCAACACTAAATGCTTAAGAGATGGTGTGTAAATAACAGAAAATTGTCCTGCTAGATGGCTTTAGCTCATTTTTCTTGACACCATAATATGATAATAAATGAAACAAACATATTCCACGCTAAACACCAGAAAACAATAGTGACACGATCCACTAACAGGAATATTATCTCAGCAGGCAATGAATCATCTGTTTCTCAGCTTGAGATGACACAGTAATTGGTCCTCATTGATCAATTATACAATAAAAAATGAAATTTAAATAATGGTAATAAAGTGACCATTTAATGGTTCAAAACAAATGATACATCATCATCTCAACAATTCTAAATTGTCAGAAAATTTAGACAAAAAAGACAAACAAGAAACAAAACAAAATGATTAAGTAACCATACAACACACACAAGAAACAGTGACCGTACAACACACACAAGAAACAGTAACCGTACAACACACAAGAAACAATCAGCATAACCATACAACACACAAAACAAAATGATCAAGTAGCTGTACAACACACACAAGAAACAGTAACTGTATAACACACACAAGAAACAGTCAGAGTAACAGAACAACACACACAAGAAACAATCAGCATAACCGTACAACACTTAAAACAAAATGATCAAGAAGCTGTACAACACACAAAAATGCTGACACAGAAGTGTGACTGTACAATTAAGAAGTGTGGCATATGCTTTACACTGACAATATAGTACAAGACAAATAGGCTAAAAACTAACATTCAGAACATGTAGAAAACTGTAATCCTCCACACACTTTATTTCATAGCTAAAAACAGAGAGACAGAGAGACAAAGACTGTGAGTGGAACAAAGAGTAAATATGAAAAAAAATCATGCATCATTTATCATGAAATACATTCATCATTATGACAAAGGCACTTCTGAATGGTAATCAGCATGTGTTTTTTAAATATCAAATACTTATTAGTTCATAAACCTTTCAGAAACTGAGAAGCTACCAATGTTGGCATGCTATGCATGAGTTGTTTATACAGAAACAAATTTAATTGTTTTAATACACCAGAAACAAGCAATTTGTATGCAAGAATTCGATCAAAACAATTCATTTGAGAACAACAGCATCATGTAATGCTGAATTATTTAGAATGAAACACTTAAGGCTTGAATTATTAAAAGATCAGTATCATTATACATACTAAATTGACTGGGACAACCAGCACTTTCCTGGCCGATCTAAATGTGCATCAAATTTACTTGAAAATGATCCATCAAATTCAGCTATGTGTCAAGATTTCTCTAACAAATGATCAATTATTACAACACAGTAATCAATAGCTGTTGATGCTGACACTACAATAAAGTTGGACTTGCATATCATGATTACAGGCAAACATACATTATGGCACTTTCTCTAAGTGATACAACGTTGACCTGAAAAACAACAGCACTTCCTCTCAGGCATGCAATGTCAACTTAAATAATGCTTCATCAGTGAATATATGCATACATTAACAGCACATAACATGCATGGTGGACCACTTTATTCATCTTCTGAAAGATACTTACAGTTGCAACAACAGCACATTTCTGCAGTAATGTCAGATAAACCAGAGCTGACATCTTTAGGATCACATGGTAAGATAATTAAACTAAGCACTAACAAATATCAAATACCAGTATTCTATAAATCCATCCAAACTTCAGTGGGCACAAATTAGTCATTTCACCATTCAATAAATCTGTTCATTTCACAATTTTTGATAAAATCAATATTTGAATCTTTCATATTTTCCATTTATTTTAAAGTTATTGATTGAACTATTTTAAAATCATTTTTCTAAGAAAATGTGGCTGATTTTGTTAATTCCTTCAAATGAAACAAAATTGAGTCCACTGTCTTTTTTGCAGTGTCCAATATCAAATTATTGGTAACAGATACTGCAATTAGGAATAAAATAAATTGATCAAAGACCAATTACATCAGTGATAAATGATCTAAAAATTTTATATTTTACTTAATTAGTCACAGATGAATTTCTGATGAAAGGAAATATAACAAAACCAACATAAATCATATATGGAGTCTAGCTGCAAAAACTTGTTTAACAAGCCCAGACCACAAGTGGCACCATTATTCTAATGCTTTTATATACAAGTCATTTCCCTTAGCAGATATATGCCCTATTTGCAGATATATGCCCTATTTGCAGATAAATCCCCTATTTGCAGATAAATCCCCTGTTTGCAGATATATGCCCTGTTTGCAGATATACCCCCTATTTGCAGATATATCCCCTATTTGCAGATAAATGCCCTGTTTGCAGATATATCCCCTATTTGCAGATAAATCCCCTGTTTGCAGATATATCCCTATTTGCAGATATATCCCCTGTTTGCAGATATATGCCCTGTTTGCAGATATATGCCCTGTTTGCAGATATATCCCCTATTTGCAGATATATGCCCTGTTTGCAGATATATGCCCTGTTTGCAGATATATGCCCTGTTTACAGATATATGCCCTGTTTACAGATATATGCCCTGTTTGCAGATATATGCCCTGTTTGCAGATATATGCCCTGTTTACAGATATATCCCCTATTTGCAGATATATCCCCTGTTTGCAGATATATCCTCTGTGTGCAGATATATCCCCCGTTTGCAGATATATCCCCTGTTTGCAGATATATGCCCTGTTTGCAGATATTTTCTATTAAACAAATATATTCCCTATCACTGATATTTTCCCTTTTTGCAGATTTCAACTCCTAATGACAGGACCCAGTTCATAATTATACAAGTCAATATACATTATTATATAGAGAAGTATTAAAGATTACATATTAAGAAGAAACAAAGCATAAAGATATATCAAGTTAAATACAACACAGAATGCAAAGCTAAGCACTATTGTTGCATATGACCAAATAGAAACAAAATGGAACAGAATCAGATATTTAAAACGAAGAATGGATTAAGAATCAAGATGTTTTATCAGGAACTGATATTTTGTGTAAAGTCAATCCTAACTTAGCCGAGGATTTGTATCTGAAAAATATCTCAGTAAGGTTTGATAAGACATTATTATACAGATATACACAGCCAGTCTGTCTCATAACAGAGGCATTACATCACAAAATTGTAGCTAACAATGTTGCCCTCAAGAGGTTGGTGGAGAACGTTCTTTACATGATCAAGTTCAACATTTGAACCAGTATACTAGAATTAAATTTATAAGTAGAAATTTAGAGGTGAATTAGCAATTCAAAAATGGTATTAAAGTGATCTATTTTAAATACTTTAAGTTAACAAGTGTCTCTTAAAATGATGATTCCAGACAGAATAAATTAGATTGACTTCCTTACAGAGGTTCACTCAAGTGATTTGACAGGCATCTTAATCTTGTTGGAAATTTCTTCAACGTGAAATCTTGAAACCCTCTTTTTATGGTGTCATTTATACTGTACATAAAACGAAATACAACCAAACTGAACATAATAAAGAGACTATATTCAGACAAGTCTACAATCTACTTATTCTCAGAATTTCAACTGTACGAAAAAAAGGCAAAATGATAAATTCCTGTATTATACAAGTATTTGCATAAATAGGAAATTCTGAGGGAAATTTCTCCTTCCCTTTTTAAATACACTGATAATATATACATCATATAACATCATATAACTGTCTCCTTGTGAATTGACTTTTTTGGAGTTAAACAAAACTGATGAACAATAATCAACACCATCAAATACAACAAAATCACTTCTTCAAGCATAAACTTAAAAGCTAACACCAAGCTTAAATTTTATGACAAAAAACGCCTCATTTAGAATCATTCATGATTACAGCATCAGTTGCACATTTGTCATAGCTTCATGGCAGTCCCCTGACAATCCTTGAATCATCAGCTACAAGTTATCATCATCAAGAGACAATGCAGAAAGATTCCAAAATGTCTTTGGTTTCGCACAAAATTCCAGCAGAAAAAACCCAGAGCCCTGTTTTCCTTTTGTTTTCAATTATTTATTTATGTGTGTTACTTGCACCTATCAAGTGCCTAGCACCACAAACCCCGTATTAGTAGTGACAGTTTTATGACAGTCATTTCCTCTGAAGACAATCAGAGAAAATAAAACTACTGCCACCAATGAATTTCCATGATTTAAGGGGAAAATTTCTTTTTTTGCACGATCATGAAATTTAGCAAAAAAACAAAGGAGTTTTTGGAGACAAACACTTTTTTGGCCTCCTATTTATATTTTATGGGGTAATGTTAAAACACAAACAGAATGATGCTACAATTGCTCCATAAAATAAACAAAAGCTGTTCTAAGATAAAACTTGGATTCATTCTTCTCAGACAGTAGGTCTTGTTTCATAATGGTAACTTCACAACAGCCATACTTCACCATTCTCCCTTTAAGTCATAATTCTGAACAGAGAACACAGTTAACATAAGAAATATTACTATAACCGTGGCATATTTTTATTGTTTTACAGCAGTACCTTTCATGATTACAGCTAGTCCTGATGTTTTATTCAGTGCTGAACACAAATATCTGTAGGGGAATATAGACAGACTTTCTAAAGATTTCGTTTTCTTCTGATGACATAAACCAGTCACCATTTTATACATTGTTTGTAACATTTTGTTGCCAGAATGATGTAAAACATTGCCAAGTAAGTTAATGGGGCTTAAATTATCAATTAAGATGACTACAAAACGAGGCAGCTAGCATATGACTTGTTCTACTCAAATGTAAAATTGTTTTATACCACTCACAACAACAACAACACATGTGGACACTTAACAAGCCTTTCAGGCATTTGAGACGACAGCAGATATGTTAATAAATCTCTGGATATCAAAAGGTACGATGAACAATGACAGCGAGCTATGAAATGAAGTACAAGTTGACTGCAGTGACAAGATAGGTGAAAATATTGATACAGATTTCATTTACTGTAATACAAACAGTATTTCAGGCAGGAACAAAAGTCAGTCAGCCTTACCAGAACTCCCACATTATAAACCAATTCTAACCTGTTACACTGTGCCGGAAACACCACACAGCAATGTAACCTGTTACCCTGTACCTGAAACACCACACAACAATGTAACCTGTTACCATGTACCTAAAACACCACACAGCAATGTAACATCTTCATTAACCCAGCAAACTAATCTAAACAAAGTCATGTCACTAACATAAAAGAATTAATAAATTTTCATAAAGTTCATTTACATTCAAGATGATTATCAAATTAAATGAATGCAAATTATTAAGTAAAAGAATAATCATATACGATATGATAAAGTTTCAGACATTGAAGTTCTGATCAAACAGAACAATCAATGAAAAAATTATCATTAACATCCATCCACAACACATGATCATCATTTGATTAAAATTTAACCAATGCATGAAGTGAAGGCCATATTTGAACAATTGTCCTTTGATAATTAATAAATGGTGTGTCTATTCAACCATGCTACTTGATTTTACACGATAGAGGATGACACTTCCTATACATTATTAATTAAAAAATATCCACACTCAATCACACATATTTGGTTTTATCAAACATTTTTTTCGTTCTGACATGCTATCAAATATAATGCAATATTCAGACATATTCAATTTATAGATTCATTCTTATTATTCTAATAATCCTATTGTACAGCATTATACTACAATCACTAACATGCGAAAGATATTGAAATAATATGAACTCAACGTTAATTGATTAATTGCTAATACAATTCAATAGGAAGATACAGTATTGGGCATGGAATGTTTTAAGGTACCAGACAATGACTGTTCATACATATTTTTTCACTATGGTCTAATGTCGCACCAACAGCCAGAGTAATTTGGCTGTAATCGTGGAGAAGACCCCTGGGCATACTCCTGAATAGAATCATGGACCTTTTGTAAGCCAGCTGGACAGCATCTCACAGGTGAAATTTGATCCTGGTGGGATTCAAACTTGCAGCAACACTAAGAAGAGGTGAATTATTTACAGGACTTTTAAATAAGCACAATTTTTATAACAAGACATGCCAGGTTATCCAATAGATAAAATGTAATACATAAGACACAGTTCTTAAACTTTTACATAAATGGAAGATTTTACACAGACAAAGGTTACAAACAAAATTTTATTCCCATGAGTATACAATATATCAATACATATGAAAACTACAGTAGATAAAATACATCTTACAGTGAATTTAAACTATTGAATGGCAGATAAAGTAATACCAAACATTTTAAGTTCATACAAAAGGGAGATAATTTAAAGCAGAATTACATAGTGAATACACACACATTACATTAAAAGGGAGATAACCTAAAACAATTATACTTTGCACCAAACAATTGAGGTAAGAATGCATAAAATACTGTCAATCAATAAAAGGGAAATAATCTAGTTTGTAAATCACATTATGTAACTATTCAACAATACTTACATTAAAGGCATGCAGTCAATTCAAAACTTTGTACATCATGGTACAAATATCTTTGTCTATAACAAATGAAAACAAAACTATGCATGCATACATGTGTGATGAAGTAATCAACACTAATAATAAAGCAGACATGGTACTGAAGCATCAATAAAAAACAGCCATTTTACACATGCACACAAAAAAAATATAAACCCACATAAAAACATGACACACAATTCATACTATTAATATGATGAAAATTGACCTCAAGAGAGTTAAGATTGTTACCTGGGAATTTCAAGCACTTTTTGTTTTAACATGGCTGCTCAGTTTCAACTAGCCTATTGCGATTCCGAGTTGAAATCAACCTCAGAATCTTTAAAAACAATGGAAGAGACAGCTAAAAACAAAACAACTCAAAAAGAACTGTAAGAATGCCATGTTTTCATATGAAATACATGAACCAGTTAACAACAAGATGTCAATCAGAGACCTAAACTATTAAAATACTAAATTATCAGTAAGAGTCATGCACAAATATAGCCTTCAAACAACGGCTTTTGACATCTGGCTGCAATATGAATGATCAATTTTAAGATCAAGGGGAGATAAGCAGAATTGTTGATTTGAAATTTGAATAATGTATAAATGAGAAAGCCATACTTAACAATATGTTGATTAAAATCAATATCAACAATGGTGTGGATTGTTAAGCATTAGCAAAATGTTTCATACGAAACATGTCTGAATAATATATGTACTTTCCATATCATTGTATGGTATTCGATACATAAAACAAAATCTACTAAAGTTTTTTCTCTGGGGTTTAACACTGCAACAACAGTCAGGGTCATTTGGTGACTCCAGCTTCAAAGGCAGAGGAAGACACCAGGTGTACACCTGGGTAGAACAATCAACTTCCTGTAAGCCAGCTAGACAGCTACCTCAAATGTGAAATTGGATCCTGAGTAGGTTTTAAACTCACAGCAGTCAGAGGCTAGTGAATACTAGTCAGAGACTATTACCACTTGACCATGGATGCCCCTAAGATCTGTTATACAGACACAGAACAATGTATTGAAAAAGTGTTTCAAACACTAAAACACGTCTTTCTCAGGAATTCAAAACAATTTTGCTGAATCTATCTTGGAAATAAGTTCTGATCATGTAGAGTAGAACACAGAGAGCTAAAATATGATTCCTACATTTTACAGACATTCTATAAAAATTCATACATGAATCAACCTAGTAACATAATACAGAGTTCTAGATGTGATCTACCATACGTCAGAATACAAAACACTAACAGAGTAATAACAGCTAGGGAACATAAAGTCAGGCAAATATACATGGCATTAGCATTGTTACAAATTAATGTATTCTGTCTACAATAATAAACAATACACAGTGTAGCATGTTTTGATGTTAGTTTGTGCAATACATACAGTAGTTATACACTGTTTCTGTCGCACCGATGTCAGAAAGTATTGTTATAACAAAAAATCATAGTAAATCATAAAAATAAAATAAAAACAAAGAAGAATAATGTTAAATAAAGTTAAATAAATATATTCAAAATCAAGAAAATAAAAAGTAAAAGACAAATCAGTTGAAAAAAAATTGAAAAATAAAACTTCTGAAAACTTCCTGAAAATCACTAAAATTGTTAAAAAATGAATCAGATCATAATAAAATGTAAAATTGACAAATCTATCAAGTTTCAGGTAAACTGAACACTTCTTTCTTATTGAACAGTTGGGAAGGTGTTCTCATATCACCATGGTAACTAATAATACACCACAATAACATTCAATAAATTCAAGGACAGCTGATGAACACAAAATGTGCATTTTTATAACATACACTATTCCAGTCAGTAATATTTTGTGTAAACTCATCAAAAACAAATCATAAATATTCAAACCTTGAAATCATGTCAGTTAAACTTTTCAAAAAAAATGTTATGTGAGGTGTTGACAAAGTGCTCACAGTCTGGTTTGGAATGACTTCAAACATTAGCACTTGTTTATAAACAGAAAATCAACACACAAACATTTAAAAACAACGATTCAGATAAAACACAAACAACATCGGGAAAGCAATTGTTGAGGATATATCATCCATACAGCTACATAAAATACATTCTGCAAGAGGTAATGTTTACATATATACAAACATAAAATAGGTACAAAAAAATCACAAGTTTTCATACCTAGATAAAAAAACAACAACCTTAACTGTACAAAATAAATACTGTAAGAATAGTCCATAGGACACCGACTCCAACATAAGACAATGTAAGGAAAATCGATCGTTACTTTGGACTAATTTCAGATAAAATAAAACATATAGATAAATAAAACAAACAAAAAATAATAGTAAAATAACTCTGGTGTACACAAAGTTTTCCCCAGGGGAGACAATAAGTCATGTTCAAAAATAGGGTAAAAAGAAATGAGGTTAGATGCAAATGAAAAAAAAATCAAAAACAAATAATAAACTGTTGTTTGTAATCTAGCATAATGCATTATCAGCTATGTCAAACGATGGTAAGAAAAGGTAAGACTAGAAGTAAGAATGAATTAAAAAAAAAAGAAGAAAAAAGTTTAGAAAATTGTACCCTTATTTTGGACAGGACAATTCCAGCGATTGCTACTGTCATATACCTGAAGATAAGAAATAAAAGATTAGTTGATGTCTGTAGATATGTAACAACTCTCATTATATTCCAACAAAGCTGGTGACAACTGATGGAGTGATGTGTTCATAGAAAACTGGTTAGATAATTGATGGAGTTATGTGTCCTACAAAACCGGTTAAGAAAACCGATGGAGTTATGTGTCCTACAAAACTGGTTAAGATAACTGATGGAGTGATGTGTTCCTACAAAGCTGGTTAAGATAACCAATGGAGTGATGTGTTCCTACAAAGCTGGTTAAGATAACTGATGGAGTGATGTGTCCTACAAAACCGGTTAAGAAAACCGATGGAGTGATGTGTCCTACAAAGCTGGTTAAGATAACCAATGGAGTGATGTGTTCCTACAAAGCTGGTTAAGATAACCAATGGAGTGATGTGTTCCAACAAAGCTGGTTAAGATAACCGATGGAGTGATGTGTTCCTAGAAAACTGGTTAAGATAACTGATGGAGTGATGTGTTCCTACAAAGCTGGTTAAGATAACTGATTTGCTGTTGGCCGACAGTTTGCTGTGACTCAGCTAGGAGACTATGTATAAGTGGTGTTCACAACCATAGATGTCAAAAAAAATATAGTACTGAAAGTATAAAAATTTATACATCTTATTCTATAGCTTCTAGCCAACTTTCATTATTTTTTATGTCGATCTCTTGTCTATACAATTGTTTTTTAAGGAACAACATAAACCTTTAAGCCTACCATTCATCACAAACAAAAAGCACCTATGTCTATGTTAGAGAGAGTTTTATTAAAAATGTGAGACTTAATAAGCTTTTCCTTGCAACAAAAAAAAATGGCAAAACTTTGAAACCATTGTTGTAAATGTACATATACACTACAGAACAGAGCAATTCAATGGTTACCTTTGACCTTTACTGTAATTATGGCACAATTTCAACAAATAAGCCACTCAGACAGCACAAAAGAAATGTCAAACTTCAAACATTCAGAACAAATTACTCACATACTTGGGTAATTTCAAAATGGCTCAGCTAATTATATTTTTGTCAGCATATATGTACACTGACCTTGTTTGATTACAATCCTGTATGTAAAATACCAACCTAACAAAGGAATTCCTGGTTTATAATATTACATGGGCCCCAGGTTCTAATTATACAAAACATTGCAGGAAAAAGTTCAGGCTTAATTTTATGTAAATTGCACAGTGCAACATTTGGTTACTATTGGAAACAGAACATTTCATCAATGAATCATATTTAAATGATAATTGATCCCACAATCCAGCATGAATATATAAAATATACAAGCTGACTAGAAGCAATAACACAAATATATTTAGTGAATGAAGTCCATTTCAATACATATGGGAAACCATATGCTGCATCTAAATGCATTTCATGGAGTCCCTATAATATGGGGGGTATGAAGACAGTCAAGCAAAACATGAAGGTGTCAGTACAGTGTTATAAAGTGAATACACTCAGTATTAAGATGTAAAAGTTACTGCAACAACTCTTGAAGCAGAAGCTGTTCCACTAGTCATTGCCTCAAAATGGACACAACAAATTTAAGAGAAGTAGGAATGGCAGACCAATAAAAGTCCACCAAAAGGTCTATAATCAACAGCCAGTTATTCCTGCAGCTCTAACACTTAACAAGAACAGAATTGCTGATGGCAACTACGGAGAAAAATGGTGCTTTCTGACGTTATATATCTACAATAGAAGTCTTTATTGATCTTAAGTACCTGGCAGTCCCCCTGGTGGCTGGAAAACATCGAGTTACACAGAAGAAAGACAGGAAACTAATCATATACGTAGAGTTACATGAATGCTATGTTCATGAACTTTCCTAATTGTGATCACTACAAAAGCTTCATGGATACACAATAAGGAGTACCATAGGGAATTCTGCTCAGAATCTGCTCTGTGTATTCTGACATTTCCCATCAAATTCACCAACACCAAACAGTTGACCCCAATTGTACCATTATATCTAGAAAAACTACACCAGAAACCAAGACTTAATAAACTCTATATTCAGTTAGACTGGTATTAAAGTAACCTTTGGCCTTCTGACAATCAGACTATAATAACTGTAAGACAGTCAAATAGTTTTTGATGTACTAGAACCTAAACAGAATTTAATTGAATGTCTTAATAGAGATGTCAATGACAACATCATATCAATGAAAATATGCATAAACCCATGAATTTAAAGGATATTTTATACAAGCACATGGCCATAGGTGAGTTTTAGTTTGTACCAGCATTAAGGCAGTTTTTCAACAGTGTTTTACTTCAGGGACAACAGACCTACTTAGTCCAGGTCTCAGACTTCCCACCTCTTGATAAAAAAGGTTGTGAACAGCTGACAGAGCAAACGTGGCTGAGCTATCAAAAATAGTGATTTACCCTTTATGTACAAAAGATACATGTGAAAGGCAATGTGTCTTGTGTTTGCAGAGTCTGTGCACTATTTTATTGGGGTTCACACTAAATGATTGATCATTGTACTAATACACTTTGACATGTAAGATCATTTACAGCCTACAGTCAACAGTGCCATCATCTCACAGTGGAGAGTTGTCCACACAAGTTATTTCCCTTTCTTGACACACACACACACCATACAAAAAAATGATATCTCAAAGGAGTTCTATAGATGCTCCTGATGCAGTCATTAGTTATTCTCGAGCATTCTGCAGAGACAAGTCCCAAAATAATTCAATCAAATAATAGGACTTCCCCAGTTCTGATGAGAGACAAACCATAAGATACAAATAAGCAATTTACTCTTGTTGCCTAGGTGCTGAAGAAGATGCATACACATTATTATTAACAAATTTGATAAGTACTTGGTCGATGGTATTGGGTCTACTAACGCTTGTTTTGCCTTTCTCCTAAGAAAATAGGCTTGGCTTTATTATTTAAAGACATTTAGAAAAACTATGCTATTCCAAATTCTGATGTATGTTGCAATCATGACAACCAGTATCATTGGAGATACATCTTGTTCTAGGTACAAACTGATTCTCCATCAAATGCTGGGGCTGTAAAACATAGATAAAATTGAATGTATTGTATGGAAAGGTTGACAACACTAAATACAATTATGAGACGTCCTATACCGACTTGTCTCTCACACAGTGCAACTATTCTCTGTAAGAAGAATAGGCATTTGGAAGGCACATAATATAATACTGCTGATCAAATTACCAGCGACTAGAAATGATAGAAAGCGTGTGAGTTTTACATTTACTGGTGAGTATAAGAAAATATATGATGAAAAACAGACGATTCATTATTATAAGCCTGCCACACTTCCATTTTTACAGGTGGCAAAAATTGATTAATTACAACATGTAACAGTATGCAGAAAATTACATTAAATGCAAATAGATATTGTTATATGAATGTAAACAATTATTAAACTTAGCTAAATATGTGTACATTTTTTGATACATAATAAAATATCAGGAATAAAGAGACGAGCTTCTGCTCAATATGTCATAAAATCAGGAAATCAATGTTCCATACTACCGTTTTATGTTTTAAAAGGGTTTAAAAGACAAATATAGACTAAAAAGTATAAAAGTCATTAATTAATGGAAAGTACAAACTTGATATGTAACAAATGACAGCCAACTATTTTCTAGATGAATTAGATGAAAAATAGAAAGCAAGGATTTGACAAAAGGAGGGGTAAAAGGTTCTAGGTATGGAGAATATTTATTTAAACAGGAAACCATTATCCAGTGCTATACCATCTTAAACATATTAAAAATTCCCAAGGAGATATTTCATTTCACCTTCACATTCATGTATAATACTTAATTGTATAGAGATGTTTGTATAAAGAAATTGAATGGTGGCTTATCAAAAAAATGATGCACACTTTCTGACTAACGAAAATGGTGGAAAATTTGTGACCAATACCAATAGTGCACAATTTATGACCAATGAAATTGACACATAATTTATGACCTATGAAAATGACGCACAATTTATGACAATTTGTGATCAGATAACTACACGACATATTACAAATAAAGAGTGTCATAAAATTACCATTGGAGGCATTTTTTGCTCATTAATTTCAAATTAAAACCAATTAAATATCAATATTATTGAGAACCAGGGGCAACACTTAATTCATGCAGAAACAGGAACAGTATTTAAGAGAAATTACTGTAATAATGGATGTATTAGTTGCACTTGTGTATAAGATGCAGGTAAAAAATGTACCTTCTGAAAGCAAGCTGGACAGCTTTCACACATATGAAAGTTTGTAACATATGGGATTTGAATTCACAGCAGTGAGGGGCTAATGATTACTAGTCAGAGACCATAACCACTTGACCACGGAGGCCCCTATGAATTTGGATGTAAAACCTCTTATATACAAGCTATTAGGGTACATTCCAAAACAATGATCTTCATACATAAACTTCCATAATAAACCTTCGAATTTGATAATCAAACATAATATCATGACAAATATCAAACAAACTATCAGTTATTACCATCAGAATATTAAGAAATGAATCAAATTCAATCTGCAGAAATTATTACATGTACATGTATTTGCAAGTAGCTTTGCCATGGTCCCCAACTGTCCAAATGATTTTTTCTTCTGAAAATAACTTCCAGTAACTTTATGAGAAGTTTTCAAGCACTCTATTCCAAAGTACCATAAATGTATGTATTTTTAGACCTTGTACAGAAAGTAGATATTCTTGAAAGATTTTTTGTAATAAAAATCTGTATCTGTAAACAAATAAAAAAATGTTGGGTGTAATCATATTTCTGACAAATAGTGGGAAAAAATATGCATAAATACCATGAAATATTAAGAAAAAAAGCTTTTTGAAAAATAACATTACAGACATTAATTTAAAAATGGTGTGGATAAATAAATGGGCTGACGAATGTGATGAGATATACTGTGACCTATATTCACCAACAGGAACCTTCCTGAAGATACAGCACTAGACAAAGATAAAAAGCAACTTTAACACTAAAGAACTAATATACATCATGACTGTTCATAAAAAAATGAAATGCAAAACAAATTTGGAATTCTTGAATCATGATTTCAATCAGACCAAAGTCTATGTCCAATCATGACTCAAGCAAACCTCTCCCAGGAAGACTTACTGCTGTTTTAGATAAAACATAGTTTTATGGTAATTAAAACTGTTAATGGCAGATAGAGCAGGAAGAGTGGAGAAAGTTTTACTGGTATTCAGAGGAATACTTTGAGCTTGAGCTTGGTAGTGTTCAGATCATCACTTTGTGAGCCTACATACATTCAAGAAAGAGAATTGAACAGCCTGGGTTTCCTAATGAGACAGACAAGAAATTCCACTGTAATTTTCATTAACAATTACCCATAAAAGTCATATATAAACAGACATAGTTTCCACTTTGTGGTATTGTATTGCCAGAGAATGAAAGTGTGGACAATGCCAATTGGTACTGTAGTTCACTAACGATAATTCATCTCCTACATAATGATCTCTTTCACCCAAAACTTTCTAGGTAGTCATGCATTTCTACAAAACAAGGAGATAAAACAGTCAGAGACAGAATGAGTTAATGTTTTCTGTTCTTATTTTCCGGCCACTAAGGGGACACATTGTTTAGAAATGCATCATCAGATAACAGCATGGGACGTAATATCGTAAATATTTAATTCATACCCACAAGCAAACAAGTTTTGTAAATGGAATTGATATTTTTCACCACACAAATTGAACTATTATCATAGAGCCAGTCAGACTTTGTGATGCCCAAAAAACATTGAACAATGCTTTTAGCACATACACGGACACCCCCCTTCAAATGTGCTGCCCCAAAGGCAATCAGCAATTACTAGAGACACTCAGGGTATACTTCCAGTTACCAATTAGGTATCATAGAAAAGAGCAATTACTGAATATATAGAAGGGCACATCAGAACTCTGGCAATGAGTCAGGAGTGGCCATACTATCCAGCAGTCTCATTAATGTCCACAAATAGAAAACACAATAACACCTGTTTCAGTATCATTTATTCCACACAAGCAACTGAGAACAGTGGGGGAGATTTTTGATCTTATATAGCAATTCTTGTTTTAAGCTAAAATCTTAAAGAACCCATTGTCCATTGACATTCAAACAGCATACAGTGCTCTACTTACACTTTAGCAGACTGATTACAAATGATTTAACAGTCAGACCAGACTGTGAATAATAGTCAAGCTGGTCTTGTCGAGTGTAATTAATTAAACATTTATCATTAAGTCTATGCAGAAAATACTGGTAGGAGAAAAACGACAGAGACAAAACACAGATACAGAACTTGTCATCGCATTTCTACTTCACTGATTTGTTATGGACACAACCCAGAACAATCTGCATGTTATTGTAGTGTGAAATAAGACACATTTGAATCAAAAGGTAACAGTGGGTGAAAATTAGCTGTTGTCTGCTCCAGGATTAGTCTGCTCACAACTGACAAACTTCTAGCCGTCTGCAACACATCCACTCTAATTACACAAATGAAAATGAATGATGAAATATCTACACTTTGGAACAGCAACACCAATGATACAATAGTAAGTGAAAACAGATGACAAAAACATCTACAGACCAACCATCACAGCTCACACCAACAATTAATAAAATTTTAAGCTCAAATATTCAGCTGCAACCAGTCCTACATATATATTAATGGAGTCAAAATAAGAATTATGAACCGAAACAGCAGAAAATTAAACTGAAACAAATATCCTAGTACATATAAGTCAGGATTCTAAACATCTCATTTGGTCCCATCCTTAATCTAAACCACACACAAAACAATGTCTATGATTGTAGTGAAGTCATCGATATTTACAGACAGTACTATTACTCTTAATACAAAAAAGAGACACTATGTCACACAGTTGATTAGATATTTTTGAAATTTCAATAATTTTAAGCTTTAGAATAAGACACAGTAGACAAGGGAATAATTCAGTAAAATTGCTAAGTAAAATAACCACATGTCAAAGTATGCTGTAATTACAAATTTCCTAATAAAAATGAAAGTCAAACAAACAGAGTGGCAACCAGGAATTTTTTGCATTGATAGACAAGATACATTAATGTAACTCATGGAAATCCAATAATTGGAAAACATTGAACAATCGCTGAGCGACCATAATGGGTGGAAATCATTTTTTTAAACATTTTATTCACACAACGACACATGGTAACACATAGACTAAAAATTTGTACTTTGAACGCTGCATGCAACAAATGCTTGACAATATAAACATTGGAGATTGAAAGTAAATAGCAGAGAAAATGTGAACCAATTGGTACCAGGTTATAAATCAAGATTTTGCCAATGTTTTAACAATAAATATCACTCCATAGGATCAACATTGGAACTTTTTAATTCAATGAATAAAGCTTATAATGAATAACAAACAAAAAAAATCATTTTCAAAAAAATCATTTTCAGAATTAGAAACTTTGGTTAAGAGTTGAGCAATTAAGCTACAGTGAATCATTATTTGATTGACAATAGAAAGCATGGTTACACCAGTATGATTTGTCAAGGGAAAGATCAATGAGTAATCATAACACAAAGTTATCACTATAAAAATCCTTTGTCCTAATCCGACCCCATGCAATCAATGCATTCACATACAAACATTTGACAACAGAACAGAAAGGAGGTTCTAATTACTTTTCTAATTAAAAATTAACAATGATAAATACGGCTTATCAATACCTCTAACTGTGCCAAATTATGGGTCAATTATCTGTTAAAAAATTCTTTCTATTGATATAAATGGTACCAAATTGGTGAGAACTCAATGACTAAAACTTGAAATAAGATGGGAAATTAGACAAAGAAAACAATAATAGGTATGAACTTAAGTCTTATTGTCTGTGGGTCTATTCAACATTTAAATTTCAGAAAAATGAACTTCATTCCAATCCATTACAGTTTTATGACAAGATATGTTTTATGATCTAAATTGTAAAACTTTCTGCACATCCCTCACTCCAAAAGTATAAATATGTAATGAGCTCCCATGGAAACCAGGTATTAAATTATAATACAATATGCCTAACTGAGCCCCATAAACTACATGATATTGTCAGGACAAAAAGCCAACAAGAACAAACTTGTGGCAAATGTGAAAACTGATGAATCATACAAATAACAGGAGCATATAATAAATGACAACCAATGAAAAACACAGAGACAATGCCACCACAAATAACATTTACATAGATCAAATTTCCACATAACACAGCACTGAATTACTAAATTGGTCCAATTTAGATCTACTTTTCAGTGAAACTTTTTCAATGTTTAAAACAAGCCATAAAAAGTCATAAATAATGTGCAGATATAATTTTATGTTCATAGATAGACTAACAGGATCCACAGGGTTGATAGAATGTGGGGTGGCAGGTTTTCAAACAAATATATTCCTAAGTACCCAGTTTTTTTCATGAAATCATTAGGGACAGGATAAATGCACAAATATTTACCCTAATCTTTACATAGAATATAATCTACCTGTCCATGTTTGTTATCTGAACTAATCCTCTTTATTTGTTTCTTAACAAAAACCTGTCATAGTGTTTACATAGAACTTGTGTTGAAGTGAGAACAAACCTCCGCACAGATCACCCATACTCATTTCTTCGTTTATATTAACCAAAATCTTCTCTGTAACCATATACCACCTAACACCAAATACGGTTCTTTAAATATTTGATGTTTAACTTAAAACACAAAGATCCAGACAAATTTCATGTTCGATGAATTTTGATTTAAATAAAGCAAGTTTATACATGAAGATTATTCACATAATACACTTAGCTGAGTCAGTGACTGTTAAATGATAAAATGTTATATTTTATGGTTTCGGAACTATGAGAAGCGTAAGTTACATAATTTGATGAAATTTATAGAAATCCAGCAAAAGAATTTTTTCACTAGGGTTTAGCAGTCAAACCACAAACACAGCCAGGATCACTGTACACCAGGGTGGAACCACAGACCTCCCATAAGCTAGCTGGATAGCTGCTTCACATGTGAAATATGGTCTCAGGTGGGACTCGAACTCACAGCGGTGAGGAGCTAGTGATTAACTGTGTTCGCTGTCAACAGTCAGTACATACAGAACATATGTGAACCAGCATTTTAGTTCCTAGGTAGATACTTGCAGTCATTTAAATGTTTTATTCAATTAAAAACCAATAGAAGCTATACTTTACTGTCAGTCTATACTAAGACAAAGACGGTCACATATATTTTGGACACCCAGACTAGTATCATTTGTTAGTCTATACATAATGTATTCAAACACTAAGACTTAAATATGTTAAATTTGTCGGTCTAAAATAAAATGAGAGTCTTAAAACTGGATGTATATTTCCAGACATTAGACAACAATAAACAGAGAAAAAATAGACAGCATATGTTTCTAAAAATATGCAGTAAGTGGCCATTACATTCATTACATTGCACCTAATTAAAGATATTGGTGCATGGCATAGGCTATAGATTTGGTAAAAATATGTTTAATTTATGCCATAATTTCATCTCTTTTGGAGTAAAATATAACATTACAACACAGTGGATAAGGCTGTCCCACATGGTACACCCTAATGTGAGTGATCCAAGCTGAAACTAACAGAATTATGCGACATTTTAAGTGATATTAATTAGACATCATGTGGCACAGTAGAATAATGCCAAATTTTATCACTAAATGCTGTTATTAACTCTAAACTGCAAACACTAATTGCTTATCATGAATCCCAAATTGGATGCCATGAACGTAATTGTCATACCAGTCTTTATTTACATAATGTACATTAATGGTCAAACTTGCCTCATACCACATTAGGCCCCATTAACAGACACAGTGAAGTGGATTGACCCAAGGGGACCAGGAGAAGAGGAATGACTATGAGACATTAATAAAATGCGTGGACAGAGTACTTGTGGTCAACTCTCAGTATCAACTTGTACCCTGTAACCGTACATGGTGACTTTATCTTCAAGCTTGGCCAAAATATTGGTCAGTTGAACAACATACTACTCATTAAGATCCATGAATACAATTTCATGTCAGTAAAATACATCCTTAAGACATTTTTACAAACATGGAATTTGGTAGTGAAACCTTAGAATTGCATTCAGATTTTACACTTGAATATTGTTAGACAGATACATTGGAATTGCTAAGTTTGAAATGCTATGGGAATTAAAAAAAAAAGAAAAATATTTTAATGTTTGCCCGCAGTTTGCTGATCGATTCTTGTATGCACGAAAACTTTTTCACATTTATAAGTTTTATGGACAAAAAATTTCCTGTTTATAATGACACAATTTAAAATAAAAGATAAGTAAAATTAATTAATCGTAACTATCAATCAGAAGGTGTGAAAAACAGTGTATAGTCATTCAAACTTTTGCATCTTTGCATAGTGTGATTACAAATCTAGGAACTTCTAATTCATTTTAGCATCACAATGTTTATAGATATATAAAGTCATATAGAATCTAGTAAAAAAGCAGACACTCTTCTCTGTACCAAGAACAACATACTTCATACTATGTAGCAATTTGATAAAACTTATACACAGTCACAAAGATGTAGATTTAATATTACAATGCTGAGAACATCCATAACAGCAACAAAAAACTTCCATATTTTCAGATTATGAAAATAATTTCCATGTATCAAGGGACATGTATATCTAAATGTACCAAATATTACTTATCTTTAGGGGATTACTGCTGTCACTGGAATGATATACAGCAGAATTGTAAGTCTATTTTTTCAACTTTTGTCTGTATATCCCACAGAAAATTTCAAAATGGAATACAACATGACAGACAGTATTTGTGCCAACATTTTTCAAACACATTTCCATGTCTATATTTAAATAATTTTTACCAAAATTAACGCGACTGCCTGATAATATTCTGTCCTAGTATGTACACAAATTCTTGGATGCTGGATAATAGCATCAGCTTCTCGAACATATTACATTGTTTTGTATTTGAATTATTAGAGAACAATGGTTCACAGAAGGCTGACAACACATAAAGCAGACGTTTATGTTACAATTCACATTAAGCCTCTACAAGCTTCAGACTACATTACAGACAATGTTTTGCATAATTTCAGAATGAAGTTTGAGAAATATTTACCAAAACAGGTCCACCGAAGACTTGCATATCTCTAGGAAACACAAAGTGTTAAAGAAATGATGACAGGAAAAAGAATATAATTATGAACAGCATCATCATGATGGTGGCCACAGAGGCTCTGTCAGGACTGACTGCAGAACATTACAACACCAATATCAACAAATCACATATTTCTCTATTTGTAAATAAAAAATTGATGAGAATCTGTAAGGTTTACAGAACACACACAAAAAGAATGCAAATTTCCATTTATTTTGTAACGTTCAGCATGTTTTACCTTTGATCTGTTTACTGTCATTATATATCGCAAATGTGATTAATTTCAATCATAATGCTAGCCATTTATTGACAAGAAAAATATAATCTTTCCATGCATACCATATAACCAGGAAAACCAGAAAATTCCTGCAACATACAGAAGAAAATAAATATTGACATTGATAATGGTATCGTGCATGAAATAGAAAAAAATATGAAAGCAAATTTCATTTTTTGCACTTTGAGTAACCTGTAACAAATTAATATACCGAAGGCATAAAGAAACACGTAATAAATTTTGAAGATGATTCAAGGTAAGATGTCAAGAGTAACATTAAATATTTTTACATAAAAATGAAGATTAATCCATGCAGAATAAACTTCAAATACAACAGTATCTGATAAGTGGTTTAGGAGTAATTGAAGGAGACCTACATTAACCTGAAATAAAAATGGACTGACTGGGAACTGGCTCATCAATACCAGGTTTGTTCACCCACCCCGCTCTCTCCACAGCCCTGACTTTCCTAGGCATAAAGTTCATAAATGAGTTTATCCTCCATATTGGGATGATGGCCCACTCTTCGAAGAATGCTGCTCTCAGTTGAGCCAGACACACAGGTGAGTCTGGCATCATTAAACCTGTCCTTCCAGTCGAGTCTATATGACATCAAGTGGGTAGATATTGCTGTGAGATAGTTGTGACATTGCATGGCTGCACATTATCCTGCCGTGAGGTTAGTTTATAGCAATAACTGGACAACGTGGTGTTGGAGGATCTCACCCCTATACCTAGCAGCAGTCAAATTACAAGACTAGATGAACTGTAACCTCGAGTTGCTATGTGCACGGTAACCTCAAGTGGCTAGGTGCACTGTAATCTTAAGTTGCTTGACCAATTTCATTGTTTTTTAATAACATGATATGTTACTTTGTGTTTCATTAACCTTTGAGTAAAGTTACATGACCTAGGTTTTCCATGAAGGACAGTAAAGTATTTCTAGGCATGCCAGGCTGATTCATGTGGACCTGGCTGTTAAGGAAGGGTATGTGAGGAGGGTGAATCATACATAGGCAGATTTGTTTTTTTATGTTTCAGCCATGATGGTTGATTTACGGCTTTTTTTGTGTTGCCAGGGAATCTGTTTTCACTTTGAATGCAAAAAAAATATCAGAACAAATAAAAAATTCTAAGCAATATACTTAGCTGTGTGATCTAGTTTTAATATTCTAAAAATGATGAAATTCATTTCTGACAGTGTATATGTATATATATACATTGTCAGAAATGAATTTCATCATTTTATATATATAAATGTATATATTATTTATGGATGACAACTGTAATCGTTTGTTACCAAAAGGCAGCTTAAAGTGCCACACAATTTTCCAGACAAGTTTGCAGTATTATGTAAATCTGGTATATAACGGCATTTGTTGTCGAAATCCCAGAGACATATAGTAGGTCTACATGTATAATCTCTTATTTCTCTAAGCAGAGAAAAAGTAGAATACAGTTCAATAACAACTCAATCAGTTGGAAGTGTGAATGCTTACTTATTTACATACATAGATTTTCTTTCATCCACAAAGTCACATGATCGACATTAACAGATATTGACGGCGTTCAAGGAAGGAAGCTATCATATGGCTGAATCATTTCTACATGAAAGCATCCAAAATTATAACAAAAATATAACCATTCCACAACAGGAAGCAGTCTAAGATGATCATGATTAAAATAAAATCTCAACTCTTAATTTGAAGATAAAACTACCAACCACCCCTCCCACACATACTTTTAACATTTGTTGATTAAGTCCAAGGTAACTACAAGAACTACAAACAATAAAATCAAAAGAGAGACTTTTAAATAAAACATTTGGTGTTTTACAGACAATACTGAAACAACTTACTGATCAGTGTGAACAATGGAACAATCATAAGAACAATTGGATTTCAGGAGATTTACAATTAAAACAATCTGCAACCAATAACAAACATATTGAGAGATCAAGAACCTACCATCAACCCAAGTATTTTCGTACAGAGTTAAACAAATTAGACCCTATCATCAACTTTAATCAGTTTTGTAGACAAAAGAAAAATGGCAAATGTCAGGATAATGCCACCTAAATGCCCAAAATGCTGAAGCTTTAATTTATTTGGTAAACGATAGATCCAGTCTTCTGAGAACAAGGTAGTGTCATTCTGTAATTGTTATCATCCAAACATTACATTCAACCATCAGGGTTCATGAGTAACCACTAAACTCTAAGTCAACACAAGACACAAATACTTCCTTACATGGTGTCATTCAGTGTTTCTAGGTACAGTCTACATGGACACTTGTTTGTCAGACAAACGACCACCAGATATCACTCATAAGAACAAAAGAATTAAACAGTACATAGTTGTTTTATAGATCAAATTAGATAGACTCATTGTGATATCATGTTGTATAGACTATGAGGGCAAGTAGGTGTAAGGTAACTGTACCTGTTCAGGGTAAAGAGGTATTTATTTTCCAATCTGTGTGGGAGGCACTGATATGACCTGCCTGAGCAAGTTTTTTCGCACTTAATGCAATATCTTATTGTTAAACCAATGAAATATATGTGCACAAATCAAGATGTGGTTTTAAAATTTTGTAATGAAATGTTGTCACAGCATACAAAAATAATACAGATCTAGTGATATATATATCTCACACCTCAAACAGGGAGAATAACTTAGGAAACAGAAATAGTAATTTCTTAAAAGCAGCAAACATTTCTCAATAATATAATAATGTTGTACAATACATCAGGAGAGATAAAATAGGAAGGTAGTCAGTTCTGAAGCTTATATCCTAACTGTTCAACAGGCAAGCTCATTAGTAGCACTAATGTCAATATGTCTTAGGAAAATATCCAATTTTAGCTTCAATATTATATGAACTAACAGCTCAGGAAAAAAGATCCTATCCATATGTAAGGGGTGACATCATAATAGAATTAAAAGAATATATAACACCAGTTCCAAGCTATCCAAAAATAGTATTTTCTCAATGAAATTGAATTGTCATAATTTGATGAATTCCAAAATAGAGTTTTATAAATTCCTCACCAGTTATATCTGGTGTTTAGTTTATACTCATTTTTCTGAGACAACTGATTATTTATCATGTGAAACACATGGATGGAGGTAAGTACATGCATACAGGTACTCTGGTACTGTCTAAGAATGGTTCCAGTCACCAAAGTATGCAAGATTTCATAGATATACTGCTGATAATGAGGGAACTGATGTTTCATTTATTACAAACCATATTTATAGTGGCACTTGAAAACATCAAATATGTATGTGTATAACTAAGACAGGCAGACAATTTATGTAGAAATGCATCAAACAGTCTAAATATATGGCCATGTAAGCCTGAAAATACATGACGTCCCCATGGAATCCTGCTTCCATCTTTGATACATCTTCGTAAGCATTATAACAGACATCCATTCCTCCTTACTTGTTTCTTTGCTGTTGACTAGAAGCCAAATGACCCATGAAAAGTCCCAAGTCACAGACAAGTAGTTTGAATTAGATCAATATGAAAATCATTTATGACCGAGAAAGGACCTTTGGGAAAATTCAACGAATATTTCATTCAGATGGTTTGTGAGAATTTCACAAGCATAAATGCATCAGACAGTATTATAAATATGATTAAATAACAAATCCAATATGGGTGAAATCGAATACTTCTAAGATATTATTTAGAATGATTAAATTCATCCATTTTAAGTAGGCACAACAATTCTCTTGTGTAAAAATCCAAGATAGCCACCAGTCTGCCATTTTTAGTGTTGTTACAATACAAAGAAATGTTCAATCTTTTCAGCATCACACCTGATATTTCAGAAGAAGTTATTTTTTCAATGAACAAAGGAAATTTTGAACTCAGGTTTACTTTTACAAGTACTTGGAAAACACCATGGATAACTGCCATTAACTAAAATAGTTTACCTTGATTGTCTTGTTTTTTTTTCATTAACTGTATAATTACTTATAAAATGTTCGTCATAATTAACACATTTCTCATTGTTTGTCTATAATTAATTAATAATCAATTAGTACACAAACATACACTGAGGTAGTGTTACAAAAGACTCAAAACGACCATAAAAGTTTTACAACACCCAAAGTAAAACACTTACTGACATATTGGTATCAATGCATTAATAAACTCCTTATTTGGTCAATTAACTGACTGGGTACAATATCAGTTACTTCTATGAAAACATTGAAACAGAGGACAATCAAATCTTACAAAACAAACTGACCATATAATGTCATTTTTTCAGTAGTTTGATACACTTTTTGTTAATAAGTCAAGATTTACTTTAACAAGGTAATGTTCACCAATTTCCAGGAAATATCCATTTGCAATAAATTAAAAAAATAAAAATAACTATATAAAATAATAACAAAATAAATTTTATCAATTTCAACACATAAGTTGGCAGTTAAATGTGTGTGGAAATTATAACTGGCATTCAATTACAAACAGGAAATACAAGCAGAGTGAAGCTGTGATGTCATTGTTCAATCAGTGTACTAATGTAAATGTAATTGGTACAAAAAAATTTCAACCTTGTGGCTCTGATGGGATGTTTAGTGCTCATCATAAGATGTTATACAGACAGAGTAAATGTAGAAGTTTGTTAATTATTATGAATAAAATCAACTTTATTATAATCTACAAAACTACAAAATTACACCATATTTTAATCATCATAACCATTATTTTTATAATACAAATTATGAAATGAATTCATACACAACAATTTTAATTGAATTCAATATTTCATCATACAGTCATTGAACAATTAAGCAGAAATGAGCAATTCTACCAGCTGTGACAATTTGAAAACTCATCAAAAATGACCACAACCCAAATTATACTATGAAAATTCTACATAAATAATAAAAACAAGATAAAAATAATATAAATGAAATAAAACTCAATAACAGAACAAATAATTGAATTATAATTCACTGAAATCATTACACTATCATTGTAACAGAAACAAAGATAACAAATACAATTTTTAATAAAATTAAGCAATGATATACTTTAATTTGTAAGATAAGAGATCACAAATGAATTGAATCATCATTGATAGAAAGCAGATATCATTAAACAAGTGATCTTATTTAAGCAAGTAATCTAATTTCTATATCTGAATTGTCAAGTAATTACAGCCTTGGTAGAAGATCAATGCCCCTAGGCTGTCAGTGTACAAAGGGAAGTGATAGTCAAATTATATTGAACAAATAAAGTTGAGGGATTGTATGTGGAGTACCTCTGACAAAATGTAATATATACTCTCTCAAAATGTTGTATTCAAACAGTTGTACCAACCAGATACAACAAAGATAACAATTTAAAAATCTCTCCTGTAAAAAATTCAAACATAATTATAAAATGAAATATGTCACAAATTGGAGGGAATGAATGTATAACAATCTCACAGTCAGTGACACATGTTACATGATATGTAATATACAACTTGGTAATATTGAAAAGCACGCAATAAGTATATATATGTAAATTTGAACATACCAGGTTATGTTTTAAGTCCAATGGGACATACTGCACATAGTAATAGGGATGCATTCTAGTGAGCCCAGGTCCTAGAAATCTTCGTGTGCTCGATGGTACTGTAGAAACTGCCTTGAGAGTGGGTGCTGGAGCTGCCAATGCCGGAGAAGCCCCTAATCCAGAAAGTCCAGTATTTATAGTAAGCGTTGTAGCAGGAGCTGCTGCGTATTTGTGCAATGACTGAACGCCTGGAGTTGGTATAATTAAGGGCTCAGTCAGCAAATCCAAGCTCTGTGCGTCGATCATGGATAACAATATGACGGAAGTGTTTCCGTCCTGTTTATACAAGTAAAGGCAATTCTATGCTATAATAAGCCTACAGAGTAACAACATAAATCAAGTTTACAATCACTAGCTATGTGTCACATAAAAAAATTCATAGTGAGAGACATGTACTCCAATTGCCTATGGAGAAATGGCAAGTAGCAAATAAAAGACTCTCTGAGAACAATTCTGAGTGAAAATGAACTATGAATTTTTTACGTAGTTTGTCACTGTTGTACAGAATATAAGCTTGCCAGAGATGATATACTGTCAAGTAGTAAGCTCACCACAGGACTGTGCTGTTCAATAGTGTCTATTCTTACCAGTGTGTCATGCACTAACAATTCACATCCATACGGTACATGAAGCAACACTATATCCAATACGAATAGCGACCATGTAATCACTCAATAAATCAGCTGTACTTAATCACAATAGCATTAGCGTCTTGAAGACCAATTCTCATGCATGTACACAGTCCTCTTTCTATTCCTTGACAGAATATTTTACGAGACAGTCTCACTGTTTGTCTGATGAAGAAAACGTTGGTGACAGAATCCTATCCAATTACCAGTAACAAAACGTATAGCTGTATTCCACTAGAAACAGTTCCTCTCTATATCTGTGACCTTTACAAATAACTCCAGTTAACAATGTTTTGCTATTTTGAAAATACAACTTGCCGAAATGAGCGTTATACGGGACAATCATCAGGGTAATTATATAACATTTCTCAATACAGACGAACTGTTGATTCGCTATCAACCAAATGGTACCAATTATATTTTATTCATGGTCAACCCAACAGTGTTGACAAAGCGAGCAATTACGACACGCAAACTTGATTTCAAATGTAAAACTTCCTATGATAGGCTAATTAACTCCAGAAATCCATGCGCTATCAATATTTCATAAATAGTTTCAGAATGACAAACTATGCTGAGTATCCGAAGAGTTAAATTTGAATCGTGTCGCAAATCAGCTGTTACTGATCGACTGTGATAATCAATAATTATAAGGTAAAACTGTCAGTAATCATGTTAACCTCGCATCTGAACAAGTTTAATTAGTAAAATTAGCAAACCGACATTACACCCTTAGGGGTACAGATCACAGAAATATGTACAACAATTTCCTGTTAGATCAATCATATATAAGCCAGATGACAAACAAGCATGGCTCTATGTTTGGCTAAGAGTGTAAACTCAATCATGCAAAACTATTCCAATATAATGATCATTTGCATCAAATCAAACCAATGATTATCCCAAACGGCTTTCATATGTAAATTTCTGCTCGGGAATCTCTTTGCTTAACATTTTAAACAAACTCATTGACATGATTCGGCACATAGAGATGAAATGCTTTTAATGTTCAAATATTTTTCAACACGTATCAGTGCAGATTATAAATGAATCTGAATTTAATCCCTCAGGTAAACGTTCAGACATATATGAGGCTAGGAGAAAAAATGTGAGTATACGGATCTTAAAGTCCAACTGTGACATGTTCCGTAATTGGTTTTGACAGGGATCATCTGCTCAAGATAGTTTGAATCGCTGAACGAGGAAAGTCCGCAGAAAAAATCAATGGGCAACTAACTGTTAGGCTATAAAGTAACAAGACAGTGTTTGTATTGCATCTGCTAGCTGGTGACATAGCACATACCTCAACATGAGAAAGAAGAAAGTGAAATAAATGAGCACTTTGTTTTCCCCAAAGTTAGATGATAATATAAACTCATTTATTTTCTTAATTTTTTGTCCGCTCCATATGTCAGGGAATAATTTTTGTCCAGGGAAACATGTTTCAAATAAGGAGATCAGAGATGGTTTTTTACGATTTAAGAACAAGAATTCTGGGAGTTAAATTGTTTGGAAAATAAAAGAAGAGAATATCATTATAATATTGCCATGAACAATCCAAGATCATATTTGGAAGCAAAATGTAACTAATTATGTTTCAGAAAAATGAAGAGATGAATGACAATAATTTTCAGTTAGGAGTAAGTTTTTAATAATGCATGATAATTTTTTAGAAGCAGAAATTAACAAATGTGACTAGAAAAGAAGCTGTATTACAATGATAACCAAAATGGCCGACCATATATAACACAATCTGAAGAGCTACCACAACAAACTCCAAACAGATCTATTTGCGCAAAATCAGACAAAAAATCTAGCCTTGGTCAGATAATATCATTTTCATCATCAATACACAAAACAAAACCAACGAACAACCAACTGAAGGACATTATACAACATGGTCATCATCTTAACACTGAGAAAAGTTTCTAAATACTTCAATACAATACATATATAAATGTCATTCTCAGTGACAGAACTTAATTATTCCCGGAAAAAGGACAATTTCTTCCATTCAGTGAAGGCTAGACACTGATGATTAGGTGAACATTTGTGAACAATGTAGAAGATGCAGTAACCACAGCTATGGCATCATATTGATTAGTTCACAAAATAACACGGCAATAATTTGAAAATGTGGTCCACTTTAAATAAATGATTAAGAGAGCAACTGGCACAAATCCTAAAAAGGTAAGAAATATTCAACAGATCCCAATTCATTCAGTCTAGCTCGGCTTTTAATACAAACAAACAACAGACAGAAAGATAATTGTAAGAAAATGTTGAACTGAATCAATTTAATGACTAAAATTATGCAAATTTCATACCAATGCTTTGACTAAAAAGAGGAATGAAGAACAATTCAATTATAACCTCAAGTCCCTTCAAGGACAGAGAAACTTATTAGAAAATGTTCTATACATCAATAGGCCAATTAACTTTAAATTAAATTTCCACAAGTAGAAAACATTGACTCTAATTAAATCAAGTATATGTGCTATAATATTGGCAGCTGACAGTCTGTGTTGGACATTTTGTTAAGCCCCTAAGGTATTAAACAGTGACTACACAACACATTGACAGCCATGTACGTATCATCAAGAGAAAGCCAAACAAAAATATCTGCTTTGTAAGTTATCTACAGATAAGCTTCCATTGCCCTCACCTACAGATACAAACATGTGTATGTACTAGACATTAAGTATTTGATTTTGATTATTTTAACTAAACTTGATTGAACCAACTAAAGCTGTCATTTGATAGAAAGATGTATTATGTTAAACATACCCAATAGTCAAACATTTACAATAAATGCGAAAAACAAATTATAATTACTTTTTCTATTATTTTATGCCTGTTTTCAACAGTTTTTCAATTACATACCAGTGAGAAATCACCTGACCTCTTCTGCTTGATTCTGTGCAAGTACTAACCTTGTTCTCCACAAGACACAGCCAACTTCTTCACCTAAATTACAACAGTGGAAGACAAAAAGGCCCTAGACGCACTGCCTTCAGTCAAACAGCACCAGAGAACATGTGCTAGGCCCAGGGTTCAAACTCATCACCCTGAGGTTCACAGACAAACTGATCAATTGGGCTAAGTGGGTGGGCTGGTTAATATGACAGTAAATGAACTAAGTTGGTATGTTTTACATCACTACAAAATAAATAAATGCTTGTCAAGAATATAAGACCAGACAGAGGAAATTTAAAGACAAGGGTACATGGATATTCATAGATATCTAACTGCAAGCCACTAGAAAGGACCAAGAACAAGGCCTTCACAGTCTGCAACTGACCTAATGGTCAGAAAGCTCATATTAGATCTTACATGATGATTTCAAGATCCCTAAAGTCAAGGATTTTTATGTCCAAAGCATGTAGATGAGAGCGTAAGTCAAGTTGTAGATGAGAACGTAAGTCAAGTTGTAGATGAGAATGTAAATTTAGTTGTAGGTGAGAATGTAAATTTAGTTGTAGGTGAGAACGTAAATTTAGTTGTAGATGAGAATGTAAGTCTAGTTGTAGATGAGAACGTAAATTTAGTTGTAGATGAGAACGTAAGTTTAGTTGTAGATGAGAACGTAAATTTAGTTGTAGATGAGAATGTAAGTCTAGTTGTAGATGAGAACGTAAATTTAGTTGTAGATGAGAATGTAAGTTTAGTTGTAGATGAGAACGTAAATTTAGTTGTAGATGAGAATGTAAGTTTAGTTGTAGATGAGAACGTAAGTCTAGTTGTAGATGAGAATGTAAGTTTAGATGTAGATGAGAATGTAAGTTTAGTTGTAGATGAGAACATAAGTTTAGTTGTAGATGAGAACATAAGTTTAGTTGTAGATGAGAATGTAAGTTTAGTTGTAGATGAGAATGTAAGTCTAGTTGTAGATGAGAACGTAAGTTTAGTTGTAGATGAGAATGTAGGTTTAGTTGTAGATGAGAATGTAAGTTTAGTTGTAGATGAGAACATAAGTTTAGTTGTAGATGAGAATGTAAGTTTAGTTGTAGATGAGAACGCAAGTCTAGTTGTAGATGAGAACGTAAGTTTAGTTGTAGATGAGAACGTAAGTTTAGTTGTAGATGAGAACGCAAGTCTAGTTTCAGCATACTGAGATTCACTTAGTTTTAGGGTAAATGCACAAACTTAAAGGATCAATAAAAGGGCCAAATAACCAATCAACATCTAGAGTAAACAACTCCCTAGAAATTGAATAGATATTCAGTACATACAGAACAAAAGCCATTCAGAATGTTTTAATCAGAAGCCAGGATCAAAAACTAACATATAACGCTTTTAAAACTAATTTCATAGTCTTTTGATTTCTGCGAGTGTATGTATAATTAATGAAAACAGAGTGCCCACTTTTATGAGCATTCGATATATGAGAGATCATACAATATTTATGCAACAAGGGGACAATACAAGCAGACTGAAATATCAGCCATTCTTCCGATGAATATTCATAACCTCCATACAACACACTCATAAATATTTTAGTATATCACATTTCAATTACCACAACAAGTTTGTATACATGGATGCCTGACATAGGATCCCGTCATCTATAGATTCAACCTTATTCAGGAATTATGCCCAGAAATATCACTATGAACTGTTTCAATTTACTCATTATTGCTTCCACTCAGGCATGAAAAATATGGTAATGCAAAATATTAACTTGAATTATGGATTTCACAAAATGATATAAATGAATCATTCAATGGAACATTAAAAGTCTCGTACAGTATCTAAAGCTCACAAACAAATCTAGTTTAGAGCTGTATAAATATGATTTCCTAACTACGGAAGTTGAGAATTATCACAAATTTCCAGCTTGTTACACATGATGATCTAAACAGATAAAATGTGAAAGTGTCATCACATTTCTGATATTTGCCATTGAAGAATTACCATTATTATAACACAAAATGCAATAGCATTGTATACAGACCAACAGTTCAATCAGAAAATTCATCATAACACTAAAATTATACAAATTTAATAACAGGACAGTCGGGACCCCCTACAGCAGACCTCGGTGGACTTCAGGAAAGTCTAGATATGCCTCCCAGAACATTTTTCTACAACAGGATTTGAGTGGGGAGGCTGGTTTTGTTTTTGTTGAATGTAGATTTACCGAAGTTTTTTTTTTCAGAGAATAAGAGACAAACAATAAATATGCCCTTTTCTTTTTTGTCTTTTTATTGAGGAAAAACTCAATTTTTGTGCATATCTTTGTTATTAGATACATCAATTGGGAGGAACAAAAAACAAACAAGGGCTTTTTTCATAATAATCCATTGGGACCAGGATAAAATGAAGAATACAGAACAAAGTTGTATACATAGACAAACAGAACACTAAGAGAAAGAGCTACAACAAAATTAATCACTAAAAGTGACTAAGAATGAACATAACATGCCTAAAGCATGTATGTGTTTCACATGTATAAGAATGAACATCAGTCACCTAGGGGTGACACTTACACCAATGTACAAGTTGTTCAATTTTCCTTACTACTGACTAACATCACACCTTCAGCCAGCCAGCAACACTAGCACCTGATCTATCACACAATGGAGATGTTGATTAAAACTTTTTTGGGTTCCCACCTAAGTCATATCTTATCACAAGTTTTATCACTTTAATTAAATAACTTGAAAATTAATGCAAATCTTATGATGCTAATTTTCTCCAAGGTCAATTTAACAAGTAAAAATATTGTCACTGGGGCAATACCAAGTCAATAACCCAGGATTTTCAGATCTGATTAAACCTGAAGGATACTAAGATTTACTGATGAGCTGAAAACAAGATATAAGCCATATCAGACTTAGGCTGTATAAGCCAGACACTGTAAGTATGAACCATATCAGACATAAGTTCTATAAGCCAGATACAGTAAGTATAAGCCATATCAGACTTAGGTTGTATAAGTCAGACACTGTAAGTATGAACCATATCAGACTTAGGTTCTATAAGCCAGATACCGAAAGTATAAGCCATATCAGACTTAGGTTGTATAAGTCAGACACTGTAAGTATGAACCATATCAGACTTAGGTTCTAAAAGCTATATACTGTAAGTATAAGCCATATCAGACATGGGTTCTATAAACCATATACCATAAGTATAGCTCCTGACATAACCGGCTTTAACTGCGACTTGGAACTATTGATAGCCACTCAAAAAACATGGGTGTAATCATTCAACCACCGAAATTTGGAACAAGGCTTTCAATCTGACCTCTCTAAATAATTCAGGGGTCATATCTCATTTTAGGCAGAACAAATATGTGCAATGCAATCACATTAAGTGTCATAATTTTTTCACATAATTCTGTTTAACAAGTTCTGACTCTTGGGGTTGTTAAATGAATGCTAAACAAAAGAGGATTGAAGGGAAATGTGTCTTAAAGATATCAGAGCATAAAATTTAAGAGATGACAAGATCTTTTTGCTTAAACTACTGCAATGATTCGGTGATCTTTCATCATAAAACATGGAAGAATTAATAATGAACAACAACAAGAAATTAGCCTGCTGCGTAGCATGTAAACATAACAAATTCAGAATTTGTCCAATGGCACAAGTAATGCTTTATCGCATGCTAAAAAGAAGAGTTGAAAAAAATTCTACGACAGAAATCCATCTTTAGCATGGGAAACATTAACCACAGGAGAAGCATATTTGATACCAGATATCTGTCTTGTATAGAAAAGTGAGGAAAACATCAACATCTTTAACTCTTAAAAGCTCAGCTCTTCCCAGGAATAAATACTTAACATCCAACAAACCAGAAGGAATCGCTTAGAATTACAAGGAAAATTAAATCTTGAGAGGCAGCCAGTCAGTATCATGCAATCCGGTAATCATTGTGTACGACCACCAGTCAAGTTGTCCACAATGGTTTTATAGAAAACACCATTGGGTGGTGGTGGTTTCTCTCTTACTTATTACAATGTCTACAAGAAACTGATCAACTAAAAAGAAAGTTGTCACCAATGTCCTGTGGAGCATTAAGTTGAAATATGATGTCACATTTTCATGTCACGCAAAGACCTCAGTAATCAAGTATTTACTAACTGCACTAATGAACCATTGGCATTTCTCTTCTTTTCTCTCTCACTAGTTTTCACTATAATTCTACGATTTAGACAAACAACACTTGTTTCTCTTGAAAATGAGTACAACATAGTTGATGTATGGCAAGATAACAATTTATGGATTACCAGTCCCTATGTGGTGTTTCTATAATTCAGAATTTTATGGCAATAACTTCATAGAATATCCATTACAAGTCAGCCGTGGCTACCATCAACATCAAATATTTACAAGTCACGCAGTATTAAGTTCATCACTGAGCCAATTAATTTTGACTTTCCACCGGGGTGTTGGTATGGGCTAGGATGACAGGAAATTTCATGTTTTATGACAGTCTGAAACTGTCATGGTTGCCATTGGGACATAACCAGGTACAAATTATACTATAAATTATTAAACTCACATCAGTCCATTAGTCATTTTTGCTCTTTCAAAAGGTTTTTACTGAAACAGGAATAAAATAATTCAGAAACAAAACCCATTAGAGCACAAAATATGAAACAGAAACCTTATCACAACAAGAATCAGGATGTGAGGCTGTCATAAATTCCACAGTCACACAGTTTTTTGGAGGGTGAATATGTAGCTATCATTACCTGTCAATTTGTAGAATGGAATTCATCCTCAGAAGATAGAATTCACAGCCATATTAAGACTGAGACATTTTTTACATACAACAAGGTCTGTTACCCATGATTCATTATGAGAGAAGTACATCAGATGAGTATTTGAAAATGACCATAAAAAAACAGGCCAACAACTCATAAAATAAGTCAATTTTAGCTTGAAATAATAAGGCAGAAAATAGTGTTAATTAATATGCCTTTACTTCACTGGACTTTAGAATACATATAAACATCAAATGTATCTAATTCTTGCCTGAAAAGCTAAATAGTACCATAAAATGTCTTAGCAAATGCAAAATCAATATACACAAAGCCTCCGATATTACAATTCTTCTATTTTCATATGCTTTTGTTTGTCCCATGAGAATGGTGTTCTCCATAAATACGAGAAACAAATCTTATGGCAAAGGACTCCACGGACAGCTAAAATCATCATTAAATTGTCACTCCACCCAACCTTCGATGACGCCATGGGAAGCAAGTGCCATAATCTCTTCTGTAAAAACAGTCTTCATTGTCACCTGTCATTAATAATGTTCGAGCTTTTTTGTAATGAATCCTCATATCAGGAATATTATCAATAGAAACTTCTCTCTTAAATCATGTCCTAAACAAGGCAAGTTCTGAACACAAATGAATGAAACATATTTTCAATTCAGACATATCCTTGAAATGGGTAATGAAAAGCTTAAAGTTAATAACAGACTTATGAAATATCCATATGATTTATGAATTAAATGACAGGACCACTGGATATATAAGAAATAGAGAGCTCATATGACAGGTGAACATACTAGAGACAGTTGCTTCCCTTGCACAAGACAAACAAACCATACATACACACACAAATGTATGTTTGGCTTAAGTATGACCCAAATAAACTTCTGATTAAGTTTTTAAAATCAGTAGCAGACCACAGAGAACTTAATCACAAAACAAGGTACTACCTACATCAAATACTTTTATGAATTAACATTTGTTTAAAATATACAATACACTTTTAATTCTTAGAGTAACTACGACAAGTGCTAGAAAATAATGCGAAAATTACAGCACAAACGGAGACAAGTGAAAGATAAACAATTCTTCCTGAATTTTATAGATTATGAATTGATAGGACAGTGACATAGCATGGAAATACTGCAGATAAACCATGTAGAGGAAGTTCCCTTTGATTCAAGTCAATGTACTGTGTCTCTCCATCCATACTGCCATTAAAGCCATTAAATAGCACATATTCCATCATTTTCCAGTCCTTAGAAAGTACAGAGGACCCATGTATACAGCATATGTCCTTCAAACCCTCAGTGAGGAAGACATTAATGGTACAATAACTGATGCTGAAGAAATAGGGAGGAGACTATTTCCACAACATAAAGAAAGCCGACACTTGTCAAAACCTTCCATTAGCATCGCATTAAGCATGCCTGTCACCATACACGAGAAACAGGATATCAAAGATTATGGAACACATCAATGTGCTGTGAATATCTCCCCCAATACATAGCAAACATAAATAATAAGTTCTATGATCCATAACTGTTTAAATAGAACCATACAGGACTTTACAAGATGCCATGAATGAAAACCATGTAAATTGACTAGATCTTAGTGTCTTTATTCAAGGAGAATACACATTACATTTATGACGACAATCTTTTTTTTCAATTAGTTACTGCCTGGCTGGGAATCAATTTCAGATGCCTTCCATAGAAAGAAGCAGCACTATAGTATGAGATTATTTAATAATGTTAGCGCACAAAAAGGGTCATCCTCAATTATTCTGAAAATATTTTAAGCCGACATGGGACAGCAATTTACCAACTAAGATTCAATAATCTCAATATGAACAAGGAGTGAATTTAAAACCATTGGATAATTAGATTTTCACCAAGTTCCGGATCTGTGGTATTCATTGATAGAATTTTATTGGACAAAATCGAGAATATAAAGCCCTAATCTCAGGCTGGAAATGAATCAATATGCAATTAAGGAAGATGTCCATGCAGGGAAAGTGCCGTGGGATTAGGCCACCATCTCAATATGTACCTGATGTGGTCAGACTTACAAGATTTTCTCTATCTAAAGAAAACAACAGACCAGTAATGGGGTTTACTTTTTAAGCCTCAGATAACAATATCTGTAAATGATATTGAAGCATGATCAGACCAAAGATTCAAAACAAGTGTAAGACATAAAAAGTATAAGGTAATATGAAATACAGTTGCACTGTCAGATTAACAAATAAATGAAATATATGATATTCTAATTTTAACAAAGAAAAATATTGACACGTAAGTCTACATTAATATTTTGCTATACTTTTTCAATGGGGTTTAATGTTGAACCATCAGTCAGGGTGACTTTTCCAGGTTATATAGAAGAGGAACGCCACAAGCATACACCCGGGTAAAACCACCACCTTCCATAAACTAGCTGGAAAGCTTCCTCACATGAGAAATTTGGTCTCAGGTGGGATTTGAACTCACGGAAGTGAGGGGCTAGTAATTAGCTAATCAGAGACCATAACTCGGCCATATAGGACCCCTGGTTTTAATTCAATGATCAAAACCAGATGGTTATATTTTATCATGAATATACACTATGTGGTCTGCCTCATACCTGGGCATGACTGGTTCTGTTCCTTGTTGTTTGTATTTAAAAACTTCATTGAAAAATAAATGAATTTGAAGATCCACATTTAAATTGATATCTAGTAAATCTTGTTATGTTATCTTTATATAGAACTATAATCAAATTCCCGGTAACAAGCTTTGAGCAAAGAAATGTATCATATAGATTAGAATTTACCATCCAGCTATATGGTATAAATCATCTTTAAATGACTGACATGTACCGCAAGATTACCAGAAACCCAATCTACATGATTTCCTGCAACACTTGGACTATAGCCTTCTGGGAAACAACAACGGTATAATGACCAAAAATTACAAGGTTCAGTTTTCACTAAATAAAAAATGACTACAGCATGCATAGTCCATTTTAGAACTTATCAGACATGTACAATAGCTTATAACCAACAAAATGGCTGTCAAATGAATTATGATTTGTTCTTGATTAAAAACATTTGACAACAACATTTTTGTCCCAAATTTATTTCATTGATCCAATCACTGTCTACTATTTATTTGCAAAGAGTTCTTTCTCAATGTTTTCAGAGACTATTTAACATGATAAAATGAGCTAAGCTGTTACCTAGTACCAGCTATTTGGAGAGAATAAATTGATATCACTAGTAAACAATATTCACAGAACCAGTCATGTTACATTAAATCATTTGGTAAGTGAACATTTATGGATGCAGTAATTGATTGTATAAACAACACTTCAAGCATAGCAAGTTAACTAAAGGTGCCTCATAACACACAATCAAACCACATTATGGATTTTGCAAAGGGGTTTAACATCTCACCACCAGCCAGGGTCATTTGGGGACTTTCCTCGCTATAATGGTGGAAGGAGACCCTGTGCGTACACCCGATTAGAACCAACAACCTTCCATAAGCTAACACTGATAGTAATTACTAGACAGAGACTATAACCATTTGACCACAGAGCCCATTTTATTGCCAAATTCATTTATCAATATGAGGCCTATAAGAGACTCTTCTCCAGACAATTCAGGGGACAGAACTCTTAGTAACATAAAGTAACCATGGAAAAATACACCACTAACAACATTAGAACAGAATGTCAGAAATTTACCAACTTTAACTTTGTTTTAATGGATTCTAAACACACAGAGACAGAGCAAGAACAGTTTTAACTATGTACAGACAATACTCTCCCTTAATATAATGGTGCCTTTCATAAATTGTACAATTACTAAATGGATATGAACAAAAGGCCTTCACTTGAATAGAAGAAATGTTACCCTCATACAAGACAGATACTAATACTTTGATAAGCAAACAATAGAACAGGTGAATAAATAACGAAGTTAAATTATCTTGTTATATTGTAATAATGACAGGTTTTGTGTAAAAATACAAAACAGCAAAGAAGATAAAAGTAATTATGTATAATACAATACATCACCAAGTAAACCAAAATAATTATACCTAATTTATACCTAATTTATACCATAACTTCTTCAAGAATGAGAAAATCATAGCAAGCCTTAAGCCAACATTTATACATGGAGATTTATTCAACGAATACAGTGTGATAGATCTAAACTTACAGCAAGGACATCAAACACAGAAATACAAAACAATTGATATCCACAACAAACTCATGTTTTCCAACAAATGAAAACTGGGAGCAGTAGATTCTTTTTATTTCCACTCAGACATTAGTTCAAAACAGACTTGATATATAGTGGCAGTATCAGACAATATGTCACAAACAACACTTATATACTGTTGATTAATTTTTCTCAATCACCATGCATGACCTATAATTATAATATAATGCTGAAATGAAATGACAAATACAACACCAACCATAGTCTACGCTGTCTGGTCTGCAAGTTTTATCTGATTAAACACTATGCAGTACATTAATTTGTTCCCAAGAAAAGTCATTGTTTTGGCTGGAAAAAATGAATCCTGGAAACATTTTACAAGTCTACATGCTACATGATGAACAGACAGTACTGCCTAACAAGTCATGATATGAACAAAAAAATTGAAAAACTCCACATTTGGTCGTAACAATTTACCTCTCGTAGTATACCTGAAATGACTATCAACAACATCAATAAAGGGAGATAACTGTGTCAGTCAAAGAGACAGTTTGTGTATATAAAATATCTGACAGAGTAAGTTCACAGGCATGCCACACAGAAAATAGTTCGTTTCAAAAGGAAATAAAAACAAGAGGGCCATGATGGCCCTGCATCACTCACCAGAATAGATATTAATTAACTTGTTACTAAAAAGGTAATAAAGGTACACTTGTGGGCAAATAATGGGGAACATTATAAATACAATAAAGGACCATCAAAGGATACTACACAAGAATATTCGTGATGACTGAAAGATGCCACAGACCAAATTTGGTGATGATCCAACCACTGGTTCATGAAAAGAAGTCATTTTAAGGTATTTCTATGTTTAGCTCTAGCTGCCCCTAATTCGGGCCAACCATTTTTATTTGAGCAAATCTGATAGAACACTAACTAAAGATGCTAAAAACCAAGTTTGGTAATAATCCATCCAAAGAAACATGAGAAAAAGTCATTTTAAGATATTTCTATTTTTAGCTCTTGCGCCCCTAAAAGGGGCCGACCAAATTTATTTAAGCAAACTTGAGAAAGGACCATCTAAGGAAGCTACAGACCAAGTTCGGTGATGATCCATCCATTGGTTCATGAGAAGAATACATTTAAAGGTATTTCTATTTTTATCTCTAGCGGCCCCTAATAGGGGCCAACCAATTTTTTTTGGCAAATCTGATAGAACACAATCTAAAGTTGCCAAAATCCAAGTTTGGTAATAATCCATCTATAGAAACATGAGAAAAAGTCATTTTAAGGTATTTCTATTTTTAGCTCTAGCGGCCCCTAAAAGGGGCCGACCAAATTTATTTGAGCAAACTTGAGAAAGGACTATCTAAGGATGCTACTGACCAAGTTTGGTGATCATCCATCAATTGGTTCATGAGAAGAAGATGATAAAAGGGTTTTCTATTTTTAGCTCTAGCGGCCCGAAAAGGGGCCGACCAAATTTATTTGAGCAAACTTGAGAAAGGACCATCTAAGGATGTTACAAACCAAGTTTGGTGATGATCCATGCATTGGTTCATGAGAAGAAGATGATTAAAGGTTTTTCTATTTTTAGCTCTAGTGACCCCTAAAAGCGGTCAACCAGAACAATATGAGCAATTGCAGTTAGAACGTCAAAAGGTTTCTGCCCAGCAAATTTGAAGTAAATCTGACTGGTAGTTTCTGAGAAGACCATTGTTGACGCCAGACGACGGAGCATCCACCTACCCATCCTAACAGCTCACCCTGAACCTTCGGTTCTGGTGAGCTAAAAAATACAGGAATGTATTGTGTTGTGCTTTACATAATATTCATAGTACTTCATATAAAGCATTGACTCTTACTAAGTTACATAACTAAATTAATTGAGAAAAAAATCCATTTATGTGGGGATAATATTGATTTCAATCCATGATAATTCAATTCTCAGTGAAAGCCAAATATATGCTAATATTAGCATTTAAACTCACTTAATTTTTCATTTATATAGTACACTCTATGAGCTAAATCTTATGTACTCAATTCCCTTGTAAAAATATGCCTACAAGATGTAAATATAGAAAAGACATAATCAGCTTAAAAGTCAACTTGATTGACTTCTCACACACTTATATGAAAGCCATCAATGCATTCATTTAATCCTACATATTTAAACTACAATAATGTCTTCCCATGCTGGTTTTATATCCTTGTATCGTCTCAGAATCATTTGATATTGGATGTAAATTATAGTTACATTACATTAGATAAACATACAATTCACAGTTTTACAAAACTGAGTAACTTGATTCAAACTAATATTGTAAAAATATGACATAATAAATCATTAGAGAAAATTCTGCACGGTAAAAAATTTCATAAACAAAACAAATGTTTTTACTCAATACATATACAAGAATACCACTTAAATTGAAACTGCGTTAAAACAGTAATAAATTGAAATAGAACAATTTTTTTTAATTAAGAAAATTTCATAGACCAATTATTAAAGCATTAATCAAGAACTAATGGTGACACTTATTGATATTTATACAAGACGGATATTTTCATGCAGATTTTTAGCATGATTGGATCATAAAATGATAGTAAAACAGGTTAAATGCTGGGTAATTACATCAGAAGTTGCAAGAAGGGGGATGTTCACAAACTGATTACTGCAACAAACAAATCACTATCAAAATGAGTAGAGCTGAACAATATACCAGCAATATACCAGTTATTATAATATTTTACTGGTGATACTATATCACGATTATTATTTTTAAAATACTGGTATTTTGCAGCATTTTATATTTCAATTAAAAAGTCCCAAAGAAAAGTGAACTTTTCCTTAGTAAGACAATTAATTCTGGTTTAGGTGTCTTGTTCAGGTGAACTGAGAATAGAGTGTTTTATATGAAATCTATAAACAAGAAGGCCACGATGGCCCTGCATCGCTCACCAGAATAAATGTTCATTAACTTGATACTAAAAAGGTAATAAAGGTACACTTGTGAGCAAATAATGGGGAACAATAATAAACCTGATAAAGGACCATCAAAGGATACTGCAAAGGAATATTCGTGATGACTGAAGGATGCCACAGACCGAATTTGGTAATGATCCAACCACTGATTCATGAAAAGAAATCATTTTAAGGTATGTCTATGTTCAGCTCTAGCCGCTCCTAATTGGGGCCAACCATTTTTATTTCAGCAAATCTGATAGAACACTATCTAAAGATGCTAAAAACCAATCATTTTTCGTTATTTCTATTTTCAGCTCTAGTGGCCCCTTAAAGGGGCCAACCAAATTTATTTGAGTAAACTTGAGAGAGGACCATCTAAGGATGCTACAGACCAAGTTTGGTGATCATCCATCCATTGGTTCATGAGAAGATGATTAAAGGTTTTTCTATTTTTTAGCTCTAGTGACCCCTAATAGGGACCAACTGGTATAATATGAGCAAATTGTAGTTAGAACGTCAAAAGGCTTCTACACATCAAATTTGAAGTAAATCCGACTAGTAGTTTCTGAGGAGAAGACCATTGTTAACGCCAGACACCGGAGTATCCACCTGCCCATCCTAATAGCTCACCCTAAACCTTCTGTTCTGGTGAGCTAAAAATAGAGAAATGTTAAATAAAAATGAAAAAGATATTGCATTGTATTCTTTCGGTTAATCCCTTATAACAGTCAAGTTCTAAGTAGGACAGGCAAGACGACAAAAAGGAACATTGTTCCAAAGATAGCTGGATTGTACATGAATGAAGTCTATTTTATAGAATTTTACAAGCAAACAAATGTTTATAATATATTACAATATACTGCAATATAAACATCACAATATATCACAATATTAATTTTCCAGGTAATACCCAGCCCTAAAAATGAGAGTTTTATAAGCATCAGTACTATGTCAAGCTTTAAGTTGCTTAAGGTCACAAGGGGGTGATAAAATTCATTTATCAGATACTTCGATCAGTATATGTGATCACATTAATTCTTATGACTTTAATTAATAATCACAAAAATCACACATCAAATTATATATGAAAGATACCAAGCAATTTCCACCAATTACTCAACATTTCACAATAAACCTCTCAAAACAAAATCAATGTTAACTGAATTCAGTTAGTATACTGTGGCAACAAATAGACAAAAAAATCTTAATTTAAAACCAAATATCTGATGGCTATAAACTTTCCAAAACAATCAATAACATGGAGTGAAACAACAGCAGGCAGTTGATGTAAAATATACATCAATTTATTCTATACAGCAAAACATCAATCGAAACAATAGAACACAAACTGACTTCATGTTTATTATCACAATAAAACAAGGAACTGTACTCCAATCTTAACAAGACTGTCAAATACTTCAAACATTGTTCTTCAATACATACAAGCTTCAATGGCCTCTAGATATGTATTGTGATTGAAGCTTTTGATTATGTTGGTTTTTAAATACCAAGAAACAATCCAAATTAAATGCCATTAATTGTCTTCTCAGAGATCAGTAAGATTACACAGACTCGACTAACAGACAGGTCTACAAGATGGTTTAGCTTATACCATTCTATAGATGCTATTATTTCATTATGTTCTCTGATATTTTATCTTTATACCCAGAAAATTTCATTGGAGCCTACCAGCTTGTCTCACTATCTGCAGTGGCTCTTTAATCAATATACATGTACATTATGAGGCAAAACCATTTTTTAACAATAAGTAAGGAAGTTTTACAAACAATGAAGTCAGCAACCACACAATAATGAAAGAAGCACAGTTACAGTAAAACTTTGTTATCACAAGCATCAATGTCATCAGCTTATGACCTGTCCAAAGAAGTTTTTGAGGTCCCGTCAATATTGTTCCTGGTTGTGTATTGTTTAAAGTGTCTATTTCAAACATCGTCATCTCAACGTCTCGAGCACAAATGCTGGATACTTGAATTAATTTTGAGTGTAAATTACCTTGATTATCTCGAGGGCTGCTATGTTGTATAAAGTTTGCACCTAAAACAAGTTGTTAAAGTTACCAACAAAAAGAAGAAATTTTAATTGAGACTTTATTTTTCACATGTCACAACTTAACGATAAAGCAATAACGTAACCAAAATGATTGTAATGATGACCTGAACAATGCTTTAGTGAAATATTGACCAACTTATGAGTGAGGTTTCTATAATTTCTTTAAAATACTACATTCCCCAGAATGCAAGCTCAAAATTCTGTACTTTCTATTCTTAATTGACCAGATTTATCTATTTATTATGTGATTATGTCAATACCCAATATGATTACTACGTAATCTTTGAGATAAAAGTACTCTGAAATTATTGCTGTAATTATCACAAAGAAATATGAATTGATAGCTGCAATTTTACATTCAGTTTCTAAGATCCACGACCATTGATTCAAAACTTAATGCGGAAAATAATTGGGGGAATTGAATAACAATGAGTAAAACAAATTGCTAATTAAACTTTTACAATGTCTGAGATGATTATATTCATAATTGTACTCTTTCCCAATGCATTTAACTAAAGTCATAAACATAAGACATAATTGTACTCTTTCCCAATGCATTTAACTAAAGTCATAAACATAAGACATAAGTGTGGAAAGACTGTTTCTGTGACAAGTACATTTATAACAAATATATATACACATATATAAAAAAACTACTGACTTTTATCCCTTTTTCTTTGATACATGTGTAACAAAGTAACCTGCACCAAATGTAACTATGACATTTCACAGCGTAAGTGCCACGATTTTCAGATAACATATAGAACAATTAAAAATATGAAAACTCTTAGGTCTGTATTAATTTTTTCAAAAAAAATCAACTTCATCAACTACATTTTACATATGGACTTCATATCATAATTATATATACACTCATAAACACACATGATACAAGGCATGAAAAGTTCAACTTCAACCTTCAAATATATACAATGTCGTTATCAGCACTTCATCTGTCCTGATGCTTCCTCGAGATATGAGAGTTTTACTGTAGCACTACCTGCCATACTGTGTGGACACATTTTTGCACTAAACAAATTATTCAACATTTACAACAACATACAACAGAAACAATACATAAAACTGTAACAACAAAGAACATATTACATTTTCAATGATATTTTATTTTTCTAACAACTCAGACATATTGGTATCAGTATTTTTTTCCAAACAGCTGGGCTCCAAAATTCCAGACTATACAATTACCAGCGCCAGCCAGCAGACTCCATATCAGACTATGACTTGTTTTTTTACATAAACAGTTTTCTCTTAAAAAGGAAAATTATTGTCTAACTACACCGTGCAGTATAGTAATCACTTTACAAACCTTGTCACTAATCAGTGAGTTTTCTACACACAAAGGGTTATATGTTTGTATTACAGAAACATTCTATCAAGTAATGAAGAACAAAAAAATGTATAACGAAGGGAGATAATTGTAAGTATCATGACTACTATCAAGGGAGTTAACTTTTCTTATAGTTTTGAACGAGAGCAAGCTGAGAAACTTTAAGTCTTTAAGGAGGTACCTGGCTGCCATTAATTAAAGGAAGGTAACAAACAACCAGTCTACATACATAAGGAGATAATGTACAACAAGCAAAGAAGAGTCTAAAACACAACATGCAGCCTTACCTGATAAATCTTCTATTCTAGTGTCCACTAACCATCATCTCTTGGTATCTTCCACTTTTGCTTTCTGCACGTCTGTCCATCTGCTCCATATTTCACATATTTATCTTATACTTACCAACACCCCATAAAGACACATTATTTACATATTACATAGCAGTAAGACAGAAGTACAATCAGTACAAATATTTCCAAAAGATGTCATACAAAAATTCTTGCATGTCATTTATGTTAAATAACTTATAACTCAGCTCCACGTTAGCTAGCTTAGTTACCAAGGCATTAGCAAAGTCAAAACCCCTTGAAAAATTAAGATATCAAAGGGTAAATGCTTGCTCTAAGCCAATAAGGTAAAGGTGCCACATTAAAAGTACATTTACAGACAGCAATTTGGTGTTTTAATAATTTCTCATTTGTTCCCACATTCAGTCGGACACTTACCCTGCCTAAACACATTCTTTTATTCATTGCTGCTAATGCTGCTGCTGCTGACTCATGGTCGTAAAATTCAACAAAACAATATGGGTCCTGGTTTGGCTGAAACAAAGGATACATACACCATATAAAATACTGTGTAAAATACGCCATACACAAAACTGGTGCCCATAATAGCACAGGAACCTTGGCAACAACATTTAAAATTAGATTTCACAGACTATTGAGGATATTCATATTAAGTTGGGATGTTAATTTACAAGAAAATAATATGAAGCAATGAATGGATCCAAAATCAGTCTTTCAAAGAAACATTTACTAAAAAATTCTCATAACACATATTAATTACACCCATTAAATTACTCATCAAATATCCATTTAACAATAGCAATGGAATGTTGCACTAAAAAAGACTCTGACTATTACTATTTGCTAAATTGTCTGAAATTTTTATATGAAAAAAAGAACACAGAACTTGAATTTATTTCCTAATACATCTTTACAATGCAAATGACAAAGACAATTTTGTTTATAAATTTTCTTCAACAACAAATTGCTAAAATACAACAAGCAGTATGACTATTAATTTAGAATAGATAAACAATATACGTAAATCCATCACAAGATGATGACGTCTTCATCCAATCAGTAATGCAGCTCATCGTCTGCATGCTGCACATCAAAGAACTATAAGATTAAACTTAAAATACCCAGACCACGGCTGACGTCCACAAAATCTTCAATCAGGACAACAAACTGGTTACCAGTATGTGCTGACTGACCCCTGATTGGCTAGAGATACTCAATAATAATAGTAAAAAGATACCATATGACAGTTCAAAATCATGCTGTATTTCAAAATGAATCCTCCAACTTATATAGATTTCAAGATAGACAGATCATACCAGCAAGGCTCTGATATGAAAGGCACTAACTCTAAAATGATCAATCATTTAAGATAAAAGACAAGCAATCATTTGTTCATTTAATTTCTTTCACATTACTCTTAATGCCCACCCCTCAAAACAGGTTTTTACTCGACTTGATTCAGAAGATGTCAAAATTTGACAAGGTAAGACATGATATATCCAGTTAACAGCGTCTGCAATGAATAATGATTCAACACTTACCTTTTCTAAGAACAGTGTAATAAAATAACAATACGTAAACAATGTGTACAAAGTTTATTTTCAGTGAAAATCAAATTCAATTCTAGTTTATCTGAAATTTTTAGAGTGGATGATGCTTTGTTCTGACCACAGATAAAAGTATACAAACAAGGCTTCAGAGAATTTAAAAATCAAAGAGCAGCTCAATAAGTAAGCAGACCATATCTATCTATGTAGCATGTTGTCAGTCAAAATGTACAACTGAAATAACCGAGTTTGAGTGTTTTTTGTTTACTGTACTTTGCATGTTTTTTGTAATAGCCCTGACTTGAATGCAAACACAAGAATGGAATCAGACCATAGGATTAATGTCACACAGTTCACAAAGCTGTCTTGATCTATCAAGTGAAAACAGAAAAAATGCCATTTCAATAAACAATGAGAATTAACCTGTCTGGATATAATAGAATGTATTTTAATTAATAAAGAGGCTAATTAAGACCACTGTAATAATCAGAAAGACACACTGTAGTTACACTTCAGCTAGATAGAGTACAAACCTAAGTAGGCCACACATTTCTGTCACACAAATCATTAATATATATATAGTCGATATTTATATAACATTGTATAATGGACCAATGGCCCCTTTTTGTTTGTCCCTTAAATATAATGAAAATGAACAAGGTAAAAGGAACCTACTTCAGATTGGTCGCCTCGTAAAGGGGTGGAACTCTGAAAGAAATGATATAAGCCAATAAAAATGAGTATGTTTACAGCATGTTACCACCATATAAGGTAAACATGATAATTACAATGACGAATTATCTTCTAGTAAGATAATTAAATAACAATTATCAACTAGTATGATGATTTAATCTGAATTATCAACTAGAATGATAATAGCATAAAATGAGGCACATATAACAATCTTAAGTAATATTGAATGCAATTGCCAAAATATCTGGGAAATAAGATGGGATATAAACAGTAACTATGGCAACATTTTCTGGATTACAATCAAAGCTATATCCATTCCTCAAATCTGATGATAAGATAAACATAGTGTTTTAAAAATAAAGTTATGTACGATACATAATTGCCCAATAAACATGGTGAATAATACGGCTGAAGAGAAAATAAGAATTTACAGCATACAAACTGTTTTCACCATTAAAAACGATGCGAGCAACACTAATTCTAGTTTATTTGATACAAAATATGGAGAAGTGATAACTGATATACACCTAGTTAATAGCACATTCAGTATTTTATTGCTTTGCATATTCACAATAGAAACTTTAATTGCTAGTCAACGAAATATTGATTTAACTTTCCAGAGCTATTATCCAGTTTTATTCCACTAAACACAACAGATTTGAGGCTAAATTGGTTTTTGTTCAAAATTTGAAACTAGAAACAGCGCAAAAAATGCAAAGTTTTCTTCATGCTGCAGTTGTCAGATATACGTATATCATTCATGTTTTAGTTAACACAATAAATTTTCCTATGGCAATTCACTTACCAGCTTAAAATGTGTTTTTAAGCCATATTGGAATTCTGATGATGGATTTTTGTCCCTCCAAACATAATCAACTTATAACATAGTGGTATTAAACACAAATTTGATTATACGTTCAGTATTTTCTTGAAAACATCAGTTATACTAAGATAGTCTAATTTTGTATATCATCATTCACGGGATTCATTTTTTTCACTAGGGTTTTACTTTGCATCAACAGTGATTTGGGAATTTGGCAATATATTTATTTTTATATCGTTTCAGAACAATTTTGTGTTATTTAAGCAAAATCACTGACTACAGATCTACTGTAAATATCTGTGACATGTTTCCATATTAGGAATAAAATGATGCTAATTATGTAACAGAAACAGGACACAGATGATGACCATTATCTCAGACATGAAATATAGCACAAATTACACATGATCAGGTGTCTTGTCACAAAATATTACATCAAGAAAATTAATTAATAAATTGATAAGACATTATTACAACGTTGGGGTCCACAGTGATTTGTCAATATATTGTTGTCACATTATACGGAATTGAAAGTGTCAAATTCATGTCTCTTTCGTCTCATTATACTTGACACTGTTCAAATCTTTGTTCAACTTTATGTACTGTCAGTCAATAGCCACCTTCCTTTTTTATAGTTGTTCAAGAAGTCATCTATACAGTAAAATATTATAAATGTACTTAATTCTCTCTATCTTTTATTATTTTAAAGAACCTATATTCCATCCAGCCAGACACCTAACACACAGTTAAAGATATCTATAATTAGTTTTAAGAACAATAAATGCTACAACAAAAGAAAAGATGGCTAACATTATTTTTTAAAGCAATAACTTAACAAAGTTAAAGCCAGTCTGTAATTTGTTTGTGCTAACAGATAGATTTTTACATGATTTCAATGATTTAATGTGGTAAACTAACTAAACCAGTATTTCTTGGTTACATCCTGGATAAAAGTCAGTACGAGCCCATTCCTCAATGAGCAGGTGACAATTAGCTTATGAGAAGTATGAATCCAAGGTACAAATGACAGGCATATTGAGACCAAGGCAAACATTGATAGTAATGTCACTTCATGAATAAATTGACTAAGCAGCAAGATGTTCCCATTAAGGCATTGCTTATTGTACAATGAACTTAATTAATGAAAGGTGATAACACACTCAGACACTACATGTTTTATTTGTGTTTTATTCGCTGTAAACTTCTAGGGTTTGCAAGAAGGATTCAATTCCCTTTGGTAATGTTAAGTTTAATGGAATAACCTGCTTTGCCTTTCTGATTGTCAAATGCCATTACATTCAAATCATAGTATTATAACTTTATTATAACATTGATTAGATTGGGGAGTGAAGTTGGAAATGTTGTCTTGGTGAAATTACTGGCATTATACAACAACAAATGGTACATGGTTTCAAAGAATAACATGAATGTATCTTTATATAGAAATGGAGTGACCTGTTCATGAAATTGGGCACTCAACCAATGACAACCAGTGTGCATGCAGCCACTTTGAACACATGAAATATACATGTATAAGAAACACCCCCTCACCAAAAAATAAATGAATTTCAGTGAATTGACATTTAACCGTCTTCATCTATGTGTAAACAAACTGGATGACTGCAGTTCTGGTAATCTTTGTGTGCCAATATTTATGTAGATGGTATGATAAAGTTTTTGTAAATATTAAAAACAAAATACCTTAATCACATGTCCTTTACATATACAATGACAATATATAAAAATGATTCAAGCAAAACATAGAAAAAAAAACCATATAAAACAGAGGAACAGTTTTTGTGGACTTGTTTTTCATGTTTACTGTAAAAAAGAACTACTTTCAAAGTTTATAGCAAATCCCTTTACTTTCTATTTATGAATTATCAACATGTCAAAAATAACACTAAAAAAAACATCTCCAACTTTTGTGCTTCCACAAATTGAGAACAAGCAACCATCATATTGACAAGCATACATTATGTTTTACTTTCATACACAAAAATATCCATCATGGTTTTAGAATCTTAATTTGGTACACTATTTGTCAAGGTTACATGCAGTAATTTGTCATACTGGTTGTTAAACTGCATCCTAGTTGTCACGGCAACAAACACAACCAAACAGAGGGAGATAAATGAATTTAAAACAAATCTAATCTAAACCAACCAGTTCACAAATTTCTTTGCGTGATGTATGAGAAATTGATTAAAATAAAACAAATGATCTATTTGATAAACAAGCAACATCCTCACGCCTAAATCTGGTGACAATGTAAGAAAAGGTCTCAGCAGTGTCTCCTCTGATGAATTGTAATGCTCTAACACAGCACTCAGGTTCAACTTGTGCTGCATCTACCAGAATAATGTAACCATCGGCAACATAACAAAACATGAAAAAAATGTAAGGGATATAAGTCTATAAAAAGTTTTAGATCAGTCAAATAGTTCAATCAATTGATCAAGTCATTTGGTTTAGCTGTTAAATTCAACACTAGAATGGTTTCAATAACTAAAAAAAACTTTCAGTCAAGATTCTAAGGTTAAAGGTCCTGTATAGGTGAACAAGTCAAAATATTTGACATTTGACAAAAAAACACCAGCATACAGATTTCTTTTTTAGTTTATTACTAAGGAAGAATATGATTATATGTTGTTGTTGTTTTTTCTGGGTTTCTCCATCACTCCAATCAGTAAACAACAACAAAATAAGATGAACACACAGGGTCAGGTACAGAATGTTTTTTTTACTTGGGTTTAACATCACACCAACAGCCAGGCTTATTTAGCACATTTTCCAGCTATAATGGTGGAGGAAGATCCAAGGCATACATATAAGAAGTACCACAGACTTTCTGTAAACTAGCTTGACAACTTACTCAGTTAACATAAATGGTGTTCCTGGATTCTACACCAGTACAAACATTGTTCTCCACATGTAACCACCAACTTCTCCAACTTGAATCAGTGTTGGGAGGATCCTGTATCAGTGTTACAGTGTTTATAACCAGGTCAATTATGACACAAACTCAGTTAAACAGAAACAGAAATTATAGTCAACAGTAACTCCAAAAATAGCATTACTAATTGTTCTCTGTGTGTGTTCATACAGAGCGCTACATCCTATCCAAAGATTAGTATCTAAAACATGGCAAAATATCAAACCAACATTCAGACATGTGGCCAGCCTGGGATTCCTATGATAATGTCATGAATGTAAAAGGCAAGAGTAGCGCAATCAGCATTTATACAACATTAACCCAGTCCCACGCGGACTCCTGTTATTTGGACAATTATTAATAACAAAATCCCCTGATAAATTAACGTGGTAATTTGAAATCTGTGGAATAACATAAATGGCATTAATGTGCCCTAAATGCCACGGTAAAGGTTCGGTAAAGGTTCGGAGTATGAGAATGAAGAAATTATCATGGTGCTGTTCACATGCTTACATTAGAAGAGATATTGATGTTTCTAAGGCATCATGATAATTCATTGTGCAATGAAATTGATTATCAAACTGGGACACTTTCAAACAAAATGCAGGAAAACTGAACAGCACAAAAACTATTTAATGATACACAGCCTTTTAAATGTGCCAGATTAAAGTGTTCACTACTAAGTACACAGGAGAGACAAAAATGTTAATTGATGAATTGCGTCAGTTCTTCCTCCAATGGAACTATCTAGAAGCAAGTTTCCATTCAGGTACCATACATGACTTGATTGCCTAAATAATAAATGTTAAATTTATCACTTGTGGTTCATTAATACAAAATACAAAAAAGAGGGTGAATTTGAACACTGAGGAACTTGTGTCCAGTAGTGTAAAGGCTAGAAAAAAATACATACACTAAGTGTTACCTGACCAAAAAATAGAGTAGGTAGGTCTAAAAACATTTATTTTTCTAATACATTTTGTGAGAACACTACAATTTGTACCAAAATATTTTTGCATTTTGGAAGGGGTGTAATCGATTCTGCCGATCTTTGTAATTTAATTCGATATCTATTCCAATTTTAAAATATTGAGTATCGAATCACATGAAAGTGATGCCAGTAGTTGTTAAGCTGTTTAAAGTTTATAGAGAAGTTTCTAGTCATTAACTCATTTACAGTTCAACTAATAATAAGAAACAAGTTATTCAGTTTCAACTGTTTATTTATCCTTTATCTTTTATCATTGTAAATACCATGCTTATGATCAAATATTACTATATTTGGTAAATACCCTCTTAAAACAAAAAAGACCCATAAGCTGAAATTCTGAGGGTAAATGTAAGAGCTTTTGCCATATATGCCTGCCAATCGATATATCGCTGTATCGTCGATAATTCTCTACCGATATATCGATACAAAAATCCTTATCAATGACACCTCTACATTTTGGATTTTCATACTTTCATTGTTAGAATCTTTGTTGAAGACTCCAAAAATAAGGTTTGTCCGGTAACCATAAACATGCCTATTTTACCACATTGGTAATTTATTTGATGAAAAAAATTGGATCTGACTGTTTAACATTTTGGTTATGTAAGGAATTAAACACTAACAACAACTAACATGTTTAACCCTATGTTCCACATGTATTCACAGTATTAGTAAATTTTGTTGTGGAAAAATGTAAACACAGGAATATATACAATAGTTCCTACAGTTTATACTGTAACATTTTTAACAAAAAGCAGTCACTTCAGTAACAGACTTAGGGCAAACAAGAAAAGCAGACTATAATTCTACAAGACAAATATGGTGTGTTCCAGAACAACAGGAAACTAAGTATTCTGTAAAATACTAGCAGAATTATTGATATCTATTTTAAACTGCGCAGTATGGAGACTATTCTAGACAAGCTGAATTTCAAAAATGACTATGTACATGTAATTTAACTCATAACGCCAGTCCAAGAATGTAACCTCCACCTTCTCCCCCACACACATGTAACAATTATCCAATCACTTTGGTATTACAATCCAAGACAGGTCTAAAATTGTTGGGGGGATAATTCATGAAATATCACATTAGTCATCAACAGGAAGCTAGGAAACTGTCCAGCTTGCTTAGGAAATGTCAGCGTTCTAACCAGATATATGCCTGGGGTCTTCTTTTGTTTGTGAAGTATTTTTACCATAGCAGTAATACAAATCTACTTTTCTGATAAACGTTTTTGGAAAACATGACTATAAAATGTCAGATTTCCAATGACATTTTTTCACTCATGCTAACACCTTACATCATCTGTCATAGCTTTGATGGATGCTAGAGTGCTTGAAAGTCAAGCCATTTTAATTTTGTCTTTGATATACATAAATTGAAGTCAGTTTTTAGATAACAAACTAACAAGCATATATATTTTTATACAATAACACTGAATACTTATTAACGCTCTCACATTCAGAATCTAATTAAGATTAATACACAGCTGTTAATTTTATAAAACTACCTTTCTGACATCATAAAGAAACATATGTTTAATACATTAAAACATGCAATACAATATTACAAAAAAAAAACAAACAAACATTTACACTTATTTACAGTAGAGATTCAATGTAAGCTTAAAACATGAAAATCACTCAAGAAAACCAGTCTATAATTAGCAAACACACAACAAAACCAGTCTGTATATAGCAAGTACTGGCTGTAATATATATGCATAATATGCTCATTATTTACAGCATGATTCAGAATTCACACTTTGTGTTAATTAATTTATTTCTATGACTATAAATGGTAAACTCATTATACTTGTCAGTATGACAACTGCATTGAAAATAATATTCATGCTAGTTGCATAATGATAAGCGATAAAATATGAAGTTATATACAATCATTAGATATCTGTCCAGATTTAAGATCAAGGTACTTCACTAACTTGTTAAATCTGGGCTCTAGCCATACCAAACATGCTACTTCATATTAAGGGTGTGCCGGTAAAACAAACAATAAAACCTCAATAATGAAGCCACTGATGGGACTGCTGGTACGTCTTAATTATGAGTACTTCTGTGTTGAGCTGATACTTCTGGTAAAAACATTTTAATATAATTACCGGTAAATATAGAATCATGTTCAGATCAAAATGGATGATACAAATAGTGACATCAATAAAGGCAAGTCCTCAGTTTCCTGGACTACATAGAAGGTAAGTCCCAAAAAGGTTCAGGCTAATGTTCCAGTATCCTAACAAATCACTGTGGGTGAACAATCAGAGAACGCCACAAAGTTATAAAAAGTACAGAGAAAAACAGGCAAACTCGGGTACAACAAAAAATACCACACAAACCAAAACCAAACTTGTCACACTTCTAAAGAAATGTAATACACCAAATTCACTCAAAAACACACACGAAACACTGATACAAGATTTATGAAGAGTAAATCAATTTTTCCAATTGCAGTTCTGAGATAAGTGAAAAGATGTCCAGCATGGTTTCATATAAGCCTATCAGTACATTAATGAATAAAGCACCGATCTAATTTACAGCAATACCAGTTCGATGGTTGAATAGAAATTCTCCCCGGGCATCCTCTGGTGCCAAACAAAACTTAGTGAAGTGACTTCACTTTGGCACGTGTCATAGGCTAATTAGTTTATACCGAGGTAATTTCCTTATAAAGGAATACCTAAAGGCGTAATTGCTTATTTTCTCTCATTCCCCGTACTTAGGACATTCATGGACATGATGTGAACAATGTATGCTTGGAAACTTACCTTCAAAAAGGCCTTTGTTCCACTAAGTTATGAACCAGAAATGCTTTCAACAGAATCAATTACATCAGCTTTTCAACACAAAGCCATTTAAATATTTATTAAAAGAAATGTTTGTGGCACAAGAATGATTCCATTTGACATTTCACTGAACACTGAAAGAATCAACATAGATGGGAACTCAATACATGTCAGAATTATACCACAGGATTATACCACAGTATGACACCTGCAAGACAGCCATGGCTGGTAGTATCAATTAATTCCCGAAACATTAAATACTATCAGATAATAATGGATGATACACTTGTCAGATACAACATAATATGTATTTTAAGAGCAATTGTTATTACAATATGGCATCAAATATTTCAAATATGATACAACATCCCTGAAGCACAGAATACCAAATACACTTCAAGTAGCAGGGAACTTTCAGTATAATACACTTCAAGTACCAGGTTTCAGTATAATACACTTCAAGTACCAGTGAACTTTCAGTATAACAAGAGTCAATTGATGATAATCACCTCAATACAAACCTGCCTCAATTTTTTTTACTTGGGTTGAATGTCACACCAACAACCAGGGTCATTTAGTGGCTTAACAAGCTTTAAAAGAGGAGGAAGACCCAAGGCATGCAAACGGGTAGAACCATCGACCTGTCTTATCACAAACGGGAATTGAACTCATGGTGGTTACACTAAAACAAAAACCATAACCACTCAACTACTGAGAGCCCCTTTTAAACTGATTATGTTAAATATATGTTTAAAAAACAAACAAACAAAACAAATTTCATTGCTAATGGACAACAGATGTCACCATACATCTACTTGAGTGTCTGGGCTAACAAAACAATCAACTTCACAGATAAGAGATAGTCTACGAACTAATGTAACCAATACCTTAAGTTATATGACGAGTACTTATTATTCATGAGATAAAATACACTGACCAATCAATTGAGTCCATGTGTTTGGTCTGACCAATAAGAGAACCATTATCACTGATACTTACCACTACAAGAGTCAAACTACTGTACAACAGTTTCAATGAAGATAACCTCTAGGAGCTCAGTTCACAACACAAAATTACCTTATATCACAGCTGCAGTCATCTGGGCTAGATCCTTGACTCTAATCAGTTTGTTTTATAGATGGTACATTAAACACTGTACAAGAAATCATGAGAACTACAATACAGTATTCCTGGATATATATGTTCTTCAATTGATACCTGCACAGTACAAAATGATCTGTCAACTTCAGAGCATGCATTACTGAGGTATGTCTATCTATGTACTGTTGTCAACAGGCTTCAGAAAAAAGAAAGACTCTGCAACATGAAACTGATATACATACCACAAGGTCACAGTAGACCCAACCAAGATTTGTAGGCATCGTAGAAGGTTGTATGGCAGGTACCACAGGAGGCATTGCTGTTACTGTAGGTACAGTTGGCACAGTTAAAATCTCCTTCTGTAACGTGGGTACAGTTAGTATTCCTTCCATTTCAAATATTTGATTGTTTCAATAGCTTAAACACACTAGTAGACTCGGCTTATCAATTTTTCCCCAATTTTGGAACAGCAGAGTGCAGTTTTTGTATGTTAAATAAGTTTCAACTTTCACACTTGTCCACTAAATGTATGAATAAACTTGCTAGGTAACACACCCATGCATTAACATATAGAACAGAGAGAGAGAGAGATGTTTTAACACAGAGTAATTTTCTATAACAAAGACTACAGGCACCTAATTATTATAACTAGGGTTTTACTTTCAGTACCAAACATAGCCAAAATACCATGAGACGTTTATTTCCAATATTATGATGATACAGATCCACACGGCTAGATCACCAATCATTAACAATCCATTTTCAATTTCCACTGAGAATCAGTAATAAATGATTAATCATAACACAGAGCATACATAGAACTTAAGCTTTAATATTCAACAGATCTTTTTTCATGCCTACATTTGGTGAAAATGTTTATAAATGCAAATCTGTTATAATCCAAATTTAGTGAATACTATTTTATCCATACACACTGCTCAATGCCTAGATTTCCTGTACAAAACTCATAGCTTATGACATTACACACAAAATTTTGAATAGTACAAACTGTCACATTTATGAAGGATTTTAAACACTGTAGAACAGTCTGCCAACACAAGGCCAAAATTGTTTGAATGCCAAAGCTGAAATAATGTTTGTTAACATGAAAACCAGTTTATATTTAATCTCAAAATTCTATACCCCACCAACCAACAAAAGGCAGAGACAGATGGGATAGATTTCTTTCGATTATTTATTAAAACAGAACAATTAATTGAATACAAATGAGATCAGCACTAACTTATTGCCAAAACTTTCTTACCATGAATACATTTACAAAGAAACGTTTAATTATCAAATCAGTTTGAAATCGAGATTTAAGCCTCGTAAAAATGTCCCATAAAATTTGTTGACAATTTGCACAGTAATTACCCTCAAGACGTGCTAGGAGATTTCACGTCTCTAAGACATTCACAAACATTTTTTTTCTAATTTATATCTCTGAGATCGAATCAGACCATTGTCAAATCAAACATAGAAATACAACTATATAAATGTGACCTGTACTTGGTTACCTAAACACCAATTGACAAAGTAAAAATACGAAAACATTTCACTTAGCATTAGGCTTACATTTATACATTAAACTATTTTTACAAACATACATTTATAAATATTTAGACCTGGACCAAACGATACTTCAGAAATGTTTGATTTGTAAATAAATGGGGACAGGCCTGCTGAAATAACACATTTAGACAGAAGGAAGACCTCATTTACCTATTAAATTCCAATTAAGGTACATAAGTAAATTTTCAGACTTTTATGTGTCTGGCCTGCTTTCTGAACACTTCAAATTTTATACATGTAATATACGTTCTGACATTTTTGACATATTGAATGACAAGCTCCAAACTTGGTAGATAAAAATGAGGACAAATAGAACAATAAGCCAGGTTAAGTTTGGTACATTCAACTTTTAGACTAAAATCAAATCCTCCAGACAAAGATTAAAAAAGAATATTCACATAATGCTAAAGAAAAATAAAAACATTTCCATACATGTTGTCTACAGTGAAAAATAAGCCAAACATTTAATTACAAGCCAACAGCAGTCACAAAACACAGAAAGAAAGTTTAATTATACTGATGTACATGGTTAATATATTCCAGCATTTGACTTGTATAGCAACATTGCTAGTAAGTTGTATATAAACACACATGACAAAAACACATATTTCTCAATACGTTTTAGCCAAACCTAATGAAATGTACAACAAAGTCACTTTAGCAAAACATGAAAATATCTGGAATCAAGTAAGTGGCCATTAAACTTTTAGATAAACATAGTCCTTCTATATCAATCTCTAACAACATCATAGTCTGATTACCACATAATTCTATTAAGTAGAAAATTTTTATAATAAATGGAAAAACACAAAAGTCTTAAAGGCCTTGAGATAATTTATTTATACAATATAAAAGCAAGGTATTTATGTATACATCTAAGAATAGAGAAGTACAATAAAAGGACAATTAATTGACGATTAAAAATATTATGATAACGAACAATTGTCAAAGAAGGTTTATGAACATACAATTGAAATTAATGACCATTTATGACCATTTCATATAAAGTACAATAAAATGAATATCTCAGCCAAGTCCTTCACTAAAAGCATCAACTATAAACAAAAAAAAATGTATTAATATTCACTATTAAAGGTAAATAACTAAAATTATGATTTGCACAAGATTTTGACTCAGCTAATAAAACAATTTCAGAAAAATTAAAACAAATTTGCATTATTGATAGTGCAGTGGCACATAAGTTGAAATTGCAAGAATGTTTTTACTGGAGTGAATTATTGTTTTACCACAAACAGAGAAACAAGACAATACATTATTGTTTTAGCACTCTCATTACAATGGATAATACATCACAGTGGAAATTAATTTACTTAGCAAATGGTATCACACAATTTTAAGTATAAATGTAAATTGCAACACACTACAACACTCACAGATTGTTTAATTAGAAAATATGAAAACAGAATAATTGACTTAATATTAATTATCCAGAAACTGAAGAACATTCAACTGACTATGGAACTGATAAATTGTAATTACACTATAAACATACAGCTGAAAAAAAAATTCTCGTTTCTGGTCCCCGACCGACCGTTAATTTTTAACCCCGACCGCATTTTTTTTACCGAGAAATATTCCGGAATTTCAGTTCCGTATACCGGGAAATAGTCCATGCTATCGTTACCATTGGAAACGAAATTTTAATATGGCTGCACAACTACGATGCTTGCTCGCTGTAAAAGTAGATAAATGCGTCCATTTTTGTATTTTATTGTGTGTCCAGTTTGTTTGAAATAAGCATGAAGCTCATCAAAATTTATCGAAGCAATGGCTTTGCATACATTAGCAATTATTACAAATGACTTGGGTTAAAAAAAAAATCCCAACCTACCGACCCAGTTTATTTTGATGACCGTGACCAGAAACAAGAGTATTTTTTTCCGGCCTAAGTGAAAATTTATCAGACGCAGTATTCATGATTTTACTAAATCTGGACCATGTTTTGTATTTAAATTTAATACACAGCATATGCACCAATAAGCAACCAGAGCATTAACATCAAAGGATAACAAACAGCATAGATACCATCTGAATGACCAAACGAGAGCTTCCCAGAGCTGCGCCAATGCTTGTCTGTTTTACATTATTCTATTTAATAAGCAATTTTATCCAAAATCCTAAGTCAAAATATAGCATTCAGAATAATGCCATCTGTCTTGCAACTTCTCCATGTCATGATAATCAAGTATTCCAAGTGTTATGTTCATATCTTTAAAAGCTAATATTCTCAATTTTGATCATGAACATGACGAAGTCTCTTAATTTCATGATGAAATCTTGAATTCCATGATAAAGTCTCTAATTTCATGAAGAAATCTCTAATTCCATGATACAGTCTCTAATTGCAGGATGAAGTCTCTAATTTCATGATACAGTCTCTAATTGCAGGATGAAGTCTCTAATTTCATGATGAAATCTCTAATTGCAGGATGAAGTCTCTAATTCCATGATACAGTCTCTAATTTCATTAGCATAAGCCATACAACTTCTCATGCTGATATAAAAACCATCATCTTTGATCTGCGTACTTACTGTGACAGTGTGAAGGAATCAAGTGGAATCACATATCTGAACCATTACAAAATAATGATGCTGTAACATCTATCATGCTAAAATTGACCCAACAGATGTTTTAAAATCATTTACAAAACTAAATCACTAGAACTCAATAGGCAAAACAAATGACAAATAGTTTATGAGATAAATTTACAGCCGCATGATGATCTTTTTGCTTAAAACAGCATGACCAGTTAAAATGCATAAATACATGTTTTTTGCAACAATGGCTAACAGAAATGATCAACTGGTCCAGTAAAGTTCTGCTATTAAGGTCACCCTCCGGACCGACATGAGTTGGCCTTAATAGCGAGTCGAATTTAATAGTGAAACATGCAGACAGCTGTGCCCTATTTTAAGTGGTCATTTTTGTCCTAATGATTTCCAGTTCTTTAAAGGCTCAAAACAGCATAGATTTATTGCAGAAAATATTGCACTTAACTTTAAGTGTCATAAATGAATATTTAGTTTAAAACCTAGATGCAGCTTGTCTACAAAGTAAATTATTACCATCAGTAATTAAACAGGAAAAAACGGAAAGGTACGGAATTTAGCATCGTCCCTTAAGTTTTGTATTTATTTTCGGACGAAAATTTTGTCTTAAGTTTGTTTCCCCATTTTGGGAATATTTTGGATTGTTCCCGTTTGACAATTGTTGTAATTAATCATATATTTATTGTGTATTTTGTACTTGAAATACATCAGAAAGGATGCAACTGATAAATTTTAGCAGACCATCTTTTGTATTTTTGCGTCAAACGCACTTTTTTGATCATCAGGGAAAACTTAATTTGTCCCACAAACTTTCTTCCAGCAAACTATGCCACCGTTGATCAAAGGCCCGCAATTAATTACAACTAAAAACATCCCAATATCGATTTTCATCAAAAGCATATTTGTTGATGTTTTTCACACCTTTCATGAGGCCCAGTCAAGTTTGTTATTCAGATATATGTCATCGGGTAAGGTTTAAAGATTAACAAGTCTGTACCCGACCGTAATACAGAACATAAAACAGCCATATTTTAAGATTCGGGACCGCAATAATTGGCTGTATTTTGGAAACGGCTGACCGTAATATTGAGACATATGGCCAATGAATTAAAGAACAAACAATTCGGGACCAGAAAAAAGTGACCGTAATATGCAGATGACCGTACTTTTGGTGCGACCGTAGAGTGGAACTTTACCGTATGACTTGAAATCATTTAATCAACGCAACTCAGCGTAAGATAAATGTGCTTCAAATTTCAAATACCAAACATAAAAATTCCACTTGGTTTAGTACATTGTAAATAAAATCAAATGAACAAGAATACATCTGACATTCTCAAAATATTGAATAAGATCTAAGGATTATATAGTGTGTACATTAAAGATAGAAGAGGATTTTGGCTGTCATCAAACACACAAAAATACCATAAACTGTAAAACAAATAAATTACTTCACAAAGAACAAAATGTTTATACAGACAGCAGTGAAGGTAAGGAGACGAGTTTAGTATAGACACTATATTTAAACAGATTATCTTCTTCCAATACAATTTATCTCAAAATAAAGAACCTTAATCTTCTAACTACTCATTGGTAGATAATTACAATGATTTCACTGTTTTTTTTTCTTACAACATTTTTTCATTAAATTTTAGAGCCGCGCCATTGCCAGGCAACATTTCCAGCTTTAACATTAAAAGAAGACCCCAGACATACATTTTGGTGGAAGCAGCAACTTTTCGTATGCCAGCTGGACAGCTATTTCACATGTGAAATTTGGTATCAGGTGGGAATTGAACTTAGTGGTGAGGGGTTTGTGATTAACAGTCAGAGACCATAACCACTCAACCACAGAGGCCCCTTTTCTGCAACAGTACTGACAGTTGCTATTTCATACATCAACAAAACTTAGAATGGACTAGTAAAGAAGCAGAGCATTAATTAATACCAGGGACTAGTAAAGAAGCAGAGCATTAATTAATACCAGGGACTAGTAAAGAAGCAGAGCATTAATTAATACCAGGGACTAGTAAAGAAGCAGAGCATTAATTAATACCAGGGACTAGTAAAGAAGCAGAGCATTAATTAATACCAGGGACTAGTAAAGAAGCAGAGCATTAATTAATACCAGGGACTAGTAAAGAAGCAGAGCATTAATTAATACCAGTCAGTGATGTAACATGTAATACATAAGAAATTACTGTAAAACTTCTCTGTTGAACAGCAAACTACTTAACATGCTGTGATGGGTCCAAATTTACCATACATTTTCCACCATCAAATTACAATCAATGTAAGGATTTTATCAAGGACACATCATTTTTACATGATTAAAAAGAGAAATTATTCTTTTATGAACATTGGTACAAGAATAAGGGTATTTAATGAATAATTTATTGTATTCTGCTATCAACAACCTTCACCAAACATAATTAAAATACAAAAAATCCCAATAACAGATTCATCCAATTCAGTAACAATTCACACAAAATCCACATAACATCAGATTTTACTTGATTGCTACACAAATGGAAGGAGGAGGTATTCATTCTACATTTTTTTTACAAAATTGAAATATTTCAGACCAACTAGAAATGACATTTGTCACAACAATAATGAAAATTCACAAATACAAACAATACTAATTTTCATCAATACAACACATCTAAAGATATTTTAAGGACAGTAAATTGTAAGTTAAGTTTTTGACTCAGAAGGGTTTTATAATCAATAAAACAAGTAAGCAAAGCACAAACAATACTTGAACTATTTTTTCAGGTTATACACAGAGACACCATGTTTTAAACCAGTCAAGGAGAATAAGTGCTGGTCCAGGGTTTTGACTCACAAATACAAGATCCTCAGACCTTTACCTATCATGAGCAGGTAAACTACCAAAAGCTGGTCAATCAATTCTTAGTTGTGCTCACCAGACTAAAGTACAATCTATAGCAGGGAAGAAATCCTGATATAGAAAAAGGTTTGAAATAAAACGCAGGCGTATGTTTGCATAAATGACTGCATGTAGCAGTTTATAATACAGATTATTATTAGTATTAGAATACTGCGTTTTATTTTTATACTTTTAAAATATCAATTAACTTAATATCATACATTTATAAAGAGTGCTTTATACAGCAGCTGCACCATTTTAAGCTTTATAGCTTTAAAAATAGTTTGAGAAAAAATTCAGCGCTGAAAATTTAAAAGATATTTAAACCAGTTTGATTGAGCGCCTGTGTCATTCTTCTTGGAATATTGCCATTACCCGTGGGAAATGAAATTTTCCATTCCAGCAATTTTCACATACACTGCTTTTAAAATGACAAAACTTGTGATCTTTATCTATAGCCCCACAGAGAAAACTGATAAAATATTGACTTCTGAAATTCATTGTTACATCTAATGCATTCAAAGGGAGGCTAATCTTGTACAACTAGAAGTACTTGACAAGTAATTAAGAAATTTCAATACAACAGTATGCGTTAAGTACAATATACACTGGACTGAAAATATGAGATCTTATTTCAATATAATTATTTAATGAAACTGTAATAACTTGCAATCTTTGATTGTAGTCATAACTTAACTACTTCAATTAACCAGCGAGGGTAAGTCAGATTTGTGATTTAGAAGTTTGAAATAACATTCACAAATGCATAAAATATTGACACCTATGATCAAATAAGAGCAACTTCAATACAACACTAGACTGTAGTTTAAAATCAAATATTCACAGTGATAATCACAGGACTGGAATTTGTTCATAGTCAGTGTTTACAAGAGGTTTTCCTAACATCACTATCAGCTAATTCTTTGATCCAAAGTTCAAAACATATCCAGGAAAATGTGATTAAAACTGAAATATAAATAAAATACTATCCATAAGAATGTACAATACACTAGGTTCAAGTCAGTTAGGTGCTAAGTGGTTTATACACGCAATAATCTGAAAATAGGACTCCTTAACTATCACGCCACCTGACTTTTTCAAGTTGTAAACTAAAGTGTTTTCCTCAAGTCACTATTCTTATAAAGATTCATTTTTATTTCTAAAATTATGTCTAAAACAAAGACATTCTTGTAAATTGTATTGTGTGATAAATAACAAAGGGCTTTTTTCTGCATAACGCAGCCAAATACTTAAATAATACTGCCGTACAATTACAATTACTGGAGTGAAGTGAACCAATGCATATTTGATTGATTAATTAACAGAATTAATTAAAACATGAAGTTAATTGAGCTAAAATAATAGCAATTATGAATATATATGACATTCATACAGTCATTACCCAACAATTAACAGAACACAAGTCTAGATAGTCTTGACATACAGCAGGTATTTATTGCAATTACACTTTTATCAAACAGATCTGTAAAAAATCACAGCTAGCTTTTCATGACTTTTCACCCATTTCTTAGTTAATTGCACTTTATGTCAAAGACAGCTAAACAGTTCTGAGGGTTTCATAAAATGGACACCATATACTTGCTGGTAATGGGTTTTTGGGTAGTTTGTGTTAATCCAGGAAAATTCATGCTTCAGTTGGACTTAACCTAACAAAAAAAGTTTTATGCCCTAATTTAGGAAAATATGAAAATAGCAGACTGATGCAGTGATTCAGAGCTTTAACTCAACTGAAGCATCTTTTTATCATTACTTTTCTCATCTTAAATGTTACATGTGACATCAAAACCTAGTCAATCAATTGTGACTGATGATAATGTAAAAGATAAAGTTCCTAGTTTCCATAACACAATTTTATTCTGCCCATCCTGGACTTTTTTCAGTCTCAGTCAATATTTTATTTTCATATGAATTTTATCTCTGAACTAAACAAAAAAATATATACATCTTAAAAATAGTTTTGTCGACCTGCTTACTCTATATTTTTAGGGGGATGTTCAAGGAAACACTGTATTCATTTTTTTACCTAAGTCACCAATTCAGAGAACTTCAGTTGTGTCTTTTTATTCTAGGTCTGATCTGATTCATTAGAAATGATTTAGCTGTGGACACATGTGTAACATATCGCCTCAATATGGCAACAGATGTACATACTAGTTTGAAAACCAACTGAAGAATTAAAAATTGCAGATAATGAAAATATGGATGAAATCAATAACTTCTAAATCAAAATATTGTTTAACTCCAAAACAGGTAATGAAAGAATTGATGGATGATATATACTCAGACTATAGCTATATGTTTTCACACAAACATCACTTTCCATGGCCTCAGGAAATAACAATTTGCAATTAACTAACAACTTCAGTAAACATAAATTTTAATACACATATATAATACAGATAAAAAGTTCAGCTTAAACATTAACGAAATACTACCAATTAGTGATTTGATTAAAACAAACAAACAAGTCATTTACCAGTTTGTAAGTGTTGACACAAAACTGAAAAAATTACATACAATGATGATCAGTTAATACATAGCACAAATCTGAAAGTTGTTGTTCACTCTGAATAAAAAACTAATGAATGAACATCTAGATCTTGGTGATGACACCTTTTCTACTGCATTCATAATCTTCATGAAAGAATAAATTGATCCTAATATCATTTTCTATCAGGCAATTAAAAATCAATTACTGAATTGTAGTGTTTTTTTTCTTGGGTCAGGATAATTACTGTCTTAATTCATAGGGGGGCTAAGGAAACAGTTTAGGTACAAGGAACACAGGAATATTTTGGTAGAGATAATAAGCAAAATGGGACAAAATCAACAGGTGCATCGTAAAATTAGAGCTAAAATAGTCAAGAAAACAGGTAAATTAGGATAAAACTTGTATCTAGTCATTGGAAAAAGTTCCACAAGGTGTGACTTTGACACCGTCCTAAATTGTAGCATTCTGTAATTGACTGTATACTGCCATGAAAAATAATGCAATTCTATATTTGTTCATGATAATTTTAAGTTATGGAGTAGGTCAATTCACAAAATGCATAAAAAAGGAATAAAATTCTTCATTTCTCACAGACTATTTAGAAAATCAGACAGACAAATATGAGGACAATAATCTAGAAATAAATATATATTGTCTAATTTGATTTAGCAAACATTTTGGTAAACTTGTCACAGTGTAATTTTCATTCCTGTTGCCAGGCAACCATCAAGTGGGAAACTGTAATGATGTGAAAATTGGTAATGGATCTAAAGAGGTATGGATTAATCAATTAAGACTTTTACATTATTTATTAAATGCTAATATTTAAAGTTTTAGGAAAATTAGTCATCAATATTAATGTAGCTCTTTATTCAGTAATGCTATTATTGTGGCAGCAATAATAACTCAAGTCGGTAATTTGCTGTGTGTGGGTTGTTTTTTTTCACCTACAATGCAAGATCTGATGTGTATGATTCTACATGTTGTATTGTTATGGAAAAAAAATCTTTAAATCAAACTTAAAAATACCCATTAAAATTAATTTCTCAAAATAAATGCTTCAATGGAAGTTAATTAAATTAAACATTTAAAGACAAGAGTTTTAACAGTAGCTGGCATTAGATTCAGACAAATGCAGTCATTATTGCATTAAATTTAACTACAGATATCAAAAATGTAGACACCTGTTATTGAATAAAGTTCATAGCTCACTAACACAAATAATACCACTCAACTGGGAAAGTGGCCAAACCAACATGAGAAACAACACATAGGACACTGAATGCAGCTTTAGTCTTTGAGAAAATGAAAGCATTCAATAGAAAGTAAATTTAATAGCAGTATCAACAATAGTAGTCATATTTTGGCTAATGAGCAATACAAGTGTTATATCTGACTAAACTTAGGGTGAAAATTTGATAATTTACAATTAATGATTTTTAAGTCCAGTATAAGTAGTTTCTACAATGGGATTTTTTCTGTATAGATTGTGTAAAAATGTGACTGTTGAAGACTGGTACATATCAAGTTGTCCTTTATGTAATAGCAATTCTACAATAAAACAAAGAGCATAAAATGGATACATAAATAATGGAAAAGTAAAGTAAATCCTGATTTTATGCTGAATGTCATTTATGTATCCAACAGTTTCTAGAAATCAACTCATGAAGTTAGTCATTTGATCATAAAAATAGTTCATCACACACTGCTGATTACAGTGATACTGTTTAATGAAAACATAAACTAATCAAATCTCAATGATTAAAGAAACCTGAGTGTGACACTTTTGAAGCTTAAATATGGCTTTATTCATTTATCGTTCTATTCTATCTGAAATTTCACTCCAAGACACATATGATTGATCTTCATTATAAACGATGTGGGTGGGGGAGTTTCAATACCATTCTAGAGCAAAAACTTAAATTCTAAATAAACAATGTTTGCAACCATTTTGTTTTTATCATTACTGGCATCTGAAGAATAAATGAAAACTACCACTCCTTTAAATCTCTGGACTAATTTCCTAAAAAAAGAAGCATGGCACCTAGTATAAGAAAGACTATATTTCTTCAAATCATAAATGATAGGTGAACCATCTTAATAAGATTCTCAATAGTTTTTTCACTGCATATTTTGTATGTGTTATGGCATCATATATCAGCATTAAACATCAGTAGGGCAATTCAAGCCTTCTTAAAAAAGCTGAATTTTCTTCAATCGATTTTACTGCCAAAATATGAATGTACATTTAGATGAACATCAGATCAAAACAGGTAATGTCTTACATTGTACAATCCCTATGATAATGTAACAGTGTGTGAATGAACAGTGACTTATCCAGTTACATCAGAATATATCTAACTCAAAAACAAATTACAAGTAAACTACAACAACTTTTATAAGCAGTGATGATGTATTTTATTAATTTACTAGCAAAACACATACTTGAAAGATATTTTTCTTTGCCAGAACCCTGCTATCAACTGCCTCACAAATAAAGTGAACTTCATTTGATAAACCATGTACTTGCTTCATTTTGCATATTATTTGTCATAATTTATGCTTTTAGGGTCATACATGCTGTTCTTAAGTATATGGCTAGTTTGTGCAAGTATTTCTACCCAAGTATTTTTGTTTCAGATTCATCCTGCTAAAAGATGCATGAAAACAAGTGATTCTAATCTACATGCAGATTAAAAAAGGACATGGAAATGGAAATACCAACCAAATCTGTTCCATGAAAATTTTGTGTACCTAACTAAACTCTCTAAGAGATTCTATGAAGGACAACATTATTGTTGAAACCATAAAGCCAGATAAAGAACCACCAGTGGTGTAGAAATGTTTTCCATGTAGCTGGTAGCTACTAAAAAAAAGAAAGGGGTCTGAGGGTTCCCCCCAGTAATGGCAAAGGGGCAACATCCCCAGTAGTGGGAAACAGTAACAGACGAGAATGCTCTAAAAGCCAGTTGATTTTCCAGGTTTCGGCTATTTTCTACACCCATGTGCCACCATTTAGCCAGAATTATACAAAATATTTTATATGTTTTATAACCTAAGTAAATCTTTCACAGTTATATTTTCCTTTTGGATCAGTAACTGTAATTCAATAACTAATTGTGGAGATGTTCAAAACAGGTCTTTTATTTCAGACATCATGACAGTGAACTAGCTGCTGGTTATTGATAATGAGTAATTAAAGTAAGTTTGACCCCATTGATCTCAACAAAATGTTACAAATTGCTTGTAACAAGTGGTAAATTGTATAAATTTCATGGTATTTGTTGAACAATAAGATTAAAAAATGTTACTTCATACAAAAAAGGAAAATCTAACGCTTTCAAATGAAAATTCTTACAGATGATATAATGTGTGATGCAGTCATCAAAATAAACATTGCAAGTTAACATTATCAACAAAATATTAAGATTACCCCATATAAACATAAAACTACAGTCCACAATAACTTCCTCTGTTCTACACAAAACACAAGGGAGATAATCTTACCTCCAATATGATTTTACAACTTTTACACGGTCCAATCTGCCCAAACAGTGTCATTATCAGTCCTTCTGTAACGGACGGGTCCAAATTACCCACATAGCTAGAATACATAATAATAGCTATCATCAATATAAGCCAAAACATTCGAAATTTAAATCGAAAGAACAAATACGATAATAACACGTTCTCTTAACAATATTTCAGAAGCCGGATATGTGTAAAATAAGCATAAAAACAAAATACTTACAGGGTTCTTGGGGATGATTCGCTTTCCATGTACTGAAAAATAAAGAAAATGTGTCAGATAAAGAAATGACAAAACATAAAACGACAAAATAATTGGACATTTTAGTACCTGATTCGACATTTTGAAGAATTATGGCCGACCACACGAGAAACAAACACTGCGCATGCGCTTTCTGCCAAGCCTTACTTCCCTTGGTTGTGGATAAATTCAGCACAACAACCGTGTATTATTCCATCATTTCGTACGTGGACACTTTCTTTCCCATTCATAACGGACGCTCTGTATACTGTTGTAAGTGACATTGTGGTTTAGAATAGAACGTATTTTTTTGCATTCGTCGAAATTAGCTATTGCTAACCAATTTTCATTTTGTTTTCAGCGTAACTTTTGCAAGGTTTATGGTGATGATTGATCACAATAAGCAGATCCATGGATAGTTAGTTAAATACAAAATTTTATTTCGGTTTGCATATTAACAAATAAAATTAGCTGTGTACAGCTATTGTCCGACAGTTGACATCAGTTGTTACAAATGTTGTTTGTCCTCTGTATATAAAAGTCATTCTCTATTAGGGACTTAGTATTAGATTTGATTTTCATTTACTGACAAGACAGTTAATTTGAAATGTAATGAAAAATTAAAGTATTGGACGAAGTGGTTAAATTGGATCAAAACAGAGTAGTTGTTATTTAGTGAGACACATGTTCAATCTGACCCACTGAACTACTGGCCAAACAAGTTGATTAAGTCTGGTGATAAGGCGTTTTAGTGCAGGGTTGTAGAAATGTTTTCATGTAGCTGGTAAGTTTCTAAAAGTAGAGAGGGCGTTTGGGGGTTCAATGTAGTATTGTGTCTGTTGTTTAGCAAGAATGAGCTGGCAAGTATGTTAAAACAACTGGTTGATTTTTCCAGCTTCTAGCTGATTTCACACCCCTGCAGTGATAGTCCAGCTAATTAGACTGTTTGTGACGGCGAGACATTTTTTTATTTGGCCCCGACCCTCACAGGACCCTGAGAGGATGGCCTTTCTGAAATTATTTATGAAATCGGCCAACCGGAAAGCTGAATAAGTAAGGCTACTGCAGTGGATAATGGTTCTTGGGAAAATTGAGTATTTGTGACAATCTGTTTTTTTCTGGATATGCAGTAATGCCTGAGAATGGGATTTCCTGGACAAACAGATATTGAGGATGAGAAAATTTGGATTTGGAATGGCCTGATTATACAGAATGTTGTGATTCATTGCCAGTATTTCAGTTGGTCTTCGTGCTGAAGGTCAGTTGCACTGGATAATCAACCATAGTCATGCTTTATCCAGCAAGTTGCCCTGTGCTGTACGGACTTGAGTTAGTTCTTTTGTAAGGACAGTGGAGCTATATACCAGCTTAAGCCTACCAATGTTTTATAGGCCATTGATTTTTCAGAGTTCACTTTAATGTTTCATCTTAGAAAGCCTAGTGTTTGATAAGCTTAAATTTGTTGTGTTGTTTATGTGTTTATTCCATGTTAGATCATTCATTTGTGTAATGATAAGTATATTGCAAATGTTTCTGTGTCTTGTATTTTGCCTTGAAGTACGTACCGTGTGGGTAGTACTGTTTTGTAATTTGCATGACTTGGGACTTCCAGGAATCAAACTTCGTTTCCCACAGCTTGAGCTGATATAGGTCCTGCTTGAGCAAGCTGGAATGAGAGGTGATAGAAGAGAAAAATAGATTGCTTCATCATCTGCAAAAAGACAGACTTCAGAAGATTGGACAGTTTTGGGAACTGTGAAGAGTGAGGAGCAGTCCAAGGACTGAGCCCTTAAAGACTCTGGTGGAGACTGGTATTGAACTGGACATGAAACCATTCACAACTATGCTCTGTGACCTGTTGTCAAGAAGGCCTTTGATCCACTTCAGGGTCTGACCTCTGATACAATTTTATGCTTTTTATATAAAAATTTACCATGTCAAAGGCTTTGGAAAAGTAGGCAGCACGGAATTTTGGAAGTTTGGGATTTTTTTCCTTAGATATGCGAGATTTCTTTACAGGTGTTTTTCAGTATGATTGGTCTAATTTGGTCCTGCTGCCTTATGGAGTCATTTGATTCCCCTCACAGAGGCGTCTATATCTGACATTGATTTATGAAGACTGTATGATGATTGTTTGTTCTCCACCTACATCTGACAAGTTCTTAGTTTTTATTTCAGCCATAGATTGAACTGACCTTCTTTGATTTCTGTCTTTATTTTGTTTCTAATCCCTTGTAAAAACCAACCTCTGACTTTTACGCAATTAGGCAAGAAAAAGCATTTATGTTTACAATTATCTTACCAACCCTATTAGTTTAATGCTGACCCTTAAGTTACTAACAGCAAAATATGAAGTGCGAGAAATTTGGGGATGAAACATACCTCCAAAGTTTGAAAGGTTTGTGCAGAAAAATTAGAAAAGTTTTGTGTCCTACCTACCCCTATCAAGTAATTGTTAAATTGACCATTTTTTCTAGCCTATGATTTCATGTAATTGTTATTATTTTGTATTACATCTATTTGGACTTTAGAAGATCAAAACCTACACCATGACTCATATATTTTCAGTATTATTCACCCTTCGAACATTTCCTGTATCAAGAAGTTATGAAAACATCCATTGGATCCAGTCTAAAAACAGAGTTAGCTGTGCGATTGTTTTTGGTTGTATTCTTCTTGTATGTACATGTATTCTCCAGTTTTATTTATTAGTTTGTTTTGCTGATCAGTTGCTTTTATTTCATATTTAGTGTTACATAGACAGCCAGGGATTGTTTATTACACATATAGTCTTTGTCATAGTTAATGTAACAACAGATAAACTATAACTTTTCAAATGTACATTGCGGATAGAGCTACTGGTAGGTTATAAACAAAACTTCGATATTTATTTGTGATGTTTTGCCACATCTATAGAATACTTAGATGTTTATTTTCAAGAAATATGTATATATATTTGTTAGCTATGAATACTGTTCACATGAATCTATTTGAACAATAAGTTTTGTTCTGATAAAATTTTCAGTTACACTGATAAGTACCCAGGCTTTTTTCGAAAGATTCAAAAGGAAGAATATTGGCTTTATAAATTTCCCAGAACAGATAGCTATTATCCAAGCAAATATTTATGGGTAAGCTGTTAGAAAATGTTAACATTTTGCATCTGTCAGACAACAAACTCTTGCTGTTAAAATCAAGTCATTCTCTCTTTGAATTCCATTGAAATGAATGCGTTCAATCCATAACTGCGCTTTTCAAGGCGTACAAATAAGTTAATTATAATTTCTACTGAAGAGAAACTTGTATGTTATATTTTGGATTTAGATTTTAGACTTTGCTACACTTGAACCTTTCACATTTCAAATGAGATTTCCTGAACAGAAGTCTTTATGAAGAAAATGAGTCTGTTTGAGTCATTTCATCTAGTCTGCATATTTCAACTACCTAATTTGTGTGAATATCACTGTGTAATTAATCCAACACCTGCTTCACATCCCTCTGTGACAGCTTGAATTGTTGCTAGTCATCTACATTCTAGAAATGATGTACAGCTGATACATCAGTGCCTTTAATTTTAAAAGACATACTGTAGCAATTGGTACCTGGGGAGAACATGTGTTCAATTCTTGAAAGAATCCAAATAAGTGAATTCTTATGTTTCTCAGTATTCACAATCAGTCTACGGAGAGAAATCAGGTATTTAATGTCAGTGTTGCTCAGTGTATAAAATTGAAAATACTTTTGAATAAACCCAAACTTTTGTCTCTTTCTAATTCTAAAGCTGTTCAGATCTTGCTTATTTGGATTGAAATTTTGAATAAATCTGTATATGTCCTCTCTGACCTCAGATGACCTTATTTTGGAGTCCTGTCATATCAGTATGGATCGTTTACTTCTTCACTAAAGACAAAGTGGATGCCATTCAATCATTATTAGGTATGATATCTAGTCTACATATACCTTACCTGTTTGTTAGTTTGTTTGTCCGTTCGTTCGTTTGCATCCATATTTACCATGAAAACATTTCTTTTTTGACATTCTTCCTGGAACATCATCCTTTTCATAGACAAAGAGAAGATAGAATTTCTAAACATAAACATTCTGCTACCCCTTGCTTGTAAATAAAAAGAGCATTGAACCAATTAATTGTTTGGGGAGTTATTTCAGCTGTTAAAGGTAATTGTCAGAAATGCATACTGCAAGATTTTTAAGTAAAGGTAGTGTAAGTGCCTACAAACGTAAAAAAGGCTGAAAAGACATTTAAAGTTACTAACAATAATTAAATATCATGCCATGCAACAAAAAATCGATCCGAATATGCAAAAATAATGTTTTATCGCGATAAAAACTGCACCCCCATATTGTCTCCACTTAATCAGCAAGAATGATCTAGGAGGCAGTGCTGTAAGGGGCTCCTTAAGGGCAGATTTGTATCAATCGATAATAAATTTTGTATCGCTTGCCTTATGTTAACGTAAGTATTTAGAATTCGACAGATTATCAACATCAAGCGGATTAAAATGGGAAATAAGGCTAACTCTTGTTAGAGTGCTCTCAAAAAGTGAAAAATGTCGTTAGAAGTCTCTTTCTCGCAGAAGTTGGTTTACGAATGCTAAAGATACCGAACTGCATAAATCTGTATCCAGTAAAAAACTTGAGCATTGTGACATGACATATTGTGAAAATGGAAACTTTATGGTGGAAAATTACGTAATAAATATATAACTGCAACAATCATTTGATGTACAAGAAACATGTGAAATCACTAACACCTTGGTCGATTGGCTACTAGCATCTAATGTACTTTTAATATAAAATATATGATGAAATAACTGATCCGGAACGGTGGTCTTATTGAAGTGTGATATCGATATCGTACTCTAACGCCTTGCTAATTATGCTATCAATGTGGGTCAATTTAGACCTTATATATGTCACATCACACATTCCTTTATGTTTTGGTGGGAGATATAATAAACAGCAATATGTTATGAAGACACTTCATGCACCTTTCAATAAAATGCACACGATAAGAAAACGAGCTGTCAAAGATTGTTACCCCGTTAATGTTATCACGTACCATTTTTACAAGCTTAATTAAATTTATATATTCCAGAGTCAGTTAGGTTTCAAATACAATTAAACACGAGTTATAAAACTACAATATATTTAAATTGCCAGTATATTAATACAGGGAGACTGGGGCAACAAAAATTATTATTTTCGCTATTTCATCGATGCAATCAATAAAATAAAGTTATTTCAACGTGAACTTTTATTAAGCAACTCTGTACATTTTAGTAATAATGTCTTATGGACATCAGACGTGCATTTTGTTCGCGAATCTTATTTTATTCTTTAAATATCCAATTACTTTTATATATTAGTATGTTTTTAAATGATTACATTAACAGACATAGAACATAAACACTTTTCTACAAATCAATCACATTTTAAGTTCTCATTTTTACACTAAATGCATGGCTACCTTTCATTTTAACTTATATAGCAGTTTCCACAGCCATCTTCTACTCGATTTCCCTATCAGCCATTTTCCCTGTTGAGAGCCTCTTGGTTGACGAGAAATCTGATGTACTGTGTATTGCATCGGAACGATATGATACTGTTTTGACAAATAATTTAGAGTCATCAAAAATGGTGGGCGGTTCCACTAATTAATCCACTAACAATGCACAAATTTGATTGGCTATCAAATTTTAATAGGCTGTATTAATTTATAGAATAATTGTTGATTACACGAGGTGATAATGATCTGACACTTTTATTGTTCATTTCTCGCTTAGAAAAAACTCAGTGGGTGCTATTTTTTAACAAAGATTTCCGCCTTATTTGAAGATGGATTTCAAAGCGGTTTTCAGTATTTTGTAGCGGAAATGCTTATCTAGGGAACCATGTTTAGAATTTTGATATTTATTTTCTTTTTTATCTATAACGTATTACATAATTGTCAGCGAGGTTCAGGCTACGGAATTTCTTTAAAATCAAATATCTATTGAACGGAGGACGTTATGAAAAATCTGAGACACGGTTCCCTGCATGATACCATGATTGTTGTTTTAAGGCTAATTGTTGTAATATATACAGAGTAGTGATCGTTGTTCAAAAATATGAAAATTACGTGCGATATTGGTTTATAGGAGACAAACCAAGTACAATATTTGTTTCAAATCTCTTGCAATAGACTCTGTTTAGTGGGTTTATTAATTTATACAATTATGGTTGACTTTAAAAACTATAAATTAGTGAAACTTGGTATCACCATACAGCCACTTACGCTACCTTAAGCTAAGATATGTCTATGAGTCCTAGTGTATTGAGATGTCATCTTTGTAAGTTTGTCATGTACACATCCTTTTACTAGCTACATATATTTCTAATTGTTTTATATTATAGTTTAGAGCCATGATATTCTAAGTTAGTGACAAAAACAATCAATGTGAAGTGTGTCACATCAGGCTTTGGAACTGTTTAGTGGAAATTTGAAAGTCCAAAGCAATTTCTTCTTGTTCTCATGGCATCTACTGAATTCATAATTCTAAATTATTCCATGTTAAGATCTTGTCTGAAAAATCTGCATTATAATTTTGTACATATGGTGTTCTGCTGGGAGTCAAATAAGCAATACAAGTTGATTTCTTGTTTGTATTCAATTAAATTTTATTGCATTTCAGCTGCATACTTATCCATATTTCTGTGTGGTTCAATCACAAATTGTATTAAGCTTGGAGTAGGACGGTAAGTTTACTTAGAAAGACACTCTTGTATTTTGTTAACAGTTTCCTTTTAGTTTTTTTTTATAAATTGGCCTTATTCATAATGCTCTAAAATGAACGTTCAAAATGATCAGATATGTTACCCTTAGCATTGATCTAAATTCACTGCCATGTATGTTTTAAAAAAAAATTAGAAATTAGGAATATTTTGATGTCCTCATAAGCAATGTTTTGTCACATTATACAGTCATTTGCACCCATGGTTTCTACGCATAACCAGTGCTCTGCCATACAAATTTTCTATTATTTTGCTTGTCAGTAACTTCACTCTGGTTACAAGGTGTGTAGCTACTTGTTCCAAGGTATGTTAGTGAATACACATCAACTTCCAACAGGTAGCATAATTTTTTAAAAAAAGGTTGTTTACAGGGGCTTTTCCCTCCATGACCCTGCCCTGGAACCACTAGCGACCAAAATGGCCCCATACCCTTTACCTTGTAAATACCAAACTCAATAGACAGAACATTTGGTCTACAGACTGTATGTATGTTTTGTATTATTTTACAGACCACGTCCAGACTTTCTAGAACGTTGTTTTCCAGATGGTAAAATCCTTGATTCAATGCAATGTACGGGACATGAGGAAGATGTTATAGATGGTTATAAAAGTTTTCCTAGTGGACATTCAGCATGTAAGGTTTAATCAGAAATATTATACATTACAATATGCACGTATATATACTTGTATTCATAGTATTACAATAAGTCGTATTGTTTCACCTACCATAATTTTACAGCTCTACATTCATGTAGTCATTGGTAAACCAGGATAGTGAACTAACAATACCAGGATACACTTAGTCTTGTACAGTCAAACCTTCCAGCAAGGTCTTCAGAGGGAGAGAAGAACTGTAACATTATGTGATGTTTTATTTTCAGTTTGTTATCATTTCATTGTTTGTTATATGACAGTAGCAATCCTGAAAATAGACATAATACTGTTCAAATTATATATATCCAAAAAATCAAATTATATATATATATATATATATATATATCACTATTTGAATTGTAGACACGTGTTTCTTACAAATTGAATTATATACAATATGTACATGTGTCTTACAAATATAATTATATGTACATGTATCTAACAAATCAAATTATATATATCTTGCAAATTGAATTATATATGTCTTACTAATCTAGAAAAGTGTATCTTGGTTTTAGCTAGTTTAAATTACCGTATATTCCCTTATAAATGCCCCTCCACTAATAAATGCCCCTCTGCCCTGTCTTGACAAGAGGAAACAATAGTGACTTACCATGACAGGCTATTTTAATCCGAGATGAACAATAGAAATTAGTAGAAAAAACTTTTCAAATCCAAGGAATGACACAAACACATTTTAAATCCAGTACACGCGACAGCTCTCTACCGACATAAAAGGACTTGAGCCACTAGAAGTGACGTCAATTCAACCTAGATGGTAGCGGCGACTTCAAAGAGATGAGAGTCAGCAGTCATTGCCATATATACCCCACTTATAAGACCAGTGTAAAGAGTGTAATTGTTACGTAAAAAAGCTTAAAGAATCTGATGTTTGGACAATTTTCAAAGGTTAGTCTGTGGTTTAAATTTATTAATACATATTTGGCAACTTGTTTCAAATTTTATTTTTTTTTGTACTTAAACATCCCCTCTTTAAAATATGTAATGCACCTGGGGCATTTATTAGGGAATATACAGTACCAAATATAACTTGTGTCCTTAAATAAAGTCAATATGCTTCCTTGTTATACCTAGGATTACATGCAATAAAGGAGAACCTGTCTATTTGTGTATGATGTGTACTTGTCTATTTGTGTATAATGTGAACCGGTCTATTTATGTATGATGTTAACCAGTCTATTTATGTATGATGTGAACCGGTCTATTTATGTATGATGTTAACCAGTCTATTTATGTATGATGTTAACCAGTCTATTTATGTATGATGTTAACCAGTCTATTTATGTATGATGTTAACCAGTCTATTTGTGTGAACCAGTCTATTTGTGCATGATCTGTGTTTTCTGCTTCTCTTCTGCCAATTATTTAAAATGATACAGACACTGTTGTATCATTTCTCATTTATGTAACCTGCATCAATAATAATTGAATGTTTATTTCCCACAGGCAAGATAGAACATACATCATTTTATGACATAATTTGTCATTAGTATTGTTTGTAGGATATTAGAGGAGGTAGATCCTGTTTTCTCTTGTTTAGCTAGAAGCTTGTTGATAGACACACATCATAATAATTCTACAATTTATCATGTGTCCAGTTATTATGATTAAATGTTTAATTTTGATTAATCACATCATATTTACAGGGGTTTGTTGGATTTATTGTAATTAATTGTCTGCTATTGGATTAGTTCTAAGAATTACAGCTTTTCTGTTGGATGATATTTCAGCTCACCTCACTAGTGTTTAAAATGTTGCAACAAAAATCAGGGTCAGTTGGCAACATTTCCAGTTTTAACAATGGAGGAAGACTCTAGACTTACACCTGAGTAAAGCCATTAACTTTCTGTCAGCTAGCAGGGCAGCTACCTCATATATGAAATTTGTCCAGTCTTGGGTGGGATTTGAACTCAGAGCAGTGATAGGTCATGTATGATGTATCTGTACTTTTGTGGCCATTCAGGTGACCAAGTAGAGCATACAGCACGTAGGCTCAACACAAATTAGTTACAGATTCCTACTGTCCTTCTCAGAATATCTGATGTGTATCATTTTTTGGTTAGCAAATACAAAAGAAAATTGATGGTATTTTTTACATTTTAAAATCATGTGTAAAGTTATGAAATTCTGGGGGAGATTATAGAAGCACTACGATTTAATTTGTCATTGATAAAACAGGCGGAATTTTTATTATAATTTGTTATTGTGTTATAAAATAATTATGAGTCTGTGTATAATGGAAATTACAAGTGTTATTACATGTACTAAGTATAGTTTTGGTGCATATGAGTCCAAATCCCATCCTGTGAGGAAACTGTCAAGCTAGCTTTGGAAGGTCTATCCCAGTGTATCCCTGGGGTCTTCCTCCTTTTCTAAAAAATGAAAGAGGACCCAGCAAAGACACCTTTACTCAGGTGAGCTGTGCTGATCAAGCTTGGCTCACTTGTGCCATTAAAACAAATTGTGTGTGATTTGATTGTTGGTAATTACTTGTTATCACGCAATTCTCTTAATATGTTTTATTTGCTTAACTAACTAAACATTTTTAATAGAGTTGTAATTTTGATTTACAAAAGTATTGATATTGGGTAACAATAGATTCATTTCTTTTGTTTAATCAAAATTGATTTAAATGAATTTGCCCTCAAACTAACAACATTTGGGTTTGCCAGCGGACTTGAAAAGTCAGGGAAATCTGATATTTTTTCAAGGTCAGGGAATTGTCAGGGAATTTTGAAAATTGGTCAGTGAAAAAATGCAAATCCTGAAAAGTTGGGGGGAAATTATTTTGATGGGCAAAAAGAATATTTTTCTGTTGTAATGGCTGTGGCAGTCTTCTTGTATTAACAATTCATTGCATTAATTAACACATTTATCTGCTTTGATTTTTGTTTATATTTCTGTAATATAAAAATTCTAACATTATAGTCAAGATTACTTGAAGACTGAAAGGCTTTGCAACCCTTGCCTCCCTAGCTGACTAGGATCTTTTACTAACTTGAAGATGCTTGCATGGTATGTAGGAATGCTTATGTCAATGAGCTCAATATACTAATCTTCGTTTTTCCTTGACAGAAGAAATGAATGGATGCACCTGCATAATGTGATTGGTTGGGTTGAAAAAGAAAATATTTTCAAAGTTTTGAATAGCATGTTTATACTTGCAGATTGTCTAATTAGTGTGGGACTATAGTAATGATTAATAGTGTTTGACTGTGATTTTTTCTTGACAGTTGTTCTAGTCAATAGTGCATAATTGATGCTTCAGCTGTCTTGATTTTTATGTTGTTTTTCCTTCAAGTGTTTACTTGCTTTATGATGCTCTGTAACTTTAATTCTTCAGTCAAAAATACATTAATGGCCAATTAGGTAAATTTAGTTAGATTTACATACTTATTTTCTTTTTTGCATACTATGTTGTACAATATTTCACTGAACCTAAAATTACCAAACTTTGTATGATGTAATAAAGTATGTTTTAGCTGTTAACCTATCTACAGAATGCAATACCACGTTGTTAAGGAATAAAAACTGTTTTTATGGATGGATTGGACAGCTCTAAGGGAGGCAGATGCTGTTAAAGTTTAGTAATTTTTGGTCAGTGAAAAACTCTATTTGATCAGGGAAAAGTCAGGGAATTTTATTCCTCCATGATGCTGGCAACCCTGTCAATTTTATACTGAAAGTGATTCCCAACCCAAACCCACCCAAGGTATAGGACCATACAAAAAAAGGAGGATAAAACACAGTCACCCAGAGGGTACCATCTTGGAATAGTCTGTGACAACACTAGTAAAACTAATTTGAGGACCTGACCCAACATGTCCAGAAAACAACAAAAAGTCACATAAATAGATGATAGATGTGTACACAAAATAAAACAAACAAAAGACTACAATCAACTACAAGCATGAATAACAAGTTGACTGCTCGCGTCCTCCCTAACTTATAACAAAACTAACAAACTATATGAAGTGAAATAAGTGACATCTTGTAATGAGTTATGACATCATATTGGAAAGATTTCAGAATTATGACTGTAATGAAGGAAGAAATTAATGCTCAATTTGACTGCAAGATATGTATAAATCTATCAGAGATGTTACTCTCTGTGTCAAAGATCTCTGAATTTGATGTTATACTCCTTGATGTACTTTGATTAGCCTTTGTTTATCTTTTCATTGTGCTCTGCTGTTTTCTTAATATGGTGATTAGTCTTTTTAAATATATTTTGTTTTTATATTTCAGTAAGTTTTTCATGTTTAGGATATATATCTTTATATCTTGCTGGTAAACTGCATGTATTTAATCCTAATGGACGTGGAAGTTCCTGGAGAGTTCTCTGTGTTATATTTCCACTGCTATGGGCAACAATGATTGCAGTTTCCAGGACAGCTGATTATCACCATCATTGGCAAGGTATGAAACTTTACCATGGCATTTCGAGAGAATAATTTGAATTTACCTTACATTCTAATTGATTAATTAATTTTATATTGATTGCATGTCAGGTTTTTAAACTTACTTTTTTAAGTTCTCATGTGTTCTTTAGCTATGAGCAAGTCTCCTTATTAAGAGATTTTAAGGCTGTGAAGTGACTGAATTATTTTGATATGAAAACATTTCAGGGTGTGTCTCAGGTAATTGATCATGATTAATTAACATTAAGTATTTAAGTATTGAAATATCTATTATTTCAGATGTGACAGTTGGAAGTATTCTTGGCCTTGCTGTAGCATACCTGGTATATTACATGTACTACCCTCCCTTACATCGACATAACTCCAATCTGCCATATGTATCTATATCCCCAGTAGATACACAAGTCAGTTCACGAGACTATCCTATATCATCAGCTGAGGTCTTACACCTGGCATCACCTTCTACACAAGCTGCACACATGGAACAGTCAATGAAACTTGTATGATAGAAGTAGTGTGTGAAGAACCTTTTAATCAATATGGGTCATGTTAATGGTTAACTCATTAAATGCATAATTAACTTGTTAATGTAAAAATGTTTAGACGCCTGTCAATGATAATATTTGGTCATGTGTCTTGAAGCATACTTAATTGTCATGTTTAGAATTTGTGAACATTGCATATATAAATCATGTCCACCTAGGATAATGGACACAGTCATATATAAATCATTTACATCTAGGATAATTGGCACAGTCCAATATAAATTATATCCATCTAGGATAATGGGCACAGTTATATATAAATTATATCCATCTAGGATAATGGGCACAGTCATATATTAATTATATCCATCTAGGATAATGGGCACAGTCATATTTTAATTATATCCATCTAAGATAATGGGCACAGTCATATATTAATTATATCCATCTAGGATAATGGGCACAGTCAAATATAAATTATATCCATCTAGGATAATGGACACAGTCAAATATAAATTATATCCATCTAGGATAATGGACACAGTCAAATATAAATTATATCCATCTAGGATAATGGACACAGTCATATATAAATCATGTCTATCTTGGATAATGGACCTAGTTAAATATGAATTATATCCACATTGGATTTAGGACTTAGTTAAATATAAATTATATCCACATTGGATTTAGGGTTTGGCCATATTCAAATTATTAGTTGTGTTGTTTTTAACATATGCGTATATGTATGTTTATGAATTGATGATAAGGTGATTAAAAACTGTCTCAGTAAATTAATTAGTAGAAATATTTATACCAGTTCTAGATATATACATATTTTGTTTGTCACTAAAATCTTGTGCCAAATCTTGTTTAGTTGTGATCTAAACAAAGTTTACATACTAAAATCGTCCTAACTGATGAATTTAAAAGGCAGTTTTTATTTCCTTTGATGACTGCTTTTGAATTCAAGATTATGCTAAACCAAACTTTTGTTCATACCATAAGTAACTGGCATAAGTGTTAAACATTAAGTTTAGTGTTAAACATGTACTGATTTTGTTTTATAATAACTATGGTATGGTACATTTCCTTTTAAAAAAATTACAATATGGGTCCAATGTTCTATAATCTCATACATGATGACCTATTTTAGTCTTTGTGTCATATTTTGTATTTTATCAATTACTGAACAATCTTGGTATTGTAACAACATTTTTTATCAAAGTTATATTGTACAATATTGTGATTGATATATTTGTACTTGAACTAAGAGTACTGACACTAGTCTTGAATCTAACTGATTTTGTTAAAAATATCCCCCATTAAAAATATCCCCCATGATTCATTCATGATGCTTTACCATTTGTTCATCTATATCTATTACTCAAAATTAGATAAATACTGAAGTCAGATATTGACCATTTGTTCATCTATATCTGTTACTCAAAATTAGATAAATACTGAAGTCAGATATTGACCATTTGTTGATCTGGCCCAAAACAATTGTATTATGTGAAGTTTCTTTTCATTGCACCTTTAGTCAGGGTCACTTTGTGACTTCCTGCTTTATCAGTTGAGGAAGACCCCAGGTGTACACCTGAGTAGAACCACCAACCTTCTGTAAGCTTGCTGCACAACTTCCTCATACATGAAATTTTTTGTCATGTGGGATTCGAACTCACAGCAGTGAGGGCTAGTGATTACTGGTCAGAGACTATGACCACTACACCACAGAGGCCCTGTGTGTGCATGCGTGTGTGCATGTGTGCATGCGCATTTTTTGCTAAATAATTGGCTCATGTTGAATTTTTTTGTTCATTTTCCTGAGCTCAGTTGGGGCATTGGAACATTATGTCATCTCCACATGATTTCTGTTGTTACATTCTTACAGTCAAAGTGAAGGAAATTTTTGCGTTCAATGTGTTTAGTTGTATTCATTGATGTTATTGTTTCAATATTGATGTTGATAATGGTATATTATGATTAATACTATAAATCTGCTGTGTTAAGGCCATCTTTGGGACCAAAAATAACTGCTTTTATATTGAAGTGTTTTCATTATTAAGTTGAAATATAGAGAAAATATTTAGAAAAGGTCTGACATTTGTGGTTGTTTTATTAAGGTGGTCTTAATATTGAGATGGTTTTTAAATGAGGTTTTATTGTAATGTGATATTTTTTCTGAATTTTAACATGATGTTCAATGATTTCTTGTCATATTTGGTATACTTAACTGCCAGATATTTGAGGGAGTTAATTACATTATTTGTTTATTATGATAGATGCACTTTTTTTAAATAAAGAATTATTGAAACATTTTTTTATTCCTTTATCATTTTCTAAAAAATATATCTCCATGTTGTTTTAGCTGGAGTGCTCTGTTCTGAGGTATATCAAGTCTGTGTTGAAATAAACATGTTTATTTAATTATAGACATGAGTTACCATAGAAAGTTGTTCAGTACATAATGACACAGAAAATACATCAACAAACACTTTTATTATTAAGTATTTTTTAGGACCTAAATCCTAAATGAGAAAAAAACATGCATGTTTTGTTGTGGTGTATTGGGGCTCAATGGGAGGGTGGAGTCAGGCATGTGAGTTTGTTTCATTGGCATTCCATACGATTTTTGTGACAATTTGGTCGAAGACATGGCATTCACATCTCCCCCCCCCCTGAATACACCAATTACAGCCTCCATACTACACCAGATATCTTTTGATACTGAAGTGAAAGAGTTATCTCCCTTTATTGGTACAGTGACCTGGATAAACCCCTGTTCATGACGGGTCTGCCTAATTGAAGACCTACATGAAATTGAAGACCCACGGAAGACCTACGGAAGACCTACACAAATACAGTATATATACATCAAAACTAATGTTATTTTCGTGTTCAGCATCATCAAAATATGCATAAATGATAAAAAAAAATGTTTAAAAGTCATCTAAAAAAGGATTTTGAAAGCATTTATTGTTGGACTATTTTCTACCGAACGCGCAGAGGAAGACAACTATTGTGAAGAGTCGACGTTTCGTTTAAACGCCAGTTTGTCCAGTCACCTGTTTTAACGCATTTTCATTTAAATTTAGTAATACCTTTGTATGTGTATTATCATTATAAAAATGTACAGCACGTATGAAAGATACAATTTAGCTATTAATCCCATCCTTTTAGATTTAATTAAAATAAATACATATTAAAAGAACAAAATAGATTTTCCTACAGAAGTTGGTAACAAAATTAGACACACGCACAAACATTCATACAAATAGCCTTAAAATGTTTTTATAAGAAAGGGTATATCACTATAAATAAATGTTAAAGAGAGTGAATGCTCTCACATACGGGAATATTCCGGAGGTGAGGGTAAACTAACTCAATAACAGCACTTAAGGAATTGATTGAAAGTATATTAGCGCATGAATGCAAAAATATACGTAACTTTGTTTCTGTATGAAGTTTAATTCAAGACGATGAAAACAAGAGTAATGGCCGAAGGGCACTCTTAATAATAAAGTAATTATTGGTATTATTGTGCATGTTATTTTGTTGATAATAATTTGTTTAAATTGAATATTATGCCAAACATCATTACGTTATGTAAGGAAAGTTTTAGTAGTTTTATAAACATAAGGCTTCGGTCGAACATTTGTAAAATTCCATAAATTGTGTGATTTAGCTATGCAGAATACTACGGTAGTATGCTGTGAATAATATCCTTAGGCAATGAAATTTCTCAGTGATAATTAGATGCTTGTATATTTCATTTAACACCACATCGCCACCGGACAATAGGTCAAACAGCAGGTGCCAATAACAATTGCTTATTAACGCGTGCAATAAACCAATATGCTTCTGACACTTCCTATTGCAAACAAAATTGCGAAAAAACCAGGTCAAGTTAAGCGTGTCAGAACTGCAAAAAACAATTACAATACCGAGCATGAAACCAAAGGTCCCAGAAGAACTTAAATTTGACACTGAATTCATGTGATGATTCACTGAATAACCTCAAAATAAATACTAATAATAAACATCTTAATCGATTATCAACATAAAACTTACAATTATCAACTCTAAAAAATAATGATAAACATGATGAAGCACACTAAATATCATATGAACTGAATCCTTTGAAAAAAATAAAATGTGTAATATATATATGTAAAATAATAAAAAAATAAAATAAAAAAGGGCCATGACGAGAGCGCCTCCACGTGGTGTGGCCTGGATGCTTATGGATTGGTAAATAATTTGTTTACTTATGAGGCTGGGCTAACTATTTCTAACATATTTTATTATGACACTCGTAACTCTGTCCATTTTACACTGTAATTATTTATCCATACGCAACAGAACGCTCTCATTACTGACATATGCTTCTAACTTCTACTTAATACTACCACATCACTTAATATATACATGTATAGCTATAAGATACTAAGTTATTCAGTTTTAGACTTTTTCTATCTATATTGCAACATTAAATTGAATATAATTGATAACTTCACATGCATTCCCAACATGAAGTATATGATTTTCGGACTCCAAATTTCGACCGAAAAATATGTTCTTAAAAATCTATTTCTGCAATATATCATGATGAAAATATTTAGTTTTAGCTCTTTTTCCAACTTGAAATGCGCATTTCGATGCATTATATAATTAAGTCCCAGCTGACAGGAAGTTTCCCACTGAGCCTGACGCCAAAAAACTGTATGTCATGCTTATCTCTACAACATAGTAACATCACCGAACCGTATCGTTATTTGTCACCTAGTAATTAGCACCCGGTGAGATAATCTATGATGATCAAAGCTGAAATTGATGTTTGTAATAATATCAAGGAAATAAGAACTCTTAGCTATAATTATGTCTTCGGTGGTATAGATAAATTATAACTTAGAACTTTTTACAAATCGGCAAATACTTGCCTATGGTACACAAAACAGAACAAAGGCAGTACAAATACGACAAAAATATAAAAACCGACGACGTGGATATGGTCCTTGTTTTTAATTTTCCTCAGGAAATACTAAAGTAAAATATTTCTAAAAAGTAATAAAGAACAAACTTTTTGTATCACATTGCCATCCAAGCATTTTACAATTATCATTACAAATGATCAAAATGGTACAAAATGTAGAGTCCCTGTACAAATAAACTTATCGCAAATCGCTGGAATTAACACATGTTTTGCACACGGTAGCAATTTGGTATCAAATTTACAAACATGGAAAATCAATATTTTTTTATTGTTCAGGATACATAACGTGCATACATTAGTTTGGATGTACATTATACTGTATTTGTATAGATCGTCACTAAGGAATTATACGTAAACAGCATTTTATACATGCAATACGAATAATTATTTTACTATCTATAATATCTATATTTTCTATCATTCAGTATGTTTTTCATTATGGTTATATGTGTACTAAAGTACTATTAGATTAAAAAACTATGTTTTAATATTAAATCAAATTAATGAATGTATGATAGGATGACCGGGCGTTAGTGCGAAACGTAGACACTTCACAATTAAGAGTTGTCGTTCTTCCGCGCGTTCGGTAGAAAATAGTCCCACAATAAATGCTTTCAAAATCCTTTTTTAGATGACTTTTAAACATTTTTTTTATCATTTATACATATTTTGATGATGCTGAACACGAAAATAACATTAGTTTTGATGTATATATACTGTATTTGTGTAGGTCTTCCGTAGGTCTTCCGTGGGTCTTCAATTTCATGTAGGTCTTCAATTAGGCAGGCCGGTTCATGACAACATTTTAAGTGTTCACATTTCACATAGAGTTATCTTTATCTTGTTTCTAACAAGCTGTGTAAGTTTGCAGCCTAACTAGAACAAGTGCAGAAATTGTAAAATGTCCTTTTGTGAATATATATGAAAGCGTCAATCATTGAGGTTAAAGCACACTAGCTTATTTATCTCAAAGACCTATAGATATATAGTGTTACTTTTTGAATGGAGGTCAAGAATCTAGCAGGAAACTCTTATAATTGTATCTCATCAGTTGGTTATCTTGATAATTTAAACACATTGAAATAATTTACTGGAATGGCAAATTAATGGACTAAATGAAACGTGTTTGTAATGAATGGAACTAAATCATTAATTGTAGAACCAAGTGAATAAATCTCTACAGTATTGGCGTTCCATATAAAATTGGGCTTGCCGAAATTCACGAGAAGATGCACGCATGCGCACCGGTATTATGGTGAAAATGGCTGTCGATGAAAGAAAGTCGGGATCAATATTTAAAGGCATGAAGTTGACTGTTGTTGTTGAAGAAGCAAGCAATGACGTTATAGTTGTTGTACTGCATCATGCGTCTAAATCATACCGAGGGGTTTTATTGCATTCGACCGAAAGGTAATCGAAAAAGACGCTCCTTTCAGTTCACGTTCCGCGTAACGGGTTGCTTCGTACTCGCGAGTATTCGTAACGAAAATATGTCTGGATTTATGTACTTGTATTGTCTCCGGTAAAAGGTCACAAATGTTCGTAATTTGGAACATAATGTTCCATGTTCACATAAAAACTCTTGAAGTGCATTCTCTGCTTACTTATTTGAAATACTTTGAAGAATTCCAGATGGTTTCCATCCTGCTGTAGCTTATTAGCTTATATTTCGATTTACTCATTTTATGTCATTCTATGCAGAAAAACTTTGTTTGTCTACTGAGATATTTGGGAAGCGATGAACTTGACTAATGGAAGACAATCAATAAAAACAGTAAAGTTCAGTTATGGAATCAAGCTACTGGTTCTTTCTTGGTTCGAAAACTAAATTTATCAAGTTCATGCTCTATGTTTGTCATTTTTTATGTCATGTATTATTTCTTTACACAAACATCAGTGTGGTTATTTAAATGCATCCCAGTCATAAACAGTATTAATTGATTGGGAGTATCATGTAGATATTAAGCACATTTATTCTTTTTTTGCTTTTTCAGCTCCTGGAATTACACATCATTCAAGGATAGGTCTGATTGTGAGGTATCTAATGGAGTTAATAGGCCTGTAGACATGCCAGCCACAGTGTTTAGACACACTTATTTTCCCAATGTGACTAACAGTAACATGAATACTCAAGATATGCCCCAAAGAAGTTTCCCTAAACTTGGTAACAATAGAACTACTAGAAATATCAGACTTAGACCACGACAGACTTTATGTAGTCAGTGTAAATCTACCTGCTTAGAGTCACAGAATGGACCTATACCAATTAGTTCAGCTGTTGCTTCTAGTCCATCAAAACAACAAACTGCAAAACTAGACATCAAACCTCATAAGAAGAAAACAGTCGGGTTAGATAATGAAATGGAACCTAAGCCTACAAAGCTAATCAGAGTCAACAGTGATACTAAGTTGACTCGTACTAGCCCGTTTATTAAGATTTCAATCGGAGAAACAAATGTTATGAATATTCCACCTAGACTTCACCCATTTGATCGCCAAATTTCTTCTGACACTGAAAAAAGTGCTGAAGATGAAATGGACGATAATGAAACAGTAGTGAAAACTGAGTCAAACTCATACAAACGTATGCTAAGACATTCTCAAGATGAGAAAAGTTATTCAGATGAAAACAAGAAGAGACGAAATACCTCATCACAGAACAGGAAGAGTAAAAGAGACAAAACAAGAAATAAAGAATTTGATGAAAGTGATCATGATTTGCCACCTAATATCATTATTACTGAAAATGTTGACACAAGTGAAGATAGTGAAGATTTGGGTGAAAACGGTGACACAAAAAAATTAGATTGTGCCAGACCTAGACTGATATATACCTGGCGTCAGAATAAAGGTTTATCACCAATGCATATATCGAATATGACTGAGGATCAAATAGGTCGTAGATCTGAATCACCAAGTGAAATATTACCAAGTCCCCTTGAAAATTTAGATGGTACACCTTTACATGAAATGGAAGAGAAAAAAAGTAAGCCATCCAAGAAGACTTCTCGTAAAGAATATAAACTACGAAGTCGTTCAAGGTCATTAGACTCAAATCCCGAGTATGAAATCACCGAAGATTCAGCATATATATCATATGAAGACCCTAAATCTGTGTCTGACAGAAGTGAAGGTTGTTCCACAGAAGTGGAGTCAGCGTCTGATTCTGATAGTGATTATGAAGATGGACCTCCTGGTGAAGAACATGTAGATGCATTCAAACCGTTAATGATGAAAATACATACAACCAGTGTCTCAAAATGCAGCATTCCAGATGGTCGAAAGTTGCACACTGGTGATATCGTATGGGGGAAAGTAAAAGGGTTCCCATGGTGGCCTGGCAGAATTATGACCATTAATGTTAGTCAGAAGGACAACGCTGTTGTGATTCGACAGATTGCTCAAGTGGCATGGTTTGGGTCGTCGACTATGTCGCATATATCATGTACTGATTTGTATCCATTTCTGCAAGAATTTAAAGTACGTTTCAATAGAAAGAAACGCAGTACACCATATAGACGTGCCATTAAACAGGCTACAATTGCTGCACAAATGTGTGAACCACATAATGATTTAAATATTGAAGAATTTGATGTTTCTTAGAAATGGCAATGTATAAATTAGTGTGTTTACTTATTGTAAAGTAACTGTACTTATAGAAATTGTATTTGTTAAAAAGCTTTCAATTGTTTATCTTAAAAATCAAAACATATTACAATACCTAAATGTAGAATATGTTAGATGCTACTTTAAAAAAGTATTTATTGTGTATGTAATTTGTAGAAATTTATTAATATATTTAATTTATCAGAGATTAAAAACATACTGCATGTACTTAATTAGCAGTTGTTAGTGAACAGTGGATTGCTTACAGTAACTTCCCTCTCAAATGTGTGCCATATTTTTCCTTTAGGTTTATAAACAATAATTGTGCAGTATAAGTTATGTGTAGTAAATGCTTGTGGTTGTGATTCTTATATCTTGTGGTTGTACAAATTTGTCATTTATAGGCATTAACATGAAATACTCAATTTTGTGTTTGATTTCTGTTTAATTATTAACATCTTAAATTACAACAAGAAAGTACACAGTACAACAATTTGTCATGGGCTAGTTCACTTTACTCTTATTACTATTATCCATTGACTTCAAAATTTTCATTGTAATTACATGAACTGATTTTATGAAATGATGAGATTTAATTCATTAGGATCTTATGAATTGTTCATACACATTTATATATCAACATGTAAAAACTGAATAATTCAAATTAGCATTATGTGAAAGATTTTGAAGTGATATATGTGTACATGTTTTATGTAGTATTGCCCTTATTTCACTTGTCCATCTATCCAAATACTCGATGTCATGGCAAGAAATGTAGATAATTCACAGGACTTTGATAAATCTGAATACAGTTAGAATTATTACACTGTAGCTGTATCTTATATGCTTAAATTTTTTTCATGTTAACAACATGAATGAAAAGCTTAATAGTTTATCATATAATCATTCAGTAATGATTTCCCTAATGTGAAGTATACTGAAAGAACTACATCAACGTATGTAGTTATGCTTTTTGTCCAAATGTTCAACATTATGTCAAACAATTTGTTTATAAACAGTGATTTTAATGATTCGTTTTTGAATATAGGGAATTACACATGGTGCCTAATATGGATTACAGATGGTTACAGATTTTTGCATAATATTTCAACTCTAATCATTAAACTCACTGACCTAGAAATATGGCACTTAAATGAGATATGCAGCAAGATGTAGGAATTAGGTCATTATTAATGTCACACTTATTTAACATCTGTCCTCAATTTCTGTCAAACTTTGTTGAATATCTTATGAACATGTGTATATGCATGTTCAGTATATATTTATTATATATAGTTGCTCACTGATTGACTTACTGGTAATTAAGATTAATGCTTTGTGAAGTTGATAATTGGTCAGTACAATACATAATTAGCATTCAATTAATTATCTTAAGTGAGGAATTCTAGTCAAATGTTTTATTTTATTTTGAAGTATGCTTTTTATACACTATACATTGATTAACTTCTTCATTTACTTACATTGATCCTTGGATTAATTCAATAAATGGATTTTTACTTGTTTTGGTATTTTACAAAGAAATTTTGAAGATCTTTACCAACATAATTGACCCCTACCATGTGTAATAAAAATATGTTTAATTTAAGAATGTCAACAAGTGGCAATTTTGGACTGAAATGTTCTGTTGACCTCATTCAGACATATGTTTGTTGACATCCGTTAAGATTGTGTACTTGATGGTTGAAACATATCATTATCAGTTTAAAATGAATTTTTAAGTATTACACTAAATGCCAGCTGTTCAGTGTTGCTATTCTGTTCTTTTGTCTTACTCCATATGTTACCTCAAACTGATATGTTGTTCTCTCATTGTTGTCCTCATGTATGTAGAAATGTTCATTACTTCAATATATTGTCGACTCATAATTTATTGCATTTATTCTACAAATTTGTTTACATTTATTTAATACTGTAATTTATGTTTACTAATTAATACATGTTTATGTTTCTAATTAACTACTGTCTGACAGTAAATCAGGGTTTATCCTTTAATTCTTTTTTCTTTGATAAAATTTATTAATTTACTTATTATATGATGTGATTGTTTTGTTTCAACAAATTTATAGTAAACTAGTCTTTCTTTTGGCAGGGGGAAATTTTCTATTAAATATTTTAATACTCTGGCTATCCTTGCAGGTTTGTCAGAAGCATAATTCCAAAACTGTTCGAGATATTTATTTGAAACTTAAAATCAAGTTGAGCATAAGTGCAGGGCACAGTAACCGTAACACTACTTTGTCTGTGGTTTTGTGTTATTTTTTATTTAATTTTAAATTTTATGCAGACCATATTTCCAAAACCCTTGAAAATATTTACTTGAAGTTTAAAATAAAATTAGAAGGTGATGAGATGACGTTTAGAGTTCAAGGCCCATAATCTATCTAATGTAACCTTACATTAGCTATTTTTTTAGTTATTGCCTCCTCTTTAATTTCATTGATTGACAGGTATTATGTTTGTATGAAACAAGGAGGAATTCTCTATCTTTGAGTTACTTTCCTATTTTTGACACAGCCTTCAGTAGTGAGGCTGGTCATGTCAGCATGGCTTTTGTTTTACAGTTTTATGATTCATTTTTGCTTGCCTGTTTGGAAAAATTACTCCTAACATCCGAAATTGCATGGAATAGCTCTACAATTTTTTTTTTTTTTTTAATTTATCTTTAGGGGAGTTAATAAGATGAAAGTAGATTTTGCCTTGTAGCACTTCCTGTAAGATGTATGTTATTAATTTCATGGTGATTTTGTTACATACAGGATCTTGAATGAGTGCTCATTCCTTACCATTTTTATTAAACGAGTTGACTAAATAATATGAAAATGAAACAGACTACAGGATGACGTCAAGATGACGTCAGTACATGACGTCTAGTGTAGACTGTTTACTACTGTGCGCAAAAAAGTAATGCATGTTTCTATTAATCGTTTGGCAATAAAATGCAAGATAAAAGACATAAAATCGTTATTTACACAAACATCATTTTATTCATTAATAAAATCATTACAAATCGACTCGAATCGAAAGTCGACCATGTTTACAAATATCGTAGTGGCGTAGTAATACAAAATATGCAAATAAGTGATTTGGCTAATTTGAATATTTATTGCATGGTTTGGCAGTGCCGAACGATATTTCCGGCACGGGTTTACGGCACTCCTGGACCGCAGGTTATGTGATAAAAGTGCAAATTGCACTTATCAATGTATTTGGCTAAATGAATTATGATGTTTTTTTTTATTTTAGTGTCATTTACTTATTTACTTGTTTTGCTCTTTAGGGCAAATATGATATGTCTGTTCGTTTTAAATGCCATGCAGTCTTATGTTACACTTGTGTAGTTGACTTTTTTTTTCCTTTAAGATTTCTTGTAAAATATTTCAGTTGATTTTATAAATGTACAATTTTTTTATAAAACTGATCTATAAGTATGTGTTCAGGTTGACAAAAGTAGAATTTAGTGAAGTAATGGTCACAGTGTGATTATACCATTTTTCATAACCTACCTCCAGACAGGGAAAGTGGTCCAATATAACAATGTGTGAAACAAATTAATAAAACTCAAAATCTGGATAAATCATATTGATAAACTTGATGGGGTGTGCTTGTCACTATGCAGAGGATTTCCTCTATTTATTTATTGTAAACAAGTGTTGTCATGTCAGGTCTGATAAAAAATGATGTTTTTGCTGCATAGGTGAGGTATTTCCCTCCCCTTAACTGTTTGTGCTATCACACCCTTAAATTGAATGGTTTTATTTTGATTGTATTTGAATCTTTGTATTGATCATTCTCTAGAAAAGCTACCTGACACGAGATGCTAAAGATAATTCTAAGTTTGGCTTTGTACAGTCATTTGTTGTATTCACAGTTGAATAAAAGTTTGCATGTACAATTGACATGTATTTCAATGATTTGTGAACAAGGCCCTGTCTGTTACAAACTGGTCAGTTCTGAGATGACACAGACATCTTTGTTACAATCTCATTAAGGGTTGGTAGTTTATACCATCATTGCTGAAGCTCACACATGCACTAGTATATTTTCATATTTAATAGTAATGCTTACACTCATACTTTTTGTTCACTTAAGCCTATTGTAGCTGGAAAATATTAGTGAACTTTCTAAACCATATCAATCAAGGTTCCTTACACTGTATACAGAAATTAACATGATGGAAATTGTTCTGATATATATAAACAAATATTGGCTAGTATTTGTTAAACAAATATAATAACATTATGTGATTCAGGCTTCAAGTATGTCCTACTGATGATGCTTGTTTTGTATGTAGACTAACTCTTGTCAATTAATTGTATATGAATTACACCACATCTTGTTAATTGTGTAATTTTGTGTTACAAATTTTAATCTCTGAATATTGTAGTGAAAGTTTCTCTTGGCTTAGCCTTTAGTGAACATGAGGGTTATTGTGTTTTTTGAAGGAGTATTGTTAGTTTAAAATGTCTTTTCGTAATGTCATGTTTCTTTTATATATATATATATATTTACATTATCAAAAACCTTTTAATAGGTGTGTATGATGCTTATTATATAATAAATGTTGAATAATATTTGTTATGCTTGTTTGTTGGGTTTTATAGCCAGCTATCAATTTTTTTTATCACTGGAGTTTTAACGTCAACAGTTGATGTCATTTAAAGACTTTAAACAATGGAGGAAGACCTCAAGTATAACCTGGGTTGAGCCACCAACCTTCTGTAAGCTAGATGGACAGCTTCCTCACTAGTAAATTTTGGTACCATTAAAGCTCGAAAATGACACTGACTGTTGGCATGACGTCAAACCCAAGTGAAAAAGCAAAAACAAATATGAGAACTAGCACATAAGTAAGTGTTTGTATTGGTGTAATGCGCTTGATCAACTAAGATACTTGAGTTAAACCCTACATTATCACAGTCTAAACAAAATGTGTCAACATTCATGACACAAAAGTTTAAGCAAAGTACTAATTTTTTAAATGTAGAAAGATTAATGCAATGCTCAACATCACATACATCTCAAATATAACATTACTCACAAATATAAACAATAAAAAAGATCAACAATATGTAGGTCACTCGTAAAAAAAATCACTGCATTTTTCTGTCATTTCTTTGCCTCCAATATTTGGCTAATTTGTAATTTTCATAATTTCAAACAAAATTCATGTCTCTACAAAGCTACCAAAACAACTAATGAGATGTTGCAACTAAAACACAAATGATCCTAAGGTAGAGCAGTCATTTGTGACCAGATCTGTGTCTCATGAGTTAATACACCAATTACAGAATACAACCAGAATGTGTAATGGAATACTTGGACAGGTACCAGTGTTTCTACATTTGTGTAATATACATTTGAGGTGAATGGACTAATAAACAACCCTTTATATTGTACCAACAAATTTATGTTTCTCAAAATTGACCCGATAGTCATCCAATCCAAGGAAAATCACACAGCAGTTAATATTTGAGAAAAGTCATACCAGAATTCATTTAATCTTTACATGATATAGATGATGGACCTAATACTACAGAATGTAATAGATGTAAGACTTGTACTGAAACAACAGGCACTGAATATTCATATGTGCAGCACTAATAGACACCAGTTACATAGTATCAAGAATTCCCTCAAGTTTGTGAGATTACAAGTACAGGCCAATAATTTGGTTCCTTAAGATTGTAGGATTACAGGTGTTGTATCATTAACCAATAGTCTGGTTCTCACAAGATTGTAGGTGTACAGGTGTTGTATCATTAACCAATAATCTGGTTCCCTCAAGATTGTAGGTTTACAGGTGTTGTATCATTAACCAATAATCTGGTTCTCTCAAGATTGTAGGTTTACAGGTGTTGTATCATTAACCAATAATCTGGTTCTCTCAAGATTGTAGGTTTACAGGGGTTGTATCATTAACCAATAATCTGGTTCTCTCAAGATTGTAGGTTTACAGGTGTTGTATCATTAACCAATAGTCTGGTTCCCTCAAGATTGTCAGATTACAGGTGTTGTATCATTAACCAATAGTCTGGTTCCTCAAGATTGTCAGATTACAGGTGTTGTATCATTAACCAATAGCCTGGTTCTCTCAAGATTGTCAGAATACAGGTGTTATATCATTAATTAATAGTCTGGTTCCTCAAGATTGTCAGATTACAGGTGTTGTATCATTAACCAATAATCTGGTTCTCTCAAGATGGTAGGAATACAGGTGTTATATCATTAATTAATAGCCTGGTTCTCTCAAGATTGTCAGAATACAGGTGTTATATCATTAATTAATAGTCTGGTTCCTCAAGATTGTCAGATTACAGGTGTTGTATCATTAACCAATAATCTGGTTCTCTCAAGATGGTAGGAATACAGGTGTTATATCATTGATTAATAGTCTGGTTCTCTCAAGATTGTCAGAATACAGGTGTTATATCATTAATTAATAGTCTGGTTCTCTCAAGATTGTCAGAATACAGGTGTTATATCATTAATTAATAGTCTGGTTCTCTCAAGATTGTCAGAATACAGGTGTTATATCATTAATTAATAGTCTGGTTCTCTCAAGATTGTCAGAATACAGGTGTTATATCATTAATTAATAGTCTGGTTCTCTCAAGATTGTCAGAATACAGGTGTTATATCATTAATTAATAGTCTGGTTCTCTCTAGATTGTCAGAATACAGGTGTTATATCATTAATTAATAGTCTGGTTCTCTCAAGATTGTGGGATTACAGGTGTAACTGATGCAGGTGTTGAATCTTTAACCAATAGTCTTGTTCCCTTTAGATCATCTGGTACCCGAACTAAAGCTTCCACTTCTTCCATCATAGCTTCTGCTTTCTCATTCAATAACAGCTGAAATAAAAGCATGCACATAGAATAATTTAAGTAACAACACTAATTTAAAAATAGGCTATAACTTATAAAGCAAGAAACACATTGAAAGTCAGCTTACATACTTAGTAACTGGAGTACAGTTGATAAAAATATTACTAACATAATACAAAGAATACAACATACCTTAGCAGAGGCAATGATTTGTTTGGCTATTTTTCCAGGCATAAATTGAACATTCCTGACCAGGTCAGAGGGATTTGATGACGCAACAGCACCCAGAGATTGATATCCTGCTGTAAACATTAGTCTAGCTCGACCCTATAATTATACAGAGGTACAAAACAATCAAAATAAAGTCTGAAGTCTTGATACCAGTTTTATGTTCATGATGCGGTATATATTAAAAATACTGTCTGTTATTAATTAAGTACAAGCACAAACTTAAGAGAAAATACAGGTATAAATGTACATATCTCTTACAGTGGACCATAAAATACAGGTATAAATGTACATATCTCTTACTGTGTACCATAAAATACAGGTATAAATGTACATATCTCTTACTGTGTACCATAAAATACAGGTATAAATGTACACATCTCTTACTGTGTACCATAAAATACAGGTATAAATGTACACATCTCTTACAGTGGACCATGAAATACAGGTATAAATGTACATATCTCTTACTGTGTACCATAAAATACAGGTATAAATGTACACATCTCTTACAGTGGACCATAAAATACAGGTATAAATGTACATATCTCTTACAGTGGACCATAAAATACAGGTATAAATGTACATATCTCTTTCTGTGTACCATATAATACAGGTACAAATGTACACATCTCTTACAGTGGACCATAAAATACAGGTATAAATGTACATATCTCTTACTGTGTACCATATAATACAGGTATAAATGTACACATCCCTTACTGTGAACTATCATTACTTCAGTGTTTTATTTTTGCCATTCCATGAAATTATGAAATATACGAAAACAATGGCACATTTTAAAAGTGAACAATAACAGGGAAATTGTGATAAATTCAGCTTAACAGCCTCATCTTTGTCTTTTTATTATACAGGCAAAAGGTAAAAATGTTATGAAACCTAAATCTTAGCTCAGGAGGTACAACACGAAAGAACAAAATACAAATAAGATTCAATTGCTAAACATTACCAACTTAACTCCAGGTATTTCCATCAGAGGCAAGAGTTCACTGTTCACACAGTATGACAGCCTCTTCACAAAATTACCCATCAAATCTTGATATGCCCAAAACTCTTCCAATTCCTGAAATTACATTTGTAAATCTAAAATAAATAGAATCAAAATGACGTAAAAAAATACTTCCACAAAACTATAAGATTTTAGCTGAGTTTATGCATTAAAAACCAACAAATGCCTTATTTCATATTAACATTTTCTAAAATTTTAAGTCCATCTACAAGGCTTTAAAATGCTGATTCTGTACCACAACATTTTTTAAAAAAAGTTTGACTCTGTAACGATGTTAGCCAGACAAAATCAATTTGGTCTATTACAGATTGTAGAAGACTAGTCACTAAATATCTCACATATCTAAAACCTACAAATCTCACATATAATTAATTTTTTGCCCAAATTAAGTCCTTTAATATGTATGATACTAACAGCACAGAAATGGGTCACACATGTAGCAAAGCTGGCAGCACTGGATAACAAGTTCTGTACAAAGCCTCGTGTTTGCTGATATTTCTCGGCCACCTCCCATACTGACTTCTCTCGCCAAAGGTCATACAACATCAAGGTCAAATAAAATCGGGACACAACAAATTCATCTACTTTCTATAATGAAAAAACAGACAATGTTGTTCATCAATAAATAATGCTCTGTATAATTTAACTCAATCTATTCAATAATGTATAACAATTTGAAAATACAACACAAGTATGATCATTTTTTTCTTTTTTTTAACTGTCTGTTTTACTGTTTGTTTAATGTTTCATTAACAGCAATGTACATCTGGTGGCCATTTAAGCTTTAATGGTGGAGGAAGATCACTTGTATCTGAGTATACACCAAACCTGTTTTGATTTCTGTTGAGAAGCACGTTTAGCAATGTATGACTCTGGTACACCAATAAGACTGGCCACTTTAAGTTCTGAGCTAGACAGGTTACTAATCTGAAAAAAAGGAAATAAGAGGCCTAGTATTGTTCACTAACACTACATAGAAACAATTTAGTTTAACAACTGAGGCACACATAAGTCATAGCACATCTTTGACAGAACTTTTTTTGTAAATCTTAAAGCATGCAATACTGATGCTGAAAGAATCAGAGGCCTTAAGATAAAAGAGAAAATCAAGGACATTATTTTGGGTCACATGAGAAATAATATGAAGATTTTTTCATTCAATATACAGGTATGTAGATTTGTACAATGTGTTGAGGACAGATGGTCCAATTAGAAATTCATTTAATTGAACAGCTGACACATTTAAGTTTTCTATATGGTGAAGCTTAAACTGTACAGTTACACTTGAATACTGACAGCTCTGAATTCACCAACTATACATACAGTAAAAATTGTCTACTGGCATTTTCTACCTGACATTTTCTTTACTAAGAAGATAAATGCATGTTAGTGTAACCAGATAGAACACTACCAGTGCTCATTAAAAGCTATAAGATTATATGTTAACATATTTTTATAAGAAAGATGACAACATGCAGATTATTATTCCAGAGATGATTTTAAATGATCGATTGTTTTTTGATGGACCAAATTCGTACATCAGATTAATGTCAAAGTATAGAATAAGACAATGTCTGAAAAGTAAAGTAATTTATTACAAAATTCTCATCATTTAATCAAATGGAATTTCAAACATGACTTAGTAACAGTCACACACTTAAAACTTCACCACTGTTCTTATAATACTGTACAATGGTAAAGAAAATACAAAGTACAATTTATTTTATCATCAGTTAGGTAAATATCATGTGTATTATATGGGCTCAACAGTGGTTTCAGTACAATCTCAAGCCCTCAAAAAAAACCCTCAAAAAGTTAAAATCATAATCATTCTTAACCATCATGATACATCATACAGAAGTCAGTGATAGATTAAGTACCTGATTGAAATATATAAACCAAGATGGTGATATATCTCTCACTACATCGTACGGCGTAACCAAATATAACAAATGTAGGTGTGTGGTAATCACAAGAGGCTCTTCTGCTTTCTTCAAATCTTCATATAACATTAGAGCATAGTCAGAGTCTATAGGACCTGTAATCAATAAAATCTTCATATAACATGACAACATAGTCAGAGTCTATAGGACCTGTAATCAATAAAATCTTCATATAACATGACAACATAGTCAGAGTCTATAGGACCTGTAATCAATAAAATCTTCATATAACATTACAACATAGTCAGAGTCTATAGGACCTGTAATCAATAAAATCTTCATATAACATGACAACATAGTCAGAGTCTATAGGACCTGTAATCAATAAAATCTTCATATAACATTACAACATAGTCAGAGTCTATAGGACCTGTAATCAATAAAATCTTCATATAACATTACAACATAGTCAGAGTCTATAGGACCTGTTATCAATAAAATCTTCATATAACATGACAACATAGTCAGAGTCTGTAGGGCCTGTAATCAATAAAATCTTCATATAACATTACAACATAGTCAGAGTCTATAGGGCCTGTAATCAATAAAATCTTCATATAACATTACAACATAGTCAGAGTCTATAGGACCTGTAATCAATAAAATCTTCATGTAACATGACAACATAGTCAGAGTCTATAGGACCTGTAATCAATAAAATCTTCATATAACATGACAACATAGTCTTAGTCTATAGGATCTGTAATCAGTAAAATCTTCATGTAACATGACAACATAGTCTTAGTCTATAGGACCTGTAATCAATAAAATCTTCATGTAACATGACAACATAGTCAGAGTCTATAGGACCTGTAATCAATAAAATCTTCATATAACATTACAACATAGTCTTAGTCTATAGGACCTGTAAACAGTAAAATCTTCATGTAACATGACAACATAGTCAGAGTCTATAGGACCTGTAATCAATAAAATCTTCATGTAACATTACAACATAGTCAGAGTCTATAGGACCTGTAATCAATAAAACCTTCATATAACATGACAACATAACAGAATTATGAAAATTTATCAAAAGTCTACCTTTAAATGTTGCTTTCCCCAGTCTTGTAACTTCAAGATTATAACATACAGGAATCTGTGGATCTTCTGATGGTGACTTAACTTGTACAACAAGTCCTATATCTATCAGTTTTTGTAGAGCATTCTTACACATTTCGACAACATCAGTTTGTAAGACAGACTCTTGTATCTTTGCGAGTGATCGTCCAACGAACGTGAAAACATCCTCAGTAGTTGGAGTTATCTATAATTACAAATTAAGTACCAATTACATTCATTTTGTGCCTATGGTCTGGGGAGTCATGAAAGTGTGTCAGGCAGAAAGTTCTCAAAAACTAGATCATTAGTCAATTTAAGACATTCTATTAGACATTCTAAGTTTATGACTGGTCTCTGAGCATTGGTAGATATAATCAGTATCTTCAGTACAATATGTTATTTAAAGAAGACCAAGATTTACATTCTTGAACCACTGATACATATATTACTTTTAGTTATATAACTGATTCTTCCATTGGGTTAACATGGAAGATGTTATCAGAAAAATCAGCATATAAAGGTACAAGTATATCATAGAATCAGTCCATATGAAATTTTGATAACAATGAAAAAATCATTATGGCTAATTTGCAATTTCAAGGTAAACACAAAGACAACAGCCATCTCTGGTAATTATCATTCTACTAAATCAGTCTACAGGGAGACATTAGGCTAACAGGAAGATTTTACTGAAAGTTCCCTTATGTGAATGACTATATTCACCTTCAGTCCAATAGTTGACAGAAGTAAAGTTCGAAGTCCTTTTCCGTTATCATACAATATACTGCTGTGACAATTTTCAATAGGTCCTTGTAGTAATGTGGTAACCTATCATGGGAAAATATCAAACAAAAAGAAATGTTCATTTCTCTAAGGTACAAATGTATTGCTTTCATTACGCATCTTATAAAAACATTATAAATCAATCATTTTACAAGAATTATGTTAACCTTATGAAACTGTATTTGTATGTAACTTTTGTTCAAATGAAATAAAGGAGATCAGTAAAGAAACAATTATTCATTTATCTACAAGTATAAAAATAGAAATGTACACAATTGAACTTAATTAAAGAGGAAATGATCAAAGTCTGAAGAAACAAACAATGACAAAGAAATTCTAACAGTTTCCTCCTAAAATGCCAATGAAATGAATTTAAAATAATCATTTCTTTTCTTATCTGAAGCTATTAAACATTACAATCAGAACCAACCTTTTCCCGATCTGATGATTTACAAATTAGGATAGATTCCCCGGTATCATCGATACCTGCTCTACCAGCACGTCCAACCATTTGTTTGTACTGACTACGAGATATAAAGCTCATACCAACATAGGGACTTCTTAAAACCACTCTAAAATCATCATGTAATTTAATCAATTAGGTCATTGTCAATTTATCAACTATGGGTCTGATAACTGATAACAAATTTGAATAAATATAGAAATGTACAAAAAAGATTTACAAAAAATACTAAGATCTTAATTGGTTAAATACTACAAAAATTCACCTATGCATACATGAATATGTAACTGAATCATACAGGAATGAAATGTCGTTGTTTTTCTTACTATTATTTGGTGACATTCTGGATAAATAGCAGAACATCACATCAAAAGAAACGTAAGAAACAATGCCAGATACAGAATGGGAAAACTTAATTTTCACCAAGTACAACTTAATGATAATAAACTATAAAATTAACTCACCTCGTTCATAGATATCAACATACCTTTTAGCAGGAAGATTGACACCAGCAGCCAGAGTGGATGTACAAGTCAGTAGACACAGAGTACCATTACTATAAGCTTCTTCAATCAGTTTTCTTTCATCTGATGTCAAACCACTATGATGATACCCTACACCATAATACAGTGTGTATTGTAACACAGGACATATTTTACCATCAGAATCATTGTACAACTCCTTCAACAATTGTTTACGCTCAGATTTCTTCACTTCTGATAATTCCCTATATAAATGAACATAAAATGCCAACTATTAGGTAACATTTACCTACATATGCATAAAGATCAGGATAAATTTACAGTTTGTGAGCACTGCGCTCTGAACTTCCATGTAAGTTAAGCAGAAGCACTTTGGATAGATCATGTTCAGATGAGAAGTTTCACCCATAGGTGGCACAAAATATTATGACACATTGAAACGTAAAACATGGTATGTCATCAAAACTTCGAAATCACAATAGATCTTTTACTTCAAATAACTTAAAAATTACATGACACTTTTCATGTAAGTGAAAGTTTGGTACAATGTAAGAATGGACCTGCTTAGTGCATTAATTCTAAATTTTAGATGTTACTTTCAAAAGCACAGAAAAATCTTAAGTCTATTAGAAAATACACATGAAACAAAATTACAGCAAAATATCAAGTACAAAGGTATCAAATTAATCACCATACTTGTACCAATATTGTACCTCTTGTATTTAGACATTAGTTTACACATCATAAGAGCCACATTTTCACAGTTTTTCTTTGTAGGACAGAAAACAAGACAAGAGTTATCTGGTATAACTTCTAATACTAAACCCAGTAAATGATCAGGATCTACTTTGTTCATGTCTGGTGGGTACTGAAAAATTCCAAATTTAAAATAGAATTAAAAATTTTATAAATGAACAAACATTCAAGAATAGACACCCTAAAACGCTGCTAATGCAATGCATTATGCTCTTGACCAATCAAGTCAGCAAAAAATTATTCAGAATTGTATGTCATTATTTCCCAATCACTTTAGTACAAATAATCCTGCATGTTGTAATACTTCATAAATGACACTAATACAGATCAGAACTTCAAATTCCAACTAAATCAATTAGCTACATTTTGTATAACCAGAGAATTTTAAACTAAGTTGTTGTAACTTATCAGCAGAAGTTTTCTTGCTAGACTTTATTATTCTTTTAATAAAAAGAGTTGTGTCTGATACAGCGGTCTGCGCTTTAATAATCGCTCATCTTCTTATACAATTGTACACAAGTCAGAGAGAATTAGGGCAAAAAAGTGAAAATCTGCTTTAAAACATGCATTGGTTACAAATAATTACTACATTCATACCCGAAAACACACAAAACGATCATGTATAAACTGATCATCTGGACACAAAGCTTTGGGATCTACTTTATAAATACTGTCAGATAGTTTCACATATTCCGTCAAGGTAACCTGAAGTCACAATGAAACTGTAGTAGACAAATGAGATTTACAGCAAATTTGTGAAATGAATCTTACAAATACTTACAATGCCAAATATACAGTAAAACCCCAATTTTTCAAAAACAGATTATCCAAAAACCTGGCGTAATCCAAAAAGAAATTTCTGTCCCAATTTTTTCTGTATACATTTCATTGTAAAATAACCCCGATTATCCGAATCGTCTAATCCGAATACCATGGCTAATCCGAAATGATAATCAGGTCCCCAAACTCATTTGAATGTGTATTTTCACACCTTTAATCCGAAATTAATTGTCAATTACATCTGATCGACCAGACTTGTCCACTGAAGGATTTCTTTAACGTGTCAGAAGGTGCGAACAACAATTTATAAAACCCTACTTAACAAAGTATTGTTCATTTGGCTTATTGTTTGCAATTTCGGGAACATAATTATCCTATTATGATGCGAATTTAGTTAGATGATTCTCTGCTAATTTTTGCTTTATTAATAAAATGCTTTCATATTATTATCTAACTTTAATATGGAATTAACTTTAAAAGTGTCCACTTTATTTTTTGGAGTTTGTTAAATTGTAAAACAAACAATACATAGAATCTCCCATAATTGTTACATGCTTAAGATAACAATGATATGAGTAATGCTAGTTCGTGTTGGTGACTATGTAATGGAATTTTCTTTTTAACTTTGACTTTATTTCAGTGTTCGTTTTTATTATTACAATATTCTCATAACATGTGTATACATTGTAATTTATTAAATGGTCAACTTTTATAAATTCACATGTTTGACATAATTTATTTTGGAGTGTTCTCCCTTTATTTTCATATAAAACTTTTATCCGAAATATTTTTTCAGCCGATTCCGGACAATCTAGGTTCTACTGTACATCTATTTTCATGCACTCTGTACAACTAAGAAACTGAAGGTGAAATTTGTTCTAAATTTTAGTAAGTAATATTTGTTGCAACTAGCAATATTTCACACATTAATATTACCTCTAAAATAATATTTAATTCATCATATAAAAAATATAAATAATAAAAAAATGAAAATAACCCTACGAGACCAGAGTTATGGTTCTTGCACATTGCCATTTCATTACAACTGAAGTACATGTATAAAGCTAATTTATAAAACAGAACTGAAGTCAAACTCTGTTCATGAAAACATCAACTTAACGAGAAAAGGGGGATAACTAAAGTGAATATGGGCATCAGAGATACAGTACATGAATACAGCACTCCTCACTTCTGATTACATTAGAATTTTTACACAAACAATCAATGCTTTATGGAATCTTTGACATAATAAATTTATAGCTAAGGATTACACATACAGGTCTGAAATCATTACTGTAAATTTCAGCATTCAGAAACCTCTTGAGATCTTCAATATTGTTTAGTGTAGCACTCATACCTATAATATGTGTAGGACCTGTAAATGTAATCAAACCTCAATAAATAACATCATGATAATGTGACAAATCTACAATGTATAAATCAATGAACTACTTCTGACATTTACACAAGGACTTCAGTGGAACGATTGTTTCAAAAAAGTACCACAAAGTCTACCTAATATGAAGACACTATTTCATGAACAAATCAATACCACCATCATATGTTTACAACAAATAAAACTTAACAAGTTTAGATGATATATAAAACAAATGTGGGCATGTATCAAGATCCAAGTCAAGTTGAGACCTTGTTAAAGTCACTGTAATATCAAGAGAAGAATCGTAAGTTTTGGAAGAATTTCAAATTTAAACTGGGGAGAGCAATAACAATTCCACAATAATATCACCCATACATTGGTAAGATAGTCAACAAATAGTGTACAAATAAACCTGATACTTTCAAACCACCTTACTTGATGCGTGTAAAACTTTCATTAATGTAGATTCTAGAGTAGATCCTCGACTGGCACCTTCACCCAGCATATGAAGCTGTGAAATAAATGTACAATGTAAGTAGGATTAGCAGATGACATACATTGGGGTTTAACAGCACACCAACAGCCAGAGTCATTTGGCATCTTTTCCAGTTATAACAGTGGAGGAAAACACAAGATGTATGCCTGAGACAAACAACCAACCTTCCATAAGCCAGATGGACAGCTACTTCATATGTGACATTTGTCTGGTCCAAGGCTGGATTAGAATTCACAGCAGAGAGAGCTAGTGATTACTAGTTAATGATCATTATAACAGATGCCACAGAAGATGACAAAGTCAATTCCTATTTAGATAAAGACTAGTGGTCACTCTCTAGCCATCAAAGCATTTTGTGTAAAAAATACAAATATATTAACCACTTAGCCACATAAAATATGTTCATGCTCATGAAAGATATATTTATCACATTCCACAAAAAAATCACAGATCATTCAATAACAAATAAAAAACCCCACTGCATTAGATATTAAAAAATTCAAACTGTGCTTGCCTCATCAACAACCACAAGTCCAAGTTTATCCATTCTATCTGTTTCGATTAAACTGTTAACGATCGACTGAGCTTTCTCAATTGTTGCGATGAACAAGGATCTATTATTACGACGTTTAATTGGTGGAAATCTGCCTTTACTGCCAGCGTACTCTTCTACATAGAAGTTGAGATCTACAGCAAACTGGGACATATTTCTAACCTGAAGTATTGACTAGTATGATGTAATATAAACATACTTCAGCAAAAATAATAGTATCGATTTTGTTAGTTTTGTTATAAGTTAGGGAAGATGAGAGCAATCAACTTGTTTTTTTTAGTTTTGTATGCATCAATTAATTATTTACATAACTTTATTTTTTTATTACTCTGGAATTAAGAGTAAGGTAAAGCCTTCAAAATTAGTATAACTCCCTTGTAGCTTTGCTATGAATTGTTCTAAAGCGGTACCCCCAAGAGACTGTATTTTGTCCTCATTTAATTGGTCCATTTGCATCCCAATTAGAAAATAAAATTCTCAAATCAGCAAACCTTTTCCTGAACAATAGAAACAAAAGGGAGAATAAGGAGAGTGTCTCTATTATGACAGAGGATTTCACGTAGTATCAGGATTTCAGCAACCAGTGTTTTGCCACCACTAGTAGGTAGAGAATAAATCAGGTTAGTTCTTTGTTGTATAGCTGTAAGTTTTAGACATTCATCTTGCCAATCTAAAACAATAGTTGAAATAACATTACTAATTTAGTAACATGAGAAAAACAAGAATCCTTTAATCTCAATTTACTATCAATTCTTCAACAAACAACAGGGCCAAGATGGCCCTTTTTCTCTCACCCAAGTAAAGATTGCAGCTTCTATGGTTTTCCTGTGATTTGACCTGGTGACCTAGTTTTTAACCTGAGTTGACCCATGTTCAAGCCTGTTCATGATAACATTAATACAGACATTCTGACAAAGTTTGAGGAAGATCCAATCAAAACTGCAACCTCCAGATGGTTAACAAGCTTTTTCAGTGATTTGGACTGGTGACCTAGTTTTTTATCTCAGATGACCCATGATCATACTTAACCAAGATATCATTATACCAATTATTTTGGAAAGGTTTGGTGAACCTCCAATCAAAACTGCGACCCCTAGAGCATCAACAAGGTTTTTCTATGATTTGACCTGGTGATCTAGTTTTTGACCCCAGATGACCCAAATTTGTCCAAGATATTATCAAAACAAACCTTCTGACAAAATTTGATGAAGATTCAATCAAAAAAGGTCTTCTGGTGTGCTGACTTAGTGACCTAGTTTTAGACCGGAGACAACCCATATTTGCCTAATTTTACAACATTATTAATACAAACATTCTGACAAAGTTTCATGAAGATCCAATCAAATCTGTGATTTCTAGAGTGTTCACAAAATTTCCATTCTATTTGACTTGGTGACCTAGTTTTTGACCCCAGATGACCCATGTTCGAACTTGTCCAAGATATCATTGAGACGAATATTCTGACCAGGTCTGACGAAGATTCACTCAAAAGTGTGACCACTAGTGCATTAACAACCCCCAAGTGTGGACGATGGGCGACAGATGATGAATGCCTGAGTAGACTGACTGATCACTATAGCTCACCGAGCACTACGTGCTCCGGTGAGCTAAAAACAGAACATGACATAGGAAGATAACCCAGGTACTGACCATGAGCTATTATTTTACCTACAAATAAAAGTATATACAATTATCAATACCATGAATTTCAAGACAATACTAATTTCATTAGCATGCACAGTAATAAAAACATGGCCTGAATTACATGTTTAATAAACCAACAATGTAAATACTTCACACTGTCAAACTTAAAAAAGTGACAACCTTTACGTTCAAATGATAAGTTGTAATTACACTTCATTACCAAAGTTATTAATCAAAATCAGACTAGCTTGAATTATGACATATTTCCAAACAAACTCAATTCACTGTATGAGTTATAAGATCTGGATTTTGAATTAACTTCTCACCATATAAGGTCTTGATACCACGATAATTTTCAAACAAATGTTTCACTTTTGTAGGCAGACCATAAAAGGGTCCAATATCATTACATGTTTGTTGTTTCATAATGGCAGCTTCTAATTCGACTCTTTCAAGTACCTGTTCTCTGAGCTGTTCCATAAGGACGCCAGGACCAAGAGGCGTTCTACGCCCAACATTATCCTGCAATATGTAATCTATAAAACAGTATGCAAACTAAATTTTTTAAAGCACTGGCCCAAACTATAAGTAGGCTATTGAAAATAAAAAAATCACCTCTAGCTCAAACACAGTATTGAGAAAGTTCACAAATTCACAAGCCCCAAACTTTGGGCTAGTAGGCTAGCTCAAAGTCCAGTAAAATAACATACATGTACACATCTAAGAAAAAATAAACATCCATGCATTAATTAAGTTAAACATCGTGTACAAAGAAATTTCAAGAGTAATTTATCATTTTATATTATTAATCAGAGATAAGAACTACTAGTATATATCTGGTAAATAATATGCAAGATTTAACATAAGTTATTTACAAGTATACATGAAGTCACTGTGCTATCAAATACACCTTATTTTTGACAAATACTAACCAGCAATTAGAAATCACAATTAATACAAATTGGAAGTATTCTCATTCCATAGCAGATTTAATATAATGGAAAGATGTCTAAATGTTATCACATTCTGTATGCTGAAACTTGAATTCATTTGCTTGAGTAAAAGATAATCACCTATTAGTCTCCAAAGTCAAATCAGTTTTCTCCTTACAAGTAAGTAAAAATAATGCATTAATTCAAGCATAAATGGAAATCTTTTTAGACCTAAAAGTGTACATTAAATAGCGTAATTTGCAAAAAAGAATACATGAAAAACTACCTGTAATCTCTTCTTTATTTTTTCTTGCAGAGTACCAGCTCCTTCAAGAGCATTAACGACATTGGTCCCCAGTTCAGTCTTCATTGTACTGTCGGTCAAACTTGCTAATTCACTTTTTTCTTGCAGGCTGCCAGACCCTACATGCATTGTACCAAGACTGGTTCCCATACTCACAGTATTATCAATGACATTGGACAATTTGCCAGTATTCTGTTCCTTATCAGGTTTGTCATTACACATAACATTTGTTTTTTCAAAGTCCAGTCCAGAAATGGTATTTCTATTGCTTTCTACAATGTTTAAAGACTGTGAATTCTCAGTAATAGTTTTACTATTTTCTGCCATATTTTTGTTTTCACAGTTCTCATTGTTTATCAATACAGTTGATTTCTTTGATTTTCGAATCTTTTCCCATAAATTTTTAGATTCTTGCATCATGCTGTCTAGATCATCATCTAAAGATGGTCTCCTAGATTGAGACTTTCTACTAGAATTATTGCAACTCAAGCTTTGTGTGTGACTTGAAACATCTCCTTCACTCTTCAATGATTTACTAGCAAATACCTCACCATCAAGTCCATCTTTAGTTAGACTTGTATCATCAGAAAGACTGTCTTCAAAAAGATCAGATTCTGAAGTGTTAGCTCCATATTCAAACTTCTGAGTATCAACAAGAACTCCAGTCATGTTATATGTTGCAGAACTTGGTATCTGAGAAGTATCACAATGTTTATCACATGAAATTAACCGACTTTGTGAACTTATAGACTCATAAAGGTAACTTTTATACTGTGTCCCTGACATGAGTTCACCTTGTGTCTGTGTTTGAGTACCATTTATGGCATCAGTATATAAATCACGAGATTTAAGTCTGTATGGTGTACATCTGTATTTAAACCCTTCATTATCTTTTAACTGAGTAGTATCTAAGACTGGACAAGCAGTATCAGGCAGTGAACTTTGAGAATGGACTGATGTGACATTGCTATTTTGACTAATTTGAGATTTCATATCAGAACACTGGGAAGCTAACTTTTCACCATTGCTACTGTCTTGTAATGATTCTTCCAATATTACCACTGTTTGAGTGCATCTAGTGTCACCCTGTGTATTAAATGATAAGCCAAGAGTATCATTTCTACAAGAAGTGGTACTTAAACTATTTTCCACAAAAACTTCTTTTCTAGCACATTGCTGAGTAGGTGTGTAATTGCCAAACTTTGACGCAAACATTTGAGATTCAGTAGGACTAGAGACAATGCTGGAGTCATTCAATAAGGATATGTTAGTACACTCTACACCTTTACTATCCTTAGGAAGGTCCACAAGCTCATCATTCTCAAGTTTTATTTTTGTTTCACACTTACACACATCTCTATCTCCATAACCAGATTCTGATTTATTTCTTTGTGTTAAAGCTTGTGATGTTAGAGCATCTATGTCTAAATCTGCTAATAATGAATCACTTTTATTCATTGAATCATTCACAGCCGAATATCTTCTTCTTTTACCCTGTTACATCAGAAGATTTCAAGAATGGCATCAAAGTCATACAAACAGAATTATTGCTTTCACAATTTACACACTATAATACAATTCTTGCAATCATTTTTGCATTCCAGTTAATGAATTGCATTGAAACTGTGTCAAAAGTTCACATGTGAGGAAGCTGACCAGCTATCTTACAGCAGGTGGGAAGTTCAACAAAGGTTTACTCCCTAAGGCTTCCATCACCATGAAAGATGGAATGTTGCCCAAGAACACCGACTGTTGGTGCAACATCTGACCCCAGAGAAAAAAAAATGTATTAAATACAGCATATGTGAAGTACATAAAACATCATAGATAGATTTAGAGGAATTACTATTAACCATTAAATTACAATACACGTAAGAAATAACAGTACTAAAATGTAACTGCTGGTAAAATTTATCATACCATACCATAGGAGTTGATGCAGTGAATTCTTTTGCTTGAAAGCCCTCGACATTGGAAGTGAGAAAATTATCTTCCACCTTCTTTGACTGGAATGAATTGCAAAACCATTCTTCATCCTTGGATCCATCACTTGACCTAGGGGTTTTTTTCTAAAAAAAGTGTGGAATGTAATATTCAAGGATAAATTTGTGACGCACAAATATTTCACCTTCTATTGATGGAAACAAAACATGTTTTGATAATAATAAGAATTAACAAATATTTCAACACAAAAAAACTTTCATTGAAAACTACTTCACATTACATAGATTTTAATTGGAATTTAGAAAAAAAATAGTGCCGTAAGTTAAACCACTGTCATAATTGTAACACACTTCTGATTTCAACTGTCTCTTTTGAGCTTCTCTGGTGTCATTACAAGATGCTCTTTTCCTTCCTCTTGAAACCCTTCTCTTTGGACCTTCATCACACTCCGACATAATTTCAGGAATTCAAATTGTATCACATCAGCCTTTTTCTATTTGACCTGTGGAATACATGATGCTAATTAAAATGTGACAAAATTGTTAAAATGTTTATTAAAACGATTCGAAAACTAATTGGCAAGCAGAATAGGGACTTCCAAATAACCCCACATTGTCATATCACATACAATTAGTATCATCATTATATGCACAAGATGAATATTTGTATATTTCAAGTGGCAACCAATGCACAAATTTACAACTGAGCTATCACTGAACCATTAAGAATGAGATTTATCCAAATTTGTTACATTTTAGAAACATATTCATGTAATACAAGCAGAGCAACAGATAAGCTTTCTCAGTGAATTGGGTATTACTCCATCATTTTGATTGGGTATTTGCTAAATAAAATTGGGTTTTTCGAAACCTGTTACTCTATGATTTTGTATATCAATTGGTTATTGAACTAGATTAATTTGAATGAAAAAAATTGTAATGACAGTTTATTGACTTAGATCTCAAGTTTCACTTTGTCCCTGCTTCGACATTTTTGCTAACAGACGCTTTTATAGCATGTGTCCATTGAAACAGATTGCAGAATGTATTCCCTGGTGCTAGGACTAGAAATAAGAAAAATAATTGATTTCACCTCCTTAGGGTTTATCATTTTTATTTCTCAAAACTTTTGATAAAATATACATCAAATTAAAGGAAAAGATCTCAGTTTTCAGAAATGTAAAATAGTTAATATAACTTGTCCGAAAATGTGTTTTTGAACAATGTGAAGTTAATCGAATTTCGATCAAAATTATCGCTTAAGTTTGGGTCCAAATTCCACGACCCTAGCGTTTATTTTTTTACTTTCAACTTATTTTTATTTTACCTCAAAGTTGTGCAAAGAGTAAAAAAATAAAACGTAAATATTTTAAAAACCATTAGGAAGTAAATTCAAATATTTTTATTATTTCCTGGCACTAGGGCCAAGGAATACACACTCACAAACTGAACACATTTGGTTGTTTTTGGACCGCATCGCTACGTTTGTCCGAGACTATGAGGAACGATTGACAGACGAAAATGATGATATGCGTGTATATTCATGAAAATTGATTTTGATACGCGATTGCGTATTTTGCTTTCGTAATTGCTTTTTGATATGCATCTAAAATAGTTCCAATTGTGTATTTTGTAAATTTGATTGAGCAAATATGCAAATACGCAGCTTATCTGTTGCTCTGTGCAGCAAGTACACATGATACAAATTTTAATGGTTTCCTCATAAAATCTGAAGAATTACTAGGAGCTTTTCAGTGATTGGTCAGGCACAAGCCTGTAAGTAACACCAACACACTACCATATGGCATCGCTTTAAACATTGAAATATGTTGAAATACTGCTCTACTAATTCACAACTCCCACCTTCAGCAAACCAATAAAAAATCGAGGCATGAAACATACAGTCAGGCAGTAGCGGATTGCAAACGAAACTTTCACTGCATACGCCATCGACAGATTAAAAGCAAATTCTGTGACCTTTCTGCTGGTGTAAATTAAATTTTTCCACTCCTTGTGTCCTTCATCTTCATAGTTTAAATGCCGAATTTTGTAAGTCACTCATTACGGCAGTAGCAGATTGATTCAGGCAGTATCGGATTACACACTTTGACACGGTGTGTCAGTGGTCAAATGGGGGCTTCTCAAAGCGGGTTAAGTTACCACTAAGTCTTGGACAAGCCACTAACACAATGTTAGTATCATTGAATGCCATTCTTTTGGAAGGCGATGTATCATCGCTTTCCTATGTCATCATTTCTATCTGCATGGGCCCAAGAACAACAAATACTTGTTATACGCATATCAATATAGTTTAATGAGGCTCAAGTCAGAGACATTGCTACGTCCCTGCTCAAGTAGAGCAGACTAAAATATTCTAGTTTGTACAAGAAAATAAATTGAAACAAAAATCTGCAAAATTTTAATCAGAATAATCAATATTTCGAAAAATAGCATTGCTTTGACGTTTCATTTCACTTGTGTTACCACTCATATGAACCTGTTTTCAGGGGTGGTATTCTCTAAAATATCTTAAAGATTATAGATATTCCTAATTTAATCAATCTATCTATCCTTCTGGCTCACTGCCTTTTTATGTGTAATGGACATGAGTGGACCAATTCAGGAAATTTTTAACCCTAGGATGTTTCTTGAAAACCAACCCTGATCTTCAAAACTGCTGGTCTAGTCGGCTACTTGGGATGCAGATAAATTTGATAGTGTGATTGTGTATATACAGATTGCAATTTTATTTGACATTTTATTTGAGTCTATTGCTGGTTCTTTATGGCTTGAACAGTCCAACATGCGGCTTGGCTTCAGGTCCCTGTCACAATTTGCAACGAATATTGTAATCTAATCAGACCAAGACATATCATCCATCCCCTGATTGAAATGTTAACTACATTGCATCAGAATCAGTCAGCATAAAAACTCGCCCATTTCTAGAGTGATATTTGATTTTGACACAGTCCCCCAAATCATCAATCCGCAACTACCCGAATCAACGACCTCGCATTTTTCACTTAAATTGGACAGATTGATCAATGACATGCAAAATAATTGTGTTGGACGATGGAATGGGATATTTATACGCAATATAGTACCAAATTGAGGGTAATTTAAATGTTAAGTTTGATGATATTCGAATTTCAGTTTTAACAACACGTTATTGTGCGCATAAAATACGAAAACATCCGGTGACCTCATTCTGGGCTACGCGGTTTTGTAGACTTACCCAGAGTCACAACATTTTCAAATATACATCGATTTGTGTGGAATGGAACCCGGTTGATGACTGAATATTTCTTTTATTAATGCATCATTAGCGGACCAGCAAGGTTTTAAAAGACCAAACGCGTAATCCGTTACTGCCCGAAATCCGCTACTGCCTGACTGAATACAAGTTACGTTAAAATAAATGACAAGCACAAGGAAGGGCCAACACTATGCCATGCCAGGTTAGAATAAGGCGTCATATACATAAAATACCAGAAGAGAAAATCTACGTCGATTAACCAAACATTTCATTCTAGTCCTTAAAGAGGCTTCCAACATGTTTTACAACACACCAAAACAAAAATTGACATTTCGAATTACGAGCGCATCCAATAGGGCCGCTTGAACATCAAAATAATGCATGACAACAATACCTATCTTATAAATATAATACAAAATAAGTATTTATACCATACATATGAAATAACTCAGAATAGACACCCATATTTCACATTACAACAATAATCCCACATGTGCATCTTTTATATGTTGTAAGCGGCGAAAATGGAACAACAACAACAACAACACCCTAATGTTTACATACTGTTCGGTCCAGATTTTGCAGTAAATATTGGTTGTCATGTGATGATTATAAATAATTCTAATTCTTTCAATCGAATGTTTTGTTCTGCAACTTTCATTTAAATACCTCTAGTATATTGTATGAAAAGAAAGTATTTGTAACATGTTTTCAAGACACCCCTATTCAAAATGTGATATCTTTAAACCCATATGTGTGTCAATAAAATTTATGTATTGTTTAAAATAAGCATGTACATCTGAACTGAATAATATTTGTTCTATTTTGTACTTGGTTATTCTGATTGTCATGCAGCTGAGATATCAATTGGTCAATGTGTCTCAATTATTTGATGGGTGAACAAGGTTGAGTTGGCAAGGAGTTGAGGTGTCTAGGAGGCGGCACATACTAAACTACTGATGGATTAACTGACCATGTAGATAAAGAGAAAAAATGAACTCCTATATGTCTATATGGTCATCGTTTTCTCACAGTACCTGTATACATGTGAAATTTTACTGACCAGTTGAATAAAGAGTGATTATCGATGAGGTAAATGAACTCCTATATGTCTATATGAACCATTTCACTGCAAACGACATTGGTAAGGGGACAGCAACCAAGATTGTGAAAGATATTGATCTGATACTTATCTAATTCTTTGTTTTGTTCTTCGCCATATGTGCATTTAGTATCACATCCTTATAAACCCATAATCACTCTATATTAAATTGGTCAGTAAAATTGCATACAGAAATGTGAGAAAACACTGACTATATAGACATATAGGGGTTCATTTACCGCATCGATAATCACTCTTTATTCAACTGGTCAGTAAAATTGTACATATAGACATATAGGGGTTCATTTACCGCATTGATAATCACTCTTTATTCAACTGGTCAGTAAAATATTATATAGGTAATGTGAAAAAAAAACACTGACGATATAGATATATAGAGGCTAATCAAGCATATCGATAATCATTCTTTATTTAACAGGTCAGTAAAATTGTGCATGTATACATTGTTGCCTAATAAATGAACAGAGATCAAATTCAATAATTAACAATGTTTTGATTGTTAAGTTTGTTGTCAATCATAATTACGAACACATAATATCTAAAAAATTGTTAAGTTTAACATAACATCTAATGTTTCTAATTGTTTAAATTTGCTAATTAGAATCAATAACAAAAATATTTACCAAAGGTGCCAATTAAGTAATTTAAATTAATCAATTCAAATCATACTAATCAAATAGAAAAATGTTTATGTATAAAATAACAAAACAATAACGATTGTTAACAACCATTTACTTCTGATGAAATAATTTTATTTAATGCATTTTAAATATCATTAATGCTTACAAATATCTAGTGTTTCATATCACCAAAATTTAACAATAATTTTGCCAAATTTATTTTCAAAAAAAATTTTTTCTTGTTTCATTCATTTCCCCTCTATGTATACAGGATATCGTCGGTTAGTCCATATACTACCATCTGATTTTATACGGTCTATTAATCCTTCTTTGTATATATCGTCAGCATTTTCCGATAATCCTTCTTTGTGTATATCGTCTGCGTTTTTCCTCTTTATCTATATGGTCAGTTAATTCGTCAGTAGTTTAGTGCGACCCCTAGGAAGCGTTTTTGAATTGTTACTAGATCCAGTACCTTAAATGCATAACATTTAGGTGCAACTTAGGACAAATTATTATCCCAGAATGATAGTTGTGTGCATGATTTCAGGCTCACTTGTGTCTGTAGATTTGATGGCTAAAGTTTATTTGTATGACTGTACAATTCATGTATTATAGGGTAAACATACATACTACAAGAGAAAACTGTCTAAGAGTCATGTTGCTGTCAGACCCACTGATATTTATCAGAAAAATCCAACCTATGGATTCCGTGATGTTTGCTTCCAGATTGTAGCATTGTTAAAAGAGGTTTGTATGGAAACTATTTTTTTAGATACTTTGCTAATTGATAATGAAATGTTATTTTCTTTAAAGTTTTTCAGGTAAATTTGTATCTGAGAATGTCAACATCCAAGCTATATCAAGTAACTGAAATCAACCTGATTCTTTGAAATATATATATTTTTTTTAAATTAAACAAATGTCACAATGGTATTTCATTAGAAGAAATCAACATATTTTTTTATATTGTTGTTGTTTTGCAGGGTTGGAATGTTGCAATTGTTGATAAAAATGAATGTAAGAAAACTCGAACATCATATGTCAAACTATTGCAGAAAAAGGTTTGTAGTTTTTTTTATAATGCTGTGTCATAGTTTTGCTATTTGATAACTCATGTGATGATCATAGATAAGTATTTTGAGTTATTAGATTTTAAAATCGCATATTTATGGACAAGTAAATTCTATGAGCTTACTTCAGGAAGATTACAACTTGTTTATAAATGCACACAGATTTTTTAAAGCAGAAAACAGGCTTAAACAGACTTCTTACATTTACAGGAAACATTATTTGCTGTCCACTATTTGGTTTTTATTGTCTTGCTTGAAGTTAATTTACTTTTAAGTGTGGTCAGATATCATTTGGTGCCATCAGTGTACTCCCTAGATATGGATGTGACCAGCTGTTTTGGACTAGAGAACAACGGTTGGCTGAAGAATCCCTTAAGTACTCTGATCATCCAACTTCAAATGTATCTGTATGTGACTCACAGATACAGAAATGGTTTATGGGTGAATCAAACACAGATATATCCTATCAGCCTGGAATAGGTGCTTATTTTAGTTTGATTTATTGTCTTTTACCAGCATAATGTATCCTGAGCATGACTTTTTGTTTAATCTTATTCTGAAACAAGAGGATAATTCTATATTATACGTTACATTGTAATATTAGACCATCAAATGATGGAAATGTTGTATTAATTCAATCATGTATTTATGTGTCTTAAAGAACGCTCTAAGCTTACATTAATAAAATGTTATTGGCTGTGAATCACTGATTGTAAGACCATGTACTAAGCTTAAAATGCATGATAGACAGGACATCTTTGTATGATAGGCAACATCTTGAATATAATATTAGTTCTCTTTATTATTATTTTCAGTGGAGGCTTTGAGTGAAAATGAAGGCTTTAAAATTATGGAAAATGTTGTTGGAATATGTACAAGATCAACATTTAAGGTAATTACAGTAGGACAGATGTAATCCAAAATTAAATTTCAGTCCTAATATTTCCCTGTATATTTTAATGTAAAATGACCTTGATTATCTGAATTGTGGGTTAGAATTGTGTTATCTGAACACCTTGGCTTATCTTTCAAATGCCTATTTTGATGCCTTTAATTTGAAGTAGCCAAGTTACTGGTCAATGTGCATTGTCCATTAAACAGAATCTTTTACATGTCAAAAGGTGCAAACAAGAAATAATGACATCAGATTTAGCTGTGTGTTGTTTGGTTGGTTTATATTTATTTATAATGGGACCATAGTTATCCTATTATGATGCTTTAATTTTGGCTTGAGATAAATTGCAGTAAGGATATCATAATAAGACTTTAATAAGCAATTAATATTAAAAGTGTGCACTTATTTTCTGGCGTTTCTTCCAATTTTTCACTTTGGTAAAAACAAATATGTACAAGACTTATGACTAATGTAAATTACCATCATGTATTTTTTCACCCAGCATTGTTTGAATTTCCTTTACTATGGATTATGTGAAATAATATCTCAGACTTGTCAAGTTTGGAATATCAAGGTTCTATTGTAGTATCTTATTCTGATCTGAGTATCATGTTGTCTACTTGGTACTCTTAATAAAACTGATGTTTCCAGAAGATATATTGGAAGAAGAGTTCGGTGTAGTCATAGTTTGTGCTTTAATTTTAGCTAGAAATGATTTGAACTCTGTCAAAACTGATTGTTGCTTCCACACCTTGTTCCATAAGTAGGATTTTTTGTTTGCTTTCAGTTTGAAGTTCCTGCATTATTTATACAGTGGGAGTTGTTCTGTAAACATTCAAACTTTCCAGGACTCTTAAAGACTTGTCAGGTGTGGGCTGATACAAACAAAGCTGGTAGAATTATAATCATTTGTGATGGTTATCAAATTTTTACAGGTAATGTGTCCGTGTATGTACAAATGAAACTGTGTTCATCAATTACTCATGCTTTTTGTTTCAATTAGGTGTGTTTGTTGTGGTAATTCTAACAACTTTGGAGTAGTAGTTTGATTGCTGATGACTTAATTTTCTTTGCTTTTAGACCAGATTACAAACTCTGGCTTTAACAAGTGGTGAATCTTTCGACTGCTTTGTTGTTGTATAGGGTCGTCATGGTACAACCTTGCTTCATAAACTTTTATGCAATGTAAAAACTGCTGTCCTTGACTCTGACATCTTGTCATCTTGTATAAACTCTGTTTGTATAACTTGAACTGACACATAGCTTGTATAGATCTTAGTCCAATGGATTACTTCTTGTAGGGATATTAGAAAGATGAAGTATACACACCAAAACCAAGTATTCTTGAGGAACTAAAACTGACCATATGCAGAGAAATTTGGAAGATTAAGCCTTAAATGTACATGAAAGTTATGGAAAATTTAAACAGAGAATTAATGTCATTATAGAACAAAATGGATGTCATAATCATACAAAACTTGTGCTATAATTTTTGATAAATAAGTTACATTTACTTAATGGATTAGATTTATTGGTGTATAGTGTCATAAAACTCTTTTTTAGATACGTATTCAAATGTTATCAGAATTACCTGCATTTGTAGTAAATAGTGGTTGAAAACTTCAAAATGCTGATAGTGTTTAGTGTAATGTACATTGTACAATGTTACTGAAGTTTTTGAATCAGTTATTACATGTATGCATCCACAGAGCTATAGTTCAACCTCCCTATTTATGTTATAAATCTAACTGTAAGTATTACATGTTTGTATTAAAAACTCCTCAGAATTTTAATATTCCATTAAATTGATGCTACCAGTACATTTAATTCCAGAGTGATCTTTACAGGTGAATCAAAAAGACACAAGGAACAGATGGAAGTTGATGAAGTTATGAAAAAGTTCACAAATCAGGTAGTTATTAGTCACAGTGCAAATCGAGTGGTTTCTGAGTATCAATCACTTGTGTCTGACTGGTGTGAGTTTGATTCCCAACTGGGACCAACTTTCACAGGTGAGAAAGTGTCCAGTTAGCTTATGGAAGGTCAGTGGTTCTACCTTGGTTTATGTCTGGGTCTTCCCCACTGTTACAGCTGTCAAAGTTGCCAAATGATGCAGGCTATTGGTCCAACATTAAACCCCAGCAAAAAAGTCTGTGTTGTAAAACAATGGCATTCATGATAATCATGCGAGTCAGTGTTTTTATCTACCTACCTGAGAGAGGTAACAGTTTTGGGGAATCACATGATTGTGACACAGTAATTAGTATTGTTTTATATTTGGACTCTGTGAGAATCAGTAGAAGTGTGGAGAATAGAGAGTTGTGGCTGAGAGCATTGAGTTAATTGTCTTATAATCATCATTTAATTCAGAGATTAAAATAGCATTAAAACAGTAACCTTGTTGTTGAGCTTATACCAGTGTAACATTTGTAGCTTGTACAAGGACTGTGGTGATGAGAGTGTCACATGTTTGAAACATTTAGGAAGTTAAAGAATTTTACAAGTCACTCTCGTACAAAGTAGAATGTACCACTCTCCATGAATATGATCTATGTTTTTTTGTATTATCTTACACAGTTTACTAGTATCCCCGTGTATGTGTTCCATATCAGTGAACCAAAAATTGCTGGATCGTACGTCATTCCACCAAAACCAGGCATTTTAGCGTTTCTTCAACAAAGACATTGTCTCAATCTACACTCAAAGGTGAGTTGGTGATCATGGAACCACCTGTACATTATTTGTTTATTTGATTGTCTGGCAAAAGTCAATTTGAGTAATGGAAAATTACACAATATTCACAATATTAGCAAGTTGGTTTAAAGTTATTGGCAGTTAGGGAAATCCTTATGTACTTTTAGTTAGTAGGCATGTAAATAATGTTATTTTATTCAATAAAGAAATTTCATATTGTGTATAATTGTTGTTTTCAGAGGACATTGTATCTGTATGATTCTACTGTTCACATGAAAATGGCTGAGGCTGCATCTGTGAGGCATATAAAGGTCTGTGGTTGTACTTTATTTTGATGTGTTCTAAAATTTTCCCTATTCAAGACTATCTTCAGAAACTAAGGTTGTAATTAATTCACGCTTCGCTTAGTGTGAAATCAATAACAAGGCAACATTCCAATTTGATTTCTTTGCAAACACAAGTACAAATATACATAAAAGTTTTGCAGTTCTGTCAATGTTTTGTATGCAATACTTACTATACTAAAGCATATACCGGTATACCAAAGCATATACTGGTAAATAAAACATTCTATTAACCAACTAGTTAACATATGTTGATATATTTTCAGGGATCTATAGTGATGGAGAATCCTGAACTGGTATGTTATTGTAGAAAATTACAGAAAATATTCCTGACTTTGTATGGGACATTACATGTATTTCTATATTAAACCAATTCACTGCACAAGTAGTTGTTGCATTTTCTAATTGTGTGGAACTTTGTAAGAATATTTGGGGAGAACCATGATTCCATTAACACAGAAAGAATCATTTTTACAGGTATAAAACTGGAAAAGCAAGTGGTATTATGCATAACTATACTAGTAATTTTATGTTTGTTTAGGTGAGGACCAGTCCTGCAGCTAGCTCTTCAGTGATACAAGATATGTTACAAACCATGAAACTTCTATCACAGAGACTTGACAATGATGTGGCATCTTTACCATTATACAAACAATCTCTTTTTTCTGATGGTAGAAGACAGCAGCAACTTGCTCACGGTAGATCTGAATATTTGTATTCTTGTGATGAACAGGTGCTGGAGAGGTAAGTTCTTACGTACTAGATATTCTGTCTGGACATGAATTTTATGGGAACACATGCTGTGTATAGATGACGTCCGCAATAGTTATCTGATATTTAATCTTCACCAAACCTTACTAAATTGTTGATCAGTTTACATCCAATCTTCAACTTTTCATTTTGATGGTTATATTTTGTGCTCTCCTGTTAAAACTGACATCATCTAAAAATTATAGATACATTTTTAGCACTATTTAAACTTCTATATAGAATATTTGCCAAATACATGTAAGCTACTTGTTGTTAAACTGTTGACCCGACTTTAACATTTCAAAAAGGAGACTATTTTAGAAAAAAAATGGTTGAAAAAGTAAACTACCTTTGACTATTTTATATGTTGAATTTTACAGATATAGTAGCTTGTATAAGGAGTTAGCATCCAAAGTTGGAGAACCTGGATCTAAATTCTCCCCAAATAAACCAATTATGTCCTCAACAACCTCAAACAGAAGTTCTGGAAATATATCTGTGAATGTGCCCTGTAAATCATCAAGAGAATCTACATCCAAAGATCTTCCTAAATGGATGTTAAAACAAGAACACAAAAAACCATCCACCTCTCTGGAGAGATCTTCTTCCTCAGATTCTTCCATCCAACCCAAAATAAGGTCTGTGGATTTGTTTGTTTTTATCCATAAAACAATTTTATCTTTATTTTGAAGAAAATATTTAGGTTGAAAACATTTCAAAATCTTTATCTGATTTCATATCTATCGTAGATACTGTTTATCCTATCTATCGTATATATACTGTTTATCATATTGGATATACTGTTTGTCATATCTATCATACATACTGTTTATCATATTTATCGTATCTGCTGTTTATCCTATCTATTGTATATAATGTTTATCCTATATATTGTATATAATGTTTATCATATCTATTGTTTATACTGTTATCCTAACTATTGTATAATATTATACTGTTTATCCTATCGATCGTATATACTGTTTATCCTATCTATCATATATATTATTTATCCTATCTATTGTATATACTGTTTATCCTATCTATCGTTTAATATTATACTTTTTATCCTATCTATCATTTAATATTATACTGTTTATCCTGTCTATTGTATATACTGTTTATCCTATCTATCGTTTAATATTATATTGTTTATCCTGTCTATTGTATATACTGTTTATCCTATCTATCATATATGCTGTTTATCCTATCTATCATGTATACTGTTTATCCTTTCTATCATATATACTGTTTATCTTATCTGTCATATATACTGTTTATCCTATCTATCGTTTAATATTATATTGTTTATCCTGTCTATTGTATATACTGTTTATCCTATCTATCATATATGCTGTTTATCCTATCTATCATGTATACTGTTTATCCTTTCTATCATATATACTGTTTATCTTATCTGTCATATATACTGTTTATCCTATCTATCATATATACTGTATCTACCTCATTTTTGTTTGATAGGTAATCTTGTCAATTCACCAATTTATGAAGTCTTATATGTTTGGTGATCAGCTGTTTTATACTTCATGTATTTATAGATATTCTACATAAAACGTGCAAAGATATTTTTTTCTACACAGAATCATGTCATTATCTGTAATAAATGTTAGAGAATAATTTTCTGTCATACATGCTGTGTAATCTACATCTCTTTAACCTAACATAGTTTGTTATGGATACATTAAGTTTTCAATATTCACTGTGTTTGTTTTCATGTAGAAAAACTGTGTATGTAATGACTGACAAGGAATTGTTAGAAGTAGCTTGTGAAGTCCTCAAACAAGTAAGTAGTTTCAACATTGATTTTTTTCTACATTTAGGTACCTGTACCAACCAAATTGTGTAAAATCATTTGTCTTTTGTTTTTTATATAATTTGCTTGAAATCACCCGTGTAATTTTAAATGATGTTCTTTGATTTATTGTATAAAATTGCAACAAATTATTTTAAAGTGTCAAGATTTAACAAATCATTTGCTTTTGACCTGAAATATATGTATCGGGTGAGAATCAGGAAGTTTTGTTTGATGGAATGGGATTTGATAATATATGAATACATAGATTACTATTGATCACATATGTGACATATCAACTTTGATTTCTCTTTACAGGGAGGAAAAACAGATATTGTTAATTTTAACAAAAAGGGTGATGAGACCATCAAATATAGAAGATCAGAATTTCATCCTCACCAAACAAAAGTTCATGACAAGGTGTCAAACATTAGAAATGGCAATAAAAAAGCTAAATTATGTCCAAAAATAGAGCTAGAGTTTGAGGATTGTGATAGTGTTGAGTCTGAACTTGCTGAAAATGCTTCAAGCGACTTCAATGTTGAGACTGATGAAAAAAGTGTAGAAGGTCTGAAGGTGGAAGAAAGTAATGGTAAGGTAAAGATAGAGGAAGATACGCAAGTGGAGGAAGTGGTTGCTCATGTTTTAGATGGGTTATCATCAACACATGTCACACCAAAAAGATCTCCAAGAAAAAGAGTCAGGTTTGTAAATGTATGATTTTATATGATGATTTTACTTCTCTTGTCTGTTAGCTGACCCAGTTAGCTAAGTTGGTAGAGCAGAGGATGGTTGATACCAAGGTTGAAGTTTACAAGTTTGTGTTTCTCCAAACATTTTCTTCACATTGGAACAAATCACCAGGAATTTTTCATACCTAATTGAGGTCATCCATGGTTGAGTGGTTATGGTCATTGTAAGTTTGAATCCACTTGGGGCCAAACAAATACTACATGTCAGGTAGCTGTTCAGCTTCTTACAGGACAGTTGGCAATTCTACCAAGTTGTACATAAGCCTTGGGTTTTCCCCCCACTATTAAAGCTTGAAAAGTCACCAACAGATCCTGGCTGTAGGTGTGACATAAAACTGTGCAAGAAAAAAGTCTAATTATGATAGGCTGCTAATGCATCACAGATCTATGTTGAGAGGGAAATATGTTAATAAAATATGTTTGTCAGATATGATTTAATGCTGTGAACTGCTGACATTTAGAATCTAATGATATGGTAAAATTTTTCATCTTATTTTCAGATTTACACTTTATATAATTGAAATTCTTTTACAACTTTCAGAGAAGAACAAGAACAATTTCCTCAAGTGTCTTCGTACAAACTTAGATCTCTTCATTCTAACAATGGAGGAGATAAGATAAACTCTGAACTGTTGGCAACTGAACAAGAGAAGGCTTCATCGAGGACTCTTTATCCAGGAAAAAGAACCCATCATTATGAAGATTCTCCAGATATGTCTCATTTAGAAGACATTTTCTGATAAAAACATGACAATTACTTGTTACACAATGGTCATTATGTGACATGCAATTTTTCTTGTTACTAAAATTGCTATAATTTATCTGTGATATTAATTCAGTGGTAACATTTTAACATATACATGTACTTTATTATGTTGGTACATGTTTGTTATGTCAATGAATCTATTTTGTTACATTTTATTTCAATTAAATAATGAAGCAAGACTTGGTAAATTAAAGGTTGGTTATATTCTCATCTACTGCGGACTTCATTAGGGCTCACATTAGGGCTCACAGGGAGATAATACATTGACCACCATTAGAGCTCACATTAGGGATCACATAGAGATAATACATTGACCACCATTAGGGCTCACATGGAGATAATACATTGACCACCATTAGGGATCACATTAGGGATTACATAGAGATGATACAGTGACCACCATTAAGGCTCACATTAGGGCTCACATGGAGATAATACATTGACCACCATTAGGGATCACATTAGGGATTACATAGAGATAATACATTGACCACCATTAAGGCTCACATTAGGGCTCACATAGAGATAATACATTGACCACCATTAAGGCTCACATTAGGGGTCACATAGAGATAATACATTGACCACCATTAAGGCTCACATTAGGGGTCACATAGAGATAATACAGTGACCACCATTAGGGCTTACATTAGGGATCACATGGAGATACACAGTGACCAGCAGCAACTATCAGTCTTTAGAGTATAATACCATTTAGCGTTTGAGTCTAATTCAACAAAAAATACAGAATTTTTTTATACAGTTTTGTCACCAGGTCTAAGAGCTTCAGTACTTGCTCAAGATACTTCAAAATAACCTAAGTTACTTTGTTTCATGTATCTTCATTGGAGTGATTTTTTGTCGTTTTACCTAAATAGGCATCTATCAATTAGTAAGTAATGTTAGTAGATATTAAGCTATTGCTGGTTTATTTGTATGTCATAAGCTAAACTTTAAATCCATTCTACATCACTATAATGTGCTTGTTTGTTATATTCAAGCTTGTACGTCTAATGTGCATTGATTTTTCGTGCTAGTGTTACAGGTTACCCAAAAACTGCAGTTATAAACAATAGGAAATATTCTTTAGCTACCTATCAAGCTGTTGCACATTATGATAATTTTCATTTCTGATGCATGTATCTAACAAAGACTGTGTATGGCCGTTCATGCTTAAAAAGCTTTTTTGGTTTCATTGATTCAACAGACTACGAAAATAAAACTGTAGTAAAGTTTTTATCCTGAACTTTTCTTTCTGTAAAAAATTAATAATCAAATCAATTATTCCAAGAACGTATTCATGATAAAATTTCTGTAATGATTGAAGTATTGTAAGTTTTTCTATGTTTTGTCCAGTTCTGGTGTGATGCATGATAATATTTGTGTGTAACTATAAATGAAATGATAAATATATCAAATGTCTCTGTGGCTTTTCTTTCCTGGTATATACTTTGCTATTAAGAAAAGCATTAGGTAAATAATTCCATTGGTGAAATTTCATAATTGGTTGTAAAGGTATCTTTGTTCACCCAATAATAGTGTGACCACTTTTATGGCTATGATATATGAATGTCTTTTATGTAGCCACCCATTACACACTTAACATTAATTAATATAAATGACTATCATCTTAATTTGAGGAATAAATGAGCTTGGGATACAAATAAGGTGTGTATGTGTGTAGATAATTTACTTTCCTACTGAACTAAATACATTAACACACAGACAAGCATACATTAATAATTGTATGATTTATAACTGAAAAACATTGTTAAATTTTACTGATCTATCAAAATTCGATAATTGCTTGACATAATTGCCTCACTATCAGTGATTAGTTGGTATCAAAGACACACTATTTTCAAAACATACTTGCAAAGGGAGGCCGGAACCATATATTTAGTCGAGCGCCCCGTGACGGGCCTCATTCTATGAGTTACCTCCCTTTGTGATACTCTCACGTCTTCGAGTGGAAAATGGCGTACAATCCAGCTATAATTTGGAAAATATTTTGATTATTATTGCTTGTTTTCAAAATTTGCTATTGTGCGACTGCGGTATTCATAAGGTAGTACAATAATTTAGATTTTAAAGTATTGCTTTGTTTGCCAAGTTCGTCATTTATTGCTACACAATCTGTGATAAATTTTGTTGTGAGAAGAAACGCGTCTTCATTTGAATTGAAATGAAAGAATATTGAAATCGTTTATGATTTATGTTTTAAACGTGTTTGTATAATTCAGCACAGTGTATTCACCTGGCATAAAAGCTTGTATTAATGCATTGCTAACATCAACGGTTCATTTTGTTTTCTCTCTAGAATTATCCATGTTTGTGTATTCAGCCGTAGGCGAGTCATTTCTCCCATAAACATTGGAATTTTATTCATTTTTGTTGTGTAAATTTCTTTGTTAATGTTTTTTGGTAAGTTGATAAACATTGAAGCTGGTTTCTGTGCCATGATAACTTATATGTAATTTATTATGACAACATGAGAGTAGACCGTAGACTCCTCATGAACAGAGGTTTTTAAGACTTGTGAAGAGAACATGCCTTACTGTATTGCAGTACAGTCAGTCAGGCAGTAGCGGATTGCAAACGAAACTTTCACTGCATACGCCGTCAATAGAGTGCGTGAATTATTGAAATATATACTGATTAAAAGCAAATTTTGTGACCTTTCCGATGGTGTAAATTAAATTTTTCCACTTCTTGTGTCCTTCATCTTCATAGTTTAAATGCCGAATTTTGTAAGTCACTCATTATGGCAGTAGCGTATTGATTCAGGCAGTATCGGATTACATACTGTGACACGGTGTGTCAGAGGTCAAACGTCAAACGGGGCATTTTAAAGCGGGTTAAGTTACCACTAAGTCTTAGATAAGCTACTAACTCATGTTAATATCATTGAACGCCATTCTGTGGAAGGTGATGTATCATCGCTTTCCTATGCCATCGTTTCTATCTGCTTGGGCCCAAGAACAACAAATACTTGATATACGCATATCAATATAGTGTAATGAGGCTCAAGTAAAGCAGACTAAAATATTCTAGGTTGTATAAGAAAATAAATTGAAACAAAAATCAGCAAAACTTTAATCAGAATAATCAAAATTTGAAAAAAATATCGTTGTTTTGACGTTTCATTTCACTTGTGTTACCACTCATGTGAATCTGTTTTTTCAGGGGGGGGGGTATTCTCTAAAACATCTCAAAGATTATAGATATTCCTAATTTAATCGATCTATCTATCCTTCTGGCTCACTGCCTTTTCATGTGTAATGGACATGAGTTGACCATTTTAGGAAATTTCTAACTCTAGGATGTTTTGTGAATACCACCCCTGATCTTCTGAACTGCTGGTCTAGTCGGCTGCTTGGGATGCAGATAAATTTGATAGTGTGATTGTGTATATACAGATTGCAACTTTATTTGACATTTTATTTGAGTCTATTGCCTGTTCTGTATGCCTTGAACAGCCCAACTTGCGGCTTGCTTCAGGTCCCTGTCACAATTTGCAACAAATATTGTAATCTAATCAGACCAAGACATATCATCCATCCTCTGATTGATACATTGCATCGGATTCACAAGACATAATGCGTAGTTGATGACGTAATAAATTCATCACATATACATTTTTCACGATTTCAAAATATACTGACTGTATTAATTGAAATAGGATAGAAAAGAACAGTTCGATGGTGAGAAAATGAGCATGAGTTCATCTCAATGTGATATGGAATTACAACCAATTTTCTGACATGTTAGGACATGATCATATGCAATCAGGCATGTAAATCTAACATTTTTATTAAACAGAAATGCGTTTTCCACTCGTCAGTATCAAAACTTACCCATTTCTAGAGTGATATTTGATTTAACACAGTCCCCCAAATCCCGAGTCATCGACCTCACATTTTTCAATTTAATTGGACAGATTAATGAATGATGTGCAAAATAATTGTGATGGATGATGGGATTGGATATTTATAGGCAATATGGTACCAAATTAAGGGTAATTTAAATGTTAAGTTTGATGATATTTGCATTTCAGTTTTAACGACACATTTATTGCGTGCATAAAGTATGTAAACATCCGGTGACATCTTTTGGGGCTACACGGTTTTGTAGACTTACCCAGAATCATGACATTTTTAGATATACGTAAATTTGTGTGGAATGGAACCAGGTTGATGACTGAATATTTCTTTTATTAATACAGTAGAACCTCGATTATCCAAAATCAATGGAACCGAAAAATTATTTCAGATAATCCAAAGTTTCGGATAATCCGGGGTAAAGGAAATCTAGACGTTCTATTTTGAAAATAAAGGAAGATAACTCTAAAATAAATTATGACGAACGTAAATTTATAAAACTTGATCATTTAATGAAATACATTGTATACACATATTGTGAGAATATTGTAAGCATATGTTTTCAATTAAAAAGTACACTGAAATAAAATCAAAGTCCGAAACAAAATTCCATTATACAGTCACAAACACGAACTATCATCACTAATATCATCGTCGTCCTAGTCATGTAATAATAATGGTAGATCCTGTATATTTTTAGTTTTTAGCATTTCGTTACAATTTAACAAACTCAGAAAAATAAAGTGAACATTTTTTAATGTTAATATCAAAGTCAAATTACGATATCATTAAAGCAATTTATTAATAAAGCCAAAGTTAGAGGTGAATCATCCAACCAAATTCGGATCATGATAGGATAATTATGTTCCAGAAATTGCAAACAATTTCAAACAAACAATACTTCGTTCAGAAGGTTTTTTAAATTGTTGTTCGCACCCTCTGACACATTAAAGAAATCCTTCAATGGACAAGTCTGATCGATCGGAGTTAATTGTCAATTTCAGATTACAGGTGTGAAAATACTCATTTAAATGACTTTGGGGACCTGATTATCACCTTGGATAAGCCATGGTATTCAGATTAGACGATTTGGATAAACAGAGTTATTTTACCATGAAATATATAGGGAAAAAACCGGGACTGAAATTTCTTTTCGGATTACACCAGGTTTTCGGATAATCCATTGTTGAAAAATCGGGGTTTTACTGTATATCATTAACGGACTAGCAAGGTTTTAAAAGACCGAGCACGTAATCCGTTAGTGCCGAAATCCGCTACTGCCTGACTGACTGTAGTTGATTTTGAATGTTAATTAATGGTCTTGGGAATGGATTATGCTGAGAGCCATGAGGATAACTTTTTTGGAATTTGAACAGCATTTATTATCCTGTCAGTAATAAGTTTGCAAGTAATATTTATGTATTTAAAAGTAAAATATTTGTTATAAATATATACAGTATCCCTTCTATACTGATTACTGTGATACACAAGCATTGTTTTCATTACATACATAATATAGCATACTAGTACTGTCATGAATTTAAACCAGGTAAAGAATTAGACTCCAAGATATGTATAGCCACCTGGATAATTGACTTTATTGCACTGATTGTTTAGAGCCTATAGATGTAAGTTATAACTCTACATATTGATAACATGAATCAACTAATAGTAGTAGTACTATGATTTCAGCTTAAGTATTCAAAATGTTGGAACATGAAGAGTTGTATGAAGAAGACTGGGACTCAGAAGAGTTTCAGACAGCTCTTAAAGTTGTTATCAAGTGTGAAATACAGTCACTGGTGTGTATGCTTTGTCTATTTTGATACAACTTACACTTGAATGTTTATCTGTGAACTCTTGGATCAAAACATCGGCTGATGAAATTTAGGATGTTGAAATATGAAGCTTTTAGTTGACAATTGGATATTAATTTTTAAGTGCCTTTAAACTTGAAATATGTATGTATACAATTTCAAGACATATTGGACACCCATTCTATGGCAGTAATAGTATGTACTAGGGGTGTAACAATACGGTAAAAAACGTATTGCAATATATTATTACAATACGCAAAACCTGTATTGCAATATATTGCAATACATATTGTTTTTCACGCAGAATAGCAAAGCAGGAATTGATGCACATGCATCATCTTAAATGAATTGATATTATACATTTATATATGAAATAAATATGTAGTTTCAAATGATCTTTTATACAACTCTTTGAACGGTTTGTGTAAATTGGACAATCTGCTCGGTGGCGTCACCATGACTACAAAAACCGCTTCAGGGAAAAACGAACTGGTAAAAAAACGTTAGAATTCGTATTGCAAAATTAACTGGTATATCGGTTAACCATTATACCCCTAGTATGTACACAACCACAAATCAACTCCATTCTTCAGTTGAGGGCCATGTTTTAGTGAAACGAATGATGGTTAGCTTGACCAGTTCATAAGTCCAGGGTTTTTCTGATGCTGCTCTAATTGAAATTTGATTGTTTTGGCAATTGTGTTAAAACTGACCGTGGATTTTAACTGAGAGCAGTTACTGGTCCAGCCCGTTACATACATGTAGTATTAATCCCATATGAGATCATGTAATAAATGGGTTATATATTACTATTAAGTTGCTGCTAAAAATTGAAATGGTATTTAACTTAATTTTCTTTCATGTAACATTTTGTTGTGTTTTGTGAAGACTGAGTCATAGTTGTGATCTTAGACTTAAAATGAAAAAAAATTTAGTTACAGTCGATGCTAATCAGGTTTGATGACAGAGCAATGTCAGATTGTTAATAATTTCTTTCTTTCAAGTTGGTAGTTAATGATGTTATCTGTTATGGTCTTGTTTACTTGTTTAATTTAGTTGTCATGTTGGAAATGTACAAAGAGTTTGATGAATATTTTAATTATTTAGTTGGAAAGACTGTCAGCCACTGGAGAAGAAACTGTATTGTTGACTGCGAGTGCTTCACAACTTTGTACTGGTCATCTCGCTTCACCAAAAGCACGCAACTTTGTCAAAACATCAGAGATTGGAAATATAAAAAACAAATTTCTGAACTTCATTACAGGTAGGCTGGCTATTCATCTAGTACGCTTAATTTGATATTTTCTTGGTCTAGGACTTGCCACTATCAAGCAAAAATCTCAAGTATAGCTGGGCGTTCAAGCAATTTGTAGACCTTTAGTTTATTTTTGTCAAATTTTTGTTCATCAAATATAATTATTGTGTTGGCAAAGGAATTGTCTTAAGCTTGAATTTAACGAATATGTCTTTCTCAAAAGTGACCTGATATTGCTTATTAGTTCCGTAGTTGATAGTTGATTGTGTTGGTCTCCTGAAAGATATAGCAGAAACTTTACAATTAATTTAATGCTCAGTTATGAACAGTTTTTCTAGATTTCAGTATTGAATACTCTCTTATCAGGGCTGCCAATTTTTCGCGGTCCACGGAATTCCGTGGATTTTATCCTCTTGGGATCGTTTTTTAGATCGATGTAAATCCATTGAGATTTTTTTTGGGGGGGATAGGGGTAAATCCTACCAATGCGAGATGACAACGATAAAATATTATTCGATATTCCAGTAACTAATCAGCAATCATGTTTTATTGAGCACCAACCAATTGTATCGCTTGGCTGAAATATGTGAAATCAAATGGTTGCGTGTCCAGTTTAGGATGTAGTATCGGTGTGATTGATCATTTATGTACATCCAAATGATAAAACTATTTCAACTACTCTGTGTATGTGAAAAAGCATATCTTCAGTCATGAAATGGCACCATTCCCATTCATGCAAAAATCTAGCTTTACTTATTCGGCTTTCTGGTTGGCCGATTTCATAAATGAATTCGGAAGGGCCACCCTCTCAGCCTTACAGAGAACTGCATATTTATGTGCGGAAACACAAATTACGTAAAAATGCATCAGTGACTGGTATAGCTTACTCAAGTCGATAAAAAAGAACAATAATCCTTAACAATGAGCCATAAATTCTCAGTATCTAACGTCAAATTCAAATATTTGACTTAGAATTGTTTGTTGCATGTCGCGTTCAAGCGGCCATGCCATACCATATATTTTACCACATCGTGATGTTTTCAAACTTCCACTCTGCACAATCGCTGCATTAGATGCACCATGTACAAAATTTAAATCAGCAGAGTAAATACTACTTCCAGAATATACCCGTAATATATCTGCCATTACACCGGTTTAGTTTTCCATAGAGAAATAGTGGAGGGAAACTAAACGTTAGTGCACTCTTCAGAAAAGGTATGATGGAATAATTTCTGCTTGTATGAGTTTAGAAATGTGTTTCCTATCTACCGAACCTTTCAAATTGTTCTCAGATATTGTAGTTATCGTGCCCAACGGGTTTTAAATGGGAATTTTCTGCACCTAAATATACAGTTCTATGTTAGACTGTGAGGGTCGGGGCCTAATGAAAAAATGTCTCCCCGTTTCAAACAGTCTAATTAGTTGGACTAGCAAAACGTGTGTAATCACGTAAAATATGAATATGCACACAATATTTACTGTCCTCTGCGTGCATGCTCCCAAATTTAACTTCATTTAATGACAGATGTATAAATAATTATAAACAATCGGCGACTCTTTCTAAAACGATTTCAACAATGTAAACAATGCGCGGATGCTTGCATTGCACAGTTCCCGGTGCAGAGCGGTGCATTGGAAGATTTCTGCCCTGAACTTAGAAAATGTCGTCTGTGAAAACAGTCAACGTAGTGGCCGTTTTTGTCATGGATAAGAGACAGAAATCACTGCCAAGTGTCAGTTTGTTAATTTAGTCCCGAAATATGACTTAACTAGATGCAGAAATCGCCGTAAATCATGCATTAGTAGCCGCAATAGTGCAAGAAAGTAAATTGTATTTCCTAGTGTCTAAAATTCGTTCAGAATTAGCTTTAATACACCAAATTTTAAATCACCTAATGTAAATAAGCACCATGAGAATGTACCCAGGTTTAAAAAATCATTGGTATTGCTGAATTTAATGAACATTAAGAGGTGTCATATTGCCCCCTGGTCCCCCACCTGGGCTCTGCCCTGGAACTGCAAGGGGACATATGTGGCCCCCTTGACCCCCCGGCAAATTTTCCTTTTTTTCATTTTCTCTGTTGGCAGCCCTGTCTTACAGATTAATATCCTTAATTATTATGCTCTTCCTTATTTGAAACTCACATAACTGACCTGTGTATAAAACTGAAAAAAATGACGATATTTCCTTTTTCAATACATTGATTAGAATTATGTTAATCAACTCAGCATGATTCTTTTGTTGAAATTACCTGAACAGTTTTGATATTATATAGATATTTTTTATTGAATGAAATTGATTGATAAAAACAAATCTACCAATGTTTGTTTGTTTGAACTGGAATCAGTTGAGAAAATGTGCCATTAGAGAAATAAGTCAGGAAAACACAAACTAAACATTTTCCATATAAAGAAAAATGACAAAATAAGATTTCCATCAAACAAATCTATGGTATATATATAAATACTTTATTTGTTTCACAGTATCCATTTATATTAAAAATCTTTGGTTAAATGAATACATTCCAGGTAATTTTCCTCCTGTTACAGGGTCAACAGCTGTTGGATCTCATACCTCACAGACAGTGCCTGGTAGTCAAGGAACTATTACAAGTACAGTGGATTGTTTGCATTATTTTCATTTTTGAATTAGGAATAAATAAATAGAATATGTGTTATTCTATAAATTAGAGCTAAAAGTAAAGTAATGTCCCTGATTATTTTATTGTATTCTTATAATTGGAAAATGCACTAAATACTTGTACAATTCAGAATAGTGTATGTTGTTTGAAAACACTTATATAATCAGCCATCATGAAAGAAAACTGTGCATGATTAAAAAGCTCAGTGTGATCCATTTTGCTAAAAGCCACTCTTTTTTTCAGATATTTTAGAATTTATAGATTAATTTGTTAAATAACATACTGTATGATTGCTTTAATGTTATTAATAGCCACCATTATTTTCCATCCAGCTGAACCGGAAATTCCTGCCTTCCTCTTCAATAATTATAATCCTATTACAAAGAAAATTGAAACAGTTAACAAACCTGTGGATAATAAATCAACGAGTGTTAATAATCAGATAAAGACAGTGGAAAAAAGACCATTAGAATCAGGCCAACTTTCTCAGACCTCTGAGTCAAAACGAAGAAAAACTGAAGTTTCTGGTCCTCCAGGTGGTAAAGTTGTTCTTGACAATTCGTCTGTAAATGTGTCATCTAATGTAACATTTCCACAGCCATCTTCTAGTGTCAGTGTAACTAAACTAAAAACTACTAAAGTTGTCTCAAAATCTGGTGGATTTACTGAAGAGCGGCTATCAGATGCTGAGTTTCAGAAAATCTTGGCACAATATAAAGGCTCTAATTCATCACAAGAGGATACAGAGAGCGAAATTCCCTCTGGTCCTCCACCTCAGTTATCACAACAAAAACAATTACAAACAAGTGCTGGAACCAGTAAGCTGAACAAAACTGTCAGTTTGTCTTCTGCTCGTGTCGTTTCACCTACATTCACCCAGACTAGTCCTAATTCACAGAACATTGTGAACCCATCGCCTAGTACATGTGGTAAAGGAAACACATACAGAAAGCCTGAATCAAACATTATGAAAAGTGATTTGAAAACTTCTGTTCATCCCGAACTAGTGTTGGATAAGAAAAGTGAACTGGAGGCAGAAAATCTGCCAAATCAGGCAGCTAATACTGTTATTGAAAAGAGAACAGATAAGGTTCAGTCAGATAAAGACAGGCTGGCCTCTGAAGGAGTTGCTAAGAAAAAAGAAGAAAAAGATCTAAGTGCATCAACAAGTGAAAATAGGTATCTTTTATTGCTTTTTGTTATGTTGCAAGTGCTTAGAATCAGAAACAATGCTTACAAATCCATCAAGAAAACAGGTGTCAAATCAATATAAGTAAATTTAAATAAGAAGTAAATTTTATTGTCCTAAGCCTATTACCTGATACTGTTGAAATATGGTGTGGGACTTGTTAGTTAATTAATACACTTTTAACCAAACTTATATCAACAACTTTGCCCTGTACTGTATTTCATAGGCTCTGTGTATGTATATGATTATTGGAAATTTATTCTGTTTTACTCTTATTTTTCAGACTGGACAATATTGACAATCTTGATACAGAGACTCTCATTAGAATGACCAAGCAGAAACATTTTGAGAATATGTCAGAAGCAGATAGAGAGATCCAAGCTAAACTTGGTCAGCTTTCATCTAAGCTTAGTTGGGTTGTAGAGTATCCTAAAGATGCTAAGGGCCAGAAGTCTGGACAAGGGGCCTCTGGGTCTAAAGGTTCTGTACAAGAGGGGATGGCTATGCCTCCACCTGGACCAATGCATGGTCCATATATTGACAATGATGAGGATGAAATGGATCCTGAGTATGATGAGGATGATGAAGAAGATGGTGAATTTAATGAGGATGATTTAGATGAAGAAGACAAAGCAACATTAAGGGCAATGAGAGAGGCCCATTTGCAGAAATTACGAAACAGTGGTAATATGGAAGGTTATGAGGAAGGGGAGTTATTTGCTCAGGGCTTTGGATTACAAGAAGGATATGAAATGGGTGAAGGTCAAATGTTAGGACATGATTATGATGAACATTATGATGAAGAAGGTGAATATAGTGAAGAGTATGATGAATATGAAGATGCTGAAACTGATCCTCAGATACACAGAATGATGGTAGCTGCTAATGAAAGGTTACAGGGACCCAACATGATGTCAGGGCTTGGAAAGGTATCAGAGGCTGGTGAAATACCACAGTCTTATGTGCAGGCATCTTCTCCCTCAGCTGAGAACTTTCAAATGATTGGACCTATTATGGCCAAGTGTTTAATTTGTAACAAAATTATAAGAAAGGTGGAAATGAAATCACATAATGAAAACCATCTGAAACAATTACCTTATGATGATGATGAGGAAGAAGATGAGGAAGATATTGAGGAGATGCAGGAGGTGATGGGAGAACAAGATGGTAACCATTATGGAGAGAGCCTTGAGGTGTGTATAGTTAAAAGCTTAATAATTCATCTTGTTTTTGTAAAAAGTTTCAGCTTATTCACTTCAATGAGAATCAAGTATATTTGATTTCGTTGTTTAAAAAAGGTCTCACTAGTTCTATGTCTGATCCGTTGCAACAGTTATAAAACTAATACCATCGAATCAACCAGGATTAAGTGTTACAATTGGTCTTTAAAATCTTTATTAAAACTGTAAATATCCTTAACAAAGATGATTCTAAAATATTTATCACTCAAAAAATATGCAGGGAAGTGATTATTGATTAAATCTATTTCTCCCCAGGAAATGGCTGAAGGAGAGGAGTATGCTGATGAGGCAGAATATGCTGAAAACTGTGGAGAACTTGATGAAGATCCTGACATTGAACCAGAGTTTATAGCTGAAAAGTTTGTTGCTGAAAAACTGGTAGCTGAAAAGGTAGATGCATCAGTTGAAAATGAAGACAATAAAAGTTTTGTTTGTGACATATGTAACAAATCATTAAAGACTAAGGCTAGCTTACTACGGCACAAAAAGAATATCCATTCATTAGACAAAGAAATTAGTGAAATTCAGTGTCCATGTTGTTCAAAGACTTTTAAAACTCCAACTAACTTCCAGAAGCATTTGAAGAAAGTTCATCCGACTTATGAAAAAACTTTGCAAGGTGAAGCTCATGATGGACCTGAAACAGCTTTAGGCTACACTGATAACTACTCTGATAATGTGAATGCTAAAGCTGTGGCCTCTAGCGAGTGAGGCTGATATTCTTACTTAATTCCTATTTGTCGGACATTTTCTAGCTGGTGTGTGATTCATATCACTGCTAGTTTGTGTGTTTAGTACTACAATATGGACCAAAATATCTAAATTCTATTTACTGAAGAACTCAAGTTACTGTCTCAGATATGATTTAACTTGTGTAAACAAAATTGTGTTTGTGGTAGTTCATCGCAAATAATTAGCCTTTGAATACTGTTGTTTTGCCATTTACTCTGATGTAAACTGTATCTGATCAAAATCAAACAGGGATCATTATCATGTGTATTATAAATACTTTGTAAGAGTTTCTTAGGTAACCGATAAAAATCTACTATAAAAATGTGCATTAACCTGAATTTCTTTTGTGACAATAGAGGTTTAAACTTAAAAGAGTAGGCCTGCGTTATTAAGTAGATGGTTTGAAACTTGCTTTTGGCATATATTTCTCCATGTCAGTTTGTCCTAAGATTTTATATTTAATTGATCCAGATGGTATGATTCAATCTGTGCAGTAACAAGCACTGGTTAGATCAACTTTTCTGATACAACACATAAGTGATATGTGTTTCTAATCTCTAGCCTTTATCTTCAAATTCACATAAACATTCACAGGATTTTTATCATCAGTTCGTGGGATGATGAGTTTTTTCTAAAATTGATTGGTAATGGTAAAATGAGCTTTCTGTTTGATTTTCTGTAATCATTTTACTGTTGTTCAACTTCAGTTTTAATGTCTGACATGTTGGTTCAGAAATGGCAGTTAATTTGTATTTATGTACATAAAAATCTATTTCTTCTGTTTTTGGTAAGTTTTATGTTGGGCCACAATTAGGTCTATATTGTATTTGGTATCATATTGTATTTGGTATCATATGTAGTGCTATGTACAAGTTGTTTCTTGTACTGAAACCATTATTGTCTATGTCAATAAATTTCTAAAGGTTTAATGTTCTCAATGCATCTCTGATCTGGTGATCTCTTTAACTGTGAATAAAAGGGGCCTCCATGCTCAAGTGGTTATGGTCTCTGACTAGTTAGTAATCACTAGCCGCTCACCTCTGTGAGTTCAAATCCATCTTGGAACTAAATTTATTACCGTAAATTCCCTAATAAGCGCCCCCGGGGGCGTTACATTGTTTGAAAGAGGGGGCATTTAATTGAGAACAAAAAAAGAAATTTGAAACAAGTTGCCAAATATGTATTAATGAATTTAAACCACAGATTAACCTTTGAAAATTGTCCAAACGTCAGATTCTTTAAGCTTTAAGATAGCCTGTCATGGTAAGTTACTTTGTTTTCTCTTGTCGAAAAAGGGGGGGGTGTTTATTAGGGGAGGGGCGTTAATAAGGGGATATACGGTATGTATGGAAACTGTCCAGCGAGCTTGCAAGGTTGATGGTATGCCTGGGGCCTTCCTCCACTGTTAAGCCTGGAAAGTCATCAAATGATTCTGGCTGTTAGTCCAGCATCAACCCAACTAAGCTAGCTTCCTCACATGAAATAGGTACTGAGTGGGATTCAGGCTCAAAGTGGTAAGCGGTTTGTGATCACTGGCCAGAGATTATAACCACTTGAGCACAGTGGATTCTACTTTTATTCTATTTTGTACCCTTAGCTGTTTGTTGAGTGCTTGCATTATTTAAGGTGTACTGAAGTGACAATATCAAAATTATAGTAACAAAAACATGGAAGTTAGTATTTATTTAGTTCTGCTCTTGATACAAAGTGAAGAGTTATATTGCAGTATTGATTTAGACTGGTGAATTACCCGCTAACATATCAGCAATTTTACAATTTGAAGCACACTGTGTCAGCAAATATTCATATAAGATGGGTATTGATTGCAGGTTCACTAAAATTCTAAAATTGCAACAGCTAAATAGAATGGAAGTCTTTCAGTGTGGTTTAACATTACACCAACAGCCAGGGTCATTCTGTGTCTTAGTTTTGACAGAAACCACTACCACTAAAGTAACATAATTTACGAGAACAATAGATGACCTAAATAACTTTTTACATGAAATATTTGTATCAAACATTTCTTTGTTATCCCTCTTCAGTTATTCCTTCACAAATTAGAACATATCAAGGGAGAGAACTCAAATAAGAAGTTGTGTAAGGGAGATAACAATGGTATGTTTGATACATTTATTTAATGTTAAAACATTAAAATTACCGACACATTTGAAAAATAAAAGATCTCCATGAGATTCTTATGATGAGATTCAAAATGTATTATCAGCAACTTGTAAGACAATACAGGTAAACACTTTATCATGATGAAATATTGGTAATACAGAAATTTTGTGACCAGGTATCCTACCCACCATCAAACTGATGTAACCTGACAGTATGAGATAAAAAGTTGTTAAATAAATCCATCTACATAACTACGGCCATATGTAAATAATTCATTCTTCATTTACACACATACAATAAAAATAATGATCCATTATTTCAAATATGTATAAGAAAAGGATTTCTAGGAAATATCACAAGCAAAAATTCCATGTTCACCAAAATTTAACAACCCCCAAAAACCAATCAAACATGTACAAAAAGGAGGGGACAAAACAAAATCTTCCCGAGGGTTACACCTTGCAACAGTCCAGAACAATCATGACTGAAAGAAGAAAAAATAAAAACACAAGAAGGAAATATGTGTAATGAAAATAGAAAATATCCCACAAACTTGATTAGTTTTATACAAAATAATATTTTTGAATTATGCACCAAACAATTTGTACATGCAAACGGATTAGATCACATAAGTAGGACATTGTAGAACTACCGTAAGAACAATATCAAGTATATTATGCTTAATATTATAATTAAACAACGTATAAACATTGTGTAGGTACATGAATAATTAAAATAACACAATTTGTATCTAAATTTGTATGTAAATAGTCATTCATACAAAAAACTTTATACCAGTTATACATAAACATCTAAGTTCACAACAATAATTGAAAAAAAAACTTCATCCTGAGTCAAGAGAAGATAGAAAATGTCAAATAAAATAAAAATAAAATTACTACAAATAAAATATCAAAATGTCTGATTACAAAGTACAAACCATAAATATTGAGTATTTCCCTCCATACAGACAGTCGAATTTCTAAACGTCCTTTCACTACAACTTGATTCTTGGAAAAACTCAAAACGTGAATTAATGTTTTACAATACTTACAACTCATCTACACAAAAAATTGAGCAATCAAAGTAAATGTTGGATTGAATATGTTTTAAGTCCACCTGGTAATCAATTGAGTGTGTTCAATGATTTTCTTCAAGTGCTATAAAACACATTTAGAAATTCGGCTCAGTGTACATATATATGTAATAAATGATAACACTGTTACTTAAAATGCGTTGTTATTATATTTTACACAGTCAAAACTTTTTCTTCTAATCCACAGACAGGTATCATTATAAATAAACAAATGTACAGAAGTTAACAAAACAGGATGAGATTACAAGACACTAAACTAATTCTATAATGCACATTTGTTAGAGTCCTGGTTATAAAAGTCTGCCACACCTTGTCATTATACACAAAATTTATAAAACAATATCATGTAAATGATACTGATACAGACCCATCTTTGTTTATATAAAATCTTTACATTTTAGGCCATAAAACAGTGCAAGTAATTAAGTGTTAGTTAAATCATGAGCAATATTTTATTACAGCAATTTATCATAGCTTTTCACAAATTTGATACGTAACATCATAACATGTCTTAATTATTTAAAAGGAGGCTTGCTTGTTTACCATCATATAATTTAAAAAAATTATATTCATACCCAACAAACAAAAATAAAAAAACTGGAGTGATCCTTCAAGACAATAAGCAGACAACAGTGCAGAGAATTAAAACCAGACAATTAGAATTAACATTAAGCACTACATATTTTTTGTTAAAATTTGACAAAAATCATTTCACATGGACATTTTTGCTAAATATATTGTAATTAATACTTACCTATTCAATTAAATGTAAAATTTAAAATTCACAAAATTGTACAATACATAAATGTACTTCAAAGCATCAGCTTAAGTTAATGTTAAAAAGTTAATTGTTTTCCTCAAATAAACTATTAACCAATTCGTAACCTAATTATGGAATGTCTATATTAACCAATTCATGACCTAATTATAGAATGTCTATGGATGGGTACGATGATTCACCCTATTGATGAATTCCTTCTCAAAACTTTCAAACAGCAGTGTTTCCTCTTCTTTCCTCTCAGCTATTCTTTTCAATTCATCAAAGATTTTCACACCCTCCGAGGCTTCTTTTAACTTGAAGTTATCAAAGTCAGCCATTCCCCATGATGACGTACCAATCCCAGCAAATCCGTGAGGTTTTAACGTTGGTAAGGTGATATTAAACAGGACATTACCATTGAGTGCGCCTGTAGCATAGTTATCCTAAAAAATATATGGTTTGATGCATATGCCAAACAGTTAGTGAAGCTTTGATAAAAAATGTAAGACTCTTATACCTAATTCTTTATTATTTGATCAATTCATGCATCAAATCACAATGAGGCGTGTATTTAATTTTATCATATGAAGAACTGGCTAACTCATTAGTATACATGTACGAGGAATGTCTGTTAAGTTTTCAGATCGCTATAATCAATTTATACACAATAGATAAAATAATCAAGTAATGATAGGCCAAGTTTGAAAAGGTTGTTCTGCAATATGGAAAACTACTCACAAACATGTACCTATATGTTATCAATTCACAGAGCATTTTCAAAGAAAAAAATGAATAACATTGTGTCATTTAAATCATTTCAAACTATTCACCACATAAGCATATGCACTCGTGATGTCTTTCAACCCATGATTTAAATATTTGTCCAAACTAGTCATTTTTGAGTTTAAATACAGCCAATCTAACTGCCATTAGAAGATGATTAAAATATTGGTAATGATTTCAGTGCAAAACTTTTTTCAATCACATAAAGACGGCAGTGTAACAGTACATTAAATCTTTTCTACTTCATTCGTTTTCGTTCTTATATGACTTATTGTCAGTGGGGTTTAACGCCAATTTTCAACAATTTTTCAGTTATATACGGCGACCAGTTCACCTAACCAGTTTTCCTGGACTGAATACTAACTAGTACTAACTTACCCTTCCACAAGGAACCAGCAACTTCTCCACATATGGAGGAAAATCGACATTTTTGTCAAATTTTCATAGAACGGTATGACCTGCCGCGACCGGGAACCTGGATCACCAGGTTACAAGTCCAGCGCACTAACCACTGGGCAACAGTCGTGGCTCTTTTCCACTTCAACTGACAGCCATCATGTTCATTCAGTAATATCAGAATCTCATTAGCAAAATAAGCATGCCATCAAAATACAAGTGAACCCAAGCATTTTTTTCTTTTGACTGAATGTGCAAAAAAGCTTCTACATATCTTGCAAGTTGTTAATGGTGTGATGATGTCAAAATTTAGCACAAACATATGGCATACCTTAAATTGATGTCACATATCTTTAGGAAACATTTTAAAGTCATTTCATTTTTGATGTCAATATCATTTGCTAATCATTATAGACTGTGAATTACCTTAACAAGAAGTCTGAGATTATTCCAGCCACCAGCTTCAACAACACCGGTAGGACCAAGCTTCAGAACTGAAGATTGAGCTGAAAAATGAACTTCTATTGAAATAAATGTCAATATTTAGCGGTCCATGCGAGTTTCAATACTACACTAGTATTATCAAGCCATGGTTGTTATTATTTTTCTCAGTTGATAATATGTACCATTATCCTCAATGCCATGGTATATTTGTACATACCTGGTACATATGACTGGATTCCAAAATACTACCAATTCTATCCAAACCCATTTAATAAGGGCATGGGAAGACATGTTTTAATGAGTATAATCCGAATTCTTGGCTACATTTTCATTCAGGTTGTTTCATAAAGCTGCCATCATTAGTAGTATATAATGTTTATTTCTTTTCACCAATATTTAACATTGCTCCAACAGCCAGGGTGATTTAATGACTTTTCAAGCTTTAACAGTGGAGGGAGACCCCCTGGTGTACACCTAGATAGAACCACTGACTGTATGTAAGCTAACTGGACAGTTTCCTCACATGTGAAATTTGGTCGCAGATGGGATTCAACTCACAGCAGTGAGGGACTAGTAACTACGAGTCTGAGACCAAGACCTCTCACAGAGGTCCTTAGACTACAATAATTATCAAAAAGTGTATCAAATAATCCTAAAATAAACCTACCAATATTTCCAGTGACCACAAATCTCTGAGGGTGAGGATATACAAAGAAAAATATACCGGTCGAGTCATACAACCAACAGCCACCTTGATAGATACGAGCTCCCACAAAATAACCATCAGAAGCATTTTCATATCCTAGCTTGGCATCTACTTCCACATAAATTTCTTTCCTAAAACACAGCATTAAGTGAACATTAGTATCCAATTACACACAAGACAAGTGAAAACTTCTTGAGCAGAATTTCTGTGGACTAAATTCAAATTTCAATTATGTCAAGTCCTCATCTTCAAAATAATACATAGAATGAAGTATAATGAAATGTGGCCATGATTATTTTTTTCTAGTGGATGAACTATCAAACAATCATACTATTAAACATATCATTGAAAAGATCAAGGTGTTAGTTACCAATTTTTTTAATGAATCAAAGTCAAATGTTATGTGAATGCATGTGTTTGGTGCAGATTTCACATCAAATTGTTTTTGTATTCATCTATAGAATACAAATAGTGTAGATACACTGTCATATAAAACACAATAAAACACAATAAATATACAATTTGTTGTTTTAAAGTCATAAAATCAGAAAATCCAGTTTTAAAAAATATCAACAATAAATATAAAGACAAGACTCATCATACAAAAATTATGTATCATGAAAATAAAAAAATGAGCATATACCATTTCTGTGACCCAATATAATTAACTGCCATGTCTATTTTCTCAGCTGCACACCAGTAGACTGGTATTCTATCAACCATTTGTCTCATAACCTTACCATGACCTCCACCAACATTAGCCACCTCAAATGCTCCCGTCTGTTGAGCAAAATTGTAAGCTTCTTCATGCTCAGAATATCCTGAAAATAAGAAAATTGATTCCATTTAATACTGGTAATAATTCTATAATACTTGTCAGCAACATTTACCTATGTTACTTATATGTACTTAACAAATCACTACATGCCATATATTCATTACCATCAATATAACATCTTTCCTATATATGTATAAATATTTATCTAGTTTATGACATGTCAAAGTACAATTAACACAAAATTTAAAAAATCATTTACTAAAACAGATATTATACATACATTAAACTTGACTGAATATCATGAGAACTATCAATAAATACATTTAAAACAAATGAAACAAATAAAAGCAAGGCTAGCAAGGCTTTACAAAGTTGAATAAAAATATCACAGAAAAAAAACTCATTCATCTCACTAAAATTTAAAATAGAATATATTTAAAAGTTGTCCTTTTTTATATAAGTTTTAAAGTTTTATTATTGTTTGCTTTGTGTTAAATTTACTGGCAAGCTATTTCATGAAATAAGTCCATTATACGTGAAAGATTTCCTAAACATGGCATCAAAAGTCAGGATGTTTTGGCAAATATGAAACAAGTTTTCCAGCTTTAAATACTTGTATTTTTTCCAAACACAATGTAAACATGAATTGTCCACAGCAAAGTAGCTTCAACATTCTCCATAACCATATTGTATATATGTAAGCTTACGTTCAAAATCCTCCATATAAGGTAATGGGAACTCTTCAGCAGGTGGAGGTGAGGGATAACTTCCTTTGTTTCCAGAGGCAAGTGTTGTCAATGTGATAACAATGTCAACATCAAGAACCATGCTGAATATTCCATTCTCAACCTGTTCATAACAAGTATATTAATCTAGCAATGAAATGACACACACACAATGTAACATTCAAATTACACACACACATAAAATACACCTGTAAAAATATCTAGTGAAGGTTGGGTGCAAACTATTCAACTCAGAGGACAGATAAGGCCTATCTTATAATATTATTTTGGAATTCATAATTCAAAGTGCCTGGGGTGATTTTTGCTTGTGATTGAACCTGGCAAGATATGTCAATACGCATTTAATCAAGTTTGATTGGTAACTGTTTAATTTAGAAAACAGATCTGACTATTGATATCTCCTGCCTGCTGTGGTTGTTCCCATCAAACGTCCCATCAAGACAAGCATGTAACAAACATACCATTATTATCATTAGTCGATTCAGGCACGTTTGTGGTCAAGGGGTCATGGTCTCTGAAAGGTAATCACTATCCCTCACCGCTGTGAGTTCAAATCCTATTTGACCAAAATTCACAAGTGATGGGTAGAATTACCATTCCTTGTCACTATATATTACATGTATATGTATAGAGGGGGGATAGAGAGAAAACTGACTTCTGACCTTAAGAGATGCCTGTTTCTTGAAGAAAGAGGAGGTTTTATTATTTTTGAAATTAAAGTCTGTCTTCCACATGTTCAACTTCGTAATCTTTGCCTGTAACAATATAATACACTTAGTATAACTTGAACACATACAGTGTAACTTTTACACATATACAATATAACTTGAACACATATACAGCATAATTATAATGTAATATAATCATAATTGGTTACATACGCTGAAGTGTCAAAGCTGCACAAACTATGCCCAGTATGTCTGTATCGAAGAAAGAAGAAATTACCAGTAGTATAAATACTTTATTAATGACATAATTATGTGTCACAAACACACGAGTTTCATCAACAGAATTTTTACCCAATTTGATGATTCATTCTCTTGTAATTAAATTCTTATATTGTTTTCTGAATCATTGGTCTTAAATTATTAAAATTGTCTGTAAACACACAACAAATGATTCATATTTCATAGTTACTACAAGCGATAAACAATGTACGAGATTAAAATTTTGTTCCTTACGGACAGGAGGAAAACATAGCAAGTGAGACCAAAATACAGCATGGGACCATGGGACAATCAAGATAACTAACACTTATAGCTAAGTCACAGGACCATGGGATAATCAAGATAACTAACACTTATAGCTAAGTCACAGGACCATGGGATAATCAAGATAACTAACACTTTAAGTTAAGTCACGGGACCATGGGATAATCAAGATAATTAACACTTATAGTTAAGTCACGGGACCATGGGATAGTCAAGATAATTAACACTTTAAGTTAAGTCACGGGACCATGGGATAATCAAGATAACTAACACTTTAAGTTAAGTCACGGGACCATGGGATAATCAAGATAACTAACACTTAAAGTTAAGTCATGGGACCATGGGATAATCAAGATAATTAACACTTATAGTTAAGTCACGGGACCATGGGATAATCAAGATAATTAACACTTAAAGTTAAGTCACGGGACCATGGGATAATCAAGATAATTTACATTTAAAGTTAAGTCACGGGACCATGGGATAGTCAAGATAATTAACACTTATAGTTAAGTCACGGGACCATGGGATAGTCAAGATAATTAACACTTATAGTTAAGTCACGGGACCATGGGATAGTCAAGATAATTAACACTTTAAGTTAAGTCACGGGACCATGGGATAATCAAGACAATTAACACTTTAAGTTAAGTCACGGGACCATGGGATAATCAAGACAATTAACACTTTAAGTTAAGTCACGGGACCATGGGATAATCAAGATAATTAACACTTAAAGTTAAGTCACGGGACCATGGGATAATCAAGATAATTAACACTTAAAGTTAAGTCACGGGACCATCATTTGTGCTTGAGAATTCAGGATATATAAAATAAAAAATGATGGGACATAAAAATAAAATTAAATGAGTTGAGTGCTTGCGATAATTTTTTTCTGTATTTTAGTGTTTAAAAACTTTGTATCACAGACCTAAGAAGAAGTAATATTAAAGATTTGTAACATAGAGCTATGATGAATTAATATTAAACTTTAACTTTTGTAACATAGAACTGACATGAATTAATATTAAACTTTAACTTTTGTAACGTAGAACTATGATGAAGTAATATTAAACTTTAACTTACAAACTGTCCATGAAGCTGAAACTGTACAGTTTGTTTCTTCACGTTATATTTTGGTAATGGTGGACGGATACATACTGAATGATCATGGCTCTGAAAAAAACAATAAACTGAGCATTTAAACATGATATAAAATACAGTGACTAGGACGTTGAAGGGATAATGTATAATAGTGTAAAATGGTGTATAATAGTGTACAATGGTGTAAAATGGTGTATAATGGTGTAAAATGGTGTATAATAGTGTATAATGGTGTATAATAGTGTATAATAGTGTATAAAGGTGTAAAATGGCGTATAATGGTTTAAAATGGTGTATTATAGTGTATAATAGTGTATAATGGTGTAAAATGCCGTATAATGGTGTAAAATGGTGTATAATGGTGTAAAATGGTGTATAATAGTGTATAATAGTGTATAAAGGTGTAAAATGCCGTATAATGGTGTAAAATGGCATATAATGGTGTAAAATGGTGTATAATAGAGTATAATGGGGTAAAATGCCGTATAATGGTGTAAAATGGCGTATAGTAGTGTATAATGGTGTATAATAGTGTATAACGGTGTAAAATGGCGTATAGTAGTGTATAATGGTGTAAAATGGCTTATAATGGTGTAAAATGGTGTATAATAGTGTATAACGGTGTAAAATGGCGTATAGTAGTGTATAATGGTGTAAAATGGCTTATAATGGTGTAAAATGGTGTATAATAGTGTATAACGGTGCATAAATGAAGCTGTAACTCTCATGATATAAGTCAATGTGGCCCTAAGTCCTGATCATTGGACTTAACTACTTCACCAGAATTATGTAACAGTACCATCCCTTTCTTTCACTCTCAAGAAGCAACTGTAAACTGCCCCAGTTATTCAGAAACTACTGGTAACTTGACATAGTGATGTATCCAGACAGGAAACAACTGACCTTAGATGAAATATTTTCTGAGTTCATCATACAAATATGTGGATATTTTCTAGGGTTTTGTGATTTCTTTATCCTTCTTAAGAAACAGATGTTTATATAAATTTATGTTTACCATTGTCTCAATCACAATAGTCAGATCCTTCCCATCAGGACTAGCAAGGGAAACATAACTTCCTCCAAAAACAAAATGGCCGCTGCCTTTACCATGACGATAATAGTTCCAGCCTATCTGGGTAAACTGCGTAGTATGAGCTGAAATATAAACCAAAAAGATTTTATATGATCAAATGAATTGTTCTGTAATTGTTCTGTAATACATTAAAATAAGCTCACATAAGACACTGAGGTATTTGGACAATGAAAATAGAAGCATGTTTGCTGTTTATTGTAAGATGCCATAAGATAGTCATATTATTTATGTATAAGCAGCCTGTGCTAGATATGAACCTGGTAAGATACAAGATTTAGACAACATACAGTTTAAATAAAAAATGAGACTACAGTGGATACACACTTTCTATTAAATGATAAATTGTAATATTAAAATTTGAATTTTTAATTTGAAATTTGTAAAAATGGTACAAGCCTGCTTATCTTTCACCCTGTATGTTAAATTAATATCCTTTCACCATTGACTGACAAATAAGACTTAAGTTACAGTTCTGCATTAAAGTGAAAACTGAAACCACACTGATAGAATAACTGCGGCAAAAAATTATCCCATAATGGAAGTCATTCCCCACTGGAGCTTCATACTCTCATAGAAATCACTGTTATGTTATGGACAAGTATTGGATACAACCAAAGTGTAACATATGAGGAACTGACAAAATGTTCTCCAAAAACAGATGGTCTTAAGAGGTCTATATGGAGTCATGAATGCATTGCATAGCTACTATACAATCAAAGAATACCTTCGTCCAGTGGAGTGCATGTACAAAACTTTCTGCCATATTGAATAAATCTTGCATGATAAGGACAACATTTGCCAAATGAGAAACAGACAAGAAATGCAAGGGGACAGAGACAAACAAATTGAAAATTTTACTCTCTGTTGAAATTTGTTGATGCTAACTTGCAAGGTGTCACTGCACCATTAAATACAGTGAAACCTCTAAATACCAGAACTCTCTGAAAATCGGACAATTTTCAAAGTCCCGATTTTCTCTCTCTTTAATCCTATGTAAAACACTCTCTGAATACCGTACTCTCTAAATTCCGGAAACCGGACTATCTTTCTGGACTGCCAACTTTATATTGTTCTGTATTTTTGTTCTGAAAATCAGACGCTGAAATTTTCAAGCGTCAAACTTTGTATACTGGCCTGGAGGGTCCACATTATTACTGAAACAACATGATCTTGGCCCCCCCCCCCCCAATTAACAAACGTGTCAATCATCTATTGTTTACATGAAGCGTATCATAATAGCTAATGCATGAAAACACTTCATGGTACAAATAGAATTAAGTTGACTTTGATGTTCTAATCGATGCGTAACACTGGTCTAATTACTATTGATTACAGCAATTTATGGGTGCTAGATTAAAATACGTCTTTTTAGATCTGACACTCCTAATTAGATATAAAATATTTTAAAACAAAAAGCATTTTGTGGTGTATGCAAATACAAATGACTTAATATACGTATGTAATATACACAACAATTACTATATACAATTTGAATGCAACATGCACACAAGTATCACTGGTTCATGATCATGTAATAAATTAAATTGAAAACTTCTCTGAATACTGGAACTCTCTGAAAACAGACTTTTGACCCGGTCCGGACAGGGTCCGTTATTCAGAGGTTACATTGTACCAAATCGATACCTGTGATCCATATCGGACTTTCAACAACGTAGTTACCAGACCACGGACATTCTGCCGTCATCAAACCATCTCTAGTAAATGGTAATGTATCGTAATATGCAGCAATCAAGTTCCATGATAAGGTTCTAAAAAATTATAAATACAAGGATCGTTCACCAAAAACATGAATAGAATTTAAATAGCTTCAAACAACTGGCTCACCACAAACTTGATTCCAATATAAGAACTACCACACAAAAACAAGAATGAAGTCAGCAGTGGTTCCTTAAAATGCCCTAGTTTTCTTCATTGTAAATGGTTCAACACAAAGATCATTAAGAATTCTTTGATCATATTTCTGTTCAGCACTACGTCTTCTTCAAACACATTTCATTTCATACAATAATTTAGAACAATTTGTCAAACAGCTACGTACCCTGTCATGTTGCCATTTACATAGTTTTGATTCAAAATCTGAAAATAAGACAGGCATGGTTATTCACAAGAAAAATGTCAACAATAAGTAAAGCTTGGTTATGTTGAGAATTTTGTACAAATGGGAGACAACTCTAGTTCTTCAAGGAACATCTCAAGTTTGTTTACCAACAAGGATAAGTTCAAGAAACAAAGTTGTTCATTTCAGATTCAATTTAATGACTCTGTCTACATTAGATACAGGACTATAATTTAAAAGTTATTTAAAGAAGTATTTCTGATGAGTTTGCTGATAATATAAATTTATTCAACTCACTTGATATGGCTGACAAAATAATTTCATCTTGATAAATACAATGTAACTTAAAAATTGTAAACAAAAAAGACCCGCATCTTCATCTGGTTATGAAGTAATAATACCATGATAATTTTCTACTTCTACACTGAGTCTAAAGACCATCAACAGTCTTAACTGATTACATTATCCTCCCAAAGTCTTACCCATACATAACAATGTTTCAGTCTTAACTAATTACATCATCCTCCCGAAGTCTTACCCATACATAACAGTCAGTGTCTCAATCTTAACTAATTACATCATCCTCCTAAAGTCTTACCCATACATAACAATGTCTCAATCTTAACTAATTACATCATCCTCCTAAAGTCTTACCCATACATAACAGTCAGTGTCTCAATCTTAACTAATTACATCATCCTCCTAAAGTCTTACCCATACATCACAATGTCTCAATCTTAACTAATTACATCATCCTCCCGAAGTCTTACCCATACATAACAGTCAGTGTCTCAATCTTAACTAATTACATCATCCTCCTAAAGTCTTACCCATACATAACAATGTCTCAATCTTAACTAATTACATCATCCTCCTAAAGTCTTACCCATACATAACAGCCAGTGTCTCAATCTTAACTGATTACATCATCCTCCTAAAGTCTTACCCATACATAACAGCCAGTGTCTCAATCTTAACTAATTACATCATCCTCCCGAAGTCTTACCCATACATAACAATGTCTCAATCTTAACTGATTACATTATCCTCCCGAAGTCTTACCCATACATAACAATGTCTCAATCTTAACTGATTACATCATCCTCCCGAAGTCTTACCCATACATCACAATGTCTCAATCTTAACTGATTACATCATCCTCCCGAAGTCTTACCCATACATCACAATGTCTCAATCTTAACTGATTACATTATCCTCCTAAAGTCTTACCCATACATAACAGTCAGTGTCTCAATCTTAACTGAAAAAACATCCACAATCAGTCTTACACATGCCAAGCACACTCAGTCAGTCATATCCCAGCATAACACCCCTTCAGAGGTCTTACCAGAACCTAATCCTTCCATCTGACTTACCCGAGCCCAGCATCCTCCACCAGTTATATCATTAAATGTACTGTAATCTTCAGATGCCCATAATTGTTTTCCCGTCTCCACAGCTGGGTTTGAACTCTTGGTACCAGGATAATGACTCCTTAAATATACATTATACAAGTATAACAGTAATGGATGAACAGTATTTTTGCATGTGTTATATTCTACATAATCTAACTATATTGTATTCTATTAATACAAAGCCATCGGAACCACTAGCGAAGATGCAATGTGTGATCATTAGAAAGCTGGGTGTCATATCAAACATTCCCCTATGGCAAACTAAGCTGACAGCAGGCCACACAATCATAAATGGTTATAATTGACTAGTGTCAACATTTACCATACTTCAAAGACAAACAAGAGAAAATAAAGAAAATCAATGTATTTCAATAGTAATACAACACTACAATATATCTGTCATGTAAACTTGTTCTTTTTCAATTAACATTCATTCAATGAATGACACATGTTTCCTCCTCCCACTTTTTTATACCTTTTTCATACAAATAAAACAGAGAAAATGGAAGTCTGATGCTTGGAGATCAATATTCATGAAAATGTACTAAATAGAGAAAACATAAACGTGAACAAAACACACATTGACAAGTAAACATCAAGAGTAAAAGTAACGACAGAACATTGCAGAGAAATTTAGTAGTATAGGAGAAGTGAAAGTAAACATATCTCATGATTAATATGATAAAAGTTTGGTAAAAATGAAGTAGACATATCTAATAATTAATATGGTAAAAATTGGTAAAAATGAAGTAGACATATCTAATGATTAATATGGTAAAAGTTTGGTAAAAATGAAGTAGACATATCTAATGATTAATATGGTAAAAGTTTGGTAAAAATGAAATAGACATATCTCATGATTAATATGGTAAAAGTTTGGTAAAAAAATGAAGTAGACATATCTAATGATTAATATGGTAAAAGTTTGGTAAAAATGAAGTAGACATATCTAATGATTAATATGGTAAAAGTTTGGTAAAAATGAAGTAGACATATCTAATAATTAATATGGTAAAAAATTGGTAAAAATGAAGTAGACATATCTAATGATTAATATGGTAAAAAATTGGTAAAAATGAAGTAGACATATCTAATGATTAATATGGTAAAAGTTTGGTAAAATTAATATGGTAAAATTTAGTAAACTTACAGTGGACATATTTCATGATGAAGTAAAATGGTAATTACGATGCATATCAAAATGCTAAATAGAATTAAACTCAAACCCTCTTATGTCTGGCTTCTAAACAAGAGGTTTATACAAGGTTAAATAAAAGAAAAAAATCATTTAATTTATTCAAACATCAAATAATATATTGACATTTAACAAACAACATAGAAATTTAAGACCTCACCTTTAATACTTTACAGAAATAGCTAAACTTATTGAGGAGTATTGATCATGAATCAAGATTTCTATTTCTGCAGAAAGGAGCAAGCCTTATTTACAATATATACTTTTACTTGAACTATCACTTAACACAGACATAAATTAGGAAACAGTAAACATTACATTACACTGAAGACAAACATAAGAGATTATCATATAAACATTTAGAATAGAAATTGAACAATTAAGGAAACATATATTAAAGTTTAAGCAAATAGACAGTAATTTAATTCCCGTTAACAAGACTTCATCAGATCTGGATACAATACACTCGTAAGAGAGTCTGCTAATTTATAGAATATACATCAGTATAGCATGCTTCATAACTGCAGATGTTTGATATCATGGACAAATGCATGAAAATAGAAAGAAATAAATTATACATTTAATATATTAGATTTCCTGTATGTTCAAAACCAAAACAAAGTTCAACATCCATGTACATGTCTTCAAGGTGATAATCTCAGACTGGTTCTGAAATACAAATCTTTATTTGATGTTTTCCAAAACCTTCATCAACCTGTCATCTACATAAGAATCAATAAATAAAAATACTAACTTAAAACTAACAAGTGAAGTGCAAGACAACAAGCTTTGTCAGTACATGGAGGCCAAAAAGAAAAAAAATGTGTAAGGGAAAGGGATTAACATACTTTGTATGAACTTTTGAGATATGCCCTAGACAAAAATTATCTTTGAAATAAAATAAAGGGTGATGACTCAAAAAATAGACAAGATGGATTTATGATTTACTCAATAGCACCTAACTTCCAAGTTTTATATATGTTCAAGGGTTTGACATCTGAACCATTAGAAGAAGGGACCTGAACCATGAGAAAAAAGGATTTGAACCATAAGAAGGGATTTGAACCATAAGAAAAAAGGATCTGAACCATGAGAAGAAGAGATTTGAACCCATTGAAAATGGATCTGAACCATGATAATAAGGGATCTGAACCACAAGCAGAAGTGATCTGAACCATGAGAAGAAGGGATCTTAACCATGAGAATGGATCGTAACCATGAGAAGAAGGGATCTTAACCATGAGAAGAAGGGATTTGAACCATGAGAAGAAGGGATTTGAACCATGAGAAGAAAGTATCTTAACCATGAGAAGAAGGTATCTTAACCATGAGAATGGATCTGAACAATGAGAAGAAGGGATCTGAACCATAAGAAGAAGGTATCTTAACCATGAGAATGGATCTGAACAATGAGAAGAAGGGATCTGAACCATAAGAAGAAGGGATCTGAACCATGAGAAGAAGGGATCTGAACCATGAGAAGAAGGGATCTTAACCATGAGAAGAAGGGATCTGAACTATGATAAGAAGGGATTTGAACCATGAGAATGGATCTGAACCATGAGAAGGGATCTTAACCATGAGAATGGATCTGAACCATTAGAATGGATCTGAACCATGAGAAGAAGGGATCTTAGCCATGAGAAGAAGGGATCTGAACTATGAGAAGAAGGAATTTGAACCATGAGAATGGATCTGAACCATGAGAAGAAGGGATCTAAACTGTGAGAAGAAGGGATTTAAACCACAAGAAGAAGGGATTTAAACCAGAAGAAGAAGGGATATGAACCATGAGAAGGGATCTGAACCATAAGAAGACGGGATCTGAACCATGAGAAGAAGGGATCTTGCTCTTCCATGGATGGGTGATGACAATCTTTGGTTGATGGTTGCAGTGTTTTATGATCCAATAAATAACACTGTGTGCCTGTGGTGAAACACTTGATATTGTTATCATATGAATAAACAGGTGACAAATGGTTGACAGAGTGTTGATAATTTTAGAATAATACAGTAATATCAATACATGAAGACAATGAAGTTATGTTTACCCAATAATGTCCACTGCTGCAAACAACTCAGGGTCCTTCATTATATCGGATGATATTTTCCAGTCATTGATACGGGGAGAATCAGGGGCCACAATTCTTACATGCTGCAAACCAGCTTTGTCCAGCTCCCTTCGTAATGTCTGCAAAGATACAAAATACATGGTTACCTTTAGATGTAAACAAAAGACAAATTCATCTCAGTCATCAACTCAACTCACAATACAAAACTTAAAGATGACGATTCTGAATTAGTGATTGAAAATCATAATCAATACTGGTTCTTTACACTTAAATATGAACAAATATCATACAATACTGATTCTTCACACATAAATATGGACAAATATCATACAATACTGGTTCTTTACACATAAATATGAACAAATCTTTATACAATACTGGTTCCTTACACATAAATATGATCAAATATCATAAAATACTGGTTCTTTACACTTAAATATGATCAAATATCATACAATACTGGTTTTTACACTTAAATATGATCAAATATCATACAATACTGGTTTTTTTACACTAAAATATGAACAAATCATCATACAATACTGGTTTTTACACTTAAATATGATCAAATATCATACAATACTGGTTTTTACACTTAAATATGATCAAATATCATACAATACTGTTTTTTTTACACTAAAATATGAACAAATCATCATACAATACTGGTTTTTACACTTAAATATGAACAAATATCATACAATACTGGTTTTTACACTAAAATACGAACAAATATCATACAATACTGTTTTTTTACACTTAAATATGAACAAATATCATACAATACTGGTTTTTACACTTAAATATGAACAAATATCATACAAAACTGGTTCTTTAAACTCAAATATGACCAAATCATAATTATGTCTACAAACACCTGTAATTCATATCATGTTCAATATAATGTCTCAGAACAATTTTCAATTAGTCAAACTTGTGATAATTTGTTAGATCAAATGGTTAAGAGGAAGATGACAACTACCAAGTTTTCACATATGAACCGCGATATGTTTACAAAATGGATACGTAATCAATAACATAATGTTTAGTATTATATAACAATCAACAAGACAACAAGTAACAAAATATATCAATCTGAGATAGTACAACTGTTAGTTTTATGTCATATTCGTAAATATGAGATCAAACTTTAATGCAGTATGATCAACTAAAAGCTAAATGAAAACCAATTTAAATTCAATTAATGAATGAAGATATTTATAGCTACGATATACAGGGTGTAGTTTAATGAGCCAATGCATAATTTTAATTCAATGGTCAAATACATTTCTACATTCTTAGGTATCAATATGATATCAATGTTCATCTACTTAGAGAGGTCGATAAAATATAAATATATCATTTAAATAATTTATTTTTGCGGACACTTGCTTCCTGAAGTTGTTTGTGAATAGATTACCCCACACTGTATTTATCTAAACCATTACTTATATAGTGTCTTATAGTATTCATGTTACTACAATGTTTTGTCCTAATTATACACAAGTAGACAATCAATTGGCAGCAGAACAAAAGACTAATCTTTTTAAGCATAAAAGTGTCATAATATGGTCTTAGGAAAAGCTTCCATGATCTGATCTGACCTAACCACCAGTTATTGTGTGGTTAACTACAGAAGATAAACTGAGGTAAGAGGAATTTATAAACATTGTTTGGCTTCTGACCATTCTAAGGTGGTACTCCCTGGTTCACTGTGATGTGTCCTCCATTTTACTATGGTGCTATGAGTCAGATGGGTTTTTGGTTGGTGGACTTAGGAGAAAGCAGTATTGTAGGGAAGGTGGGATGTTTTGTATGTGTTTTCATAAGAATACTTTCCTTGTCTATAATCGTACATTAATCATTACTGTTTTATCACCAGTATACAAGTTTGCAATTAGTTCTAATCTTGTTATATGTAAAACAAAAGCAACTTAATACAGTCATACTGTTACACAAATATGATCCTTTTTTCAGATCCAGCTTTATCAGTGGAGGAAGGCCCCTAGGCATACAACTAAGTAGAACAATTGACCTTCCTTAAGCTAGCTGGACAGCTTCCTCACCCTCAGGGCAGGGTTCAAACTCACTGTTCTAAGTGAGTGGTAAATGATTAATAGTCAGATACCATAACCACTCAACCCTCAAAATGTTCAATACAAACTTCTGAACTGACAAGAAAAATTACTTCTTGATTATTATCCTGGAAGAATTTAAACAAAAATCCAAATAAGTTCAGGGGTTAAAAATGGTATTTGTTTCAGCAAGTTTTATGGTATTCATAACCAATAATAATAAATAGACAGTGACACAATGAACTCTCCAGGAATAAATTGGCCTATTGAACAAGATTTTATCTGGCAGATTTAATGCATGGATAACACCCAGTGACCAATTAAATCCAGATTTCAAATATAAATAAGTAAACGTACAGATTAAATTGTTCAAAATTTCACTTGTAGTAGAAGTAAACTTTAAACAAGACTTAAGAGTCTTATTTAATCTACAAATAAATATACATAAACATGACAATTATCTCAATACACCAAACCGCTATACTGATAAATTCATACGTATATATAGATGGATGATATTAACACACAAAGATTAAAAAAAGGAAGTATAAGGTGATTTTTTTTACAAAGTAGAAATTGTAATAATTGAAGCATACTGAACACATTGGTTATGACCCAGGTGGTAGACTTTTGTGCAGAATGCAAATTCATATGTTGTACAAATTGTGAACAAATAAGCATATATTTCAGCAATGAATGGTCAATCAGAAAGAAATCTATCCTTCAATACTGAGTAGATATCACAGTTGTAGCATGAGCCATAATGAGATTCTGATGTTATATGATGGGTTACTATTAAAATATTCGTTTCATTAACTGCACCTAGACTACAGGATTTTTAGTCTCTATTAACAAACTCTCAACAAGTGAAGGATCACTTCTCCATATGAATTTTTATTTATGATGAATGACTTCAGAATTGATTTATACTTTGTCAAGTTATATCAGTAAAGAATTTTTGCTACAGCCAGACATTAATTGGAAAATGGTGTTTAAATTTATTATTTATTTATTTAAATGGTCCCTTTAAATTTGCATTGAAGGTTATAGGAGAAACCATCTTTTAAAATTAAAGAAAAAAGCTCTATTTCAATGAAAACTCATAGTAAAAAGATGCAAAAACACAGAATCAATCTAATTTGAGAAAAATATAGTTCACCATACAGTATCTACAGAATTTTTTTTCAATATTTTGATAAGGACAAATACTGTTATAAAGTGTGGCATAAAATACAGTTAAGTATCTAAGGTAAATATGAAAAAAATAATGATAAGTGGATAATGCTACATTTATTAACACTTTTGTAGCATTGAGCAAAGACATCAGAGAAGTAGAGTATTTTGGATGTAATACTAGTATCTTAAAACAACGACATTGTCATGGATTACAACAGATTACATAAATAAAATACTAAATCTAACTAATTTTATGAATTTTGTAGGAATACAAGGACAGTCCTCCATCCTGACAGGTTATAATATAATCACGTCACAAGGACAGTCCTCCATCCTGACAGGTTATAATATAATCACGTCACAAGCACAGTTGAATATTCCTTTATCACAAATGGAAATTTGAAAAAACTTGTTTATTTACTTATGATAACAGACGACAAAAAACAGTGTGCTGAAATACCAGCCACGAACTGAGTAAACTTATTGTGTTTAATATTCAGATCCCTAGAAAAACAAAGCCTTTGTAAATGATAAAATTAAATTACAAGAAGAACTTGGGAAGAGATGACACTTAAGTTTTAAGCTTTAATTTTGTCTTATCATGAGGAAAACTTGGGTATAACAAAACTGTTTCATTTATACAGATGTTGCATTCAGGGCAAGTTTAACATTATTACAAAATGTTTCTATAGTGTTTGAATAGAGTATGTACCTGAATATAACATGTTTCCTATTATAGAACAGTCTCCAAGCAAAAGGTAGTAAAGATCAGAATGAAGATCAATTTTCAAAACGAATTTCAATGTTTAAATTTCTGTACACTAAATTAGTGTATAAGAACTATTCAAAATATGATAAAAGCGGCTATCATCAGATCAGATAATAGTTTGAGATAATGTTGTCTAATAATAAAATACAGTAAAGCTGTGTTTATACGGTAGTCAGTGGATAAACTTTAACAAAGCTCAGCACATTTAATGCAGCTAATATGACTTTTAGGCAAACAAAAAATTACAGTGTTTCCACAAACATCCCAAACGTTTAGGATAGGTTGATCGGCAGAACTTTTGTAAATATATTATAGTTCTTATGAAAATGAAAAATTGACAAGAAAAAATTGACTGAGACAGACAAAAGTCTATGGTTGGCAGAAAAAACAGGAACTTTTTTACACCTTACGAAAAAGTTTTATAAGATTTATTTTACATTGATTGCAAAAGAAGTTATAATAACATTTACTTATATCATGTAACTTGTAATTTATAGATTGTTGACACCAGAGTAAAATCTTGTTCATTCAAGTTTTTGAGCTTATGACCTTCTGATCAGAAGTCTAGCTCCCAACCCTGCATACATCAGACGTATCCCTTATAAGTCAGTATAAAAAAACATGCAATAAACAGACAATTCACTTAAGCCTTTTTTCAGACAAAAGTTTAAAATTAGGACAAAATTTACAAATCCTGCAAAAGTGCTTTTATTAACCTAATAAAAATTTCTCATTCATATGGGTCTATCTCAAGTGTTACTTATTTTCAAATCACATTTCCACAAAAAGTTAAAATATACCATAAAAAACTTGAAAGACTTGAACAATCAGCAAATAAACCAACAATAAACTGGACAGATACTTTCATTCAATGAATCAGAAATGTTGATCCATTTTATAAACTTTCATCTTATTAGAAATAATTGACAAAGTTGTTCAATAAAACATTTAAATCAGGCATCATAACACTCACATTAAACTTTTTTTGCTGAAACAACAAAGTAAAGCCACTAGCATGACACCAGCTTACGCACAAATTGAAACTTGTAACAAATTCTGCTGTTAATCATTTTTCCCTATGTTACCTCTAGATTGTAAGGACAGATTGAATCACAAGTACAGGATAAACCAGTCCTACTTATCCATTACCACAGCTTAAATAATCGCTAAAGTGTTAATATAATCATACTGTACGGCTATTGTACAGAATGATCGTTCAATGATATTTAATAAGCAAGACAGATATACACTTAAATCATTTTTCTATAAAAGACCTATACACAATTTTCATTATAGGGATAAAAAACACATCAGGAGTTTATAATAAATCTGCTTTTTTGATTTTCAACCTAGGATAGAAAAATCAAGTAAGTATATTTCATACCTTAATTATTAACACCTGTGTTTAATTTAAATTTAATTTATGATTAAATATTGTCGTAACACTGTTTATTAATGATTGTTTTCTCAGTAGAAAAAAAAAATAAATTCCACAAATAATGAGCTCAGAGGGGAAACTATTAATGCAGCAAATCTTGATTTTTTGTAATAAACAGAGATGAAACAAATTATATAGTGTTTCTGAGCATTTCAGTACTTGAAAATCAATTTTAATCAAACTTGTTGTTAGGATAACTAATTAATCCTTGCATACTCAATAATCATAATTACGGAGAAAATTATTCTGATTTCTAATTATATTATTTTTGGAGCATAAATAATGTACAATCAAAATCTTTTTACATATATATTTTCTGACGAAGTTATTGTCTCAGACTAGCAATTACTAGCTCCTCACCACTATGAGTTAGAATCCCAGACAAATTTCATGTGTTTCATAGCTGTAAGGTAGGTCAGTGGTTCTACTCTGGCGTATGGGAAAAGTTACCAATGGAACTTGGCTATTGGAACAAGATTAAATCCCAGAGAAATACTAGATTGAGAGGAAATATACAATTGTTCACATATCATGTATCTTTAAGAAAGCAAAAAGTACAAACATATTTTAAGTATGTTTAGATTTTTGAAAGTAATTTTGTCAACTTAATTTGTAAATCAGTTTTGTCAGTAGTTTACTGACCCCCTAAAATTACTTTTAGTCATGGAAAAGAATTATGACAATTTTGGATTACATGTACACATAATTTGCTATCATTCTCACAAAACTTAATTCAGACAAATTGCTGGGTAAAATCTATGGGGACATTTACATTCGGACACAGAGAACTAATTCTCACAGACCAGCAGCTATAGTTGAGTTCACAATAATAGTAGAAGTAGAAAATTTCATAAAATAATAAATGGTAGAGCTGTAATCTATACATGCAAACTAATCAATTATTTAGTGAACTTTATGTTGTTGAAAGAACTTTCTATATTGATTTAGCACATACTGAACACTCCTAGACTAGTGTTGTAATGTAGAGCAGACATAAATAGGAATGATATTGATGCATCAATGATACTGATGTATCGACGATACTAATGTATCAATGATATTGATGTAATGACGATACTGATGTATCGATGATATTTATGTATCAATGATATTGATGTATCAATTATATTCATGTATCCATGATATTCAGGTATCGATTATATTGATGTATCAATGATATTGGTGTATCGATGATATCGATGTATCAATGATATTGTTGTATCGATGATATTGACGATATTGATGATATTGGTGATATTGATGTATCGATGATATTGATGTATCAATGATATTGATGTATCAATGATGTATCGATAATATTGATGTATTGATGATATTGATGATGTTTTCTGGTAAATTATCATTATCCATTATAAAATATTGACACAGTACAAAAATGAAATGAATTGAATAAAGAATCCCAAGAACCATTTTAAGCATGAAAAAACTGAATGCTCTGTAATGGAAGTTGTCAAAAATTTCTGTAAATAAGTTCAAACGTCTTTTTTTTAAATAAAAAAGTATATAATTATACTGTTTCCATCCAGACCCCAAAAATGATATATATTTGTGAGTGCACAACCAACCACTCAGCTAGTAAAGTATTGGCATTAGACTATATATATTTGTGTGTGAACAACCAACCACTCAGCTAATAAAGTATTGGCATTAGACTATATATATTTGTGTGTGAACAACCAACCACTCAGCCAGTAAAGTATTGGCATTAGACTATGTAGCATAGTAACAAATAATGATTGTTGAGGCTAAAAGGAAACAAACAAGGAAACAGACAGAAAAAAATAAACTTGTACATCCATTTTGTGGAAAGAACATACATATCATTCTATATTGAGGTATATTAATAAGGAACTGTTGGTTCATCCTTATAAACTTTTTGGCTAAAGAAGAATCAGAGAGGAATAAACAAATCAAACAGACAACAGTCTGCAGCATACAAGAAGTCATGTGACGAGACTTTAATACGAGGAGTAAAAAACATTCCGGTTTCCACCAACCAAACAGGCCTTACTTTTTTCTGAGAAACTTTTTTATTATCAGCCAACTTTTTCTTGATATTTTCAATTTCCTATGAACTATATACCTGAACCTGACAAAAATAGATTCAAAAAAAGTTCTGCTGACTTGAATAAACTGATCCTTCTTTCTGATGAATAAATAAACTAGTTGAAAGTAATCAATGTAAATCATAACTGCTGAATGTTGCTTGTGTCGAAAATCTTTATATCCCATAAATTTTACTTAATAAAACAACTTTTAATGATAACAGGATTGCCAACAAAATGTCTATTTAAAGAGGACAAGGAATGTGTAAGGAAGATCGATGGTTCTACCCTGGCATAGGGGTCTCCTTCCATCTTTAAAGCTGGAAAGTTTACAAATGATCCTGACTGTTGGTGCGACATTAAACCACAGTGAAAAAAGTATGTCGTTCAGTTGGCCTCACTTGTGCTTCTGGGTGATCTACCAGGATAAGACTGTTCCCCCTGAATCTCCCTAGAAACAGACAATGTTCACATGTTCTGTATGCACCAATGCAAGGACACAAATAACCTTAGATTTAAAATCTCAAAGACAGAAACTTCTCCCACGTACAGCTTCAAATTCACTTGCATTCTTTTATAAAAAATCAATTACATGGTAATGTTATCCAAAACATTCAATGGACTGATGATCATGTTACAGTTAATTACCAATTTTCTCCCCCACAGGGAAACAGCATCGCACAAAATTGCTGTAAAATGAAATTTATTTATCCAGATTATATAATGAAAATTGTAATGTGAGAATTTACATCATAAGACGACGATTGTCAACACTGGTTGACTGTTGAGAAACAAACATCAATAAGAATGATTGTACTTGAGTCAATAAGTTTCAATCAAGTTTCTCATTTTACCACAATATTGGATATACTAGTCAGATTTACAATTACCAAAGTACAAAGTATGAAAAACCATTCACTGGAATGGTAATTACGTTTCATATTAAAACATTAATCAAAGTTTCAAATTATTATAGTACCAATATGCAATCTAAAACTGCTCAGATAAAACAGAAAATCTTTGAAGTTCTAAATTTTGACACAGCGTCATTAATAAAACATCTTTTAAGTACAGTAATCGAAGTGTTGAAATATTTAAATATTATCACAAGGTTTTGAACATGTTGGCTGTATGTTTGGGATTCATAATAACAGACCTAAAAGTACAAATGACTTTCGAGAAATGAGGGCGTACAAAATGGAAATTGTAAAAATATTGAAGCATAACTTTATAAACCAGCTGCACTTTTTTCTATATGATAAGCAAAGAGTTGAATGTAAAGCCTTCTGGTGAATCACACATAATCATACAGCTTAAGGTCAGCAGTTCATGTGTCTGGAGTTTTCTTTTTATACCACATTTATGTGAACATTAGAGGAATTAATCTGTCTGATTATCAAATAACAACATCAAGTATTATATGTTATGTATTCAAGTATTAATTGAAATTTAATGGAAAAAAAACTATTGCACCGTCAATGGCAAATCTTTAGTTTGACATGTGAATAATTTCTTTCAAATGTAACCAACTATGTTTTTAAATAATTATCTTGCTTTCTTTTGAGTACAAATGGCAAAGTTTCCAATAAATTTCGTAGTTTTTTTTCTATATAAGTGTGCTTTAATCACATCACATGAGTAATTTTAACAATATATACAAAAATACATACAGCTATACACACAGAATTTTAATACACTGAAAATAAGTAGAAAGAATCATTGAAAGAACACCTTCGACCAATTCAAAAAATCTTTCTCCAATACCAAGGTCCAGTCTGTGGTTGAGTTACAATGAATATGACAACAGAATGGTTTTAAAAACAGTTTAAATGATATTTATGAGAATAACCTAATTTTTCGTGCACCTGATAATTACAATTATTTAAACCACATATTTATATGCAACTAAAGACACTGCATGCTCATCCGAATCCTTTGAAGTTTCCTTGACTTTGGAAAGATTTTGACGCTATTTACGTGGGGAGAATAATTTGATTTGTTTGTTTTTATCTTTCTGTTATCAAACATCACCGAAATCCAGCTGTGTTAATGACAGCGAGATAACTCATGAATAAACGCAATCAACAAAGCTAAATTTGCTGTTTATATAAACATAATGTTTAAAAATCTATTTTTTTATAACTCAATCAAAAGTTTATAAATGTATTTCGGTGCAAAATAATCCAACTGAACAAGTTATTCATATAGCATTGAAATCTTACAATATTTACAATAAAATAATTATGCCTATGTAAAGCTCAATGATTAATTATAATATGAAATAGACCATAATGAATTAAAGGATAAGTAATTTCAACTCAATCATTACAAAAGGTTCTTTATTCAAGGTTTGTTATACAAACTTGACTTTTTCTTTGAACAGTTTTATAAATGATGAGGATTTTTCTTTCATGATTCAGTCATTAAATGTTTTCATAATGTCTAGTATTGTCCTACTTAATAAATCTTACATAAAACAGGGCTTTAATATAACTTTGTATAACTTCAAGGTTGTATTAAATTCATAATATACATATATTGAAGATTTGTATTTCAATAATACTAATTTTTCAACAATGATATTTAAATGAAATGACATTGTTTCAATTATCATCCACTTACAATAATTGTAGCATGTGATTACATGGACTTATATATCAAGAATTGAATTCTTACCCAAAATCACAGAAAAAGTATGTTTCCCTAGTTACTAACAGCTTTCAAACCACTATGCTAACATTTTCACTAGCTATTAACGTCACACTAGCAGCCAGGGTCGTAAGGTGACTTTCAGCTTTATGGGGGAGAAATACCCCAAGCATAAAGCTGGGTCAAACCTACGACCTTCCACAAGCTGGCCATACAGTCATATGAAATTTGTCTTGTACCAGATGAGACTTGAACTCACAGCAATGAGAGGTATGTGATTACTAGTCAGACACTATAACCACTCAACCACAAAATTATTCACTTAATTAAGATTACATTTTAAGTCATACACTTGCCAAGTCAGTAAAAAAGAAGCAATCGCTAACAACTATAAAACCTACCAGTACAGTCTGTCAACATGTAAATCTTGTATTTAAGAGTAGAAATACTTAAATTTTATCATGTTTTATGCTAGATAATGATATACAGCAATACATTTTACAAATATCATAACCTACCAAGCACATTTAGTACATTTTGGTTAATAATTAAATCAGTGTAAAATATTTTGAATTAAAGGTCTGGTTACATTTACTCCAATTAAAATGGAAACATGAAAACATAACTGTTAACTAAGTTATTAATTATGGACAGTATTCACTGCTTAGATTCAATAATTACTCTACAACATCAGATACATTCATTATTGTGAAGTTGATTTGACACAAACCAGTCTATATTTTTAGGTTGATTTGACACAAACCAGTCTATATTGTCAGGCAGATTTTACACTAACCAGTCTATATTGTCAGGTTGATTTGACAACAAAGTACGCTTTACAATTTTTCTTAGCTATGTTGGTCAATGAGACATATTGTATGCCCTCCTTGATTCAATAAATTAATTCAAATAATTTTACTTCTAGGTTCAGCCACAAAAATGGATGAAAACGAGATAGACAGAGCGTCTCACAGGTCGAATATGATAGAACAAAGAATGTTTGAGATCACGATAGCGTCCATAGAGACACTGAAGCATTCTGCAGCTATAGAATTACATAAATCACAAAATGAAATGAAGAAACGATTAAGACGGTATCGAGAGCGACAGAGAGAAATCGTCAGAAGTGATCCTAATTATAACAACAAAGACTCTATAGATGATTTCATTACACGACAAATGAAAAATAAAGCTAAAGCTAGACAAAGTACCCGTCCGAAGACAAGTTTAGGAATATCCTCAACAAATACATCCATGGTGTCACCTCAGTCTGCACGAGCAAGATCTGTCTTCCAACAAGATGACGATTCTGAATCTGATGTCGAAATCGATGGAACATTCATGATAGATCAGCAGAAGTCAAAGATTGACCTTCGACCTAAAACAGCCATTGATATCGTAAGAAGGGGAATATCTCTAGCTACCTACGTTGATACTGGTAGGTTAGGTCCTCAAGGTCGTCAAGTAAGATATTTTGACGATGACGAACTGAAGGACAGAGGCTTCTTTTATAGACATTTAGTACAAAAACGTATTACAGAAGAGAAAAATAAACTCAATAATCTTGATGACAAAGTGGCTCAATTTTGTGGAAATGAGACTATACAAACAATTACGAAGAAATCCCTGGCCAAACGCAAATATTTTTCTCCAAATAATGACTGGGACAATAATTCTACCACTAAACCCACAGAAAAGACTCCTCTAGTGGTGCAGAAAAAAGACATCAAGTCAACAAAACAAGAAAAACATTCATTTAAACATACAGTGAGACCTAGCACATCAGTGGGTATTCGACATGTGTCAAGCTTTGATGGGTACAAGTCACCTATCCACATATGTACACCAAGATGAAGTCATATACTAAAATAACAGATGAGAATTTTTCTCAGACAGCAAATAAGGTCATTGTTACATGAACTTAAAGAAAGCATTTTAGCAGAATAAAGTGACTTCTATCTAAAATTGTTACCATGACAAATTGAATCAGCTGGACAATATTTATCACTAGCAACTACCGGTAATGAGATAACTACAAAGCTCGTAGATCATGAATTCACCGGAGTTGTCTTCTAGAGGGTAACCCAGCCAGCACTGAAGCACACACATGTAGTATCACACGCATATTATTTATTCATGTTTCATGAATGTTTTCAGAAAATAAAAAACCTACCACTTTATACACAGTAGCTTAAAAAACACAATCATTTAACATTTTGTGGAATTTTATGTCTTACATCAAAAACATCTTCAACATCGAACTATTTACTTTTTCTATCAAACATGTTATAACCACCCCATATAGTACAGCATCATAATGATCAAATAAACACACAGAAATACACCGTTGATAATTGTTGAATTGTGCTTTAAATGTATTAAGGTAATATAAATGATCAATAAATGATAACTAGATAAATAATCATAGTGGAAAATCTGTAGTGGAGTGGTTATGGTCTCTGAGTAGTAATTACTAGCCTCTCACCACTGTGAGTTCACTTGTGAGGAAGCAGTCCAGCGGGCTTACCATACATCAGTGGTTCTATCCAGGTGTATACCTGGGGTCTTCCTCCACAGTTAAGCTGGAAAAGCTGCCAAATGACCCTGACTGTTGGTGAGATGTTAAACCTCGGAGAAAAAATCTTTAAAGCAAGACTCAAACAAAGACTCAAACAAGTAAAGACTCGTACAAGTAAAGACTCAAACAAGTAAAGACTCAAACAAATAAAGACTCAAACAAAGAAAAACTCAAACAATTAAAGACTCAAACTCAAACAAGTAGACTCAAACAAACAAAGCTGCAAACAAGTAAAGACTCAAACAAGTAAAGACTCAAACAAACAAAGACTCAAACAAATCAAGGTTACAGCTGGCAGAGTTCTTCCATCAGGCTCTCAGACATGTAGAATTCTCAGTCTAGTTTTCAGGAACCACTTCAGAGTTTATAACATGAATACTATGCCAACACAAACTTAACAAAAGAATTTTCTCAATAATTTTTTTATATCTCTACGAAAATCATGAAGGCCAGAAAAAATTGTTGTATTTACAGTTAACGAACCATCCTCAAATTTTGGCACTGACCCTAAAGCATCAAAGGTACAGAAGTATTTAGAGACGAACTGTATCTAGTAATATCACAAAAAATAGGTTTAGAAAAAAACAGAAAAGTTTTTGACCTACTTATCCTATATTTTTGGGGTCAACTCTCTTTTTTCTAACTTTAGCACATATTAATTGTAGTGAAGACAATATTTATGACTGAAAAACACTCAAAAGACAAATGTCACATCTTCAGTATTTCATTACACATACCTTAATGTAGACTATGTCATAATCTTTTTCATTCCATATCTACAAGCAGAGAGAAGACAAGAATAAGAATTAAATTATAATAAGCAATCACTACATTCTGACTTATCAGTCAAGCAGAATAAATGTAAATCACTGAAAATGTACTTACAACAACTGTGTTTATTACAGAATGATAATAATTTCATAAAATATTATTCTTTTAAAGGTCTTCGGCATTTAAGTTTTATAACTCTTACTACATCAAACTTAGTTATAATAGATTGTGAAATTGTTAGACCACAGTAACAAACTATCTACTGAACTCCTAAAAAATAAGCAAAATTAGAATATAGCAGGCATGTTAATGATATGGCAATTAAATTTAATAATGTATGAATATATTCACCATACACATAATATTATATTCACCATACACATAATATTATATTCACCATACACATAATATTATATTCACCATACACATAATATTATATTCAACATACACATAATATTCAGAGTTTGCAAGGAGTACTAACTGTAAAGGAAATATTGGGAAAAAATAGGACAAAGAAACTTTTCCAGTTTTCAGATGTTTCAGATTTCTGGAGGCTCAGATATTTATGAGTTACACTGTACATTTACCAGAAGAGTTGAAATTGTTGCAAAAGCATAAAAAGTTCTAATAACTCACCCCAATATAATCCACCGTTACATTGTAATGTGTGTAAGCACCTTGGATCCATTTAATTATGTAGTGAGAAGTAAGTACAGGAAAACGATATGGATCTCTTTGTCCCATAGGATTCAGCCATCCAGGAAAACTCCAAGGTAAACCATAGATCTTAATATCAGGATTTCTCTGAGTACAAGAAAATAAACACAATACTCAGGAGTTCATATCACATTTTAATTTTGTATCTTATTGTAAATGGTGGACTAAACTAAGATACTTCCAGGCCGGTATAGTTTTATTTACAATCAAACTTGAGTTAATAGACCACAGTCTAGCACACATTTATTGGCAAACTGAATACCCATTGGAAATAAACATAAACACCATATTTCTTTTCTTAAAACAATGATTAATAATTTCATACAAAATGTGCCATAGTTAATTCATCCCTGAAAACTTAGTATTTGTAGTTTTTATTTCATATATTTTTCTCCCCAAGATGAATGAGGTTTGAAAAAACATTTATAGCTGAGAACTTAGCATACCTTTTTAGCTTCTACCATGAGCCACCATTCATACCCTCTATGATAATTCTCATCCCATTCATTGTGCATATGTGAGGCTTCCGTACCATCTATAGGAAGAATACAGTAATGATGTACAAACACTTTCAAAGGTAACATTTACTGTTTGATCATATGGCAACTTTTCCAGCTTTAAATGGTGGAGAAAGACCCCAGGCATACATCTGAGTGGAACCACCAACCTTCCATTAGCCATCTGGACAACTTTTTCACATGCAAAATTTGTCTGGTCCCCAGTGGGATTCAAACTCACAGCAGTGAGTGACTAGGGATCATTAGTCAGAGACCATAACCAGTTGACCATGGAGGCCAAAATGAACCATAATTGTAAAGTTGTTAAGACAAAATATAAACATCTGAAGTCATTACTGAAGATTACAATTACCTGCAACATTATATTGTACTAAAAATAGGAACTGTCATAAAAAGTTACACAGTGCATAATCCTATCATGCTTGGACTGACCATAGATATGACATACATTCAGTCAATAATTCAACTAAAGTTTGACTGTACACAAGCAAAAGGCAAATCTGTACCAGGTAATTATCACATGATGAAGATTCTACCAATCTATCAATGCCCGTGTAACTTTAACAGTGATCAATAATCCCTAAATGCTGTTTCAGGGGAATTAATGTTAGAGTTGTAAACTTTTAAATGAATACCTGTACTTTGTCCATCACCTCCAATCTCTACTTTGAGAATATGCAGTGATGCCCCAAAGTTAGGCTGAAAATTATTCAAAATTATTCAAAAGAATAACATGAAATGCTAAATAGCCACAATCAATATGACACTGCAACATTGTATTACTAAATACATTTTCACTGTACTGAACAGAATATTTAACAAGAGGGCCAAGATGGCACTTTTTCGCTCACCTGAGTAAAGATTGCAACTTTTATGGTTTTCCTTTGATTTGACCTGGTGACTTAGTTTTTAACCTGAATTGACCCATGCTAATACCTGTTCATGATATCATTAATACAAACATTCTGACGCAGTTAAACAAAGATCCAATCAAAACTGTGACCTCTGGAAGGTTAACAAGGTTTTCCAGTGATTTGACCTGGCGACCTAGTTTTTGATCCCAGGTGACCCATGATCGAACTTAACCAAGATACTATTAAGACAATCATTTTGACAAGGTTTGGTGAACCTCCAGTCAAAGCTGTGACCTATAGAGGGTTAACAGGGTTTTCCAAAAATTTGGCCGGGTGACCTAGTTTTTGATCCCAGGTGGCCCATATTCGAGCCTGTCCGAAATAAGCATTTTGACCAGGATTGGTGCACCTACAATCAGAACTGTGACTCCTAGAAGCTAACAAGATTTTTTCTATGATTTGAGCTGGTGACCTAGTTTTTGACCCCAGATGACCCATGTTCGAACTTAATCAAGATATCACTTAGATAATGGATTTTGACAAGGTTTGGTGAAGATCCAATCAAAACTATGAACCCTAGAGCGTTAACAAGGTTTATCTATGATTTGACCTGGTGACTTAGTTTTTGACTGCAGGTGACCCATGATCAAGCTTAATCAAGATATCATTAAAACAAGTATTTTGACAAGGTTTGGTGAACCTCCAATCAAAACTGCAACCCCTAGCGCGTTAACAAGGTTTTTCTATGATTTGACCTGGTGACTTAGTTTTTGACCGCAGGTGACCCATGATCAAGCTTTATCAAGATATCATTAAAACAAGTATTTTGACAAGGTTTGGTGAACCTCCAATCAAAACTGCGACCCCTAGCGTGTTAACAAGGTTTTTCTATGATTTGACCTGGTGACCTAGTTTTTGTCCCCAGATGACCCATGTTCGAACTTAACCAAGATATCATTGAGCCAATGATTTTGACAAGGTTTGGTGAAGATCCAATCAAAACTGTGACCGATAGAGCACTAACAAGGTTTACCTATGATTTGACCTGGTGACCTAGTTTTTGACCCCAGATGACCCATGTTCTACCTTGTTCAAGATATTATTACAACAAACCTTCTGACAAAGTTTCATGGAAGGTCCAATAAAATCTGTGATTTCTAGAGTGTTCACAAATTTTCCATTCTGTTTGACCTGGTGACCTAGTTTTTGACCCCAGATGACCCATGTTCGATCTTGTCCAAGATATCATTGAGACGAACATTCTGACCAGGTCTGATGAAGATTTGCTCAATAGTGTGATCACTAGAGCATTAACAACCCCCAGGTGTGGAAGACGGTTGCAGGATGCTGGAGTAGACTGACTGATCACTATAGCTCACCAAGCACTATGTGCTCAGGTGAGCTAATAAGGAAGCAGTTGTTTTATTATTCAAATCATCCACAAAGCAAAGGTTAAAAAGCAGAAAATATTCATTTGACAATTTGAAATTTGTATCTGAGTTGTGTCTAACTCTGAAGATGTTACTGACAAGCATTGATACTCAACAAACAATGCTGTATTAACTAAAAGACATATAAAACAATTTTGTTGACAACATATAGTTGAAAAATTTAAGATGGGTAACTGTATACCTTGAATAAATAATCCAGAATTTCATTCCTTTGTTGTTCTGGATAATTGATTAATAGCTTCGAAGTTGCCTGTAAAATAAGACATCGAAATGCAAACACATCATATGGTTGTTTCAATGGGTAAATAAAATACATTTAAAGCAAAAATATCAGCAAAATGGTAAAACATTTATCTCCATAAATATGTATACTATTAATTGATAGAACTATTTGACATTTGTGCAATGCTTCCGGTTACTATCACAGTAGGATAGAGTTATGATATAACAAAATAATAAAACATTAATTCGACATTATGTGAAATAAAAACTGCTTGAAACGAAAATGAAACTGAAAGTAATAATGCCTGATATTTTTACCAAGTAATTACTTATCGTAACACCGGTCGTACCGCATCATTGTAAACAAACATGGTTTGACACATACCCCACCACCGCTAATTCCACCGATTCCGTCGAAACGCCTCCCGTAACCTTCTCTGTCATCAATTTTATATACGTCTGTATGAGCACGTGCCACTGACACGAACAAGAGAAAAAACACAACAAACTTCATTTTTACGTTTCCTCAATGCCTCCACTAGCGCCGCTTTACTGCTTTAAAGGGAGACCACCGTTATTCTAGAAGGTCACGCGCCAATATATTTTTTTCAAAATTTCCACTTTTTTGGAATACTTCGGAATAAAACAATAAAGCTGTTATTTTGAAAAAAAAATTCTTACGTTTAATTATTTATGTGTAGTATCATTCTTTCCTCAGAAGGAAAGTTTTAGGTCAAATGATATGCACGAATATGTACGTTTAAACACGGTTTCAATCGAAGGGAGACAACGCCTACAACACGAGTAGTATATACGCAAGTACGCGTTGCCTCCCTTTGGTTTAAGTAAGTTAGTGCAGTGACACTACATTACATTTTATGTAGTCGTCGTCAAGTACAAGAACCCCCACCTTTGTAATGGAAACATGATAGACATACATCAGGCCTGAGAATTAAGAATGAACTTACGACTTTGCATCATTTTCACAAAATGACGCACACTTTAAATAATATCTGAAGACAGACTACATTACGAAGTCAATGCTCAAGACTATCTTTTTTCATTGGGGTTTAGCATCACACCAACAGCCAGGTCATTTGGGGATCTTTCAAACTTTAATGGTGGAGGAAGACTCGAGGGATACACCTATTTAGAACAACAGGTCTTCTGTAAACTAGCTGGACAACTTCCTCACATGCGAAGTTTGATCCTGGGTAGGAGTGAGGAGCTAGTGGTTACCAGTCAGAGACCATGACCAGTCAACCACAGAGACCACCACCAAGATTAGAAATAAGGAAGAACAATACCACACCTAGTGTGTATCACTTCTTTATTTTGTCACATACATAACATGATAAACGCAAGAAGTAATATTGTTATAATTACATTACATATAAAATCATTTACTCATGAATGGGATATGACAAATTCGATTTTGATATCATGATACAAGATATTCTTATCATTGAACAAGAGCAGGAATTGGTCTTAATTCACAAGTGGTCTTTAACTCAAGTTTCACTGTAAAAATTACATGCACTTGACTAACTGCATATCTAAGACCAAATGTAAACTTTCGTAAGTTGTCTGGGTGAACACTGACGGGAGTTTTTTGAAATTTCAAGGAAGTTTGTTTATTTTTCATCTGACGTACAACAAACTATAAAATACAAGCCTTTTATTTAGGTATACAATGATAAAGTATACAATAGGTATACAATAAAGACAAAATAGATGGTCATGATAATAAATCAATCTGTACCAAACTTTGAAACCAAGCATAATTATTTAAGATTTGAGAGTAGAACAAAACTTATTTCAAATCACTGTTCTTTATTAGGACTGTGTATTGCTAGAGCACAATTGACATGATTTGTATTGCTGGACAGTTCTATTCCCACACAGATTTATACCTTCAACAAATGAGTCATAAATTTAGATAAAATATAGAATAAACTAACAAAACAGTTTTATTCAAGTCACCAAACAAATGAATGTCAAACACATTTCATTTTGTGTGCTACAAATATACCTATTTACATAATAATGAACTCACAATACAAATCCTGTTATCATCTAACACTTATCAATCATAGAGGTACTCTATCAAACAGTCCATAAGACAAACAATATACCGTCCACAAATAGTTCACCTAGTGAATTATGTATGCACTAATAAGAATAATTTCAATGAAAAGTACTTTTTATCATGCATCACAATCACAAGTCATTCTTAGACAGTAGAAATTGCAAAAAATATAGCTTTTCAAGATGACAATTCACAAAAACAGATGTCTACTTTTAATCATCATTAAGTATCTGGGACGAGAGGAATAAATCCCAACTTGACAATGTTTGATAAGTGGTATGTTCAGTGTATCCTGCATAAAAAATGTCTCCAAATTAGAGAGTTGATATTTTTATGTCTAGTCACTGTCACTTCCACTACTGCTCTCTCCTTCTCGTACATCAATACTGAACTTATATTCCTGGTCACAGCCCATGTATGCATCACTCATGAAGAACAGGGTATAGTTGTGCTTTCCAGGGGCAGGGGCCACATAGTCTAGCTTGACCTTTGCTTTCTGCTGTAAGGTCAACCTCTTGATAGACAAGAGGGAATTATTCTTCGTGTCTCCAATGACAACCCACCAGCCTTCTTCACGTTTCTACAAAAATAAACCAAAGTACAAGTAAGTAACAAGTATGCATACTTTATGTATACTTAAACAAATTTCTGTGATTCTGAAAAGCTATTTACACATACAACCAAATCAGAACCAATATGAACAAAGGTAGAAAAGACCCTTGGATTTTCAAGCACAACTGATATTTATTCAATGATTAATTTAAATTTGTGTCAAAAAGTTCAAATGGTTGGCTACTATCTGAGTTTCAACTTCATCCAACAGAATACAGCAAGCTCAAAACAAAAATTGGCATTCATTACAATTTCTATATTATTTACACCTTACATCTTAGCTTTCTCAACAGGTTTGACAAACTTACAGTTTTGCACATATTATTGATTGATAAAATATGTTTAAATATGGTCCATCAATCCAAAAGCAAAATGTATTAATTTCCGATGATACAAGCAAATGACAAAACATTATGAATTCGTCAGGGTTTAAGGTTTTACTTTACACGAAATACCCAGGCTTAAATCAGGACAAAGAATACATGACTCATCCAGTAAGATGAACTAACATTAACAATAGCTTACACATAATTATGCAAAAAATCAACAACTTACTTGAGGGAATAATGGTGCTATAACTGGTCCAGCCACCTCATCTTCTCTCTCTAACTGTACATGAACATTGACAGTTGATCCACTGAAATTATAATACAAAATATGCAACATAATCATACCAGAGAATTAATATAAACACTAAATTTATAGCACAGATTCACATTCACAAGTCAAATAGGCACCCATCAGTCCATAAATATGTACGAGCACAATAATAAATCCCATTTTTCTTATGACAGGGAGGTGATAGGTCTTTGATCAGAGGGGGGGATTTTTTGTCACTGCATATGACCAGAATGTGTCCTTAAGACAGACACCAACACATCAACAAGTAATTCTACTGGTAATCTTCATTTGAAGAGAATTAGTTTAACCTCCCCCCATCAGATTTCCTCAAAGATTTACATGTCTCATAAAAATGACTCACAAGATCATTCAATCCACAGAAATCCAAGGGGAAATCACACCAGTACTGGTTGTACAAAATGACCAAAATGGAAAGAGTTTAATCACTGATACAGTGTTATAAGAGAGTGATAAGTCTAGTGAGAAGCAGCTTAAATTACTTCAACTTTGTTAATATCAAATTAAATAACAATGAGCTTAATTCACTGTTAAACTAGTACTAGAACTAATCATAAATACTACAGTTAACTACTTAATGAAATCAATTAGGGCTTAATATTACTATCAAGTACAAACCTTGAGATGTTGTCCTTTTCTGCAACTTCATATGTCATCTCAATATTAGGGTATCTATTACAGAACCTAGCAACATCAGCCATCTGTGACTCTGTCAGTTCCAACAGAGAGTTCCTGGTATCATCCTCCATCTCCATAATGTCAAATATGGTCTCAATGTTCTGTAAAATACCAACAAAATATGCAATGTACCACTACACTTTAACACCAAACTATTAAGAGTTGTACAAAGCTAGAGATGATATATATTCAGAGGTTCTACAAAAAGACCACACTGTAAGCATACAGTTATAGAATCACTGAGCATCAATCTTTTAAGCATATGCAAATACTTTTATATTAAACTGTACTTACAGCTTCTTGACATCTCTTGATAATATCTGATGTAAAATGAGACAATTGTTTCAGGTATGAATCCTTGCCCCACATAGCTTGTGTTACCATCTGAGCAAGTTCCATAGCTGCCAAGGCTGGACTCAACCACCCGTTACTGCTGAGCACATCAACACAGGCTTGTATTAATCTTACAGCCTAGGAAAAATTGAAACAAGTTCAATTAACAGATACATAGTTATATATGCAGACAAACTAAGATTCGAGACCACAAATCTAAGAAAGACACAAGACATAACTGTAACATCTCAGACTGACTGACTACAACAGTATATATTTATCAATGTAATTGAATGATTTTTGAAAACGTTTTAAACAGTCACTCTATTCACAAGCAAACTTCTGGGGCAAAATAAACTGGTCTAAATACTAAGATAGTCTCAAATTGAACTATACCAGTAGATGAAATATTAAAAACTGGTCCAAATACAGGTGGTCATTATAATGAGCTGGTCAGTAATATAATATTCATAAGAGCCATACTGTGGCTATAATTATTGACTAAGAAAACATTTCCAGAATACCATACAAAAACTATACCTTGCTCAGTATTTCCTCAGTATCAGACTGAAGTTCAGCAGAAAGCTGCATTCTAGACAAATGAGCCTGAAGCAATAAGTTTGTTTTCACATGTGGGTCATTATACTTTGGATTGGCTAACTTGTTTGGAAGTCTGCTTCCTAATTGTTTCAATACGGAGTCTTCGTGGTGACGGATTGGTATTTCCTCATACTCTGCAGCGTTTGACACAATCTCAATTAAACCTTTTACCTTTGTCTTAGCATTCAATGACATACTGAACAGTTCTGTAATTAAAAGCAAAATTAATCAGAGTGGTAATTAACTGTAATGATACATAGTATCAATCTCAACACCAAGTATTGTAACAATATTATAAGTGACAAACTGGAATAAATAAAAGCACTTCGACAAATATTTCATCAAGGAGGAGACTGAAGTTTATGCTAAGTATGAATTCCTTTTTTTGTCCATTCACCAAAATAAGCAATGTCCATACTGGGAAGTCTTCTTTCAATAAAGTTCAGTCCTATTTACCAAACTGACGAAAAGAAAGGACAAGGTTAGCTCATTATAATCACTTTGAACAGGGCCGAAATTGTTGGTCCTTTAAGTCACATACTTTCCTTTGAACATTACTATTTAATGTGCCACTCTGCACATTAAATAGTTGTTCATTTCTACTTGATGTATTAAAAAACATTAGGTAGGCCAACATTTAGTACCAGTTAAAATTCTTCAGAATTAAGAAATAATGCTCATTTCCCATGCGCAGCTCGTTTAGGATACAAGTAATTTTCTGAATAAACTCCAACCTAACATTGAATATTTTTAAATTTGATTACATACATATCACAATCACTAAGACAATGTTTACTACAAGTTTAGCAAAATACTTACCAATAGTGGTGTAATTGATGTAGTAGTATGCTGCAATCATACCAAGATTTAATGGTGAAACATCCATTTCATCTTCTACACTAATACACTGTAAATATAATAATTAGATTCTTAAAACAATAACCACAATAAACACTGCTAGCACTCAGTGTTACCTTCCCATTAACCTTTACATATAACATATTACAGCACATCAGGGCATCCTTAAAGAAATAAATTTTTATGAAACCTGGGGAATCTTATTAAACTGTGATCTCATAGATTGGTAACATTTCTTGTTTGCTGTATACAGATGGTCAACATACTGTTTGGGGTCTTGCCATCCATACAAGTCTTTGCACTTCATCTGATTGCCCCCTAACCTTATGTGATGTTTCAAATAAATACCTTCCATGGTTTTGGAGTTATTCTCTGGACAAACACATACAGATGGTCAGATGGAGACCATTACCATTTCCCTCACCTTTTGGTGGGGGAAAAAAGACAGCATTATCTAAGTTTGTTAAAATAGCAAACAAAAGATTCTTAATGAATTTGAGGGAAATGAAAAAAATCCAGCCAACCTTAGACTGTTCCAGGTCTGATATTGTATTCTCCACAAGTTCTGAGAGATGATCAGATAAATGTCTGTGTGACATTCCCTGTAAGTTGTAATAATTAGGATTCTGTGTCATTCGTCGATACAAAAATGTCCACGTCAGATAATCAACGGCATCTTGTTTGTTCTCTATCGTTTTGGTTACGATTTCTGCACTGAAGTGATCATGAAGACAATGATCTAAGTGACTCTGAAAATATAAAAGATGGAATATTATTAATCTACAATATAAAAACAATACAATACTTCAATTAGCCAAATGTAATCGGAATATTTATTAATACACAACAAAGGATTACTTTTCAAGGAATTCCTTATGAGTACAAAAAAATGCCAATCGACAAATGGTGATTTAAGTTACAAACATTATTTTTTACTTAAAATCTTGACTGATTTAATACAATAGTAACTTACTAACAACAAAATGTAATTGAAATAATGCAAGTCAAAAATGTAAAAAAAACTGTAATGGTTGATAATATAAATTTAACAAACTAAAAAATACAAGTTTTTAAGTGTGTTGCATTTTTTGTGTCTGACTTGAAAACACCTATTTGATATTCTACATCTCCCTGCTTAGAAATGGTATAAAATGAGAAAGTTTAACTGAAACTGATTTATTTGTCAATGAAGTTACTGGATATGATAAATAATGCTTTTTTTGTGTCATTTTTTAAAGTAATTAAATTAAACCAACTGGAATTCTCACAAACTTATGTTTTTCAAGCTGTTAAGTATAATTATGATATCTACTGACCTCCACTGGTAATGGTTCATACAGAAACTTCTTAAAAAATTCTTTCTTTGAACTCTGACACAAAATGACAGCTTTTCCTGAGAAAAAAAAGAAATAAAATACACATAGCAGACTTTACAAATCCCAGTTGGACAGATTGCCAATATTTGGCATACAAATTAAATAATTTATGTCAGATTGTAGAAAATTTATTTGAACAGAGCTGAATTAGCCAAAACATATCTTGACGTCATCAGAAAACTTTCAAGAAGACAGGAATACACATATTTATGTGAAAATAATTGAATAATAAAGAGACGGTGAACAAATAAAAATTTGCAAAGTGAAAATTATGCCAAAGTCAATTGAATTAATATTTACCTTCATTGTCAACAAGGGGTCTGTTTGCTCGACCCACCATCTGTAAAACATCAGGTATGGGATAATCTTCATATGAGTGAGTTTTACCGTCATAATATTGAGTATCCATGATGATTACAAGATGAGCCGATACGTTCATACCCCAAGAGAGATTTCTAGATGCAACTAAGACTTGCACAGCACCAGTTGAGAACAACTGTTCAACGACCTTTCTTTCCAGTTCATTTAAACCTTCATGTAGGTATGCCACACCATTGCTAAGTGTCTCCTTCAGAGTCTAAAATATAAGAATTAAATAAAGAGGTGAATCATTGTTACTTGAAAACAATTTCAATCCATCAGTAGGGAAGAAGAGATCCTTCACTTTTTATTCAAATAAAGAAACCATTAAAATGAGCTCAGGTAAAATATTGAAGACAGACAATATATGTACATTTACACAGAAACAGTTCTGATCCTTCAAGAGATTAAGAAATCCATGTGTTTAAGAAGTTGAACTGCTGATGGTAAATGCAAACATTCATTAACTCCTAAAAATAAACATGTTGAACAAACTAAAAATGAAATGAAAAGCAACCAAGACACAAGGCACATTAAACTGTGTCCATGGATGTAACAATTAACTGAGCACTTAGATTTGTTAAAATCATAATATCACAGTAAAACCTTTCATTATCAAATTGAAATTCAGAGACATCGTAATGTGTTTGTTATGGTGATTCTGTCGTAATAATGAGCAATTTGGTATATGTGATTTAACAGTACATCATTTATAAATCGCCCAAGGTGTTTAGTGTCTCTAAGTTAAAATAAGACATTATAAAACAGGGCTGTACCACTTACCTTATCTGTAATTTTATCAAGGAATGGTGAAAATAAGACATTACAATCACGGCTGTACCACTTACCTTATCTGTAATTTTATCAAGGAATTGTGAGAATAAGACATTATAATCATGGCTGTACCACTTACCTTATCTGTAATTTTATCAAGGAATGGTGAAAATAAGACATTATAATCACGGCTGTACCACTTACCTTATCTGTAATTTTATCAAGGAATGGTGAAAATAAGACATTACAATCAGGGCTGTACCACTTACCTTATCTGTAATTTTATCAAGGAATGGTGAAATGTCATCTTCAGCAACATGCAAGAATCGACTTCTCGGTGTCTCAGATTCAGTCTGGATTTCCGCGGCACTGAACGTGAGGATATCAATAGCTGTGAGCCGAGTTTGTTTTCTTGATGGTACAAACACAATCACTGGTCTCTTTGGAGCATGTCTCAGTATTGCCTGGTATGTGGGCTTGGCCATGGCGATAATTCTTGACATGTTGTGACTGATATTGAAACCCTGGAATGATATGATAAAATGTGAACATCTATGTTGAAATTTGAAACATATTTTTCTCTTATTATTTTGGGTCAAAATCATTAAAATTCTGATTTCAAGCAAACATACATACTACAAGTTAAAACATACATACTACAAGTTAAAACATACATACTACAAGTAAAAAAATATGTACTACAAGTTAAAACATACATACTACAAGTTAAAACATACATACTACAAGGTAAAACATACATACGACAGGTTAAAACATACATTTTACACATTTACAAGTCAAAATTAGTTTTTAATGATTTATTGGAGATTTTATCAACAAGTCTAGAGTGTTTTTCAGAGATTACGCAAGAACAAGTAATAATTCTCCTCCACTTATCTGAAGTATGCCAATATACCATAGTAATGTAACATGTAGCAAATTACTTTTCATACATTTGGCATCAAAAAAAAAATGAACTGGACTGAATACTTTGTTCACAAGTTAGAATTAAACTCACCTGAATGTGTAGTTCTAATGGTACTGGTCTGACGTTCGGATGAAAGTTAAAGAACCCAGTGGTTGATACACCCAGCCACTGAGAGACATCTTTAGCATTTGACAGAGATGAGCTCAATGACACTATACGAATATTCCTCTCTAGCTGCGATGATATATACCTCATACGGGAACAGATAACTTCCAACACAGGCTGAAAAATACAACAGACCATTACCAAGTATTATCAGTTTTATGTCCAGCAAATGAAACAAAAACAGCCATTATTTTTGTGAAGTTTAATCACTGGAAATGTCTGAAGTTTTAATCACTTTTGATAATCGTTAACTTTATCATTTGTATCCTTGAACATTGATACTAAAATAGTAATTTAAGAGCTTGCTATAGGCAAAAACTTAGGCTAAAATGAAGTTGTATTTATAATTACCGGACCCTATTTTAATTGGGCCAACCCTGAAGTTTCTAAAGGCAAAATTCAATGTATGAAAACATTTGTGGATGAGAGGTACCTTGTATTCTCATAAAATAATAATGCATGTATACAGATAAATCAAGAATAATTCATGGCTTCTTACCCCAACATCTCCTCCAATCAAATGTAACTCGTCTACGATGAACAGGTTAATATTCTGTACATTCTTTCTTTGTTTCCATCTACGAGACAAAACATCCCACTTCTCTGGTGTACTGATTATGATGTTACCCTGTTATACAGAAATTAAAAGATTTTCTACCACACATTTGACAAAATCTAAAAACAATTACATAAGAACAGACGAGAACAGGTGCTACTGTTTCAAGCACTAAAATAAGAGAACACAAAATATATGATTACTGTGTATTGTTCGATTTTGTCTTTCTAATTTTCATTATAGTCTAAGTGTAAAAAAAGTACAAAAATAAAATCACAAAAAATTTATGCTGAATGAAAATAAACATACCTACAGTAAATATGCGAAAATCAGATATTGATTCAAATTGTGAAATTTGCCATACACAAAAACTATGATACATGGTTTTATATGAACCTCATACCTTAGCAAGCAACTTGAGATCTGTACCAGTCTCACCAGTAAGTACAACCACCTTCTTGCCTAACTGTAGACCAAATTTACTGTACCAGTCAGTATACATCTAAAAAATAAATCAACAGTGAAATATGTTTTCAATGAATTTCAGACTTTGTAAATCATTTCCTATATTTATCATAGTGTAACCAATTCCATATTAATCCCACTTCCCAGTTTTTTTAGCATTCAGCATCCAGGGGTTTAGAGGAGAAAATGTTTATCATGTTGAAAAACTAAATTTAGAAGAGATTTAATGTTTGATATGGAAATAGGATAATGTAATGTCTTCCTATTATTAAATATCTTTTAAACATATTACATCATAAACTCCTTTTGTTTCAATTAAATTGATATCTGTATAATGTATTATACTTCATCCAATGTTCTATCTTTCCATAATGATGAATAATTGGAATAAAGAAACAAGAGGGCTATGATGGCCCTGCATTGCTCGCCAGAATAAATATTAATTAACTTGTTACTAAAAAGGTAATAAAGGTACACTTGTGGGCAAATAATGGGGAACAATAATAAACTCGATAAAGGACCATCAAAGGATACAACAAAAGAATATTCGTGATGACTGAGGGATGCCACAGACCAAATTTGGTGATGATCCAACCGCTGGTTCATGAAAAGAAGTCATTTTAAGGTATTTCTATTTTTAGCTCTAGCTGCCCCTAATTGGGGCCAACCATTTTTATTACAGCAAATCTGATAGAACACTATCTAAAGATGCTAACAACCAAGTTTGGTAATAATCCATCAACAGAAATATGAGAAAAAGTCCTTTTAAGGTATTTCTATTTTTAGCTCTAGTGGCCACTAAAAGGGGCCGACCAAATTTATGTGAGTAAACTAGAGAGAGGACCATCTAAGGATACTACAGACCAAGTTTGATGATCATCCATCCATTGGTTCATGTGAAGAAGATGATTAAAGGTTTTTTCTATTTTTAGCTCTAGCAGCCCCTAAAAGGGGCCAACCATTTTTATTTGAGCAAATCTGATAAAAGTCCATCTTTGGATGCTACAGACCAAGTTTGGTGATGATCCATTCATTGGTTCATGAGAAGATGATTAAAGGTTTTTCTATTTGTAGCTCTAGTGACCCCTAAAAGGGGCCAACTGGTATAATATAAGCAAATTGCATTTAGAACATCAAAAGGCTTCTGCACAGCAAATTTGAAGTAAATTCGACTGGAAGTTTCTGAGGAGAAGACCATTGTTGACGCCAGACGCCGGAGCATCCACCTACCCATCCTAACAGCTCACCCTGAACCTTCGGTTCTGGTGAGCTAATAAAATGACCACAGTGATAGGTTTTCAAATCCCACAAAGGCAATATTAATTGGACACAAGTCTATTTTGATACTTTAATAAAGATAGCTGGAGAGAGACGTTAGGTTATTCAACATATCTAACTTTTATAACACTCAATATGAGAAAAATTTGTGATAAAAGTATCAAAACTTAATAAAATATCCAACAACCTGCTGAGCTAGAGGCTCCAGTGGAGTAACAAATACACATCTACCATCAGTATTTTGTGAAAACATTCTGAGCACAGCAAACTCTGCACAGATAGTTTTACCACTGCCTGTGGGTGCCCCAACAAACACATTATCATCACTGTTGTAGATAGCATTAAACACTGTAACAAACAAAAATAAAATGAATGTAAGTACATTTCAGACTTGACATTTAGGAAATGAATGTAAACACAGACCAAATATATCTTATTATCAACTTTAATGTAGCGTAAGTGGCTACATGGTGATATCAAGTTTTACTAATTTATAGTTTTAAAAAGTCAACCATGATTGTATGCATTAATAAACCCACTATACAGAGTAATGCAAGTGATTTGAAACAAATATTGTACTTGCTCTGTCTTCTATAAACCAATATCGAACGTAATTTTCATATTTAAGAATAACGATCACTGCTCTGTATACAAGGATATATTACAACAATTAGCCTTAAAATAACAATCATGGTATCATGCAGGGAACTGTGTCTCAGATTTTTGAAACAGCTTTGAAATCCATATTCAAATAAGGCGGCAATCTTTGTTAAAAAATGGCACCCACTGCGTATTTTTCCAAGCGAGAAATTAACAATAAAAGTGTCAGATCATTATCACCTCGTGTAATTAACAATTATTCTATAAATTTATACATCCTATTAAAATTTGATAACCAATCAAATTCGTTCATCATTAGCAAATCAATTATTGGAACCGCCCACCATTTTAGATGACCCTAAACGGCTTAATTACGAATTATTTGTCAAATAGTATCACATCGTACCGATGCATATAATAAAATAAGATTCTCGAAAAACATGCTCGTCTGATGTCCATAAGACGTTACTGTTTTTCATCCTATTGTTTGTTTGATAGCTTTCAATATTTTACCAAAATGTACACAGTTGCTTAATAAAAGTTCACGTTGAAATAACTTCATTTTATTGATTACATCGATGAAATAGCGAAAATAATAATTTTCGTTGACCCAGTTCCCCTGCATTAATTTACTGGCAATTTAAATATATTGTAGTTTTATAACTCGTGTTTAATTGTATTTGAAACTTAACTGACTCTGGAATACATAAATTTACTTAAACTTGTAAAAATGGTACGTCATAATATTAACGGGTAACAATCTTTGACAGCTTGTTTTCTTGTCGTGTACATTTTATAGAAAGGTGCATGAAGTGTTTGCATACCATATTGCTGTTAATAATATAAATGTGATGCGACATATATAAGGTCTAAATTGACCCATATAGATAGCATAATTAGCAATTAGAGTATGACATCGATATCACACTTCAACAAGACCATTCCGGATCAGTTATTTCATCATATATTTTATATTAAAAGTACATTAGAAGCTAGTAGCCCAATCGACCAAGGTGTTAATGAATTCACATGTTTCTTGCACATCCATTGTTGCAGTTATATATTTATTACATAATTTTCCACCATAAAGTTTCCACAATATGTCACGTCACTATGGTCATGTTAACATACAGCAAGCGATATCAAATTTAATATCGATTAATACAAATTTGCCCTTAAGGAGCCCCTTACAACGTCGTCTCCTATATCATTCCCGCTGATTAAGTGGAGTCGATATGGGGGTGCAGTTTTTATCGCGATAAAACACTATTTTTGCATATTCGGATCGATTTTTTTGTTGCATGGTATGATAGTATGATATTAAATTATTGTTGGTAACTTAAAATGTCATTTTCGCCTTTTTTTACGTTTGTAGGCACTTACGCTACATTAAGACAAGTAATTCAACCAGCAAATGCATTTATAAACATGTTTCATGTCTTATAATATATTTTGACATTGTTTATACCAAGCGCATAATGATTTTACAGCCATTGCAGATTTTCCAAACAGTTAATTAAACTTTGCCTAATTCAAATTGTGCTCTACTGGTGGTGTTCATGGTTGCATCTTGACAATGTTGTCTGATAAAGAATTCATCATCTCTTACCCTGTGTTTGTATTGGGTTGAAGAATGGAAACTTCTCACTGTACAAGGATTCAAAGTTGGTATTTCTCAAAGCTGACACAGGTAAGGGTTGGAGATCTAGTAATTCCGTTGGTGGTGGATATTTCTCAGGTAAGATCAAGTGTCTGAATGATACAGGTAACAATGTCTCCGCACCTACCAAAACAAAATAATCATAAAGTAATCATTATACGAAGAAAAATGTATTTGTTAAGAATAACAAGAATGCCAATGGCGACAAAATGTGTCAATGAAAATTATCAGGTGAAGACTAGATGGGAACACTGTCTATTTCATCCTATTTTGGGGAATCACTGGACATAATTCAAAATTACCCGTCCACAGCAGGTGTCCCCATAATAAGTCAAGTCAAGATAGGCAAATATAAAAACATACAGTCAAACTTAAGTTTACTTAAGTACCTGTGAATGAAGTTAATTATGCAAATAAATGCCACTCTTTGACACACATTTATATACAAGTAATAGAGAATATTAACCACTGAATAAAGACAAACCGAACAGACAGCTTTTTTCAGTACTTATGGTGGCTTTGGTTCACTGGTTTGACTGTAACTGACAAACTTATAACAAAATTATAAAAAGCTGTTAAGTGCAGGCAAATTAAGCATTAAGAAGTCCCTTGTGTCAACAGACTGGACTGATCCTATTTCTTTCTGCCGACACTAGATGTCATTTTGGTTGCAGTCAATTTTTTCTCACCGATATTTTTTCATTTTCATATGACTATATCTCCAAACAAAATAATCATTTTTGAAAAAAGTCTGCTGATTGACTCTATTGTTTGGATTTTAGCAGAATCCAGGAATTAATTATTTTAGTCTTATTGATAACATGAATGAATAATACCAAATGAATCTATGAGAACTTACCAATCCATCTATCAGATACCACTCTAATGAAGTATTGCGGAGGAAGGGGTTCAAACACAGGCACAAAAAATTTCACATAGTGTTCATCTTGGGCAAATTTGCTGCAAAAAAGTAAAAAATTACCCGTGTGGCATAACATTACATACATGTGGATAACAATCAGTAGTATTTCATGGGGTTACGTGTATTCTGTGAAAATTTAAGAGTTCCATTTTTGTTAAATGATTTGTATTGAAGGCATAGTTCACTGTATGGGACATTCTCAGACAATTTTGTCAAACATACATTCCTGAGTCTACAAACATTTATCTTAGCACCTGAAAAGAATAAGATACGAGTATTGGTATCAAAACAAGCCCGGATCTAAAATGTCAAGAAATATGTTAGATTCTTTATCAATATTTTATTGTTAAATTTTTCAAATTACACTTCACTATGATTAACTGCATACCACTAACAGGATGTACTTACTCTTTGAGAAGGAAATATTCATGATGTAGAATGACTTCACTGTCCACATCCTCTACTAGAATCCAGAATGCTTCTGACGTACCGTGTACTTTGGCCTCCCATTGGAAATCTGGTGTAATGGTTAGTTCCACTCTCAATGTAGATCTATACATATATATATATATTGTGAGTGAAACAGTTGTTATTTAGACCAACGAATGTCCATTTATCATATCATTCTTGTAAACTGTTTTAAGGCACTGAGTAATGTAATGATCGATCAGATATTTGATGGATAAAAATTTAAGTCCTAAATAAAATGTTAGCAAAGAATTTATTGTGCTATTATTTGTTCCCTTATATGCAATGAAAACTACCCCAAAAATACTTCTTGTCAAAGACTAACACTTTGAAGGCCTTACATATTTGTTAGAGTATTCCTATAAAATACAGTAATATCACACTAATAATCGATTAAAACAAATAGAAATCAATGAATATTATACCTTGTAATTGGTAGAATGTGGACAGAGAGTTCCAGTTTCGGGAACTGATGGATGTATTTGTGAATGGTCTTTCCAGATTTGGGCATCTTGATCAACTCTCCGATCTCATTATGATTCAAGTCATAAAGTCTCTCAAATGGTAGATTCTTCTTCTCTATTCTCTTCACTATTTCGTCATATTCGTGACCTTTCTTGAATTGTCTCAATGGAGTCATAGATTGCCACCTAAAACATAACATAATCTTAAATAAACACTTAAGGTATTGTATCCTGCAAGTCCAAAAGTATTATCTCAGAATCAATTTTGGAAACCTTTATAATTTTTATACAACCGCATGATAGAAAATAATTTACTGTGATTTTTTTTCAAATTTTGAGCTGATGTCCCTTCAAATTGCATTGAAGTCTACATGAATAGCTCATTTTCAAAGACAAAAGAAAACAAGAGGGCCATGATGGCCCTGCATCGCTAAACAGAATAAATGTTAATTCACTTGTTACTAAAAAGGCAATAAACGTTCATGAAAAGAAGTCATTTTATGGTATTTCTATTTTAAGCTCTAGCAGCCCCTGATAGAAGCCAACCATTTCTACTTGAGCAAATCTGATTAAAGTCCATCTATGGATTCTACAGACCCAAGTTTGGTGATGATCCATTCATTGGTTCATGAGAAGAAGATGATTAAAGTATTCTTTTATTTTTAGCTCTAGTGACCCCTAAAAGGGGCCAACTGGTATAATATCAGCAAATTGTAGTTAGAATGTCAAAAGGCTTCTACAAAGCAAATTTGAAGTAAATCCGACTGGTAGTTTCTGAGAAGACCATTGTTGACGCCAGACGCCAGCCACCTACCCATCCTAATAGCTCATCCTAAACCTTCCGTTCTGGTGAGCTAAAAACTAGATCCATTTCAATGAAAACTAGAGGTAAACAGAAAAATACTGTATCAATCTAATTTGATAAAGAAAGATAAGTCCTTGATACAGTTAGTAATTCAGACTCTGTCAATGACTTTTTTATCAAAATTTTCAACACTGTATTCATGTGCTAAAAATTCTAATTCAAAAGCAGTAGAGAAATCATAAGAACCCTAGGCAGGTAGAATTCAACTTACATTCTTTTATCCACCATTTTACACAGAGCTAAGGCTTTGTCAGTGAGCTGTGCCCATCCTCGGTGTAGAACGATCTCGTACACAGCTCTCATCAGTCTACTAGCAGACTGTGTGACATACACCAAGTCCGCCATCAAGGCAAATCCTTCCAGCTAGAAAAAAAAACCAATAAATTACCCACTATGAAGATTCCTAAGAAACTCAATGAATCTCTCAGAATGAAAACTAAATTCATGATTTTCAATATTAACTGCTAAAAGCTTAATAAGTGCACTAATCCATGAAAGAAAATTACTCCTTCAGGAAGACAGTTTAAGATTTTATTTTAAGAATGAAAGCAACCAAGCCAGTGGCAATTCCATGTACATTTTTTTCTGTAAAAAAAATAAAATGTAATAATAAAATTAATTTTAATACATTGTTCTGTGAGCCCAACACTAAGAAAAATACTCTGGAATACTGTGGTTTCATTTATTTTTGTTGGACTGTATTTGGTTATTTAATTGGGACATAAATTAATAGATTTTTAATTTTGAAAACAAATGTTGCTTTATCTTTTCTGTCATGTTTTCTTTAATAAAACAAGCTTGTTGGTGAAGTAAATTGCAGGTAATTGACTCTCATATGTCAAAAGTTATACAAAATGTGACCAGCCGACCCATGAAATCCACGAAATTTAATCCCCAATGAAAATGAGAAAAGAACAGTAATGAAATCAGTAGTAAGGCCATCATACCTTAAGCTGTGAGATATAAGCTTGTAGTAAAACATTCACTTTAGCGCTGGGCTCTTCAATACTCTCCTTGATTGGTATTGGGACTCTCTCCAAAAGCTTCAATAGTTCTAACTTCTCTTCCTGGAAATCAATCAATTCTTTGGTGAGCATACTTTGTTAACACAGTGAATGTGAAAGACAAGAATTCATACTTGACCAGAGGACCAACAAACATGAAAACATTACAGGACAGGACAAAATATTATAGGTCTAAAATATATACTGACTTAAATCTTCACTAAAAATTAAAGCAATTTCACTTGACATGAAGTCCAGTAGTTTTCTATTCTATAAGGACATGGCTATAATAGTATGACTTAATACAGGCATTTTAAAATACTGCAGTTTTAGTAGAAACATTCATACCTCTCTCACGGTGATATATTTGAACTCAGAAGACAGGGAGAATACTCGAAACAATTCTATCTCACTGAGTGTTGGTTTCAACAGCTGATTATATGTGGCAATTGTCTCGTGTGTAAGATAGTAGTGGCTTGATATCCTGCCAAGTTCTGTCACCTACAATCAACATGAAAACAAGGTAATGACAAAGACAGATCCTAGTAGTACACTTTATCTTACATTTGTAGGCCAATGTAAGAGCAAAGACAGAATTTCAGTATTTGAAAAAAACGTGCAGCGAGTTTATAAGTTTGATGATAGCAGCCCGATTAAAAACTCAAACATAGGTAAGAAACAAGAGTGCTAAACTCTCAGCAAATATGCCAATCAATTTTATTAGGTGAAGACTGATCGGGAACCGTTGAACTCAAAGAAAGGACAAGGTGTATTTCATCATGCTTAATCAGGGACCATAACTCATCAGTGTCAGGGGTGATTTTACTGGCTATCAAACTTGGCCAAGAGATTATGACTATTAACATTTTTACCAAAATTAGCACAGACAGAATGAGGCTGTTCAAATTAGAGAGCAGACAATTATAGTGGACCCACCTGCCTGACTATAACAAATCTTCAAAAGATACATCATATCAAAGATGGCATTTAAAAATATTATTGTCAATTAATTTTCATTAGGCAAATAAATGTACAAACCTGGAAGCATCCTGTCTTCTTGTCATACTTAACAAGATTATGTTTATCTAACAAGCAAGCAGCAGAATGTATGAGATCTTTACGTCTCTGATGTAACAACGGATCATCTCTGATCTGATCATGGGCCACCCCATAAAGATTCGGATGACGAAGCATACGAATATATAAGTAAGTATATCCTGAAAACAAGAATAAATTAAAAGTTTTCATTTTAACCATCATACAACAACTCATTTTCTACATTAATAATTTCAAGTGAAAATATTTGTTTTCCATTTGTTTCAGTTTGTACAACTACCTGGTACGTCAGTTTATAAATAAAAAATCACTGAAGTTTAATCACTGAAAATGTTCTGATTGCAAAACACAGTAACAGCTTAATATTGTGACCAACTCTTGGACCAAAGAAAAAAAGGTTTAATACTGAGTTGATCTGATAATCCACTTAAAACATGAGCCAAATATTGAAAACCAGTCTGAAACTGAGTGGTTGCTATTATGAGGTCTCCTGATGATATCCTATAATAAGTTAGTTGCTAAGTAAGGCCTTACAGTATATGCATCACATCTCATGGACATACCCGCAGGTCTGATTACAGGGGTCTATGTGGTCCAGTGGTAACAGTCTCTGACTAATAATCGCTAACCTCTCACTGCTGTTTGAATCCTACTTGAGGCACAATTCACATGTGAAGAAGCTGTCAAGTTTGCATATGGAAAGGTGGTGGTTCCTATCAGCAGTATGTCGGGGGTCTTCCTCTTACATTAAAGCTGGAAAGTTGCTAAATGACCCCAGCCGTTAGTATGACATTTAACCCGAATGAAAAAATTGTCAGATTAACATCTGATGTATTGTTTCACAAACTTACCAAGCCAATCAACAGCTTCCTTCACATTCTGTACAGTGCCAAGAACAATCTCAGCATTAAGATTATCGGCCATTTTACTGATAAATTGACTCTCGATAGGAAGTTGTTGATTCATCAAGGAAAGATAGTACTGTAGTTCACTATGATTGGTCAGCATAATTCCTTCACCTTTTGTATCATACTGAGGTCTACCTGCACGTCCCAACATCTGGTTAATACAAAAATATAAACTTCAAAATACCATCACAATTTATGTAAATGTCTTCTTTTATGTCATATTCAAGAAGAAAGAAAAATAACCTCACACTGAGAATACAAACTTGAGAACAGATTCAAAGCTCAAATCTCAATTTCATTCTCAAAGTATTTCGTATGAATATATACTATGGCTTTAATGTTTCAGAATATATTTAGATCAATTATGCTGAAAAATATATGATTAATGGCAATGAGTTTTAGACATAATTATACCTGATTTAAATGATACATATATTTTTAAACTTTACACATTTCTAGAATTTATTAATAAATTTTGTAAAATCTAAACAATAACAGTGCAATTATTAATAATATTTCTTCCTAAATAATTTTTTTTTTGATTACCTGCATGACATCAAGAGCACTAAGCTCCACCCAGCGACCTTTCTCTGGACTGTATATTTGGGTTCCTTTAATGATAACGGTATGAGCAGGAAGATTTACACCCCAAGCCAGAGTGGATGTTGACACCAGAACCTGAATATGTCTGTCTGTGAACAGATCTTCTACCAGCGTTCGATCAACCCTGTAAAGAATAAGTACAATCCTGTTTGAATGAAATCTCCAGGATTTCTCCAGTTTTTTTTATCAGATTAAAGTTAAGCAACAGCTGGGGTCATATGACAAGTATCCAGCTTTAAATGGTAGATAGAAACACAGCCATACACCTAGACAGAACCATCAACCTTCTGTAAGCTAGAAGGACAGCTTCCACACAAGTGAAATTCTTCTCATCCCTGGTAAGATTCAAACTTACAGTGATGAGGGACTAGTAATAACTAGTCAGTGACTTCAACCACTCGACCAAGGAGGCCCCTCTTTTCAAAACAACAGCACTCACATGATTGAGCCAATAGTTAAACTTAAAACTATGCAGGTTACAGCATAGATGCAAATAAGCATGCAGAAAAAAACTTGAATTAAAGATGAAAATGAACCATTTGATCACAGAGACATTAATGTGTATGTATAAATTCTAGAAATAAGTTTACATTTCGTAATGTCATTATTTAGATAACAACGATTCTGAAGTCTACCAGTACAATAATTAGGCAGTTTTATTGTATGTTTAACCAATTTACCACTTATGGCATTTAAGAAATTCAAGGCTTGTTAATATTTCAGCATATTTCATATTAATGTATTCAATATTAACAAAAATAATACTAACTTGTTCATGCCAGCATGATGGATAGCGAAGCCATATGGAAGTAGATCTTTTAGTTCTAGATTTTTCACATGTTCAGATTCATTTCGGAGAATCTCCGTTGACATAGACCCTTCTTTCAAGAACAGACCGAGAGAATCTTTCTCCAGACACATATCTCTGATGGCTCTTGCAGTCTTTCCTGTCTCCTTTCTTGAGTGAACAAACACCAGCACCTGTAATAAGAAAGAATACCACAATAAGAGTTTTTTTTGTTAGCAACAAAACTTCCAAAATTAAAGCAAAAGTTTTATAGCACAGCATGACAACATACTGGCAAACTTTTTAATTAAAAAAAGATAGGGTCAAGTGATTAATGTCTCTGATTAGTAATCACTAGCTTCTCACCAATGTGAGTTCTAATCCCACCCAAGACCTGACAAACTTAGGAAGCTAGCTCACAGAAGATCGATGATTCTACACAGGTGCACAGGTTTAGTCTTTATTGTTAAATCTGGTAAGTAACTAAACGACCCTCATTTATTCTACTGCAGACTGGCATACATTCTTTTCCAGATATCAGTAAAATTATGAGAACAAGAGGGCCATGATGGCCCTGCATCACTCACCAGAATAAATATTAACTTGTTACTAAAAAGGTAATAAAGGTACACTTGTGGGCAAATAATTGGGAACAATAATAAACTTGATAAAGGTTCATCAAAGGATACTAGAAAAGAATATTCGTGATGACTGAAGGATGCCACAGACCAAATTTGGTGATGATCCAAACACTGGTTTATGTAAAGAAGTAATTTCAAGGTATTTCTCTGCTTAGCTTTAGCGGCCCCTAATTGGGGCCAACCAATTTTATTAGAGCAAATCTGATAGAACACTATCTAAAGATGCTATAAAATAAGTTTGGTAATAATCCATCCATAGAAACATGAGAAAAAGTCATATTAATGTATTTCTACTTTTAGCTCTAGTAGCCCCTAAAAGGGGCTGACCAAATTTATTTGAGTAAACTTGAGAGAGAACCATCTAATGATGCTACAGGCCAAGTTTGGTGATCATCCATCCATTGGTTCATGAAAAGAAGACCATTCAAGGTTTTTCTGTTTTTAGCTCTAGCGGCCCCTAAAAAGGGCCAACCATTTTCATTCGAGCAAATCTGATAAATGTCCATACAAGGATGCTACTGACCACGTTTGGTGATAATCCATCCATTGGTTCATGAGAAGAAGATGATTACAGGTTTTTCTAGTTTTAGCTCTAGTGACCCTTAAAAGTGGTCAACCGGTACAATATGAGCAAATTGCAGTTAGAATGTCAAAAGGCGTCTGCATAGCAAATTTGAAGTAAATCCCACTGGTAGTTTCTGAGGAGAAGACCATCGTTGACGCCAGACGTCGGAGCATCCACCTACCCATCCTAACAGGTCACCCTGAACCTTCGGTTCTGGTGAGCTAAAAAGCTGAAACCAGTCCAGTCAAATAAAATTATTCTTCACTGACTAGAAACAATCTTTTTGTAGACAACTAAAATGCAGAAAGCAGGCAATTAAACAATACAAACCTGATTTTTACCAGCATGCTCCATGACTTTCTCATACACAATCTCATTCATAATTTGAAATCTTTTTACTGGTTTCTTTTCTGTGATACCAATAAACTGCTGTTCAAGAGGTACAGGTCTGAAGCTATTGTCAAAGAAGAACAAGCCTTCTGATGGCTCGACTCTGAGGAATGTGGCAACATCTTCATAGTTAGGTAATGTAGCACTCAAACCAACCAGTCGTACATCTTCTTGCGTGGTTTCGATGTTACGAATTGTTCTAAAAAATACAAGATTATGTCAAAAGGTAGCAAAGTACTAAAACATTGTCATTTATTGTTTATCTGAAACACTGGAAACACCTCTGAAAGAACACTAATGTTTTAACAGATATTGTTCTATGCTGTATTAGCAGCCTTGTTTTACAATATGGAACAAGCTTTAGATTCAAATCTTTGATTCACTGATCTAAAACTCTTCAATTAATGCATGACAATTATTTAACAACACCAGAAGTTCTAGACATCTGGATGTTACTTCATAGACATATCTTAGTCAAAATGGCAATCATTAAACTAAAAACCGTACAAATGGTACATGTTTAAGGCATTTTCTTTCAACAGCTTGCATAATGATGTACAAACAATTGAAAATTATCACACCTTTGGTTGGAGGACTTAAGTAAGCGTAGTACTTGGGGGGAAGTGGAATGTTTTGTGTGTTTTTATCTAGAAATCCTTTCCTTATCTATATTCAGGAAACAAATCTATCCATACATGATAAGAACAAAAAGAAGAGAAGATCAAACCTGGCAACAAGTGATTCAAGGACAGGTCCTCTCTCATCATGGAGCAAGTGAACTTCATCCTGAAAATCAGAAATAACATCATTTAACTCAACCAAATACAGAGTAAGACAGTATCAATGAAGTCATACCTCAACTTTCTCCTGAAACTGCTCAAAAAATAAATATAAAATAAGCATAAAAATGAATAAAAAATATTCCATACCACATTTCACTTATGTAATCAATGCTTGTTGTTACTAGGCTAATAAAATGATGAAACCAGTAACTATTTTGATAAAGATGAAAATTATTCTTGTTTTGTTTTTTATTGTTGCCAAATGTAAAGTCATTACAATGCAGGTCTAAATAAAACGAAATTACTATTATATCAAGAGCATTAAAACTGGCAATGGTTTTTCTGAAAAGTGAAATTTACTCACAAAGATCATCAGCCGGACAAGCTGCGTGTAAGTTCTCTCACCCCCTTTCCTAGTAATAATATCCCACTTCTCTGGTGTACATACAATGATCTGAGTGGCATTTATCTGTTCTTTAGTAACTTGAGAATCACCAGTCAACTCTTCCACTTTAATACCATAAGACTTCAATCTCTGTAAGAGAAACAGTGATTAAAACTTACTATTTATGTTGTTTGTATAATACATTGTAACACAAAATCAGGTAACTTTAAAAACAAGAGGGACATGATGGCCCTGCATCGCTCACCAGAATAAATATTAATTAACTTGTTACTAAAGGTAATAAAGGTCCACTTGTGGGCAAATAATGGGGAACAAAAATAAACTCGATAAAGGACCATCAAAGGATACTACAAAAGAATATTTGTGATGACTGAAGGATGCCACAGACCAAATTTGGTGATGATCCAACCACTGGTTCATGAAAAGAAGTCATTTTAAGGTATGTCTATGTTCAGCTCTAGCGGCCCCTAATTGGGGCCAACCATTTTTATTTCAGCAAATCTGATAGAACACTTTCTAAAGATGCTAAAAACCAATCAGTTTTAGTTATTTCTATTTTCAGCTCTAGTGGCCCCTTAAAGGGGCCAACCAAATTTATTTGAGTAAACTTGAGAGAGGACCATCTAAGGATGCTACAGACCAAGTTTGGTGATCATCCATCCATTGGTTCATGAGAAGATGATTAAAGGTTTTTCTATTTTTAGCTCTAGTGACCCCTAAAAGGGGTCAACTGGTATAATATGAGCAAATGCCAGTTAGAACGTCAAAAGGCACAGCAAATTTGAAGTAAATCAGGTAGTTTCTGAGTAGAAGACCATTGTTGACACCAGACGACTGACACCGGAGCATCCACCTACCCACCCTAACAGCTCACCCTGATCCTTCGGTTCTGGTGAGCTAAAAATTGACAAGTTTCTCAGTATCGATTATTTTCTCCTACTTTCAATGCAGTCCTGTCTTCAGATAACCAGAACTTCCAAATTCCAAACATTTTTTTCCAATTCTGGGCCAAGCCACAGGGTTCAAACAATTTTACAAACTGTCATAACTTCAAAATTTGATGCAGGTAAGAATAATAAAATTCAGGTGCCAAATAACCCCAAGAGTGGCATGGCATTTTATAAAATTATCATTATTTAAATGAAATAAATAAATAAATAAATAAATAATATGATTTTTGTCTGGTCCCAGGTGGGATTCGAGTTCACAGCAGCGACAGACTAGTGATTACGAGTCAGAGGCCAAAACTTGCAACCACACAGGCCCCAGACACACAAGTCACGTTTACCTACCATTGAAAATGTTCCCACCATCTCCTGTACCAAAGACTTCATAGGAGCAACATAAATGATCTTAAACTCATCTCCGTTAATTGTACCATCAGCGTTAGCATGTTTTCCTATCTCTCTCAGCATGGTCAGCAGAGCAACATTGGTTTTACCAGCACCCTGAATTATATAGAGCAACATTTAAGAACATTAACAATTGTGTAGAATTACAACTGAATAATAATTTTGTAGAATATTACAACCGAACACAAACAATCGTAGCTTATAATCAAAATATAATATCAATCATATCCATTTTATTACTGATGGCCTTTGTTGCTTATTTCTTTTATTTTTTTATAGATCATATTAAAAAATCTAGCTTCCAATAACATCAGATGTGTTATTGAAGACTAATTTTCACTCCATATGTGAAGACATGGATCTCTGAAAAACTTGCAGTAAAAAAATGTGCAGAACTTTACATGATTTGAAAACATAAAGTTTATTATACTGATAGCTGAATTACTTACAGTGGGAGCACACAGTAGAATATTCTGATCAGTTTCCATGGCAGCCTTAAACAATCTACTTTGTATCCTGTTGAGAGATTTGAACCCTTCAAAAGCTGGTTGGGCATACTTTGGTAATCTGTCGATGATCACAAGTGACTGAAAACAGTAACAAATACATAGATTATTTTGTGAGCAAGAGAGCATTCTGCTTAAATGAAATTTCAGTAACTTTATATACATTGTCATCAAAACTAAATATGAAGAGTGGTGGAGGTGTTAGGGTATCTGACTATTAATCACTAGCCTCTCACCACAGTGAGTTTGAATCCCACCCAGGACCAGACAAATTTCACAAGTAAGGAAGTGGTCAAACTAGCTTGCGGAATGTTGGTGTTTATACCCAGACATATGCCAGGGTTCTTCCTCCACTGTTAAAGCTGAAAAAAGTTGCCAAAGACCTTGATTTTGGTGCAACATTAAACCCCAGTAAAAAAATGTAAGTAAATCATAATATACTGCTAACATTAAATGTATCTACAGTTAAAATGCTATAAAAAATTATTGAGGAATTCATGACACTTAAAAAATGAAGTAAATCTTACCTCATCAGAGTCAAAGGGCTGTGGTTTAAGGGCTGGGACATGGACCTCTTCATAGCCCTTTCTTTGCTTTCTGAATGAACCATCAGGTAACTGACATTTTTTGTTAGCCATCAGATGACTACCATGACTAAATGATAAATCTTCTAAGTCAAGCTGGCTTACGAAACCAAGTTCCTAAAATATAGCACAAAGTTATTAAAATAAAAAATACTGCATATTCCCTTATAAATGCCCCTCCCCTTTTTTGACAAGAGGAAACAAAAGTGACTTACCATGACTGGCTATTTTAATCCGAGATGAACAATAGAAATAAGTAGAAAACACTTTTTAAATCCAAGGAATGACACAAACACATTTTAAATTCAGTACACGTGACAGCTCTCTACCGACATCACAGGACTCGAGCCACTAGACGTGATGTCACTTCAACCTAGATCGTAGCTGCGACTTCAAAGAGGTGAGAGTCGGCAGTCATTGCCATATATACCCCACTTATAAGACCAGTGTAAAGAATGTAATTGTTACGTAAAAAAGCTTAAAGAATCTGATGTTTGGACAATTTTCAAAGGTTAGTCTGTAGTTTAAATTTATTAATACATATTTGGCAAGTTGTTTCAAATTTTGTTTTTTGTTCTCAATTAATTGCCCCCTCTTTCAAAAATGTAATGCTGTAGCAGAATGACAAGCTACAATTTATTTTCACCCAGGTTCTTTATTTATTTACTTAATAAATCTAACTCAAAAACCACTGAAAAACATACTGCCATTACCTCCAGAGTGCGGCGATTTAAATACCGGATTATGGTCAGGTGATCAATTAAAACATGAATATTTAACTTTTTATTCCAAATTGCAAAAACTGACCAATAACTCCAAGACTTCAAAAAAAGGGCTAAGGTCAAAAGAATATATTAATTAGAATAAAGCTCTGCCCAGGGATTCGAGAAATTCGCTAGTTTTTCAGTCATCTATGAAATTTATCCTAATTGAAACAACATGTAACGTAACACATAAGGAAACAAATTAAGATTAAACTAATTTAAAAACATAGCCGTTAAATTTAAATCACCTTTCAAAACTCTGGAGTGATTAATATGTTAAATAAAAGATACTAAATAGAGTCTAACTTCACAACCTACAAAATGATATTAAAACAGAATATAAAATAACATAAAATTATACATCATTATGTAGTATTATATCAGTATGTAATACCAACTATGTTACAATGCCCCGGGGCGTTTATAAGGGAATATACCACAATCAAAACCAGACTAAACTTTCAGATAACCTTCAAGGTATCGTACAACTTCTCAGACACAATAGTCAAATAATTAGCTATTAAATTGTTGTTTTTGATCCAACATGTCAGACAGACAGTAAAGCAGTTTTACAAATCTGATCTCTTTCCAGCTTTGTCATCCAAAATGCCATTTGTAGAATATTTGAACAAAAAACAGTAAGATGTCTAAAACTGATTCAAATAAATCAACTGAATTTGAATTAACCTATAGCACATGGGATTTTTGATTAAGTGACAATCTGAAACAAGCAATCAAATTAACATGATCAAACCTGAGTATCGTCTGTGTCCATAGCTTCAATATCAGCAGCTACACGACTCTTCCTAGCTTGATCACGTCTTGATCGTTCCTCCGTCACAATGTCTTCCTTATCGATGGCTTGTAATGCATGCAAGATCTTCAACAATTCTGGTTCACTTTCCATTTTCTGCTCAATTTCAACCTTCTCTTTCTCATTCTGGGCTTGTGCAAGCAGTGTACAGTACAGAACTGAAACATAAGTAAAACTAATAAAACCACAAAACAAGTCATGTACAGTAGAAACTTGTTATCGAAGTTCAAGGGACTTCGTAAAATTGTTCTATATAAACAAACTTTGATATAAATAATCCAACACATTTGACAACTGGGTTTACTTTTTAGAGCAACCCTCGGTGTGTTGTAATAAGCATTGAATTGTACTATTTTGTGTACGGGATATGGATGAAACATGGCATTTATACTTTCCATGTATTTAAAACATGCAACATGTACTTAAAAAAATGCAAATAAACAAAGACTTGCAAACTTATTTCCACAAACTGATTGAACACTGACATTTTTACTTATTGTCATTTAATTAAACATCGATTTTAGAGTTTAAAACAAAAATTTCCGATAAGGTGAGAAATTAATATGCTTTTGTTGCAGGTAAAGGTGTGAAAATTTCTCTTGTTAACTGGGACGTAATTGGTTCGAAATAGATGATCACTGTATAGTTGAAAATCAATGTTTGGGATCGAAAATCTACTTCGATATACAAAAATATTGAGATCAACGAATTTGAAATAAGTGCAATTTTTTGATATGCAGAAAGTAGGATAAGATTCGGGACTTTATAATTATATGGATATCAGCGGGAATTCGATATAAGCAAGTTTGATATAATGAGTTTCTACTGCATTAAGAAACACACTTTCTATACATACCTTTTGTGAGAACATGAAGAATGATTCACCTGAGAATATTTTCATAATTTGGATTTTGTCATAAGAAACTCGGGGTCATTGCCATCAAATTAGGATCAGTCAGGTAACCATGAACATAACTATTTTCTTCAGGCCAAAGCATTGTGGTCGATTTTACAAAGTTGGAGTCATTTACAGCTTAATGTCATTTTAACATGAAACATTTTGAAAAGAAAATCTTAATCAAGAGATACAGAAACTAAAATAATCTACTAGGTATCTAAATTAGGCTAGTAAATCTGATATTTTCCTAAAATATGTTTAGATCCATGTAAAGCTCTTAGTTTCCATAAACCTCACCAACCCTAGACTTAGTTTTGGTCTCTGTCCATTTTTTTTTGTCAATGTTTTGATCAACAATTGAACAATATCACCAAAGTTTTGTAGACCTACTGACCCTGTATTCTTGGGGAATTTTAACAGAAACAAAGTATTTATATTTCAGCCTTACAATTTCTTTGTGAAATCATCACTGAAACAAAAATTTCTAGAATTACATGTAGTGTGAACTGTTTTAAAAACTTTATTAATATTTTGTTTTTATATTATTGAAGTAATAATCACTCACTCATCTGTCTGTATTGTCGGAGTGTCTTGATAAAAGCAAATGCATCAACTCCAAGCAACATAACAAGTTGATTTTCAGCTTCTCTGTCATCACCCGAAGCCTGAAATATATAAATAGCATAACACCTCAATATAAAGATTACTGTAGGTAAATACCATAACACCTCAATATAAAGATCACTGTTGGTAAATACCATAAAACCTCAATATAAAGATCACTGTTGGTAAATACCATAAAACCTCAATATAAAGATTACTGTAGGTAAATACCATAACACCTCAATATAAAGATCACTGTTGGTAAATACCATAACACCTCAATATAAAGATCACTGTTGGTAAATACCATAACACCTCAATATAAAGATTACTGTTGGTAAATACCATAACACCTCAATATAAAGATCACTGTTGGTAAATACCATAACACCTCAATATAAAGATTACTGTAGGTAAATACCATAACAGCTCAATATAAAGATTACTGTAGGTAAATACCATAACAGCTCAATATAAAGATTACTGTAGGTAAATACCATAAAACATCAATATAAAGATTACTGTAGGTAAATACCATAACAGCTCAATATAAAGATCACTGTTGGTAAATACCATAAAACCTCAATATAAAGATCACTGTAGGTAAATACCATAAAACCTAATATAAAGATCACTGTTGGTAAATACCATAAAACATCAATATAAAGATCACTGTAGGTAAATACCATAAAACCTAATATAAAGATCACTGTTGGTAAATACCATAAAACATCAATATAAAGATCACTGTTGGTAAATACCATAAAACCTAATATAAAGATCACTGTTGGTAAATACCATAAAACATCAATATAAAGATCACTGTTGGTAAATACCATAAAACCTAATATAAAGATCACTGTTGGTAAATCCCATAAAACCTCAATATTAAGATCACCTTTGGTAAATACCGTGAAACCTCAATATTAAGATCACCTCAGGTAAATACCGTAAAACCTCAACATTAAGATCTATTTTGGTAAATACCATAAAACCTCAACATTAAGATACCCTTTGGTAAATACTGTAAAACCTCAATATTAAGATCTCTTACGGTAAATACCGTAAAACCTCAATATTAAGACCTTATGGACCAATTAGTTTAGTCTTAATGCAGAGAAATACTGAAAACCAGTCTGAAAAGTGGAAATTCTAATGAGTTGGTGATAACATTGAGGTGGTCACAATGTGAGGTTTCATTGTACTATATAATCATAATTTAAATCACATTAAAATAGGTCATAAAGGATTTCTTTTTCACACTATAGAATACAACTATAAAGAGTTATTTATAATAGAATATTTGGACAGATATGATTCAAGGTGATTCTACTGACAATTGTGATGCATGAACATTTGTTAAATGAGCACTGACAAGAGTGGGCTTACACACCTGACAGACTGTATCAATGGATTTACATGTTTCTACAAATGATCACCGTAATCATCCAAAATGATTAAATATGTTATCAACCCCAGGGATACTGACACAATGTTCTCTTGTTTGAAGGAAAAAAATACAATGAATTTTGGACTTATTGGAATTGAAAGTGAATAAGCACTGCTAAGTTTTAATGAAATAAATCATTGCTCACTATTACATGTATGACACAGATATACAGAGGTGAGTAAGATGCAAGTTTTTATGTCCCCCAAAAAATGGGTCCAAAAATAGGGTCCAAAAGTAAGGAATGTCTTATCTGTAACAGTCTGCGAAAAATGCGTATAGTCCGAGCCAGAGGTACAAAAATCTAGCCCGGACTATAAACTTTCGTTGTGAGTGTAGTCCGATCGGACTATAGAATTTTGAGAAATCGTAAATATTGGTGTTCCATGTTACTATAAATATTCGCACGAAATGACGTTTGGGAAAATCATTGCAGAATTTTAACAAATCAAAACGCTGCTTTTTCGTAAGTGCACACAACTTGTCTTCCGATTCCGTTAACATGCCATTTGGGTCACGGACTTGGTATCTGACGACAGTAGTCTTTCACACGACTCAGATTACGCGCCAGAGTCTGACTTAGATGATGGTGAAGAAGAACTTTTTGTTGAGAACTTCTTAGAAAAGCTCCGTCCCTTCACTGTTACCACAAAATAAATGAATAAACGTTCAAACCGCTGACGTCACACAAGTACTATTTCTCGGCTTTCTTCGCTAATAGACGTCAAAAGTGATATACTAAATGGGTACCAATGTTGTTTTGGTTCCATTTTTCTATTTCATGAATCGGTGCAATGTATACACTCAGGTCACATGCTACTCACTTATTAATGTTAGCTAAGCACGATATTGACACATTCCACAATTTGTGACGTCATTCCTGCGTGTCATTCAGCTTGAGTGTAACTTTTTGAAATAAAATATAATCGCTGATGACGTAACGCAAGGAATTAATGACGCGTTTCTTGGTCACATGACTACTATATTCTCACATTTGGTTTAAATTCGCAGACTTAAGTTTTGTGAAAACATTTTCGTGTTCAAGCTCTTGCAAAATCGATCTGTGTAGTATTTATTGACCCTTTAGTTGTACTTATTTCGGACGTGAACTGAATTCGGATATGCTTTGTGTAAAAGACTAATAGTACATAGATATGTTATCAGACATATTCTTATAATTCTGTTAATATAATAATGACAGTTTGAAGAAAAGAGTTTGGTTTATGTGAACTGTGCTTTTATGAACCCGGCTTGTTGTCTTTGCAATATAAGTTACGATGAACCCGTTTGCTGCATATTCATATAATATCTGGGCTACCAGAAAAAAATGATAGCCACTGGTCTACTAGAAAAAAAATTGGTAGCCCACTAGGCTACCACATGCTAAATAAAAATTTGTAGGACACTGAGCTTGAATCAATCACTAATTATAGAATGCAATCTGTAAATATTTGTCGGATATTATGAATTTTCTACGGTTTGTCGAAGGCGCAAAGCCTGGTAAATCTGTTAACATAAATATGAAGAAAATTTATTAATTTTGGGTTTTCTATCTGGGCGAGTAATTTTTGTTTTCGGGCGATTAACTTCTGTAAAGTCACTGGCCCGACTGGTGAGTAAATTCAAAATGCTTAATACGAAGATTGCCAATTGATATAAAACATTGCAATATTAATGAATTATTGAATTTGTTCCATTATATGTACACTCATATTGCCATGTTTCACATCTATAGTTTAATTGAATGCAGCCATGAAGGCTTAGAGAGTAGAATTTTGGTCTGATGCTGAAAAAAGAATTGACTTAAATGGCTAATTGTTAAAAAAAGATATTAAATAGCATATTCTAGACATTCAAGATGAATACCAGGATAATGATTTATCTAGAATAGATGTCCCTAAGTTTTGATTGATTGATTGATTTATTTCAATACACAATGTTATAATGCATGGCAATAATAAAAGCATAAAACATACATGAAACACACAAATAATATAAATATGGAAACATGTATGAATTATTATTAAGCCATGACAAACAACATTACATCTCAAGGATAACACAAAAAAGAGTTTAAAAAACTCTTATTTCCATTGTGGTCCTTGAGACATAGTACTGTGTGACATGGGAAGACAATATTACATCAATAACTTAATAAGTAAATAAAATTATGAGTAAATAATTATTATATATTTATATCACAGATTAATGCTCCTATCACATTACAAATGAAAGACACAAGGGACTTGAATATCACAGAACATTAACATCATGGAAAACAGAGTACTATCTAAAGTAATTGATAAGTTAATTATTTCAAAAGATAAAACTTTACTTAAAGATTAAAATGTTTATATATTGCCAAGAAACTACAATCAATCAACTAGCATTGAAAACATACAAAAATTAAAAGCACTATCTTATGTTTATTAAGAATCTAAATGTTCAATAAAATGTTCCTTGGCTCTGGACTTAAAATAGTTCAAAGAGCTTGAGTCCCTGATAGACTGTGGCAAATCATTCCACAAAGAGCACCCTCTATAGGCAAATGACCTGATTCCAAAACCTTTGACCTTAGGGACTGAGAAACGACCGCACTCAGCAAAGGATAACTGATTATCATCCTGACAGACAGCCTTGGTTGTGAATCTGGTTTTGTGGCTATGTACAGAACTAGCTGGGATAAAGTCTTTGCCCATATAAGCTGGAGCAGACTTGTTATGGACATTAAAAACAAGTAATTTAACAAATACTCTACGACACGATTCAAACAAGCTCGGACTATAAAAAATCTATGAGGACTATAACTTTTGTCACAGGGTATAGTCCTGAGGACTATAGTAAAAAAATATTAACCGAGAAGACTGCTGTAAGTGTAGAACATACATTTTTCAGGACTCAAGAGATGATATCTATGTAATGGGATATTGAGAATACTTAAGGAATAATTCTTCCATAAAGTTTCACTCAAGTCCCCCATGGGACATCAACTTGAGTTTGAAAATCAACAACATATGTTTACTAATCATGCCACTAATTCTGAAAACCTTGAGATGTTGAGCATTTTGAGTTTGTGTTAGCAGGCTGAGACCTGCATCTCTTAACACAAATGATTACAGTAATATCACATAGGGATGCAAAAATGTAATCTTTTTCAAAAGATGGTTAAAACAGACATGGAATATATTAACAGTATTTAAGTCATGGTCAAGTTACCTGAAGAATCTGTAAGACTTCCTTGGATTTGGATTGAGCCATAGTCGGATCATCTGGATAATATTTACTGAGGTTTCTCTGTAACCAGAAGGCATCAATATCTCTAGGATGTAAACCTTTACTGTCCTTTACATTGAGACTTTGGTCTCCACCTCCAAGCTGAAAATATTATGTTTAAAATATTGGCGTACATAATTTACTTCAAACTTACTTATTGTTCTCACAGCGATATGAGCTAGTGATCACTATTCAGTGACCATAACCAAAACTTAGATTAAGCTCAATCATAATGACTACCTCCAAATTAAAAGAAATAATTATTGGTTAAACACAGATATTCGACATTGTTTCAGTTATGGTCAGACCAGATTTCCTGGATTCTGCACCAGTACAAACCTTGCTTTCTGTGCATGTTACTGTAAACTTTTCCACCTGAATGTGGAAGACAAATGACCTTAGATACAATGTCTTAAACCAAATACAGAACCTTTAGACCTGGACCCAGTGCAGTATTATGGAAATTTCCCTAATCCACAAATGCACCTTTCTCTGCATATTATACCAGAAAGCTGCATTAGCATAGATGCAATAAATCAAAATTAATAAAGATTAAAGTTTGAAAAATCAAAATTAATAAAGATTAAAGTTTGAAAAGGACATGTATAGTATATTGAGCTTACATTTCCAGCTGACAGTGTAACATTAAGCTCTGCCTCTTCGCCACCAGATTCTTCATCATCATCATCATCTTCTCTGACTTCACCATACATATCAGCATCATCCTAGATAAAAGAATTTATAATATAAACCATCTTTAAAAAACTTACTTGAGGTAAATATAGACAAAAAATCCAAGATATTTAATGCTTAAATTATGATGTCAATATAATTTTAGTAATGCATGAAGTTCATGCAATTAACACATTGGAAAATTTCCCAGACTGAATGAAGATAAATAATAATTAGCCAGCAATTTAACAAAGGAAACATTAAAATCCTAACATTAAAATTGATAGTATTTATGCACTTCCAGTATTTTTTTCATTTCTAGGGGAATTGTAGTGGGGCCCTAAAAAGAGGAAAAAAATTCAACAGAAGGGGACATAACTAGACAAAGCCAATATTTCCCCCAGCACTTAATTACCAATACGCAATAACGTAGATTGTTACAGACATAAAAAAGTTGTTCAACAGGACTTTTTTCCCAAAAAAATACAATTCATTAGTTGGGATTTTTTATGAATATGGGGGTATAAAAACATACTGTAGAAATTTTATATTTCGTGATTGTATAAAACCTGGTCTAACACAAAATTTAGGTATAACAATGATAATTTTGAGAAAATGATCAGATTGGAGAGAACAAAACAGGATGATTAATGATATTAAACACTAATTTACCTGTGTGTGACATCTTTATATATTCAAGTAATTTAACCATTATAATAACAAGAGGGTCATGATGGCCCTGCATCGCTCAACAGAATAAATGTTCATTTAAAACAAACTTGATAAAGGACCATCAAAGATACTACAAAATATTCGTGATGAGTGAAGGATGCCAACCATTTTTATTTGAGCAAATCTGATGGAAAACTATCTAAAGATGCTAAAACCGAGTTTGGTAATAATCCATCCATAGAAACATGAGAAAAAGTCATTTTAAGGTATTTCTATTTTTAGCTCTAGCAGCCCCTAAAAGGGGCCAACCAAGTTTATTTGAGCAAAATTGAGAAAGGACCATCTAAGGATGCTACAGACCAAGTTTGCTGATGATCCATCCATTGGTTCATGAGAAGAAGACAATTAAAGGTTTTTCTATTTTTAGCTCTAGCGACCCCTACTAAGGGTCAACCGGTACAATATGAGCAAATTGCAGTTAGAACGTCAAAAGGCTTCAGCACAGCAAATTTGAAGTAAATCCGACTGGTAGTTTCTGAGGAGAAGACCACTGTTGACGCCAGACGACGGAGCATCCACCTACCCATCCTAACAGCTCACCCTGAACCTTCGGTTCTGGTGAGCTAAAAAGAAAGGAAAGTTACATCATCATCTGATTCTTCAATCTGTACATTAACACCATATGTTTCATCAATATTCTCTTCTGCAAATAAGAAAAAAAGTACAATAAAATCAACACAAGTAGTTTAGTTAGATAATTATCCAATAGTGACAGAAACTCAGGGTTTTCCCTAGTTTTTTTTTTTATTTGTGAGTCCCAGGACTCTCATGCTTGTCATTTTGGGGGTCCCTGGTAAATTTTGGCCCCCTTATAGAATTATGTTTGGGAATTAGATGCAGATACAGGGACTGACACTTTCAAAAAAACATGAAATCTTCTTTGAGTTGCCCCTGATGCCATTTTGAGAACAAGCAAAAACGTTTTACTCCCTTACTTAAAATTAATGTGTGTTGCTCCAACACAGATTTCAGGAAAGTGAAATGTTTATTTTACAGGTCCCAGGGATGCATATTAGTTGAAAATAGGGGTCTGGGACGAAAAAGTTGCATCAGAGACGTAGGTTTTCAGTGTCAGGGAAAGCCCTGAAGCTTATAGTGATAGGTCATGTGAAATACAGTAAAACTAAAAATGAAAAACAAAAAGAGCATAAAAAGTGGTTTTAATACAGAGTGGTTATCATCTCATTATCACGTTGAAATATAGAAAAGATGAAATTATAATGAGGTGATCTTAATATTAAATAGAATGGTAAGTGTGGGTTAAATTCCAATTTATATTAAATGTTGATAAGATTGTCAAGTTCATGTCCACAAAAGGTTCATGTTGAACATACTCTCTTAATACTGAAATTAGATAAAGACTTTAATCTATTTTAAATCATGATTTATTATTATAATATCATAATAAGTTTTACATGGCTGCCTGTACAAAAGTAAATGTTTACACACCTATTTGCATCTTTTCTTCCTGAACCCAATCTGTAATCTTCTTTCCTAAATTTACGAGCAAGGCAAATCTTTCCTCAGCCAGTGATCCTAATAGGCTTTCAACTTCTTTTTTCTTCTCTTTTTCTCTCATTTTATCATTTTTCAATACAGCAAGTACTTCATCAGCAGCTCCACACAGAACATCTCGGGGCTGAAATAAATAGCAAATGCATTTTAAAAACAAAATCTTTATGAAGATTTAAATTTATGCATTATTATCAAAATGTTCTGCTTTTTTCAGGGGTGTAATTAATGTCACACCATCAGTAAGGGTTATTCGGTGAATTTTCCAGCTTTAAGGTGGAGGAAGACTTGAGTAGAACCATCGAACTTCCATAAGCAAACTGGAACTCACTGGTGAAGTCTAGTGATTACTACTCAGAGACCATAACCAATCGACTATGGTGGCCCCGTATCAAATGTAATATATTACATATATGAAACATTTAACACAGTTCTATATACTGAACGCTTTAAAAGTGATAGGACACAACTAAACATCAGGAAGAGTCACATGGTAACAAAACAAAGCCAAACTCATATTTGAAAGTTATACTAAACTTTAACAGAAAGGAGTTGAGATGACTGATAGTCGGCAGAATTATTTAATGAAGACATCACATACCTGGTCACTAATGGCAGCCTGAATAAAACTAAGGAGGACCTCATATGTCTGTCTTGTCTCTGGAGTTTTTGGTCTGTATACAATGCCAACCATATCAGAAATACCTTCTGTAAGAAGAGTTGTACCCTTCATCTTCAACATGTCTCTTTGAGCTTCATCTCTCTTGTGACGTCTGGAACAATTGACATATTTATAATTTAAGGTATACATAAGTACACATGTATAGTACAACCTCAATGTCAAGAGCAAATAGAGACCAAAATATCGATCTTAATTCAAAAATTAAATATTTAATTCAAAAATTATTTTTCTATTTTTCAACAAGGGCAATAACCTTCAGAGTGGCATTGAGCACGTACATCAAATAATACAAAATCAAATTAGAAGCCAATCATTTACAATATAAGGCAGTTTGTTTTTCAGTATTTGGGAAAAACCATGAAACTTGACCCATACTAGAGGAATTTAAAACTTGAAACAGTTTTTTTTTTTAGCATTTTGGGAACATGACCCAACTCCCAGAATTGGGAATTTTCACGACATTTTGGACAAAATTGGGAAAACGTCACACTGTATAATAATGCTAGAGTAGTGAACCAGTCTAAAAATACATAATCAGCGATTGTCTCCCTCGTATTATTCGCATTTGCAGGGCTCGACACTAACGGTTGTCCGATTGTCCGGAACAAGTAAAAGTTGACCTCAGACAAGTGAATATTCCAATCAATTGCCCGATTGGGAAAAAAGAAAATTTCTCCTGTGAATCATATTTCATCAAATCTTTTGTCAACAAATATCTATTAATGAGCATCAAATCATAAAACCATTTCATTATCTGATGCAAGAATGAAATCAAAAGTAATTTCATGTCATGCGTTGATATTTATAGAGGAATGGTTCCCGGCGTCACACTATTGAGACATCATACTTCCGAGAACCAGTGTGCTATTATTAGCATAGTACGAAATTCTGCCTAAAATTCTCATGTCATTGTACGAAACTGTTAATTCAAGGAAATGAAGTAGCTGCTTTATATTGGAATATAATTACCAATAATTTGCATTCATTTGTTTGATAACAATGAATAGACATTTATTCATTGCTATCAGACAAATGAATATAAATTATTGGTAATTATATATATATATAATTGGTAAAAATAAAGATACCCGAAATAATGGAAGAAACTGCCTTAGCCTTCACTAATTTTGCCTCCAACTGTTTGACCAACATTCTTCTCTAACAAAATTCCTTGACATTGCTTATATTTCAAATTTCCCTGGCGAATTTCAAAATTCCTTGACTTTTCCCTGACCTTGAAAAAAATAATTTTTCCCTGACTTTTCCTTGACCGTGGGAACCCTGGTAATGCAGTCCGGACAAGTCTAACATTAGTCAGGGCAAGCGAATTTTCTAAGCAATTGTCCAGTAGGACAAGTCAGCTTAAAAGTTAATGTAGAACCCTGACTTGCTACCTTCGATCCCAAACATGTTGAAAAAATAGCAAATTTTTTTTTCATTTATTTGATTTTCTCATTTGAATCGGGAATTTTCGTCTAGCAATTGGGAAAAAACATACTTTTTGCCATTGGGAACACAACCGCATATCAGTCATCAAAAAGGAAAAAAACCTGAACAGTCTACCGATAACCAAATGCAAAAATAATTACTTGGCTTTTCTCTCCTCCATTTGAGGGGGTCTACTTCTTTGTGCCTTGTCACCCATTTTAATCCCAGTTAGTTTCCCAGTAAGGGACTGAACTTCACTAGTGGGCTCATCTCTGGCTCTCCTATCAATAAGAGATCTGTCAGCTTGCAATACAAGATTGGAGTTCTGGAAAACAAAAACAATTAACCCATTACCACTTAGGGATAACTTAAATCAGATAACATATTCATACAGTGCTATCAGTATATGGCTTATCAGTAACCAATAGATAAAGTATCAGCTGTGTACACTGTACCATCAGGGTTTATAGGGAAAATATTTAAATCTGACACCTATTGTGTTTAAACTGATAATAAATCATGGTTTAACCATTTTATGATGAATATAAAGTTTGTAGAGATTTAAATTTCCTTTCTTATGGTACCATTTTTTTGTCTGTATTTAAATCCAGAGTGATTTTATGGAGAAATAAACAGGACAAAATATGATTTTTAGTGATAAATGATTTATTTCCAGTTGATATGAAGACTATAACAAATAAAAAGTAATTCAATAAATACACAGAATATATAAAACGTCATTCAATTACAATTTCATAAATATTAAATAGTTATATTAAAAAATGTGAACAAATGACATAGTAACAGTCTGTATTGTCACTTATTTTTTATGAATGTGAAGTTCCAAAGTTCCTTATGTTGAAATATTTTATTCTTGGAAACCCACTGTTTTCAAAATAATGTTCAGATCAGTCAACTTTGATTTTTAGAATATGACAGATTTAATAAATAAACTAAATAACACTGATGCATTTCCTCATCTGGCTGAATAAATGAATAACAGTAACACTGACTTATTTCCTAATCCAACTGAATGAATAAATGTACACCAGATATTCCTGGATTTCTGATCAGTACTTATTGCAATCCAAACTTGCTACACAAACAATGATGGTAGATATTCCCTATAAAGTGACTGATATAATGTTCCTGAATTAGATGTTTAAGTCAACAGGAATATTTGGTCCAGACCTCTCAACAAATTGTTCAATCTGAAAGATAAAAATGACAAAAATAAGCAATCACAGTAATGAATCTTATTACCAACAAATCACAGTAACAATGTAACAATAAATTTAGGTTTTTCCTTTGAGCACACAGGCTACTGTTATATTTTTTTAATAAAGCATTTTTTTCTGATATTTTCACATTATTGACAGGAAAAAAGATGAATATTCTTATTTATTTGATTATTTTTTATTTATTTATTTATTGAAAATTACAGACATGACTTTTAGGAAGACAATATCTGAGATCATTTCTCTATTCAAATCATTATATATATATCTTATTCTACTATGCTGCATGTATATTACTTTACAACGATTAAATGTTAAATTATTGAATAAACAAAACATCATTTATAATTATTTAAAAAAAAACAAAAACACAGTAGCCTAGTGAAATGTTCATTCATCATTAGAAAATATCATCATCATCATAACCTGAGGATTTCTCATTGAGCAAAGGAATCTCAACGTCAGACAATAAATCATCAGACTCAAAATCAGAAAAATCAGACTCATCTGAATCACTTTCAAAAATATTTGTCATAATTAAAAAAAAAATACGTAAACTACATATCTACTAAAATTATAGACAGCTGAAGCTTTTGGTGATCGGAGTCATAAGTTTCGTCACGGACCTAAAACAATGGCTTAGTTTCCATTGGCTACATTTTTTTCCAATCAACATCATAAATAAATTTCAATTAACAATTACATATACTTACGTAACATGTCACACAGTGTCAGCAGGTTTTATGGCCCCAAAATATACACAGGAAATCGTCTGTTATGACTGTCAACTTCAGAAACAATCACCGACCCATAACACGTGTTGTATGGGGAATTCCGGCGTGATCAATGAATTATCGACTTTTCATTGGAGGTTTATTTTTGACAACGACCTTGACGTGTGTTTTCCAGTGCAAAATTAAAAATAGGTCAATGTTTTGTCTGCTTGAAATATTTGTGACGTAATTTTCATCAGTGGAAACAAGTATTGATTTTTTTAGGAGAATTTACTGTTTGGGTGGAATATTTCATATTATGGAGTAACACTTTTTAAAGGTAAACTACGACAAAAGTTTATTAGCAACTACACATTTTTTTGCTTGTTGGTTTCGCAAATGTTTATTATTTATGTATAGGTTTGTTTTAAGGTTCGAATAATAGTTTTTAATGGCTAAATACGCACTTTAAACCAGACGCGTAAATATGCGTAGTTGATCGATAGACAACAAAAAAGGCGTGTTCCAGCGGCTATAGATAGACAACAAAATATGCATGTTCAAGCAGCTATCCATAGACAACAAAAAAAAGGCGTATCTCAGCGGGAATGGGTAAAGTTAAATAAATATGTTCTTCATGATAAAAAGAAAGCTATGCACTTAGCCTCAGGACAAACAAAATAAACTTTAGACCACCAATATGCAAGAAAAACGTCTCTAGAGGCACATGGAATCCTAGACAAGTGCTTAAACTAATGTGGAAACAGTAATATGTCTCCTATGTAATTTGAGTGAGCCACTATATGTGATTTTTCTTTGACAAAACACTATCACTTAACTAGATAATAATAATAGTAGTTTATCCAATAAAAAATAACAATTGGTGTAGTAATGTTTAAGAATCAGACCTTGAATTAATTCAGATTTTGCTCTTCTGAGTGTTTATTTACCCAACAACAGTACTTTAAAGGTATCACTGTTAGTACATATTTTGCTGGTAAAACAAAAGAAGTAGTTTATTAACAGAAGAAAATCGTTGGCTGAACGTATTCATTACCAAACCATCAGAATATTTACAACACAGCCATTAAGTAAAATACAACCTTTCTAATTTAAAGTAGTATAAACTGAAAACAACATATACTTTGTAACAACTGGTAGATCAGAAATAGCGACAATTGAACATCTTAAAGCAGAACGGCACAGGCGCATGAAAATGAAAGAAACGCGTGGTCGCGAAAATGAATGACAAAATTGTAATTTTATGAGTTGACACAAGAAATTACAAATGCACACTGACTTACTGATTTATATTCATACTGTAGCGATCTTGCCGCAGCATCCGCCATAATTAGATGACGATATCTGCCGCTGCTGTGAAGATGCGTTAAAGTTTCTGGCAAACGTAGTCGTTTACTATTCGTACTAGCAAGAAGCAAGGTGGCGCTTCGTTTAATCGCTTACAACATTTAGAAAATAAGGCTGACCTTTCAGCATTTTTCGAAAGATCATGAACACTTTCTACAATCAGCTTAGGATTATGCATTAAAACAAAACGATTCCAGAAAATGTGACTTGTGAGATACATTTTTCTTAGAATATGTCATTATTTTTTCATGTTGTAAGCGTCTTTGTAAACTGAAAGTGAATTTCATTTCAGCCATGTGAAAAGAACACGCTGCTATGCCTTTTCAACGAATTTTACACTCTGGTCCTGTAACTGAACTATTCTGTTACAAAGAAACTATTTTTGCAGGTATACCATCGTCACTATCATTCGATCTACCCCAAACTTTGCGTATGTGCTGTATCTACCATTGCTGTACTTGGCATCTATGACTAGGAGTATGGCATTTAGCTGTCATAGTTTAATTTAGTACAGTTGATTAAGTATTTCTGAATCATTAGTAGTACCAGATCACTCCACTATTCAGTAACACTCCTTTTAAAAATGATCGCAAATTTTTTAGATTTTGACAGATGCTAATTTCAAGATTACACAATACATGCATTTTTCACCATCAAAACATGCGACTGGAGATTGTTTGTAATTTTCATGCATTCATCATCATACAAATGCACCCTTTGAAATTAAAATCAACATCTGCATGAAAATTCAAAGTAAATACATGTACTACATATATCTCTGTAATTAGTTATGCATAATTTATAATTTGCTAAGTGAAATTTCTCGTTGTTTGATTTTCTTGCTGTTTAATAATTTGTACAAGCAGGGCTTTTTTTCATGGGTAGGGGAAGGAGCCTTTCTTAAATTCGGGGGAAATATAACACAGTATTTTTGCAATAGGGGAAGAAAAAACTTGAAGCAAACTGAATTTTAGGGGAAATCTGCATGAATTTAAGGATTTTTCATGTGGGGAAGATGCCTTAGTATAAACGGCCCTTGCTATCAAAGGAAAAAAGCCCTGACAAGTTTATTGAATATCATGATTCTGTTCAAATAACACATTTAAAAAACAAGTAAATAGATGAAGTAACAAAAGAGATGATTATGACGTAATTATCAATCTTAATACATATTATCTGAAAGTTTCAGAAATACTGATCGAGTGACAATTGCATATCATTTTTTGACAGACGTCATGCTTCAGACTAGCAGGGCAACATCTACTTAACCACCACGTCTCCTGACCCCTTGATCAATAAATGTAACTTTCAGCAGAGCATGACTAACATTTAATGCACTTTACTGGCTGAACTTATCCTGATCTTAGGGATTAAACTTCCTTTGGAGCAGCAGTGTATAATTTTCGATTTGATTGAATCACTCAATTATGCTGAATATTGAAGTATTCAATAATATGCTACTGACAGTCACTGAGGTTTAACGTCACAGTATCCGCAGGTGTCATTTGGTGACTTCCAGCTTTAACAGTGGAGGAAGACCAGATGGTGTACACCTGGGTAGAACCACCAACCTTCCACTTTGGAAATTTGGTCCTTGATGGGATTTGAACTGATGGGGCTTGTGATTTCTAGTCGGGCCACCACTTGGCCACAGAGGCCCCTTTGAAGTATTCAGTAATATGTTTGAGCTACTTTTAATCAATGTCTTCATGTTCCTTGAAATGATGATAAAAAATTAAGAATGGTATTTTAGGTATTGGAAGTCAGCTCCATGTTTATTGCACATGCTGTAAAAGTATTGTACAAGTGCTGGATGTTCTGCCTGCCAGGGTGATTCATGGGATAAAACTGAATGGTAAAATTTAAACTTTAATTCTGCTAACAATGATAATTATTAAATATTTGTTTTATAGTACGTTATTCAATTTTATCCAAGGACAAGTATTTATTTCTGAGAGTAGAATTTACACTAAAATTTTAAGGATGAATGGGAAGAGACTGAAGTTTTTAAAAAAATTTTGTAGATGTTTGTATTTATAAAATATATGCCTGACATTTGTTGTAAACCAGTCTTTGCGAAAGTGGGAAAAAAGTGCTGGACATTCGGTCAGGTACAGGAAATATTTCGCCAGACCGGACTGAAAAATATTAGCAGTAAACAATAAAAATCAAAGGTTTTAATGCTTGTTATTTTCGGTAGCCTCGATTTCATAATTCTTTTTCTTGAGGAAGGTTATTTGCTTGAATTAAACAGGTTTTGAAGAACAAACAGTCTTATATAACGCACTAAAAGGCGAGAGTGCTGTGTAGTTTAATCAGTGATGCAGAAATATTATCGTTCCGCCATTTAAACAACCAGCATTGTACATGCACGTTGTGAACCGGAAGAAATTGTTGGTACCCGCTGATTTCGTACCAGATATTACGAATATTTCGACAGTCATGAGGACCGGTAAACTTCGATTGTTGTCGGACTGAACTGAATATAGTCGGTCATGACCAGCAGTCCGGCGACTTTCACGAAGACTGGTAAACATTGTTAATCGAAATCAGATTTGTTGCTAATAACAAAGAAAGAAATACAATAAAGTTCGGCTATTAAGGTCATCCTCCGGACCGACTTGAGTTGGCCTTAATAGCGAGTCGACCGTAATAGTGAAACATGCATCCAGCTGACTGTAAGTGCCCTATTTTAGGTAGTCATTTTGTCCAAATAATTTCCAGTTCTCTAAAGACTCAAAACAGCATAGATTTATTGCAGAAAATAATGCACTTACCTAAGTGTCATAAAAGTGTCATAAAATTTAGTTTAAAATCTTGATGTAGTTCGTCTACAAAATAGATTTTTACCCACCAGAATTTAAACAGGAAAAAATGGAAAGGTACGGAATTTAGCATTGTCCCAAAAGTTTTAGTAACCCGATTGCTTATTACAATGAGGTCTGTCACACGATTTTCATAGGATTTAGCATCACAAATAAGTTTTCTCAGATCATAAAATACATTCAGTATGGCGATTATATCATTAAGATCTTTAAACTAGCAACTAAAAATTGTATTTATTTTCAGACGAAAATTTCGTCTAAAGTTTGTTTCCTCATTTTAAAAGAATAATTCGGATCGTTCCCGTTTGACAATTGTTGTAATGAATTATATATTTATTGTGCATTTTGTACTTGAAAGTTGTACATCAGAAAGGACGCAACTGATAAATTCTAACAGACCATCTGTAGTATTTTTTGCGTCAAAACACGTTTTTGTCCGTCAGGGATATCCTGAATTTGTCGCACAAACTTTCTTTCAGCAAACAATTTCGCCGTCGATCAAAAGCCCATGATTAATTTCAATTAAAAAAAAACCAATATCGATTGTCATCAAAAGCATATTTGTTGATGTTTTTCACACCTTTTGTAGGGTCCAGCCAAGTTTTTTTATCAAATATGTCATCAGATAAGGTTTAAAGATTAACAAATCCGTACTCGACCGCAGTACGGAATGTAAAACAGCATTATTTTAAGATTTGGGACCATAATAATTGGCAGTATTTTTGAAACGGCCGACCATAATATAGAGACATACGGCCAATGAATTATAAAACAAACAATTCGGGACCGGGAAAAAGTGACCGTAATATGCGGACAACCGTAATTTCGGTGCGACCATAGAGTGGAACTTTACTGTGTATTTTTGTAATCAGGTGATGAAAAATTAATTCAAATATTAGTAAAGTAGAACTTATTATAAATATCGATATCAGGACCACCTGACTTATCTGGAATAGTTTTAAAGTCCTGCCAATGTTTGTTCATATAAGTAGTATTGTGAGCATCTTTATCTTGATATCTTTAGTACAAATGATTGACCCATGACTTCGCTTGGAGTGTTAATTTTTCATTCTCTTTTTTTGATATATGCATTCTTGGCACAACAAAGAAACTTTCATGTTCTGTAACAATGACATTTCACCACATAATTGTACATATTATATGAATTTCAGATGTGATAGTGTACTGTTGAAAACACAGATATATTCAGGAATAGAAAGTTTTATTTAATCAATCATCCTAATTAACAAACATTTTACTTAAGTATTTTGTTATATTACATAAACAAACTCATTCAGGACCATGACACAAAACTGTTTCAGCCCAGAACGAAATACATAGTTATTACAAGCACCCGGTTTATCTTGAGTATTTAGTCTGTTTCAATGAGTCCTTGAGATTATGAGATATTGCTGTATATACAATAATGATACTGTAATTGCTAATTTATATAAACTTCTACTTTTATATTGAGATATATGTCATGATCTTTGTAACCTCAAGCATTTTGCAGTCACACCAGAGGTACCATGCTGATTAAGTTTCTTAGTTGGATACTTTTATGATTTGTTGTTTATTGTACACACTGATACAATGTACTGATACATGTCAATGTTTTGTAGAATTTTCTGATGGCCAAGCTGTGACATTCTGCATTTATGGACAGAAATACCTACGGTTAGTGCAGTATGAAAGCTCATTGAAAAAGCTTAAGACTTTAGGGTCTCCTGTGGATTTTGATGACTGGATCTGGGATGTGTCTTTTATTAAGGTAACTATTTGATGATCAGATCTGGGATGTGTCTTATACAGTAAAGTTCCGCTATTAAGACCACCAAGCAGACTGACTGAAAGTGGTCTTATTATCGAGTCGGTCTTAATATCGAGACTCAGCATATTCTTAGGTCTAATTGCTACACAATAACTATGATAACCTTGTGGTTATGATTTAAATGCAGATATGTTCTTTACTTTGATCCATCAGCTGACATACAAATATAAACAAATACAACAAACATGCCATTTTTGTAATTTATTCATAATTTATTCTTTTTTTCAAAATGCATACATGCACGCTTATCCGATAATTAGGTGCAAATTTCAAGTTTCTTTTGGTCGACCGTCCGCATTAATGTCAATCAAACAGATCAAACAATTGTTTAATCCTTCAAACGGTATCCATTATCAATCATCACATTGTTTATCAAACAGTTATTCACAGGTTTGCTCCCTTGTTAACGCAATGCGGCCGAATGTCGTTAAATGTCGTTAAGCGGTGTCATGCTCGAATACACAAGTTTTGACACGCGCGATAATTTGGTGGGCGGTTAATTGGACCCTAAAACAACACAATATGACACGTTTGTTCTGCGATAAGTGGTCGTATTACATAATATCGGACCCGTCATAATTTCGGACTGCGATTATATAGAAATATATAGAGAAAAATTCGGTTCTTTAAAAAAGCGGTCGTATTATTGAGTTGGTTGTATTATCGGACCGGTCGTTAGGCGGAACTTTACTGTATTAAGGTAACTATTTGATGATTGGATCTGGGATGTGTCTCATAATTATTAAGGTAACTATTTGATGATTGGATCTGGGATGTGTGTTATATTAAGGTAACTATTTGATGATTAGACCTGGGATGTGTCTTGTATCATGGTGACTATTTGATGATTGGATCTGGGATGTGTCTTGTATCATGGTAACTACTTGATAATTGGATCTGGGATGTGTCTTATATTAAATAAGCTACTTGATGATTGGATCAATCTGGGATGTGTGTTTTATTAAGGTTACTATTGAAGTAAGATAAAAAGATGTACTTTACAAATCAAATCAAATCACTGACTGCGCAATAGTCTCCATTAAATTAATTACAAATTTGCTTTAATTGGGTTTTTCAACAGTATTGTTGTCATGTAGAGGCTACTGCACTCTCTGTTTATGTGCTAGTATTTAATTGTTCCCTCTCATTCCTTTTTGAGCCTGCCCATCTATTTATCTCAATAGGTAGAGTCTTTGGTCTTTCTACTACACTCTACCTCATGGCCTGTTCTGTACCATCTGAACTGACTAGATGGACTGCAAATTCTTGGCAGGTTTTCTTTTTTGAAGTGTACCACTGAAATGAGAATGTTTCTTTTCTTTTTTAGGATAACATTGTGTGTTTGACCTTGGGACATAATGTCATTGTCACCTATGATTTATTGCTGCAAACAGTTGTTTCATCTGTACACTGTCAGGAAAAGTGTATACTGTATCCTTTATATGGATAGACGATAGAATGACATTCAGTTGTTAATATATGAAAATGTGTAAATATGAAATCTTTGTTAATCCCACTTACTTGCATATTGGATTTATAAACTGTACTGTAAAAGTCTGGTTTATACATTAGGTATTAAGAAAAGATAAATATTGCTCTTACTCAAAAAAGTGCAAGAACTACATTTTAGTGAGCTCTTTGATTTTGCTCCCTAGTATTAAAAAGTGTTTTTCATGATGTCAACAACCAAAAGTGATGTCATAGTGAGTTTGGTCAATGTCTGCATGGGTAAAGTTTGGTCAATGCCTACTTGGATAATAGAGCAGTTTCTTTAAAAGCTATTTTTTATATTCTGAATAGTAAATATGCTTTCTCAAGGTAGTATTTACCAATTCATTTGCTCCTAAAAATGAGTATTTAGTCTTAATTCATTTAATTTCAAAGTTTAAATTGTGAAGGTAAAATGTAATGGCCAGCCATGTTTTATCATAGAATAATGTTTTTCTCAACATAATAAGCTACTGTGCTAATTTTTTATGCACTGATGTAGACTGTATCATTCTTGCTGCTGGGACTGTGTTTAATCAAGTAGTTCTGTGGAGTACACAGTCTAAAACAGATGAAACTGGTCGGGTGGTACCATTCCACAGACTAACAGGACATCAGGTTATAAGAATTTATTAATTCATCAGTTCTTCATTTTACCTCTACTGTAGTAAGACAGGGTACTAGGTTATAAAACTTGAGATCATGGTTACCCAGTTTTGTAAATGTTTACATGGAATAAACAAAACAGTTCTGTTTAACATTACCTTATGTATAATGTTAGATGTAAATTTTAGGAATATTATTGAATTTATAGTGTCAAGGTAGTAATACATATGCACACCTTTTTTCGTATTTGCCATTAATAACACTATAATACTTCCAAACTTCTGCTTTCAGCCTAGTCTTGATGATGGCACTCAGTGATGTAGAGAAAGATTAGATTATTAATTAAATTATGTGAATGTTTTCAGAAAAGATGACATTTAGATATTTTTGAATGTAGTAATATCTTGGTCATTTAACTGTTACTATGTTTCATAAAGTTATTAACTTAAACTGAAAAGGTATTGTTTACATTTGTAAAAGTGGCAGTCTGGGATATTGTTGATTTTTTTTTAATTTTCAGGGTGTTATTTTTTCCATTGATTTTGACAGAAAAACAGATAAGATTTGTTCTGTGTCTGATGATAGAAGTATAAGATTATATCAGCTTGAGTTTACTGCTGGATCTCACAGTGTTCAAGATTGGGAAAACGTTAAAAGTACATTGTTACATGTACTGTATGGCCATTCTGCTCGCGTGTGGGATGTTTGTTTGCTGCAGTCAACATTTATCAGTGTAGGAGAGGTAATGTTTATGTTTTATGTATTTGAAGCTAACTCACCATTGGTGATATACAGTACAACATATTATACTGTGAACCCTCCCATAAAAGTCATCTCCCAGCAATGGTGACCTCTTGACAAATAGCCACAAAAGATTCCCTCTGTAAATTTTGCTCTTAAATAGACGTTTAGTCAGCAGTCTCCTCTGAGCATGAATTATACTGCTTGAGTCTAAATGCCGAATGATGTTCTACCAGGTTGTGTTTACACTTGTCAGGACATTAATTGACATGATAACATTACCTGTAGGGAGGTATTAGGTCTGCAGATGTGAGGTTGCTGTGTTTGTTCTCTTTGATTGAACACATTTTGTCATCCAACACTACTTATCATTCATGCGGAGAAGTTGGCAGTGACATGTTGAGAACAAGGTTAGTACAGAACTGGGAAAACTAGTAAGGTAAATTGTAAATAAAATACTGTTGTAAACAGGCATAAAACCTTAAAAAATAATTTCTTTTGCAGGACTCAACATGTTGTGTATGGTCTTACTCTGGTTATATCATACAGAAGTTCAAAGGTCACAAAGGTAAAAGTATATGGAGTATGTGTGTGGACAAGGGAGAGAATCTGTTGGTGACTGGTGGGGGAGATAATTCAATTAGACTTTGGGATCTTAATAATGCTGACAACAAAACTCAAGTTGTTACCTCCCTTGATCTGAAGGTATGACTAATTCAGTTCATTTTCTCCTGATGGTATATTGTACGTAGCAAAAGTAAATTTCAACCAAAATTTGTCAGTTACTCTTCGTTACAGTTTTTGCTTCAGAATTCACTTAGGCATCAGTAAAAACTACTGTGTGGTACTACCATAAATTTTGTAAGGGGTCTCCAGTCTGCGAAAAATGCGTATAGTCCGAGCCCTAGGCTACAAAAATCTGGCTCTGGATCTAATCTCACACAGGACCAAATTTCACATATGAGGAAGCTATTGAGATTCATTTATTAGCCAGTGGCAGCAACTTCAGTTAGCCTGATGTTAGTCCATGTCAGTAAGATTTTTGTAGCCAATCTTAGATAATTTTTTTCTTGAACGTTTGTGTAAATTTTATCTTAGTTGGAAGAAGAAGACTTTCCAAGGAATGTTCGATTTATTGGCGTGGATAAAGCAGTTCTCATTACTAATGATGGGTAGGTATGGAGACATCATTATGTACACCACTTACTACTTATTGGTAGTAAAACCTTGACTATTAGATACCACCTTTGAGACCCAACTATACAAACTTTAGTATTGAGGTGATCTCATAGTGAAATTGAAGTTTAGAGGAAATATTAAAAAATGGTCTGAAAACAAGTGTTTTTCATAATAAGGTGGTTGTAATGCTGTGATGATTGCTAAGTGAGTTTATGGTATTCTGGTTCAGCACTGTGCATTAAATTTATTTTTGTAAAATCAACTTGGAAGATGCCCATTATTCCTATCTTGGTAAATTTTAATTGTGTAATTCTAAATTTAATTGATAAATCTATATAATTTAATATGTACCACTCATAGAAATCTAAGACTAGTAATCACTTGCTCCTTACTGCCATGATAAAAATATCCCACTTGTACCAATGTTAATATCTTGCTCATTTCAGAAAATTATTGTTGTACAATTTTGAGACCGGTGAGTGTGACACTATTATGAGTGATGAGTTATTTTCTTCATACACTGTCATGGATATATCATTTGAGACAAAGTCTATTGCAATTGGTAATGTCAGTGGTACCATGAGGATACTGGCTATGAAAGGTGGGAGAATTAGAGATGTTTTTGATAGTTTATGAGTAAATACATTCTTAAACTATTGTTAGTCTGTCAACAACTGCTTGGCATTATTGTGTAATGCTAGTGTGTAGCAGATGTCTGTAACACAATGGTCTTGGGTACACATTTTGTACATGCAAATTTATTTTATCACCGTAGTTTAACATTGCATCAACAGCAAGGGTCATTTAGTGACCTTTCCAGCTTTTAAGGTAAAGGAAGACCTCAGGTGTATGCATGGGTAGAACCACTGACCTTCCATAAGTCTACTGGGCAGCTCCCACTCATATAAACTTTGCCTGATCTGAGATGGGATTTGAACTCACAGCAATGAGGGGCTAATGATTACTAGTCAAGAGACCTTAATCATTCAAACACAGAAGCCCCGGTCCAAGCAAATATTCTTACATGTTTTCACAATCTAAAACAATAACTAGGTGCTTGTATAAAACATGGGAGGAATTTGTTTAATTCTATCTGAAATAAAAGTTGTTTCACAATTGAAATCATAAGTAATTATAAACTAATCCAGATTGATGCGTATAATTACATTTAGACCCCTATGTTTCAGGCTTTTCCACTACGTACTAGTCCCTATGTTTCAGTCGTTTGCCTCTTATTTTTTAGGTTCCATTAACTCAAATGGATGTGAGTGGGTTAAAAAAGATGTTGCTGTATGTGTCGGTAAAGTTCTCAGTATACTTTGGTTGAACTCAAATATGCTTCTTACTACCTCACCAAATGGTATTGTGGTAAGTGCGGTCATCAATAGCAAATCTTATGTTTCTGATACTCCCTTACACCAAGTTAAAATTTTCACTCAACCAGACATTATTTGGATTCTTTGGCTGGACTTCTTATGTGTTTAAAAATCTCAATTAATAAACAACCTACTTAGCCCTATTTATATAAAAAGCTAGTTTTTGAATATGTTGCATTTTTGATGTCTGACTTGAGAACACCTGTTTGAATTTCTATGCCTCCTTGTTTAAAAATCGTAATGATTGAGAATGTTTTACTGAATGTGATTGATTTGTAAATGAATTGATTGGAACATAGCAGAATAGTAATTTGTTAAATTTCAGGATTTATGGCATATAAAAATAGACCAGGATACCATAGATGTTAAAAAGAGTTACACGTTTGAACTGGCTACAAGTCGGCATCGATGGGTAACTGCTGCATTGCTGAGCCCAGGTGGCAGTCATGTTGTTTGTGGTGATCGTGCTGGAAGTCTGTTTGTGTACCAGTTGTTTGAAACTGTGAGTTGATTCTGCATTTAAGCTTTTATGATACCTTTTGTTTGTATAAAAGGACCTTTTTGGTCATTAAAACACATTGGGTTATCAAAGTGTTCTGGATATGAACATACTGTAGAAGATATAATTATACACTTACAAATGGGTTTTTGTCTTGACTATTTAGGATTGTTGAAAATGGTTCAAACAGCTGAATTGTTGTTGTTTTGTCAAAAATATGTCCATTTCTGTCTAAAAATGTTTTGAAAATTTGTTTGATAGATAACACGTTACATCTCAAGTGTCAAATTAGTCTTGTGCAAATGTTTAGCATTAACCATCAGTATACAAACATGCAATGAAACCATGAAACATAATATTACATGTTCTGGGTGTATAAAGTATATGAGTACAGAAAAAGGAATTTTGAAATCAGTTGGCACTGATGCCTATGTGACCATATAAATTTATACATGAAATTACAGAGATGTGACAAATTCACTGCTTAACATTAGATAATACATGTATGTGGCTTCATTGATAATCTTATTCGTTTCCAGGATGGTAAACTTATTCAAACATTTCCAAAGATTCATGGTAAAGGTGGCGTGACTTATGTGTGTTGTCATAGTGATGGTGTGTATTCTGCTGGTAGGGATGGGACTTACAGACTGTTTGCTTGGAATGAGGACAAAACTTTGAACCAACTTCAGAATAACAAAGTCTGTTTATATTTAATTAAACTTAACCTGAAAGTTTTGCAATCATTTTAGAATTCAGCCTTGTCATTAGATAAGGTTTGATTCAAGTTGTAACAACCAATCAAGGACACAGAATAACCTCAATAAACTGAATATTTGTTTACATTCTGTAAATCTGAAATTATAAATTTTGATTACTGGGTTCTAAGATCATTTAAGAGAGTAGATGACCTAACTAGCGCTCTCAGGTCATCTGTTTGATTTCAACCTCTTCCTCTGTCATTTATGGAGACCATTGACCTTGGATGTAATATACATCAAATTTCAATCAGCAACAATTGCATTCTTGTATACTACTGTCATGATCAATTTAGACTAAGCTCATCAACAGTTAAATGAGTTGGATCTTTTTTTTCTGGGATTTAATTTCACAACAGCCAGAGTGATTTTCCAGATTTAACTGTGGAGGAAGACCCCAGGCTTACACCTGAATAGAACCACTGACCTTGCTTAAGCTTGCTGAACAGCATCCTGGCATGTGAAATTTTGGTTCTGGGCAGGATTTGAACTCACTGCAGTGAGGGGCTGATGAATACTAGTCAGAGACCATAACCAATGGACCATGCAGACCCCTTAAATCAGGGTCTAAAGATTGAAGACTGGAAAAAGAGTGCAGCCTTGTCATTGGTCGATTTTAAATTTCAGTGTTAAACAACCAATAATATGATTAAGTTTCATGGCCTCAGACCTGGTTTCATATCCTTACAATAATTAGAAAGAATGTATATTGTTTGTTATCAGTACAATGTGTGAGCCTTAACAATTATAATCACGTATGTTACAAGTTTTCCATTTTCTTGTAGGTACTGAAAGGTCTGGAATGGATTGAGAAACTAAGCATTCAGGATAATGATGATATTCAAGTTCTGGGTTTTCACTCTGTAAGTATTTGTACTTGTTTGTATTTCATGATGCATTTGACATTAATAAAAATTAATGATGTATATGTCCTTATGCCTGTTTGGATTTATTTCCTTACAAATGGTGGTTCAACAAAAATGTTTGTTTATTTGTCCACCAGTGTACATTGGTTATCGACTAATGCCGAATTGTTCCACTCTTTTGTACTAAAAAGTATTTTATTGTATTGATATTTTTGGAGTGGATATCCATGTAAATGTCATATATGTATATGCCACTGAAAAGATTTTAAATTAAAAAACTGCTATCTTTGCTAAGGTTTCTCTATGAAAAAGATGTAACACCGAATGTGACTTAATGAAAGCTTTTTTTCATATTTCAGGATACATTTGTAGTATGGAGTATTGAACAAAACCAGAAATTAGTAGAGATTGAGTGTGGAGGAGGTCATCGGGCGTGGGATTTCAATTGTTACAACAATATAGCATCTTTCCTATATGTTAAAAAAAGAGAAGTGAAAGTTGCTAAGGTGGAAATGAGGTCAAATCAAGTGATTGTAAAGGTAAATTATATACTGTATGTGTTATATTCAGAGAGAAGGTCGAAGTGTGATATTATCAGGTTATTGTCATGATGTTTAGTGCTGCACTGAGTTTACTGACTGATTTGGACATTTACTTGTGTTAGCAGCAGTTTTCTTGGCTGGGGTTTAATTTTGCACCCACAATCTGGGTTATTTGATGACTGCCATATTTAATGATGGAGGAAGACCTCAGGCATACACCTGGGCAGAATTACAGACCATCCATAAATGACAGATTCTTCTCATGTGTAATTTATCTGGTGCAGGGTGGGATTTGAACTCACTGCAGTGAGGGGCCAGTGATTACTAGTCGGAGATCATGACCACTTGACCACTGATGCCAATTGTTAGCTGTAGTGTTATGTATGAAGTTGTTCATTTATTTCTTTTTATTGTTGATATTATTTCATTAAACAAATAAAATTGTATGGAAAACTCTGAATATGCTTTGGTATTCTTGTTTTCATGATTATTTTTTTGGGCAAACATTCAATGTAGGCTTTTAAATTTGACACTTAAAGTTTATTTTTATAGAAATGTCTTCATGGGAGAGAACTCTGTGATGGCAAGTTTATATCGGCTGGTATAGACAGCATTGGTAAGTTCTGTTGATATGGTGTTGTTACCACATACAAGGCATATCTTACTTTTTATGCTGCAGACTTAATGAGTAATTATTAGCAATAACCTACATACTTAATGTCACTATTTCAAAAATGATGTCTGATAGTGAGATGTGCAAAATGATGTATTGAATTGAAAGTGGACGGTTGACAAAAAGTGTTGATTATTCAACATTGACAGGAAATTTCTGTATTGTTATTTGACCCTTACCTAATAGATTTAACACATTATTGATGACTTGCCTTGTTGAGGTACCAGACCCTTATGGTAATCATATATTTGTTAAAGAAATAAACTTGTTGATGGAATTCAGTCATATTGAATGATATAAAAAACTACCTCAACCTAGCAACTTGATTCTATTTTAGGAAACAAAGTTGTTGCTATGGTAACATGCAGTGAAGATACCTCAGTCTGTCTTTCATTTCTGTGTTGTATCCTTTAAGTGCAAAGAGCAGGATGAAATCTTTTATTAACTTTTATGACCATTCTAGACACAGATATTTTGGATGTAGCTACTTGGTTGCAGGTATATTTTATCAAAAATATAAGCAAGTTTCTGGTACATGTACTTCCAAGTTGTGTTCCATAAATCTAAAAAATTGGTGTAAGTTAAGCCCCTTCATGGCAAAAGTGAGGAGAAATCAGCTGTCTGTAGCCTCTGAGTAAACTAAGTTATTTAAATCAAACAAAATGAATGATTCAAATGAGAGAAACAGTTCATTATTAAACCTTAACCAAAAGCAGATGATTCAATAATTCCTTCCTTAGATGTTCGTGATATACTTAGTGGCCACATATCTTCAGTGCGCTGTTTATACATTTGTTCTTCTAGTCTTAAAATGAATAATAGTTCCTGTTCTGACAGGAAGTTGATCTTCAGTGGTGGAGGTAGAGCACAGTTGAGAGTATGGAGAGTTACAGTTCAATTTTCTAAGCATTTGGGTTATGATGATTGCTTATCAGATTCTTTGAAACAAACTTGTTTACCGTCAAATTATCCAAAGAAGGCAAATGTATGGAAAAGTAAAGAAAGCAGCAAAAGTGTCAATGAAAAACAATATTTGGCCACAATGCGGAGTTCCATAATGGATGTCTGTGAAAGTTGCACTATACCTGATAATAACAACCCCACAAATGAATGTAACTTTAGCTGTGAGTGTTTAGGGGGTCTACAGCTCAGTCAGTTGACTCGGAAACATTGGAAACCATGGCGACAACCTTTGAATAATTCTGATCCAGAGACAAGAATAGTAGATTTGTCCGTTATATCACCAGAAAGCAGACATCAACCTTTATCAACGTTGTACATCTTATCAGCTGCATGTTCTGATGGTGTATTCAGGTATATTATTATTCTTTCTGTTAATGTATGGCATCTGCAATGACATCTTTGACTCACCTGACTTTATGTGCATTTTAAAGTATGGTTACCTGAGGCAATATGTTGTTCTGAGCAGACAGAATTCTTCTTTATCTATGTTGTTTGTGTAGCATATAGGCTTCTGAGACAAAAACAAATGTTGTATCCTTGTGATTGGACTCCAGTCTCATGTTCACAGTTCATGTTAAGAAGTTGTTGATTGTGTATAATGTTGATATAGAGCCCTTGTTATTACTGTTAGGTAACCCACAAACATTTGTTTGCTCAACTGATGTTTACACTTGTCTGAAATGCTGTTTGTAAAATGCTATTTATGCTAAGATTAATGCACTTTCATCTAAAAATGCCTGCCATTAACCCATTGCTAATTTAATTTGGATGTTGTTATCATTTCAGATTATTGACATTCTGTGAGTCTACAAAAGACATTCATTTGCTTGCTTCATTTTCATATCATGATCACAGCATTCTTAAAACCAGTCATTTTATCCTTCCTGCTCTTGAGAAATGTGATTATCATTCTGCTGAAGGTGGCTGCCCTGAGAAACCTGAAAAAGAATATCAGCCGATCAAAATCCTTGTTTTGTCTGCAGCTACTGATGGTAGAATTGCATTCTGGGATATTTCAGAGATATGTTCTAGTGTCACTTCAAAACCAGATAATTCCAGTTTGACATCAAGTCAAGATCTTTATACACAGAAACCAGAATTTACACTAAACGTTCACCAATCTGGAATCAACTCACTTTATTTTGGAAAATATTCTGGTAAATAATCTGTTAATTACTTTTGGATAGATTGAGGTTTGTTTTTATCTGTTCTGAAGAAAAAGTCGAACTGTTATGATTACTGCAGCATCACTGTAGACGTTGTTGTCTTGCAAAAACTTTAATGTAGCTTAATACTGAAAAACTTTTAAAGATATCAACATGACACTTGGAATACTTGATTACCGTGACAAGGCACTGTTGCAACACAAGGGACATTATTCTGAAAGCTATATTTTTGGAGTTATGACCCTTTTTAACTTAGAATTTAGGTTGAATTGCTTATTTAAATAGAATGATATAAAACAGATGAGCTTTGTTGCCACTCTTGTGGAGCTCTCGTTGTATGGTAATTTTTGTATCTACAGTTTAATCTTTCTGGTTCAAGTTTAAAATGTGAAGGATATTGTGTACCATTATTTTATGCAAAGTTATGGAGACCTAGCTTTGAGAGTTCTTTGGTCAGGGTCATTATTACTAAAAATTGGTCCATAAACGATTGAAAACCTGGTTTGGTGCATTGTCATGTTGCCTGTGTTTATTATGATGAATGGACATTTGTAATTATTACCATAGATCAAGTTATATTGTATTTAATTTTGACTTGTTTCAGATGACAGTTACATCCTGGTTACTGGAGGAGATGATAATGCTGTAAAAATTAATGTGATAACTCTGAACGTTGTCCATAAAAAGGTGTGTATGTCCGTCCGTGCTAGTGGTGGATGTGTCAGTGCTCATTCTGCTCAAATTACTGGTAAGCTGAAGTAATTATATCATTCTCATCTGTGAGTTTATTTTGTTTGATCATGTGACTTCTTAGGGAAGTTAACACAACCAAATCTTAGACTCGTAGGCTGAGGGAGCATTGGAGTCTAGAATTAGGGTGCAGAATTATTGAAAGGTTCTGAGTTCAGTACCAGGCTTTGGTCTGCATTGGTGTGAGGGGGCCTCTGTGGTCATGCAGTTATGGTCTATGACTAGTAACACTGGCCTCTCACCACTGTGAGTTCGGATCTCATTCGGGACAACATTCACATTTAACCCTAACTTGTTTAAGCTGGGTAGTTACCAAATGACCCTGGTTGTTGGTATGACATTGAACACCAGTGATTTAGTGTGAGTATTGGTGATTTATAATGACTGATGTAAGTGGTTATAACTTGTTTTATACAAAGTTTAAACTAAAAGCTATATTTATTGTTCAATAGTGTAAAGTCACAGCAAAATCATCACATCTTTATGGTTGCACTGTGGCTGTCATTGTGATCAGTGTGTATATAATTTGTGTGAACATGCATGCTACAATGTTATAGTTGTTTAATATGGTATTGTCTTCTTGCACTTTTCCTTCTATTTTGCTGCTTTTCAGGAACCTGGTACCTACCTCAAGATAAAATAGTGACTGCTTCAATTGATCAGCGAATATGCTTGTGGTGTATAGAGGTTGAACACGCTAATGTCACTGTTAGTAAAATTATTATATATTCATGGAAAATTTATGATAATAGAATTTATTATAAAACATTGGAATTAAATGTTATGTTTTCAAGTAAAATTATGTAAACACAGTCAAGTCATTCATAGTGCTTTTTAGTAAATATGAAATAAAGAGAAATGGTAAGAATAGGTGCTGCTCATTGAATCAGAAAGTTCACAATGCAAAGTTATAAGTAAATCTTTTTTATACCCCCAGCATCTACTATATGGTGATTGACTTGTCAGTCAGTTTGTCCATATAACATTGAGTAGATTTTACTATATCCTCTACAATTGTTGCCTTGGACCATTCCCAATCCACCCATATCACCCAGTCCAGTTTCTTGTTTTCCTCTTGGCTTTAATGCTGCAACAATAGTCTGGGTTATTTGGCAACTTTCCAGCTTTGATGATGTAGAAAGACCCTAGGTTCACACACTTAGGCCAAACCACTAATGTAAGCCACCTGGACTGATTGAAATTTGGTATTCAAACCCACAGTGAGGAGCTAGTGAGAGACCATAACCACTCAACCATGAAGACCCCGTAAATATCTCCTCTCCATTATTTAATTCAAATGAAAAAAAAATGTTTTTGTGTTTCAGGTAAAACTGATTGATTCAGTATTTACAAATGTATCAGACGTGTCCAATATTGATGTATGGACAAATAACAGGTAATTACAAAATCCACTGTTCAGATGAAAGTTAAAAAATGCCCAAGTTTGACTCAGTTCAAGTTGAATTCAAGGTTTAATTAATTTTTAATTGCTTTTCTTGATGTACGATAAGGGGGGCTAGTGGCTATAGTCTCTGACTAGAAATCACTAGCCCCTCACTGCTGTCAGTTGAATCCCATACGAGACCTTCTTGTTAGAGCATGAAAGTCACCAAATGACCCTGGCTCTGCAAACTTCAAGGTTTCCACCAAAAATAGGTTTTGTCAGGTAACTGTGCACATTTTTGCCTTGGCTTTATGATAAACAATTATAATAGATCTTGTTTATCGGTTTAATAAGAGTAATTGGTAGAAGGGCTGTTGGTGTTTTTTTCAGTGGAAAGCAGTGCATATTGGTGTCTGGTAATGGTTTGGAGGTCATTCAACTGGACAACATGGTGCTAGGAACATGATTTAACCAAAAGTACAAAGTTATCCATACTCAAATCCAAGGGCTAGTACATTGTTTGGATGGATGGTGTATAATGGTGAATATGGGCCTAAAAGAGTACCAAAGTAATATTTGTTGTATCTATACAAGGGTTACAACTTCTGAAACAACAATTTCTGCACCAAGTTTGTTTAGCACAAAATACATTCTCATTTCTAATAACTGGTGTCTACAGATAGCTTCTACATTTATTTACCAAAGACCTTTGATACTGCTCATAACCGATGAGTGTTTTTTTTCCAAAACAATGAAGTAGAAATATTTTTTCCTCAGAGTAATGTCAGTTTTGTTAAGAAATATGTGATCTAGCAACACCAAATCAACCTGAATAGCCATATCTGTTACTTGTTAAAACACCGGGAATAAGAATAACCCTGCACTCCGACGCTAAATATGACTAAAATGTACTGATCCAGTGCAAAAAAATAATTCAGGAATATTCTACTCTCAGTTAACAAAAATCGCTGCATTTAGATATTCAGGTATTATGAGTCGGTGATCTCCACCCTGTAATTTTTTGAAAGAAGATTGTCATTGGCTAAAGGTCACAGAATCATAATGGCGTTGGGAGGTGAAAATTATTATCATGGAGTTGATAATTTTTGTGAAGTGTATGTAAGTAGATAGACACCATTTATTTACTTTTCTGGTGCCTGTTGATTGATGTTTCTTACCTAAATTTGCATTTTTTTTTCAACTTACAAATCTTGCTGTCCCCTTGTTTGTGAATAAAAATTCTTTTGTCCCATTGATTGATTTAGGGATTTATTGTGAGCTGTTTTTGGTAAATGTATGAACTATGTACCATTAGCAAGTTTGAGTAATGCTGGTATCTTAGCAAAGATGCTTGTATGAAACAGGCTAGTTTTTATATATTGGTAAATGTATGAACTATTAGCAAGTTTGAGTAATGCTCGTATCTTAGCAAAGATGCATGTATGGAACAGGCTAGTTTTTATATATTGGTAAATGTATGAACTATGTACTATTAGCAAGTTTGAGTAATGCTCGTATCTTAGCAAAGATGCTTGTATGAAACAGGCAGGTTTTTATATGTTGATTACTGTAAGCTGATAAAACCCGTACTACATGTAAAAAATGTTGTAGATTTTATAACGGTGGATGTGTGGTAACTGTATGAATGATTAGCCTTGTTGTACATTTATTGTTTATATCACTATTCATGAATGACGTTCATTTATATACAATAAAGATACAGACATATACGTTGTTATTGTTTAATTTACCCTAGACCCTTAGCACCACGGTATGTTGATCTGTTAACTTTACGATTGAGAGCGAATCATGAAATGTTGGTTGAGTAAAACCTCAACGTAAGACCTCCTAAGACCAGTTTTCAACTTAATTGAATAAGACATTATAACTATTACTGTACTGTTAGAACATGAACCGTGCCTAAAGTTCAAATGCATGAATCTGAGGTACGTGCACACTCAAACTATAAGGAGAAACGTTATGGTCTTATTAGTAGAAGCCGACAGAATATTGGTAAACATTTTGTCAAACCATATAAACAAACCATTTTCCCCCAACTGAATAAACATGGCTGATTTTTCCAGAAAAGAATGCGAGTAGTTGGATAAGAAACGAAGATTATTGAGGTTTTTGACTTATCAAACATTTTTAAACCAACTCCAACGTATAATTAATCTCTTTCAGATCAAAGTATATCAGTAAAAGTGACTACCAACAAATATCTGGAAACTAAATCATAAGCACGTGATACAAAGTTCATAGTGTGTTAGGGGCGTCTTTACCCATAGATAATGGTCTTTTATATCAATAAGCACGAGATACAAAGTTCATAGTGTATTAGTGGCGTCTTTACCCGTAGATAATGGTATTTTTATATCAATAAGCACGTGATACTAAGTTCATAGTGTGTTAGGAGCGTCTTTACCCATAGATAATGGTCTTTTATATCAATAAGCACGTGATACAAAGTTCATAGTGTGTTAGTGGCGTCTTTACCCGTAGATAATGGTCTTTTTATATCAATGGGTTTGTGATTTGTTTGACTGGGTGTATTAAAATTTACCAGGACACAATTTCATTCAGAAGTGTTTTAATGATTGGAAAATTATTGCAATGCGTTTAAAAAGTTAATACTTCAATTATCTAATTAAAAGAAAATCAAGGAACTGGGTACGTTAAAAGTTTCTTTGATTGTGTAATTGTCAGATTGTTTCAAACTTGTATGAACGATTTTATTGGCATTCTATATCTAAGCTAAAGGATTGTAATACAACATGTTCTACCAAGGTTCTCCATTTACTAGTGTTTGTAAAAAAGAGCATTTGGCATTTATGATTTTTACAATATTTCATTGTTGAATTTGATTATTGTTAAGATCATCTTGTCTAACCCATTAGTGTGTGAACAATGCCTTAGATAACATTTGATCCATTATATTTCTTAAACAGAACCAAAGTTGGTTAAACCGGTGCCAAGTTTCTCAAGCTGGATCATCTTTTTCCTATTCTTATTTTTCTTAGCTTTATAATTAATACTGATGTATTGTTTGTGTTTAGCTCAATCTAATCAATTTTAAAGAATGAAAGAGTAAGGTTACGACTTAGACATCACATTTGTAAAGTTTAAACGTGTAATATCATTTCAAAATTTTGTCATATCATATTTATTATTGTGTCATATTAATAAAGATCAGTCCAGCTTGTTAGATTCGATATATTTTTGCCAATGAAAGTAGAAAATAAGTAAATCAATTATTCACACAAAAATGATATTTGATGTTTTCTATATATGTATGGGATAATTAATTATTTTGACATTAGCGTAAAACGATTGTGCTGAATAATGACAGTAAATGGAAGACATACACTATCCCTAACAAAAGCGATTTTATGTGTCAGGTTAGAAATATGACACAATTTTCATTTTCTTTTTTAAAGAAGATGAGACGGGATCAACGGGCAGGGGGCAAGTAGACAAACACCGTGGACGTACAAGAGAGACTCAAAACACAAAAGAAAATAATCGTTTCAAAATGTTCTCACTGTTGCTATATGTTTTGTATTCCTGTGTTTATGCCGACTTTTGTCCTTTGAATGAGTATAAAAGAGGTAGGAATGAGAATTTTCATTAGAACAAATCGAGTGTTCGTCTAAACGAACAAGACTTGTGTTATCAGGATGCGTTGCTTCATTTTGGTCAGTGTCTGCTGCCTCGTGCTTGCATTCATCTCTGCAACAGAGGGCGCTAGTCTACAGGTACGTCGTCTGACTTTTGTTGTTCAATTGGAAAGACTTAATCATTATTTCACCTTCATGTTTATTAAAAAAAACATTCAGTCGTGAAAAACGAACTTCTAATTTTCATTTTCTTTGTTTTCTTGAAATGTATTTTTAAATATCTTTTCAGCATTAAAATATTTACAGAGTTATCAAATAACATACAGATCTCTGATACTTGGTTTTACTAAAGATTATGTTGTAATTCTGTACTCGTATTTTATTTAAAACATTTGAATTATATACATGTATATAACCCGATTATGTGCAATTTGAGTGAGAAGTCTGACCAATATGAACAGAAAAAGGCAATATTTGAGATGATTAAATATGAACTGTCCTTAATGACGTTGATAATTTAAGTAGAATAGGTAAAATAAATTTTAAAAAAAACGATACATACAAACTCAATTAGAACGAACTACAGCCATAAATCTTTAAAAAATGATATTAAATTATAGTATGAAATTATTTAGTTAAAATATTGCTGTTTAATGTACATTTTTAAATATGTTTGTATCTTAAAGAAATATTCCGGGTTTTATTCTCTATACATATGTATATCTGATGAATCTGTCTAAAATGTTGACCGTTTTTATTGGTATCTATATGTCTTGTTAAAAATTGTCTTGATATTCTTTTGACATTATAACTACTTGTATTTGTGAATGCACAACGGCGTTATATGCCGATAAAACCAATGAACTTTTCAGGCCAATGTTTATTTTTTTTGATGCTATATTCGTTTTGGATAAATACGGGATAAACGAATAAAATACAGCAAAATAATTAAAAACAAAAATAAAACATTACATACGACAACTTGACTGAAACTTCTAATTAATAAATCATGTGGGGAAAAGAGAACAGAAGGCAGTTGCCTAGGGTCTGATGGGAAATTGTGTTCCTTGGTAGGCAACCAAGTTGAAGTGGTTTAGTCAAATGTCGATCGTGAATAACTAGAAAGATGTTCATTTGGCGATTTATGAAAAATAAAAAAAAACAGTTGTTACCAATTACCATGTGTATATGGTGTACTTTTCAGGGCGAGAATAAGGATGGTAAATATATAATTCTGTTTCAATATTTTTGTCACGTGACTCTGTTTCGAAATTACACTTCTTGGAAATGACTTTCATTTCTCTTCTTTTCTTGTTTCTTTGTGTAAAGCACCCGCGTGTAAAAATATGCACTGATCTGTCACGAATTAAAATGTACAGGCTGTGAATTGAATTATATCACGAATATGCTCAACTCTTTACGTTTTAGACAAAGTATTTTTCATTTTCTGACTAGTATCCTGTTGTTTCTAGATTAAAGAACACTGACGGACCACTAACCTGTAGTCCTGATATTTCTAGATTAAGATTAAAGAACACTGATAGACCACTTACTAGTATCCTGATATTTCTAGATTAAAGAACACTGACGGACCACTTACTAGTAGTCCTGATATTTCTAGATTAAGATCAAAGAACACTGACGGACCATAACCTGTAGTCCTGATATTTCTAGATTAAGATTAAAGGACACTGACGGACCACTCACCTGTAGTCCTGATATTTCTAGATTAAAGAACACTGACGCACCACTAACCTGTAGTCCTGTTGTTTCTAGATTAAAGAACACTGATGGACCACTAACCTGTAGTCTTGTTGTTTCTAGATTAAAGAACACTGGCGGACCACTAACCTGTATTTACAAAAAATTTCCGTTCAGCAAACACCACAAGTATTGTTAGTTAAGTGATGGCTATAACAAAATTATGAGATTTTTATATGTCCATTCTATACGTAGTTGTCTATTAATTAAATTGGTTTTGCTTTGTCTGAACATTGAAAACTCAAAATTGTAATGTCATCGCATATTAAATAAAGGCCGGTATTCCACTTGTCCGTATCTGACGGTCGTACCCATTGTTTGTATCCGTGACTCATCCACGAAAAAGTTGAAAACTGGACATTCCATATAGACCTCCTTCGTCCGTCAAAAATCGCTCACTGCGCGAATAGATTCGGATATGGAGAAATGGATTACTGACCAAATCGTATTACGAATTCCATAATTCATATCATTCTACTCAATGGTTTAATTATTCTGATCAATGATTTGAATATTGTTAATTGAATTTTGTTGTAATATATCATGTTAGTGCGGAGTGTCATCCGTCGAATTATCTCAATATACTTGTAAATTATATACTTCTCAAAATTTGATAGGGATCACTTAATAGATGATATATATTTCATAGGGTATTAATTTTTTATCGATTTTTGTTATTTTGCAACTTTTGACTTTTTAATGTGTGTTTTTTATTTTATTTTTAAGTATTGATTTATCACTGAAACGTGACACTGGCTGGATCTAGATAGGGGTGACTTTTCAAGATTTTAGTGCATTCGTGTCAGAAGTGAAACGATTTTAAAAGCCAGCCAAAAGTGAAAGGATCTTTTCAATATCGTGTATGGTGCCCATTGGCGTTGATTACTGCCTTGCATTGTCTTCTCATGCTACGATAAGCCTGTGAATACTGCCTTGTGGGAATCGAACCCCCTCCTCAAGGAGGGCTTGTCGTAGCTCCTGGATGGTAGTAGGCTTAACAGGGCGTGCAGATATTGCAACCTGAAGCATGTCCCAGACAGGTTCTATGGGGTTGAGGTCTGGAGACCTCGCAGGCCAGCCCATCCTGACGATTGTTTCAGCTTGGAGGTACTCATTGGTCACTCTGGCTCTGTGAGGTCTGGCATTGTCGTCCATTAAAATGAAATCTGGGTCTACTGCACCAGCATATGGACGAATGTATACATCCAAGACCTCTCTGACGTATCTCTGAGCTATCAGAGTGCCGGTTTCAATGATATGCAGATCGGTCTTCCCCTGTATGCTGGCACCTGCCCAAACCATTACTGAGCCCCCACCATAACGATCATAGTTTGCGATGCATACCAGTGCAAAACGCTCATTGATAGTTCTCCACACCCAGACACGCCTATCTGCAAAGTCATTACAGAATCTGGACTCGTCTGTGAAAAGTACCAGTGTCCAGTCGTTCTAAGTCCATGCTACGTGACCTTGCTTGGGCCCATTGCAGACGTGCCTGGATGTTGTTGTGCATCAATGGAATACGAATTGAAGGTCGTCTAGCCCTCATGCCAGCACCATGCAGTCTGTTTCGAATGGTTTGAGTTGAAACCCGAATTCCTCTTGCATCCTGTAAGTCATTTTGCAGGGACGTGGCGTTCATGAAGCGATGACGTCGGGCTTATACCACAATAAAACGGTCTTTTGCCTGCGTGCGTAGTACCCCTCTGACGATCTCCTCCGTGTTGGTGGATAACATCACCATGCATTTGGAAGCGGTTCCACATCCTCGCTACAATGCTCTGTGAAACGCCAAGTCAACGTGCCACGTGACGTTGTGACGCCCCTGCTTCCAGCATCCCGACTCCTCTGTTCATTTCTTCTACGCTAAGACGTTGTCTTACACAATAATTAGCCATTAATTTCAAACAACTTTCAAGATGAATGACTGAGCTACAAGTGTAGATCTAAAGCATGTAAACAAAGCACATGTCAAGATGCACCCCACTTTTTCATGGGTATTGCTTTTCCCATGCAAATTGGCAAGCCTATATAGACAGAACTGGTTAGACAGGTTATTGTTCATGAAGAATACACACAGTAAAATAAGAAAATACAAGCCTCTTTGTGTGTATTCATAATAACTTCAAATTGCATTAACTTTAAAAAGTGATCCTTATCAAATTTTGAGTTGCATAGATTAGTTCTGTTAAACTTTGTACATTAACGCAAATAATTTTTGTCGTTTTCAGGGGGCCTGACTGAAAAGCTGAAACTCAAGCTACGTAAGTAACTAATCAATGTAGACGAGAGGGGTGTATGTTAGGATTTAGTCATTGTATTAACTCAAACAAAACTACATGTAAATAAATTAAACAGATGTACCCAAAACGTTCGTTCGTATGCTCGAAACGAACTAAACCGAACTAAACCGAAAGAACGAACGAACGAAACGAACAGGTGGACGGATGTTTTGGATGTATCTGAGATTTATTAGCAACGAGTAATTGGAAATCTTAGAATCAAGTTCATTGTATATGATTTATGTAAAAAACAGGAAGTTATTTTAAACTACATTGTTCCATATTCTTTTAGTGTGTATTTAATGTGATGATGGTTTATTTCATTATCATGTGTAACAAAAACTACAACAAACTTTTATAAAACTGCTATAGAATACAATGATGATATTATAAGAATAGAATAGAATGCTTTGCGAACCATTTCAAACTTTTTTGTATTTAGAACGCATTGAATACGTACATGTAGTCAGATTATATTTTTCATACAATTCGACCTTGAGTCATGGTACATGTTTTTGAACTGTACATCAGGAGAACTTTTGGAAAACAAGAAGAAATATACTGCTAAATCAGAGGAACACCCCGTCAACGTAAACACCAATCAAAACTCTGAAGTCCACAAGGAACGTGAAGTTCACGGCAATAGCGGACATCAAAGGCAATTTAAACAAAGACCTGAAAGGCGTCGTTTGTCCCATACAGGTATCCTCACTTGTTTGTTATATTAAGCCCTGTGGTTATGCCATTTACTTGTTTTAATAAAATACAGTTTGTTACGAAGCAAAGAAAGCACGTTTTAGTCGTCGAGAATATTAATATAGGATCGATTGAACGATACCATTAGTAGTGAATGTTTATGGTAAGATTACAAGAAGGATTATTGTCCTCATAATGAACTTCTTTAAGACTTAAGGGCGTGAACGTTTACTATTAGATTAGGGGCCGGTTTGCCTTAGAACGAAGTAAAATAGCACATACATCGGCTGTTTCGTGCTAGTCTTCCATAGTGAATAAAGACGGTTTATAAAAAATAAAGTTACTACTATATATATATTAATATTTTTTTATATCAATGTTTGCGTTTTGAGTTTTATTCCTAGCCGCAGACGCATGTCCGACAGCGTGAAATAGTTTTAGTACTCCATTTTAATGCAGCAGAACATTTATGACAGAGAAGCGAACGTTACGGCACGTGTTTCATACCCTATACTACTTTATCTCGGTATATATGTGTTTGTTTATTGAACATTTGAAGGTTCACAGAAACGACACAGTCAACAAATACAGCATCAGAGACAAATGCAAGGATCAGCCGTGCGCAGTTCGTATTTTAAAACAATAATTACTTAAGATAATGAAATTATTAACACTTCACTTGAAGTATTTTTACCCTATCTAGGCACAACGTTTGGTATAGGGACCCTATTTGTGGGGTCACATGACTACAGTAAACCCTTACATACTCCCACTTCAACATTAAGACCATTTCATTATAAATGAAACTTACATGCGTTTCCGAACGGAATTTTACTTGTATGTGACACTATACTCGCCAATGTATTTACAGAATTTGCCGTTTCATATGAACAACTAGTAAATAAACAGAGGAAAAGATATTTGATTTTATACATTAGGTACAACTTAGACATAAGACAGATTGGTCTACTCATTATTTGGAAAGGCGCGTAAATAGTGTGATGGCCTCGTGGATTTAACGAATGATCTGGACAACTTGCTGATACTTATCGTTTTCTTGATTTTAAGAACTTTCTGACTAATGCTCATACAATAGACATTTTGAAAGTCGTGTCACATACGCGGATCTACATTTTCCACTCCCACGCACAATTATCTCAAAGCGGTTCGTTGTTGTGAGGCTCCGGTTTATACGACAAATGTTACGATGTCATCATACAACCGGTGTCACAATATATAATCAAAGTGCCACAACTTCCATAAAAATCTACTTGTATTGAAATATTGTATGCACCTTGAACAAACGTAGCTACGTTTCGTATCAATTTATTCTGTTTTTATCGGTTTATACAGGACAGTTTTTGTCATGTCCTTTGCTTTACTGCAGAAATGTCTCAACATATGCATGCTCGCGGTATGCCGACTAATGCCCGCAAACATCCAAAGGCAACCCGTAGGGATTCGGAACGTCGTGAGCTGAGATCTGGTCGATCAAATACAAATAGATCCAGTCAGAAGAAACGAAGACAGCGAATTGCAAACAAGCGAATGCATTATAAGAATGACCAAAAGCGACGCCAGGATGTACAAAGGAACGAGAAGGAACAACGCAAACAGTTCAACAAAGCCCAAAAGTCTCTTGATAAGAAATCATTCTTTTACCCTGATTATGGCTATGGTTCTGACTATCATAAATGTGTTAAAGCTATTGAAGAAAACTGCTTGCATTATGCTACAATCCCCAGTCTAAACAGTACCGCATACAATTGTTCAGTTTACTATTATGACCTCAGTTACGATTACACGTGTCCTGAGCACTACAACGAGTATGACTGGTCTGAGTGGAACGATTATAACAATGACTGGTCTGACTGGTATGATTATAACAATGACTGGTCTGACTGGAATGATTATAATGACTGGTCTGACTGGAATGATTATAATGACTGGTCTGACTGGAATGATTATAATAATGACTGGTCTGACTGGTATGATTATAATAATGACTGGTCTGACTGGAATGATTATAACAATGACTGGTCTGACTGGAATAATTACTATGGTAACTACTTGTATGATTACAATGGTAACGACTGGAATGATTACTACGGTAACTACTGGAATCACTCGGCTGGCTGGAATGATTACTATAATCACGGATATGGATACTATGACCATAACATTCACTACAATGAGAGTTGCAGCATTCCTTGTGATCACATGTACGACAATGGTAAGAAATTGTACATTTTCACATAATTTTTATTCATGTCTGACTTAAGACACACAATCAACGTTCTAAAACCAAATTGGTTCAATAAATAAAGAAGGCAAAGTAAAAGAAACAGAATTCTGCCCTAGTCCTGCGTTCAACTTAATTCAACTTAATTCGCTCAAGTAATTAATACCTCAAGTGATGGTAAATTCTCACGTGTACAAACCATGTTTCATCTCGTCCAGCGGTTTCTTTGGGAATAATTGTTTCTACACTATCATGGCTATGTTTGAAGTGTGTATCCTGTGACCTACTATTCTATTTAAATAGCTGCATGTGATGGTAACGTCTGTACTATTTTGGAGATAATTCTTGAAAAATTGTTTGAAAAGGGTATAGAATCAATTGCTAGTTGAAAAACGTGCATGAACTAACTAACGAACGATTAACTTTAGAATCTGAAAAAACTACATTATGTACCCTCTAAATCGAACCCTCTAATCACATTAATCCTACACCCCTAATCCGGAGTTCACATTAATCCTACCCTCTCCTAATCCAGAGCTCACATTAATCCTACCCTCTCCTAATCCGGAGTTCACATTAATCCTAACCTCTCCTAATCCGGAGTTCACATTAATCCTAACCTCTCCTAATCAAGAGTTCACATTAATCCTACCCTCTCCTAATCCGGAGTTCACATTAATCCTACCCTCTCCTAATCCGGAGTTCACATTAATCCTACCCTCTCCTAATCCGGAGTTCACATTAATCCTACCCTCTCCTAATCCGGAGTTCACATTAATCCTGCCCTCTCCTAATCCGGAGTTCACATTAATCCTAACCTCTCCTAATCCGGAGTTCACATTAATCCTACACCCCTAATCCGGAGTTCACATTAATCCTACACCCCTAATCCGGAGTTCACATTAATCCTACACCCCTAATCCGGAGTTCACATTAATCCTACCCTCTCCTAATCCGGAGTTCACATTAATCCTACCCTCTCCTAATCCGGAGTTCACATTAATCCTAACCTCTCCTAATCCGGAGTTCACATTAATCCTACACCCCTAATCCGGAGTTCACATTAATCCTAACCTCTCCTAATCCAGAGTTCACATTAATCCTACACCCCTAATCCGGAGTTCACATTAATCCTAACCTCTCATAATCCGGAGATCTCTAGAATCTGGAAAGTGTATTAATCAGGACAAAGTTGTCGGTACCTATTTGTAAAGTTATCTCTACATGTATTACTATTCAGTATCTTTCACACGGAACCTTTGCTTATTATTGTCTAAAATGATGCAAAAACTTTCTTATCCGAATGCCCTAACGGTAGTTTACTCTTGTCCGAACAAGAGGTTTCACTGTATTTGTCTTAGGGTAAGGTAGTGTCCGATCCCACGTGACTTTATGCACATGTGCATGTGACTCGTAATTACATCAACTTAATCGAATATTAGGTCGCCTTCAAAAAATGTTCAATTACGATTACGCAACCCAAACTTAAGACCGTGGATAGGTAGGTAGGCAGGCTAAACTTATGTAAATTATTTTCTTTACGACAGAGTTCTACAACTGTGTGGTCAACAAGACTGAAAGCCTAATGAAGAAAGTTGAACTAGGAGGTAAACATCTTTACTTAAATATAAAATGAATTATGACTCTTTCTTAAAAAGTCGTGAAATTAGGGACATGAACAGGTCCACGTTAATTACGAATTCTGAATTACACCTGTGGTTCCCTTATGTCAAGCGTATTTGTATAGTGAAGAATTTGATTAATTTATTAACTTAATGCATAAATATTGTAACGTATGTACAAAGGCGTGTTACCAGAATGTGTACAGTAAAACACGGTTATAGTGAATTCCTGGGGACCTGATAATTGCTTAATTTAATTAATATTTCAGAATTTTCTTTGTTAAGAAATCAGGAAGGCTTTGTTCATGAAAAAATAAATACACGCACCTCACGGTAGCCGAATTCATAATAACCATGGTTTCTTCACCAGTCAAAGGACACGATTATTATTGATATTTTATGTCTTATTTCCCGATTCAACAAAAAATTGTGTCTTAAACTTCATTCTTTGCAATAGCTACACTTTTAATAATATAAAAAATTAGCAATTAACAAAAGAGTGGAGTTCTTAGGGCCTTTCAGGACTTATGTTTGAGTTAGTGTCAATTAATATTATGTTTCTTTTTCAGGCGGGTCATGTCTGTATGGTAAGTAATGAAGTAACAATGTCAAACTCCTCGCAGAAGTTGCCCCCCTTTGCAGTATATCACTATTAGTTTTACAGAATTTCGTTTGTAACACGGAGGTCCGGGTTCGAATACCGGTCGCGGTAGGTCATACCCTTCTATGAAAATTTGACAAAAATGTCGATTTTCCTCAATATGTGGAGAAGTTGCCGGCTCCTTGTGGAAGGGTAAGTTAGTACTGGTTATTATACAGTCTTGAAAAACTGGTTAGGTGAACCGGTCGCCGTATATAACTGAAAAATTGTTGAAAAAAGGCGTTAAACCCCAGTGACAATGAGTCACATAAAAACAAAAAGCAGAATTTTATAAAATCGGTATTTTTTATGGAACACATCAAATATTTTGCCATTAAAATGTCTAAATCAAATATTACACAAAAAACTCTTAATAAATGAAATAAAAAAGACTTCTTGTTCGAAGATTTATCACCACGTGACATCAAGGTACTATCTTATGCTTCGCATTCGGGGGTAGTGATGAACGCACTTTGTATGAACTCCGTGCAGAAATGACTCCCTCAGTTGTACGGGAGTCACCATAAGGAACGGTAACTAAGTGCTGCGAGGAGTTCGTACTGTAGAGGTCTGTTTATAATCAGCAGCGTTTAGTAAACTTATTTGATCATTTTGACGGTGCAGTGACTGATAAAATATGAATTATAAATTTAGTCGATGCTAGAGACGTTTGAATTATGCTTAAGAAACTTGACCATGTTTATTGCGAACGTTTGAACTTAGTTGGACAATGTATAATGGCGAAACGATTCATTCGAGAGGCACTAACTTGATATTCCTAATAACATCATGCATAAACTTTCTGCAGATATTTACGTGACGGTTGTAAACATTAAAGGGAGAATATCCAAAATTTCTGGTAGTTTAAAACAAGCACGAATTACTCCCCTTTTTAACGAATATAAAAATAGTGATAAGAACTCAGAGTTGGATGAGTTGCATGCATCCGTTTATATAATAGTTAATCAAACATTCGAATGGGTACATTTCGGTCGTTGAGTAAAAATTATGTAAACTGACATCGTTTGACTCTTGGCGCTAAATGATAGGGGTTTTAAATGAACGTGTTTTGCGAAACTGTGCCTCGTATCTTTAAATTAACAGGTACGGTAAACCCTCGATAATTGACGAAATAACACATCACATTGACTTTTCTGCATAATTATACAAACTGTTAGATTATATGGAAAATTGTTTTGTCTATTACAGTAAAACTTCACTCAGCGACTACTCAAATATTATAATTACTTCATTTTTCACTTATTTTAAAACCGGATTTCATTAATTCTTCTGTACTTTGTCCAGTAGATGATGTTATTATAGAGACATTACTGTAGATGAAAACCGCCGATAAATCTATAATGAAACTACCGGTAGTTTGTTGCTTGTGGATCAAATTATGAAGAAAAAGGTGCGTTGCAACGTTTCGTTTAAACGCACTTACTGGTCAGGGTACGGAGGCACAAACCTACACAAAAGACTGTAGATTTATTATCGATGTAGACATCAATGCTTTTTCAGTCCAATAACTTAACAAAGACGACTTTTCTCCAAAGATTCTTAATGTAGTTGTTTTATTCAACATAATTTTTTTCTAACGTTTTAGATGCGCTTTGCGCCTACCAGAACCTCATCATAGGTAAGTTTATTACACTTACTTTATGCTTCTTGTACGTTGACATAATTTATAAATTAATTCACACACCTTGACATTATTTACTATAAAAATTGATTCATAAATAAGTAATTAATTGATTAATTAGTAAACCATGATATCATTTACTAAACGAATTGATTAATTTGTTGACAGCCTGACAAATACGTCTCGCTTTGAAGAACATTCAACATTAAAAGTTAATGAAAAATTGATATCTTTGCAGCTGCATTGGAAAAGGGTCTATGGTGGTATAAATAACCTAGACTGGCCATCAAAAAGTGATTGACCGACGGACTGGACCGCTACAGTCGATGAAAGAATACGGAAATTATGTCAAAGAATAATAATAATAAAAAACAGCATCGCTTCTTTTTTCTGTACTGGTGGAAGATAATTTGTGTCAGGAAACAAGTGTACGTGTAGTTTACTTCATTCGTATGTTTGTTAAGGAAATAATTGGATGATATTTTTCTGTCAATTATATCTTGTTTTATCTTGTTGATTGCCTCTTATATGATAATGTTCATTCTTGTTTGCTTGCACCACTTCAATCGTTACTTTCTTTGCACGTTTCAAATAAAATCATGCATTAAAATGAATGTTTTATTATTTGTGTAAAAGCAGTAAAAGTAGCGCTATTTAATTCTTTTAACGTGACATTTCCATGGAGTTATGGTCTATGAAAACCACTGCGTCACTACTCAATGTTAACGCAGTTCAAACTATTGATACTAGCGTGTATCAGTTTAATTAATCGTTCATACTTCATGCATGAAGCAACTCATTTTACTTGCATATTTTGCAAACTGACATTTAGTAATATTGAATCGGAAAAGGTACTTGTAAAATTTATTTCATGGTAACCGCGTAAAATGTCGCTCAAACAACAAAGGTCACTTGGTGACTTTTCCGGTTTTAACTGTGGAACCAGATCCCATTCGTACAGCCTGGTAGAACCACCGACCTTCCGTAAGCTGGCTGGACTGCTTCCTTACATGTGAAATTTGGAACCGGATGGGATTCGAACTCACAGCCGTGAGAGGCTAGTGATTGATAGATGGAGACCGTAACCACTCGACCACGGAGCGCATTGATGTGTATCGTACAAAAAAACCCCAAAGCCTCAAAATGCATTATTATTTCATCCAAGTCGTGCTCTTCAAACCTGTAGTACTTCATCCAAGCCGTAAATAAATAAATAAATAAATAAATAGATAAATAAATAAATAAATAAATAAATAGATAAATAAATAAATAAATAAATAAATAAATAAATAAATAAATAAATAAATAAAATAAATTGTAAAGAGTTGTTTCAAACCCACCGCCAGACAAGAAAAATATTGATTTGTACACTTCTGAACTTTTAACCTTTGATTATAAAACAGATGTCACGAGATATATGTCACGTGTTGTATGGGTCATATCTGAACTTACAGATGGCAATTTGATGGCTAACGTTTAATATGAGAAAGACATTAAGACATTCAGATGTAACAAATCTAAAGAATATTCAAGTCAAAACTGAATACTTGTCGTTTGTTTACATTAAAACACGATGATATAGAGTAAATTCCTTGGGAATCGAGTATTTACCTAATTATGCCCATTTTTCACTATATCCATAACAATGAAGTAAGAAATGGAAAATCAATTATACGATGAATCCGATTCTTCATAGTAATCGCATTTTAGACAATTGCTTTTTGCTACTTATCGCTAGAATTGGTCCCACTCTCATGTATTTAATTCACTTATCACCCAGTCACCAAATCTCTGATAAATGATTTAGAGTTTGCACAACATGTAGGTCTATAAGATGGCTCCAATTATCAAATTTTCTCATTTCTAATGTCCAAAGAAAGTTACTTATTTGGGTGAGCGGGCCAACACGGAGTCGGTTGGAGTGTATATATATTAAAGTATTATATAAAAAAATCTTCTGAATTAAGTAACTACACTCGCTTCACTATGCTCCGCTCGCTTTTTCTAAAAATCTAAATTAACTACCATGCACATAACCTACGGACTGAAAGTTTGATTGTTAGTTTTTGTAATATTTACTGTACAACTGGGAATTGACCGATAAATTACATGACATCTGACTTTATGATTGTCTAGAATTAAGGTTGACTAGAAGTTGAAGCTTGGCAATATTAAACTCCTTTCCTCTGAGAGTATGTATTATTATGTACTATTCATGAACAAAGGGCAACGACCACAGATAATTCATTCATTATAGTTGTTGGTTTACTTAGAACAACACTTACAACACTTAGTTATTTCTGTATCAATAAGCCAAATGGCCCATGTGAACATAGATCCAAATATGCATACATTATTTAACAATAGAACAAAACGGAATGAAAATAAGTAATAAAACAAAATAAATAAATGGCAATTGTTTACAAAGCAAACAGTTCGAAAATAGAAGGATGGAGGGAAAACGATAAAAGAAACATTTTACTGCGGAGAAGGTGTAATGTAATAACAACATGATCATGCTGAATGGTCAGTATATGTACATTACTGTGATTTGATGTATTTGAATATGTATTGACAATATAAAGAATGAACTACAAACAAGACCATTCCATGTTAAGCGTTTGCCTTATATTTTAAGCCAATCAAATGGCTCATTTTTTGTTTCTAATTAATAATATTAATTATTTTAATTAGAATATTAATTTATTAAGTAATAACCTTCTAGTTTAATACATGTCAATACAAGCGTTCATTACAACACTAAACAGAACTTCGTTCAGGTCATCAACGGTCCTATATGCATGGTACCCGTGTATCAGTGTAACGTGTAATTGTTGAGTCAGTGATCATTAAACATTTAGAAATGCTGATGCCATACAAAATGTAACTCTCTTTTACGGAGAGGCCCCCGTTCTGTCCAAATTAGAAGTGTTCTCATTGATTTTGTCAGGCTACTCTTGTACGTTTGAACAAAACGCTATTTTCCTATGAACTTTCAGACATATCTTGACAGCACTTCCTTAACTCAAGAATGTACTTAATGATGTAGCTGTGGAAGATCGTAAGAGACTTAATCAATCCATACTTCCATACTACTTGCCTCTTAATTTTGCTTCAACATCTATGAAGCCACGTGATAAGTTTAAGTGACCGGACTGATGGTCCACATTGTGACAAATATTCGCGAGATATTTTGGGCAAAACGTGTTTTCATTTGTCCACAAAGAACACAGTTAACAAAGAACAGTTCAAGAAGAAAATTGTCGACAAAGAACACAGTTCATATAGAACAAGGTCCAAGAAGAAAATAGTCCACAAAGAGCACAGTTCATAAAGAACAACGCTCACGGAAAACACAGTCCACAATAGAACAGTTCAAAAGGAAAGCTGCCCACAAAAAACAAGTCTACAAATAAAGTTCCAAAAGAACATAATTCAATGAGGACACAATCCATAAAAACAAATACCATAAGGGACACGTTATACACAAGGAACACCGTCCACAAAGAACACAGTCTAAAAAGAACACAATCCATAAAGAACACAGTCCACAAAGAATAAAGACCATATGAGACACATGTACAAGGAACACAGTCCACAAAGAACACAATCCACAAACAACAAAGACCATAATGGACACATTATATACAAAGAACATTGTTCACAAAGAACACAAACCACAAAAACAATGGCCATATGGGACACTTTATATGCAAGGAACACAGTCCACAAAAAACACAATCCACAAAGAACAAAGACCATATGAGACACATACACAAGGAACACAATCCATAAAGAACACAATCCACAAAGAACAAAGGCCATATCGGACACATTATATATAAGGAACATAGTCCACAAAGAACACAATCCACAAAGATCAAAGACCATTTGAGACACATATACAAGGAACATAGTCCACAAAGAACACAAAGAACGAAGACCATAATGGACACATTACACGTAAGGTATGCGGTCCCCAAAGAACGATGTCCACAAGGAACACAATCCACAAAGAACACAGTCCAAAAAGATAATAAAAGATAATACAGTAATAAAAATAGTTTCAGAAGAATTTTGTCCACAAAGAACACAATTCAAAAGGAACACAAAGTTAACGTCTTACTTTCCAATCATGTAGTTCGTAAAATATGAGCGATTAAGAAATTTTGAGAGGGCTAAGAAGTAACGTGGACGCTATTATGTTCAAGTATATTCCCCTTTTAACACTATTTCATTTTTAAACAACGTAGACAATGTACGCTCGAATCAAATAAAATACGTAGTATTACTTACGTATTACTGTCTTGTCTACGAAAATCCCTAATTGTCGGCGCAATTGCCAACAATTTTCAATATGCGGCGGCAGTTTCTTGGAGAATTTAACTTATTTAACATGACATTCATACGATATATAAAGAATTTTACAACTAAAAGCTAGAAATCGGCGTAAAATTTCTAGCCCGCTACGAAGCGCCACTATCAGTTAAAATAAACGCTTAAATTAAGTCTGTAAGTAAATAATTATCTTTTCAGATACGAGACTAGCAACGGTCCGTTAGGCGTTTAAAACACTTGAAAATCGCTCATCTCCAAACTAAAAGACGCTCCTTATTTCTGTGTTACATTATTGTATCGGTAATTATATCCATTTGCATCAAAGTATAAATATGTTAATGTTTGATTTCAACGTCATGAAGCATTCGTTAATTCTAATACAAATGTATTGCTTCAGTCGAAAATCGAGTAAAATTTTCGTACAGCAAGGAAATTATATGTCGCCGTTTTAGAATATGTAAGCGTAATTTAAGACATGAAGCAACACTTTTGACTTCCACTCCTTTAAACGAACACAACTGCCTTCAAATCAAATGTTTCTTGAGAAGTATTTGTAAGCTAATTATTCTGCAGGGAAATGAACAGAGGCATGATCAATAGAATATAAATTATAAAAGAGCTTTTTGCTGGCGTATTATAATCCATATATGACTCCCTATGCATGTATAGATAAGCCAGGTTTGTTGGGCTGTCACAAAATAACTGTGGTAAAGTCATGTTTGTACCGTAACATAAACGGTTAACGACCGCATCACATCACATGTTATAAACAAATAGGAAACAATTGCCGCTCATTTTGATTCTTATCTCCTCAAAATATAGCAAATAACTATAATTTACACATCAGTTAAATTACCGAAAACATCTACAGCAACCGGAGCAAAGACTTTGTACATTTCTGTAATTTATTAAAGATTGAAGATGAAAAGCATTTCCTCCTTCATTGTACATTTTGTAATGACATCAGAGCAGCAACTTTTAATATGCAATTATCTAACGACTTTTTTGATGACATGACTGATGTTGATATTATTTAACAATGCATGTACTTTCATGTGAAGCGGTAAAATTGATTTGTATGGGTGACTTATAGGTCCATTGGGTCGGGTGTGTTATATACATTTTTATAACTGTATAATATGTAACATATACACATGTCACTTTTATAAAATAGTTAGTTAGTTTCTTACTTACTTACCTACCTACCTACCGACCTACCGACCTACCGACCGACCGACTGACTCACTTACTCACTCACTCACTCACTTACTTACTTACTCACTCACTTACTCACTCACTTACTCACTTGCTTACTCACTCACTTACTTACTCACTTACTTACTCATTTACTTACTTACTCACTCACTTACTCACTCACTTACTCACTTACTTACTCACTTACTTACTCACTTACTCACTTACTCTACAACCCTTTATAGACCAAAGACAGTAGGCATTCGAGTCCGTTGTTCTTGATATTTTATTTCCAGTTTTTTTTTGCAGTCTACAGCTTGGTTAACGTATGTGCACTGAAGTGAACTTCAAGTGTACCTACCTGAGTGACAGAATTTTTAGGAAATATACTGGGCACTGATTCCAATCAGTACAGACATCAATGCTCCACTTAATATTTTATCAAACGGAAATACCAATAACTATGACCGTCTCACTTTATCTGCTCTTTGATGCAAAATAATTCCAATTCTCTTGCGATATTAACTGAGCATTAAAAGAGTTTTGTATTCGATGTCCACCTGAATTCAACCGGAAATTATTCATCTTTCTCTTTTAGCCTCCATGCCTAGATTACTATTCATTCACTTTACTTCAAAGTGGTAATTTGTCTTTCAAATGGATTTTCTAATGGATTGGCTAAAATTGATAAACCTTGATCCGCTTTTGACTGAAACACGTTTTGGGAAAATTAATGTGCCGAACTATACATCAATGTTATGACAAATAATGCAATTTTAGAGTGTCTTGCTAACGGCCAATATTTTCGTACAGCTAGGAAACGGCCAATCAGATGCTAAAATTTCAGAATCACTACTGCGCATTGTGTGTTAACCCAAACATTTTGCCTTTGGATTTCGTATTGCTCTCTTCTAACAAAGCAACAATGTTCCTTAACAAAAACCAGATATTGACCTCTGGCAAAATATATTCACATGTACAAAACAGAGTTGACAACTCCGGATCCTCACTTGTCAAGTTTAGAAAATACAGATTGTTGATGTGGCCTGGCAAATCGATTAACTTACAGGGCATTGTATTTTTGTTTCTTGTTATTTCCATAAAATTGTGTCAACCGATATACGTCTCGATATTTTCACGCCTAGGCAATTTTTAGATTACATAAGCCACCAGTATTGACAATGCGCTCGAATAAATTTGTCTCGACTTTGAATTTGGTTCGTCAATCAATGCTCAAATTTGTACCTAAATTGTTTCCAATCGTATGTTAAATTTAACCCATAGTGTTCTTCCATGTGGTTTGAACAATAATTCCATAATCGGGAGCAAGCTTACGACTTGTCTCTGTCACAAAGACTTGTCTCTGTCACAATGACTTGTCTCTGTCACAATGACTTGTCCCCGTCACAATGACTTGTCTCTGTCACAATGATTTGTCCCTGTCACAATGACTTGTCTCTGTTACAAATGATTTGTCTCTGTTACAAATGACTTGTCTCTGTTACAAATGACTTGCTTCTGTTACAAATGATTTGTCTCTGTCACAATGACTTGTCCCTGTCACAATGATTTGTCTCTGTCACAATGATTTGTCCCTGTCACAATGACTTGTCTCTGTCACAATGACTTGTCTCTGTCACAATGACTTGTCACTGTCACAATGATTAGTCTCTGTCACAATGACTTGTCTCTGTTGCAAATGACTTGCCTCTGTTACAAATGACTTGTCTCTGTCACAATGACTTGTCACTGTCACAATGATTTGTCTCTGTCACAATGATTAGTCTCTGTCACAATGACTTGTCACTGTCACAATGATTAGTCTCTGTCACAATGACTTGTCTCCGTCACAATGATTAGTCTCTGTCACAATGACTTGTCTCTGTCACAATGACTTGTCTCCGTCACAATGACTTGTCTCTGTTACAAATGATTTGTCTCCGTCACAATGATTTGTCTCCGTCACAATGACTTGTCTCTGTCACAATGACTTGTCACTGTCACAATGATTAGTCTCTGTCACAATGACTTGTCTCTGTTGCAAATGACTTGCCTCTGTTACAAATGACTTGTCTCTGTCACAATGACTTGTCACTGTCACAATGATTTGTCTCTGTCACAATGATTAGTCTCTGTCACAATGACTTGTCACTGTCACAATGATTAGTCTCTGTCACAATGACTTGTCTCTGTCACAATGACTTGTCTCTGTTACAAATGACTTGTCTCTGTTACAAATGACTTGTCTTTGTCCCTGTCACTAATGACTTCTGTCTGTCACAATGACTTGTCGCTGTCATAATGATTTGTCTTTGTCACAAATGGCTTTTCTCTTTTACAAATGACTTGTCGCTGTCACAAATTACTTGTCACTGTCACAATGATTGGTCACTGTCACAAATTACTTGTCTCTGTTATAAACTCTAGATCTAGATCTACTTCTCGAAAATTTACCATTCGCACATTGATTTTTTTCCAAACGTATTCGTATATTGTGTTGCAAAGAGTTGCTGGAACAAGCATAAGTAGGACTTCGACCATTCAGAGAGATTTATTATATCGATGTTAGAACCGAAATAATATCCGTGTTTTCATTTCAACGCGATCCCCAAGAGCGCTTGTTTATGGAATTATCGTCTGTCTATAGTTATGCATAAATGGAATACGCAATTGGTTTTAGGATAAATCTATTCCTTCACAAATGACTCCCAGCTTTAGATGCTCGCTAGCATTAGATTAAATCAGAGTTTAGTCCATGCTAAGAACTTTTTGATTTTGTTACTGATTTTGTAATTATAATTATTTTCAACAATTGCATTACCTGTTGACAAAACTGTCATTTGTATTCAAGGAGAGAAACGATGGATATTGATTGAGCAATATTATTGTCTGTTACATTGTGTAATTTATTTGTAAATATAAAGAATTTATGCAGGAAATTCCACTAACTGAAAGTGTGAATTTTGCACATTCAGTATGTTTTTACTTCCCTTCATATATATTTCTCCTTCAATTCCAGCATTTCCAATTCAAAAACAAACAACATAGTTATTATTTGTTAGATTATCTTTTGTGTGCGCATACACCAAAAACATGCATCACTGATTTCAATTTCATCCGTAACCAGGCAAGCACCGTTTCCAATGATTTATCGGTAATCCAGAGCAAATGAACTAAAATCATTATATCGCTGTAACGTCGTGTTTCGAAATAAAGTTTTCCGCTGGGAAATTTAATATAGAATTAATTTTGAGGACATTTCTGTAACAAAGTTAAAATCTGGCTGAATAGTAATATGTGAAGATGAAATATCCAAAAAATTGTAACAATATATTTTGGAAAGTAAATTAAAATAATCAAACACAGAGTAAGCTTTATCATTTTGGAAAGTTGAAAATGAAAATAAGCGTTTGTTGGAAATGGGTTTAAACCAGCAGCATTTTATTTAAAAAAAACAACAATATAGTCTGTAATAGTAGTATCCTGCGTCATGTTTTTTTCTGACTCATACTTATAGTTTGTAGACTGTGTTGTTGTATATGTTTTTCTAAGTTTGTGTTTTTATCGATGTCCTGTATTTTATGTAGTTTGGTGAGTGTTAATGTAAATCGTTGAGGAAGAGTGATTTATGGCTATGTTAAACGGTTCAGTCTACGAAAAATGCGTATAGTCCGAGCCCGAGGCTATAAAAATCTGGCCCGGACTATAAACTTTCGTCGTGAGTGTAGTCCGATCGGACTATAGAGTTTCGGGAAGTCGTAAATTTTGTTTTTTCCATGTTACTATGAATATTCGCGCGCAATGACGTTTGGGAAAATAATATTACAATTTTAACCAATCAAAACGCTGCTTTTTTTCGTAAGTGCACACAATTTGTCTTCCGTTTCCGCTAACGTGCCATTAGCGTTACGGACTTGGTATCTGACGACAGTAGTCTTTCAGACGACTCGGATTACGCTCCAGTCTGACTTAGATGATGGTGAAGAATAATTAACTGAGAACATTTTACAAAAGCTCCATCGCTTCACTGTAACCACAAAATAAATGAATAAACTTTCAAACCGCTGATGTCACACGAGTACTCTTTCTCGGCTTCTTTGCTAATAGACATCGAAAGCGATACCAATATCGTTTTGATTCTTTTTTTGTATTTCCTGAATCAGTACAACGTGTACACCATGTCGCATGCTACTCACTTATTAGTGTTAGCTAAGCGCGATATTGGCCCATTCCTCAATATGAGACGTCATTCCGACGTGTCATTCAGCTGAGGGTAACTTTTTGAAATGAAGTTCATCGCTGATGACGTTACGCAATGAATGAATGACGCGTTTCTTGGTCACGTGACTACTATAATCTCACATGCCTCTGCGAATGATTTATTTTTTGTACAGTTACACGGTTTCCCAGAATTAACAGATTGGTCTACAGGTAAAGGAGATTTTATAGTCCGAGCCATTTTAGTGCCTCGGTCGTGGACTATTGGTTTAAATCGTAGACTTAAGTTTTGTGAAACCGTTTTCTTGCTAAAGCTTTTGCGAAATCGATCCGTGTAGTGTTTTTTGACTCTATAGTTGTACTTATTTCGGACATGAACTGAGTTCGGATATGCTTTGTGTACAAGACTAAAACTCATAGATATTTTATCAGATATAATCTTATAATTCTGTTAATAGAATAATAACATATGTGTAACTCAGGTTAAATTCTGATTTTACTAAAGAGTTTGATTTTGTGAGCTGTGCTTTTATAAACTAGGTCTGTTTTCTTTGTAATTTAAGTTATGATGAATCCGTTTGTTGCATAATTTATATAATGTCTGGGCTACCAGAAAAAAATTGGTTGTCCACAGGGCTACCACATGCTAAATAAATTTGTCGGACACTGAGCTTGAAACAACCGCTTCTTATAAAATAGAATCCATAAATATTTATTTGATGTTAAGAATTTTCTACGGTGTGTCAAATGTGCAAAGCCTGGTAGATCTGTTAACATAAATAGGAAGAAAATACATAAATATCAACATTGGGTTTTGTATCCAGGGCACATAATTTTTTTAGGGCTAATCGTCCTGCAGGACGAATTATATATAAAATCCTGTCTTTGATATCACTCGTCATACCACTAAAGGTATTTCGGACATGATGCAGATGATATCGAATAACGTCATCATTAACAATGATAAACATCCAGCAAACGGTCCAAATAAATACCAGTACGAGGCCGTTTCACATGTATCACAGCCAAGCTAATAGAGTTTTACGAAAGCATCTCCACTTATTTCTCAAAGGCTTGGATATATTACTCATCTATTTTTCGTATAAAATACATCATATGTATGAACTGAAAACATGGCGTTATTTAATTGAGAGTGTTTGCCACTCGCCGAGAGAACCATACGATTGACATTTATTCCAAACCGGTGTCATTATTGATTTTTCTTTCTGTCAGACAGGCACTTTTGAACGGATATTTCGTAAAAAATTACTCAAAATTTTCCGTCATAGATAAATTTTTTCTGACTTTTTGCATTGGATTATTAGGCAAAAGCTACCCGTCCCGTAGGACGATCACGGCCAATTTTCTACTGGACCCTAAATTCACTTTTCAATACGAGCGGACAAGTGGATTTTTCATGTCCTGGTACCTGGGTGAGTAATTTTGGTTTCGGGCAAGTTACTTCTGTAAAGTTACTGGCCCGACTGGTGGTAAAAGCTTATTCCGAAGACTCACTGACTTAAATGGCTAATTGTTAAAAATGATACGTAATAGCATATTCTGGACATTCAAGACAAATACCAGGATAACGATTTGAGTAGGATAGATGTCCCTAAGTAATTTAAGAAATATTCAAAGATACCATTCAAACAAGCTCGGACTATAAAAATTCCTTGAGGACCATAACTTTTGTCACAATGCATAGTCCCGAGGACTATAGTAAAATAAAATTAACCGAGAAGACTGTAAACGTGTGGTGAGATTGATTTTTCTGCATGTTACATTACCTAGGAATCCTTTTTCATTTCTATCAGATATGGCAGATAAAATAAAAAAATGTAATTTACACGGTCAGTTTGTCTAGGACACAAATTGTTTTCAGTCTGGCTTGTAGTTAATGTTTGTCTACAGTGCGAAGATAAATAATGACTTAAATGTGTTCATTACTTTGAGTGTTGTTGGTGGCTGAACGTGATTTATATACCTGGGTATCTTTTTAACCCCAATAGAAATTGAAAAAAAATGATAAAACACGTTCTTTTAATTATACACATTCGATCACGGTTGTTTATTTATTAATTATGTAAACAAAAAAAAGAAAGCCCTCTCCCGTAGATATCCAGATACCCCTTATTATAATAATCATGTATTTTTCTCCCGTAGACATCCCTCATTATTATCATGTATTTTTCTCCCTTAGATATCCCTCATTATTATCATGTATTTTTCTCCCTTAGATATCCCTCATTATTATCATGTATTTTTCTCCCTTAGATATCCCTCATTATTATCATGTATTTTTCTCCCTTAGATATCCCTCATTATTATCATGTATTTTTCTCCCTTAGATATCCCTCATTATTATCATGTATTTTTCTCCCTTAGATATCCCTCATTATTATCATGTATTTTTCTCCCTTAGATATCCCTTATTATAATCATGTATTTTTCTCCCCCTTGTATTTTTCTCCCCCTTAGATATCCCTCATTATTATCATGTATTTCTCTCCCCCTTAGATATCCCTCATTATTATCATGTATTTCTCTCCCCCTTAGATATCCCTCATTATTATCATGTATTTTTCTCCCCCTTAGATATCCCTCATTATTATCATGTATTTCTCTCCCCCTTAGATATCCCTCATTATTATCATGTATTTTTCTCCCTTAGATATCCCTCATTATTATCATGTATTTTTCTCCCTTAGATATCCCTCATTATTATCATGTATTTTTCTCCCTTAGATATCCCTCATTATTATCATGTATTTTTCTCCCTTAGATAACCCTTATTATAATCATGTATTTTTCTCCCCCTTAGATATCCCTCATTATTATCATGTATTTCTCTCCCCCTTAGATATCCCTCATTATTATCATGTATTTCTCTCCCCCTTAGATATCCCTCATTATTATCATGTATTTCTCTCCCCCTTAGATATCCCTCATTATTATCATGTATTTTTCTCCCCCTTAGATATCCCTCATTATTATCATGTATTTCTCTCCCCCTTAGATATCCCTCATTATTATCATGTATTTTTCTCTCTTAGATATCCCTCATTATTATCATGTATTTTTCTCCCCCTTAGATATCCCTCATTATTATCATGTATTTCTTTCCCCCTTAGATATCCCTCATTATTATCATGTATTTTTCTCCCTTAGATATCCCTTATTATAATCATGTATTTTTCTCCCTCTTAGATATCCCTCATTATTATCATGTATTTTTCTCCCTTAGATATCCCTCATTATTATCATGTATTTTTCTCCCGTAGATATCCCTTATTATTATCATGTATTTCTCTCCCCCTTAGATATTCCCCTCTCTCCCGACTACACTCCCACATAAGTTTTATTCATATTAGTCCGCTACATGTTAAAATAACTATTTTCATTTGTCATGTTGAGCTATAATTACCATTATGAATCACACACATTTTAATTTACTGTGGTCATAAGTCTTACGACATCAAGTTGCTTCTGTGAAATACAGACGGAGAGATTGTCCTCAACAAAGACCAAATTGCTTCATGTTTCCTTATCGACATATCATTAGTTGAATTCCGTAAACAAACTCGTTTGAATCACAGCCAGAGGTGATTTATATATGGATATTCACAGAAAATAATAAACAAACATCTGATGACATTTGTTAATTTGTTTATCCTTGACAGAAAAAACACTACCGACAAATGCAGACCAGCACGAAATGTTCCTGCTTAAACAACGGACTACATACACTAAATCAATAACAATATTAATACGGCTGTGTATGAACTTACGTGGCTAGTATCTTAGTATGGAAATTAGCTTCGTTGATATAAATATGTATAAACTGCATCTCGTGATTTATACTTTATAATGGAAAGTCGCGGACACAAAATATTTCCGCCATCATTTTAATTACGGGACCATCACACGTAAATGTGAATTTGCCTAATGATGTATAATATGCGGACAGTGCAAGCGTTACTCGCGTTGAAAATGTGCGCTTGGTTGAAGATTCAAATTCGATTTAGCTGTGCGAAAGTTTAACACAAAAAAGATCGATACGCGAGTGAGTGAAATCGTGTTTTCAGCTAGAATCGGAGTCACATTCCAGCAGTGTGAAGGATTTCGCAGACTCGAGAAGAAAGCTTTCATTTGGAAAACACTCACTTGGAGACTGGCAGTCAGTGTTTACGCAGTCAGAATTGGGAAAATAAAAACAGCTATGTATCAATGACAATATTTAGTGAGAGCTGCTGCTGGTTTATAGAATACAAACAACAACAGAGAAACATTCCCATGTTATCTTCAGGACGTGACGTATTAAAACTATTGGAAAAAGTCGAATAATTACTTCATGAAAATGATGGCTTTCCCATAATTGGTGATGACTTTATGTAGGGATCAAGCGATATATGAATGCCGTGATTACTTCCGCTTGAATGTGGATAACAGACGATAAAGATACAAATCTAATAGTGTTTGTTATAAGGTAAGACTAGTGTGTTATACGTTCGCATGTCTGCGTAACTTCTGAGATACCCATACACTTTTGTTGAATATTTCATTACGTAATACATGTATATAATGCTCGTATAGCTTTCAATCACGTTAACGTTGTTTTTTTTTCTTCACCGGATTTATTTGTAAATAACGTTTGTGTAGTATATTGAGTAGACATTGTTTTTATTCGTTTATTGTAATGGAGTTCAGGATCATGACGGCTACGTTTCAGCGTTATGGTATTGTCGAATTATTGATGGCGCTACAAATCAATACATACCAATGTTTTGACAACACTGCAAGGTACATGGTGTTTATAATTAAATGTTGTCGTAAACAATTTCCTGATCTGAGGATGGTTTGTATGTTGCTATATACTGTAATTGTATGTTAGAAGCAACACGCTAAATTATAAAACTGGTTCCATGAAAAACTTTACTCTTCCTATATTTGAGATTCCGTCGAAAATACTACGGTCCGATTTAATTAAGCCCCTTTGTGAAACGGAATTCTTACGAAATTTTCATAGACTTGGTCGACAAAGAAAAATATAGTTCACCATTACAATGAACACAATAATGCCAACACGCAGGAACGGCTACAGTAAAACATCGATGTTAAGACCACCTGGGAGACCAAAAGAAACTTCTGTTTAAAGTTTACGTGGTCCCGTCCCCAAATTGAAAATATGGCAGAAATATTGAAAACCAGTCTGGAAAAGTAGTCGTTATAGAATGTGATTGTGTGATTTATCTGACACGGTAGATGTTAAAAACGGTTATTATTTAAATTTGAAATAAAATAAAAACACACAGGAAACGTCACATTCTCTTATCAAAGCCAGCACAGTAAGTCAGAATCTTAACTGTCACACATGGAAATGTTTTAATGAAACTTCCAATATAAAATTGAAAAAGGAAATTGCCAACATTTACGTATTAGGAAACAATCTGTCAGTAACTCAACGACTTTACGTGACCGTTATTCAAAGGAAATTACAAATAAAGAGACAAATAAAACCCCCTAGATTAGATACAACACACACAATATCGCGAAACAGGAGCGTGATGCAAAAGCGTTTATATTGGCCAACAATGATTGTGGAAGGTAAATACTAAGTCTGTATTTTAGTTTTTCTAAATTTCACCAATTGCAAAATAAAAAAGCTCGCTTTTATCGTTTTACTAAATGACTGCGGCTACTGATTTAAAAGTGATACTGTATTAACAATATTCTAAAGCCAATTATGCTGAAATTTAAAATTGAAATTTGAAGTTAGGTAAGAACTGAACACGCGTATGAAATAACCGCAAAATATTCAAAACATGCTATTAATTGCCACGAGATGATCAAACGACAAAACAAGCCAAGTTTGGTTATCTCGATAATACACTTTTTATTAAAGCAACACCCCTTTGCCACGCAGAGATTTTGTCATGAATGCAAATTATCCATGTAACATGCAATCGAAATTCTGAAATTATTAGTTATCATTTCCTGTGTGAACTTTTTGTTATTATAATAATTGTATTTCTAAAGATTTATTCTAAAATTCATGGGATCGGAAATTAGAAATAGCTTCTAGAACTTCACTAAAAAGACATTTATCTGCATTATAATCTAGAGATTATTTTATTTGATGATATGAAACTCAAATAGCATTTATAAAATTTTCTTAATGGCCTCAAAACCTTAAGCTATTTCTCTTCAACTCAAGAGTTTTTCACTTGTTAAGCTAAGAAAGTTGAAGAATACAAGTCCAAACTAATTCGTTTGTTTCGCTTGAATACATTATTAAATGCATAAACCACCATAGGGATATCATTCGTTTTTGAAAGTCCTTGAGTTTCATTCTGCAGTCTACTCTCCCACTTGAGTTCCAGCAGATCACAAATAATGACAAAACTTAATAATATGTAGCTCTTATTTTCGTTATTTGTGAGTGTGATTGTTGTGGATGTTATTTTCGTTATTTTTGCTAATATGATCTGTTATTACTGGTATGCGCGATTCTCTGTGGTGTCTGGTTCGTTTACTGATGTTTTTGTGTATTTCACGTTTATCCAGTTGATGACCAGCACCCAACCATACAAACGCTGGTAAAATCTAACTTTATTTGAAGTTTGGTTAAATTTTGAGTCGAAGTTTGGTGAAGCAATTGTGTTAAAGTTTGGTTGAAATTGACCAGAAATTATTTCTAAATAGATTAAGCTCAAGTGCTTGATATTGTTTAAGAAGTCATTATGGTCCTGTTTGTTTGCCCGTGTGAATTGTTCAAGTCGTCTATCGTTTGGTACGACAAGAGCAGCCATCTTGTTTCTGGTTACTTTGGTTAATTTTCTAACTTTAACCCGGTGGTTGAATCTAGCCAATGTTTAAACAATCTGATGCTGGTGGTCAGCTTGTAAACATTGAAATTCTTTCAAATGCTTTTGTTATTCTGTCCCAGGATTTCTACATTCCATTCTCATCATTTAAAACAGAGGTTATCACAGGAGTTAAAATATTTTGAAGCTACAAAAAACGTAAATTAAGAATACATTTGGATTCCGTTAAATAAAACAAAAATGGACTATTACACAATGCGTGAGCATTACTTTTCCTAAACGATGCCGAAGTAAGATATTTGCTGAATTTTCAAAACTCTGTTTTGCTTTGGCTATCATTTTATTACATTTGCAAAAAAAGAATGTTTCATATTTGTGTAATTTTTACTTAAAATAATTCCTCTTTGAATTGAATTAGAATTTAATTGGGCTGAGCGATAATGGCCACTTAATCAAGTAATTGCTTTTGATTACATAGTTTGAAAATATCCTTAATGGAAAGACACACTAAGCAGAATACTCAACAATGATTTAAGATATAAAGGGTTGAAAAATGAAAATAAAATCTTAGATCTGATTGCTAGTTCTAAACATAAAATATCCAAGTTTAGAAAGCAGTGGGAGTATGAGACTTAGAAACTAAACTATTTGTATGAGAAATACCGTGTAAAACTATACTGGATTTATCAAAGAAGTAAGGATTGGCTTTCATATAAGTAAATGCAAGAAACATTTAATGGAGCAACGGAATTCGATTTAAGGTGAGACGAAGGGAGACGAAATAAAAAAAATCAAATCAAAGTACTTAAAATACTGATGGAAGGCGATTTTAGAAATATGTATTTATGCGGGAGGGTGGCGATATCGTTAATTCGTTGTCTTTATGTTGCGGTCTATATCGGTTGTGTAGTCGCGTGGCGCGTATAAATATGTAAAAAAGATCCGAATTATGCAACTACTCATCTATCACTACTGTTAAATGTATAAAACATGTTATAAAAAATGTTATAAAAACGGTAACAAGTTACAACTTATATATCTTTTAAGAATATTTTCAAGAATGTTTTCAATGTTTTCACTTCTCACACGAAGAACTATTTCCTTAGGGGAAATAGGTCTAATAGCGTCAATCTAAAATGTTCTCGATTGGATACTTACTTAGATGTAATTAAATTCGGTTTATCTTCCATATTGCAGTGCGGCAGTGTCAACGTGAACCAGTTTTCATTTTTGGTCAAAACATAAATTAGTCCGCATTAAAAAACTATATAGCGAACAAAGATAAATATGTTATGAAACGTCAAAGCAATATTTTTTTTCGAAAGATTGATTATTCTGATCAATGTTTTGTAGATTTTTGTTTCGATTAACTTTGTACTTAAACTTTTCGTCTGACTGATTTGAGCGTGATCGAACTTTATTAATGTGTGCATGCATTTGTTGTTCTTGAGCCCATACAAATGGAAATATGACATTGGAACCGCCTTGCAACAATGGAATGAACAGTGATTAGGGACACTAAAGTAAATGAATTTATGCACTGATTTGACATCAATCTATAAAAAAGCTTATTCTGTCTGTCTTCCCAATATTAGGATGACACTAATACAATTTGGAATACGGCACTTGATATCGACTTTGTAGTTTAACGAGTACTATCTTTGACTACTGATTATCTTTAATACTCATATTTCTCTTTAATACTCATATTCTGTAATGTAATTCTCGGAGATTGACTCCGCGTTTTCTCTGAAGAAATGTACTATTTGTCTCAGTGCTTTGGGAACCAGATTTAGCTATGATATTATTTTGAGATATTTTGAGCAAGCTGGTCTCGCATAGGTTAGGTAAGAAGAACGCTCATGTTCAGGGTTATTTGACCAGATCAATAGGGTATGCAAGTGGTATAAATATCACTCCTAACTTATTTTTCTAAACACCATTTGTGAGAATGCGAAGTACGATTTATGCCCAAATATTTTTGCACTTTGGAATTTGCCGTAAGAAACTTCTGGGTCGGCGCCAAAAAATAAGGTCGTCGGGTGGCCTTTAACATGCCTTATTCTGGTCTTTGGTGACTGGGAACATTTTTCGCTGTCTTACCATTTCGAATACAATCTATCTGGAGCAAGTTGATTTAACTACTTATTTATGTTTCATTTGTGCATTTTATGTTCTATTATATTTTATTTGTACTAAAATCATGTATTCTTATCACACTGTGTATAGTATAGAGACAGTTGTATACTTTTATAAACACCGTTAATTCATAATGTTAATTACCCATTTCTTTATTTAGCTATTTTGTATACACTTCTCAACCAATGCTTAACAAAAGGCTATCGCCATTTTCTACACTTGAAAGAAAAAACAGACATTTTCTCAACATGATGTGGAATATGGTTTGTGGATTTAAAAACTTTGAGACCTTTAACAACCAATTGTGTAAAATAATAAATACACAATGTACTGTTCGCGACTACAGAACTTTTCACTTGTATTTACTCTCCATTTTTGGATTATCATATACCTGAGCTACTGTGGATTTTTCATGTACAAGTCCTGTGTCTCAATACTTTCTTGTTGTATGGAAAGATTCTTGTGTTGCTCTCTTAATTTCAGGCCTGTTGTATATATGTAAGTATCAAGATAATCAGTGTTAATCATATTTGCTCAGCGGGCTAATGGAGTGATTTAGTTGGCATAGCGTCTGGGTCTAAATCTGTTTTCCCAAAACGTCCATTATAATTTTGTTGAAGACCTTTAATAGACTTACAGCGCTTTCTGTATGACTCTCTAGTCTTGTACATTCCGTAGCGGGTATACATTTCCAATGTATACAGCTGACTTAGATTCCACAATGTTTTCCTTATTTCCACCGCATAAAGATATATAGCTGGTTTATCTGGAGGCGAAAGTTCGGTCTGTATCGTCAGAATAATGGAATCTCTATATTCACATCCGGGAGACTTAACAAACTGAACTCATTATATCTAGTTAAGTAAGAGACCGTATTGGTGTGATTAGGAAACGATGTATTTATCTTATACGGGGAACGAAATAAACGGATCCATATTTGTCTAGAAACTTTCATGAAAGCAACGGCCAAGCCGCAGTTTAAAATACCACAGTTCTAATTGCTAAAAATAACTGACGAAGTTTGCTTAGGTGATCTTAATAAACAAAAAAATATATAAAATAAAAGACGTTTTGGAACGTTTTGACTTCTTAATGACCGGTAAAGATAAATTGATAAAATAAATAACTCAATAAATAAAAAAATAAAAAAATACTGAGGTTTACTAAAAGTTTTTGGTGTTACAATAAAATGAAAAAATACGACGGATGAAAATTTAATAATTGTAATTTGAGATATACTCAGTTAACAATGAAATGTATAATTTGATGGTTTCCAATTAATTTAAATACTGTTGTTTGCGATTTACTCGCACATATTCTGACAAATGTATGTTGATAACATGAGATGATGGGTATAATAGCCAGGACAATATCGTAATGGTCAGTTCTTTGAATATTTATATCTTGCTATTCAGTAGGATTATCCTAGATTTCTCCTTGGCATATTTTATCACGGATTTCCTCTTGGGAGTATGGTTTAGAGACTATAAATGTCCAGCGTCCTTTTTCTCGTAAATGTGTTTTTGTAATATATTGTGTCAGGTGTCATTTCTTGCGGGCCTCTTGGCACTACTTTTATCAACGATTTCTCGCATACAAAAAATACCATATCATCTACAGATAAGGGCAGGGATAGTGTAATTGAAGACACATTGAAAACTGTGATGGACATGACAAGAATATTGTCCTTGTTGCAATGCGGCTTATTTATACTGGAGACAATGTGTGTTATGGGGTGGTGTCATTTTAGAGCTTGCTAAAATCTGAGAACGGTTTATTTGAGTAATGAATAAAAAGAGATAGAAGTATCAATGCACGAGAATTACGGAGAAGTCTTGTTATAGATCTAATATAGTTACACACAAAGAGAATTATCGTGTCTGATGTGTTGCATGTAGAATACGGTATATTGTTACTTTTCTTGTTATTTTATTTGTTATTGAATCAGCTGTGACCAAGTGTTTGTACGTAAAGACCGCATTGTACCTTGATGGTGCACTCTTAATTCTCATATTCATGGTTGATGATGAAAACAAAGTGGTTTTCTTATGAAAATCACAATGCTGTTCGTAAACGGCAGTTTATCTTTCTCCCTGTAGACCTTAGCATGTGTTTATCAGAACACATATGACATATGTATCGCATTACAAAATATACATGTTTTGTTATTAACGTATACAATTCCTTGTTGATAATGTAAAAACATAACAACTGCTAGAATCAGCAGACATTATTGGAATTCCTAGAGCGCTGAGTGGAACATATATGTATATATTTGAATACATATAGTATAATGTTGAATGCTTAATTTATCAAAAACTCCTTCAAGAAAACAATACAACAACATCCAACAATAATGGTACTTGTTCATGCTTAACAATAAATGTCCTTCCTTTAAACATATTAATGCTTCACTCCAATCGAATAGAGCATCTGTTGTTGCGAATCGAATTACTTTGAAGGAAAATAATTTATCGTTCATACAAGATATTTTGAAGGAATATGATTTATCGTTCATACAAAATCAAAATACCGATAACGATGCAATACCTTTCTCCGACGGATTGAAGACAAATATACAGATTTATTTACATGTTGGCTAACAGAAAGCGGCAACCAGAAATTGTATACAGCAGCAGGAAATTTGAGACGTAAATTTGTTTGTTAACAACAATTTTATTTACAATAGTCTGGAATTGACTCTGATGCGAATGAACCTTGTGTTGCTGCTAAGAAATCTTCGAAATTCACTTGAAGCTATGAGTATCAAGTACTAGTTATCTAATATGGCGTGGTAACTATAGCAACTTGTGACAGTATTTTAAGATCATTAATCATGCAGGAAGACTGGTTGAGAAAATAACTTAATTCAGTGAGCCTTTCGATGCCAGACATATCCATCGTTTTAATTTGTTCAATTGGTCACTAATCACTAGACCCCTTCAACTAGAGTCAGTATGTCCAAGGAATTGAAAGTATGGATTTCTTTAAATCAGGGTCTGGTATGTGTCACTTAAGTAATCATTAAATAACAAAGAAGTTTTTGATTAAGTAGGTATATCGTTTGGCTTATGTAACCCGAGGAGTGTCCGCTATCTGTCGTAAGACGTTCTGGACAAGATTAAGCTCTAGTATTTATCTCTGCCTCAATGGCAACATCATGTTTTGTAGCATAAACGATAATATCGCTTGAAACGATGGTTTCTTTGAAAGGTTACGTTAGTCAACCAGTTATAGACGTTTGATGGTAATTGTAGAGTATTTTTTTTTATTTTTATGTGCGTCTATTGTTTATTTATGTATTTATTGTGTTTCCCTGGAAGTAAATGGAGGTTGGGTCCGCTTCCGGTACCCACCGGAAAGCTACTTTCTCCTCCATTTCTGTATGGTTCTGTGTGTCCACAGGTACTTGAAATAAAACCAAATTTTAGCTCCATAGGCTACTTATTCCTAATAAAAAGGGAAGGTATACAACGTTAATTCAACAGGCATGCTAAATACTCATGCTGAAGTGCAATAAACACGACCAGATAACTATTTTCTTCTTGTGGTTGACAGCAGGAAGGTTTTATCTATGCGTCAAAACTTTTTATCCGACGAAATTCCACAAAACACGCGAAACAGGGCCCAAATTTTCACCAAACCTACACAAATTTTGGCAACTGCAGTGCTCAGTGGTATTGCAACAATAAAACTTTCCTTAGAGACAATTTCAGCTTTCAGACCACCTGTCTGGAAAGACTATTTATTTTCCTGCTGTTTTTAATTTTCATATTTCACCATGATAATAAGACCAGATGAATATTTACACCGCTTTATTTGGCTCTGAATGTGGTCTTATAGTTGTGGGTTTATTATAAGTGTCATGTTGTCTGATTAGAAACAACACAATTTAAACTAATCCATTATGCCGGTTGGATATCTTTTTCTACTTGAGCTTATTGATCGTGAGCCAGTAATGACGAAATTTAGGAATTTTGGGTAAGTAATACATGGGAGCAAGTCCTCAAGTGACAGACTCTTAGTTGATTTTATTCCTATCTTACTTTTTTTATCTCCAAGAAGTGCATTAGCAGCTAAAGGCTTTGGACGACTGCTCATCGAATCATCAATAATTACCGGAAACAAGCCTAGTTATTGGGCACACAATTCCGGTAATTATCCTTTACTTACAACGGTAATTTACCTGCGTGAAGATAATTATACAACCTATAGCGTTGGCAGAGTCTTTGACGCTACGTGGGCATATTTGTAAACAAGAGTTTTCCTGTGTGTTCAATAACGTCGAGTTGTTTTTAACGCAGCATAGTTTGGCTCATGAAGAGATCCGTGAAGTATTAAGGATTATGTCTACAATTATCAATAAAGGGGAAGCATTCTTAATATTGTACTATTATTACTATAATTTATCTTGAAATGAAATAATTTCATCATCTCGTTAATGTCAGGTGGATATATATTTCGTCATTCTGTCATAACCACATTGACGATGCATACAATTAGAATTGTTATTACCGAAAGTTTCTCCGTAAAAAGTGTAATTTTTTAATGTTTGATGAAACATGGGCTCAGTAATTACACATTATTTAAGGGGGTGGGGCTCATGAAATTATCAGGGCTTACTCTTTGGTGCCGAATGATGTATCCTCGTGTTAAACATCCACGTTATTGGACAAATCATATCACATTCATTTTCAGATTTGTATTATATTGGATATATTAATTTAAACAAATGATTTCCATGTGAACAAATTAGGATTCCGTTTAATGCAATATTAAATATCTACTTGTTGTGTTTGATTTTCGTTTACTGTGATAAAATAACAATGTGATACATTGCGTATGTGCTCAACGCCATAAACATCCCTTTAACGTATTAGATATCGTTTTAACTGTGTTAGATAGAGAGTTGTACGCTATGGGTTAGATATCGGTTTAACTGTGTTAGATAGAGAGTTGTACGCTATGGGTTAGATGTCGGTTTAACTGTGTTAGATAGAGAGTTGTACGCTATGGGTTAGATATCGGTTTAACTGTGTTAGATAGAGAGTTGTACGCTATGGGTTAGATATCGGTTTAACTGTGTTAGATAGAGAGTTGTACGCTATGGGTTAGATATCGGTTTAACTGTGTTAGATAGAGAGTTGTACGCTATGGGTTAGATGTCGGTTTAACTGTGTTAGATAGAGAGTTGTACGCTATGGGTTAGATATCGGTTTAACTGTGTTAGATAGAGAGTTGTACGCTATGGGTTAGATATCGGTTTAACTGTGTTAGATAGAGAGTTGTACGCTATGGGTTAGATGTCGGTTTAACTGTGTTAGATAGAGAGTTGTACGCTATGGGTTAGATATCGGTTTAACTGTGTTAGATAGAGAGTTGTACGCTATGGGTTAGATGTCGGTTTAACTGTGTTAGATAGAGAGTTGTACGCTATGGGTTAGATATCGGTTTAACTGTGTTAGATAGACAGTTGAACGCTATGGGCTTCCTTCAGTTGCATTAGATATTCATCTATGAAATTTTGTTGTGTCTGTTTTAATGCATCTTACACCCACTTGTTACATTGGATTTCATTGAACAGTAAAACCACGATATTGATACATACCTCCTTTTGGATAGAGGAAAAATGTCCATGAAATTGAATTGACCTAATTATCAGGTTTAACGATAAAAATATTTAAAATCAGTCCGGAAATAAATAATATTTATATTAAAATGGTCCTGATGCTGACCTGATTTAATAATTAAGTTGAAATATAAGATATTGAAAAGCGCTCCGAAAGTAATGCTTTTTATACTGAGATGGTTTGAATACTGAAGTTGTCTAAGGTTGTACAGTAGTTTTTTTTGTATTCTCATTCATTGTGTTTTATCATATCTGTTTTGTAATGTATATCCTTGTAAATACTTTGGCTATCATTTGCACGTAACTACGCTGCAATGTTGGTACTTTAAAGATAACTTAAAATCATTGAATGTCTACCTTTACGGGGTTAATGTATTGTACATTTCCATTCCAGCAGACGTGCTTATCGATTCTAAATGATTCAATTGCAGACGATACATTTGTTTCTAGCCGTCCTTTCTCTCGAATAGAGGGAATCTGATTTAATGAACGAAGACACAAAGTCGGAGTTTTTGAAGGATCTGCATGTCATGATTTACATAACGCTTTTTACCACTACGCCGAATTTTTGACAATTAAAATCTTGTGTAATTTACTATGTAGAGTATGAATGTTTGCAATATGGTATCTGCTAGAATAGAGTAAATTACTAAGAATCAAAGACATTATTGGCAGCCCGCATCGACATCGGCAGTTAATATGCAGTAAAAAGGGAACGTTTGTTTAAAACGAATGTAGAAATATCGATTGATTATTGGACAACAAAGCGATGACTTTGATTAGAATGACATCATGTGAAAAAAATGGATCTTCCAATTTCTCTGTTTTGTCACATTGTCTGTATTGTTCTGTTTTATCTAAGCCGTTCCACATTGTCCATGTTGTTCTGTTTTATCTAAGCCGTTCCACATTGTCCATGTTGTTCTGTGTTATCTAAGCCGTTCCACATTGTCCATGTTGTTCTGTTTTATCTAAGCCGTTCCACATTGTTTGTGTTGTTCTGTTTTATCTAAGCCGTTCCACATTGTCTGTATTGTTCTGTTTTATCTAAACCGTTCCACATTGTCTGTATTGTTCTGTTTTATCTAAGCCGTTCCACATTGTCTGTATTGTTCTGTTTTATCTAAGCCGTTCCAATTGTTCGGGTTATTCTGTTTTATCTTAGCCGTCCACATTGTTCGTGTTGTTCTGTTTTATATAAGCCGTTCCACATTGTTTGTGTTGTTCTGTTTTATCTAAGCCGTTCCACATTGTCTGTATTGTTCTGTTTTATCTAAACCGTTCCACATTGTCTGTATTGTTCTGTTTTATCTAAGCCGTTCCACATTGTCCATGTTGTTCTGTTTTATCTAAGCCGTTCCACATTGTCCATGTTGTTCTGTGTTATCTAAGCCGTTCCACATTGTCCATGTTGTTCTGTTTTATCTAAGCCGTTCCACATTGTTTGTGTTGTTCTGTTTTATCTAAGCCGTTCCACATTGTCTGTATTGTTCTGTTTTATCTAAACCGTTCCACATTGTCTGTATTGTTCTGTTTTATCTAAGCCGTTCCACATTGTCTGTATTGTTCTGTTTTATCTAAGCCGTTCCAATTGTTCGGGTTATTCTGTTTTATCTTAGCCGTCCACATTGTTCGTGTTGTTCTGTTTTATATAAGCCGTTCCACATTGTTTGTGTTGTTCTGTTTTATCTAAGCCGCTCCACATTGTCTGTATTGTTCTGTTTTATCTAAGCCGTTCCACATTGTTTGTGTTGTTCTGTTTTATCTAAGCCGTTCCACATTGTCTGTATTGTTCTGTTTTATCTAAGCCGTTCCAAATTGTTCGGGTTATTCTGTTTTATCTTAGCCGTCCAGATTGTTCGTGTTGTTCTGTTTTATATAAGCCGTGCCACATTGTTTGTGTTGTTGTTCTAATTGTTCTGTTATGCATTTGTTGTACCACTTAGACTGTGTTGTTCAGTTTGTTTATGCTGCGTTCTGTTTTGTCATAGCTGTTCTGGTTATTCTTCTGGTTTGTCACTTTAGGTCCGTATTGTATTTAGTGATCAATTTTGTGTTTAAAATTTGTGTGATCCGTACATACTGAACTGTTATGTGATCTTGAATATCATAGAAAGATCTGATGTTTTCTGAAAACTCTATCTAAGCTCCTAAAATAGGGTTTCTAGTTAGTCTGTAAGTATAATCATAGGCTTTATTCCACTAACTCATGAAAATCAATTGAATTTCGTCCTCTAAATATACAGACAAAACACTACTCATCAATTTCACGACAGTTTTAGTTTCTTATTTTAGACTAAATTCTTCCTAAATACTTGCAAAATTCAGCAAGACTATTTTTTTCCAGCGCAATTGATGGAAACGCAGTATTTCTTAAAGATTAACGTCATTAACGTCATTTATTATCAATATTCGATCATCTGTATAGTCCACCTGTGATTTTGTCGTAATATGTTGGATAACATCATATCGTCTGCATACCAATGGTAGTCTACGCAGACTTTATGTCTGCACAGCGATTCAGATCTTCGTCAGACGAAATCTATCTATAGAAAGCAGCTAAATTAAAGCAGAGCCTGATGTAGAAACAGTTTGTTATCTACAATTGATCTACAGATAGGATAAGATTTTTATTTATTGCAAGTGGTTTCCGTTATCTGTACTATGTACCGTGTGGTTTCTGTTATATGAACTGTGTGGTTTCCGCTATATGTACCATGTGGTTTCCGTTATCTGTACAATGTGGTTTCCGTTATCTGTACTTTGTAGTTTCCGTTATCTGTACTATCTGGTTTCTGTTATCTGTACTATGTGGTTTCCGTTATCTGTACAATGTAGTTTCTGTTTTCTATACAATGTAGTTTCCATTATCTGTACAATGTAGTTTCTGTTTTCTATACAATGTAGTTTCCATTATCTGTACAATGTAGTTTCTGTTTTCTGTATAATTTATATATATATATATACAAGTCACATAAATTTCTGAAGAGTTTGTACATGCATGTATATCATATACACACATAAAACGAATACTTTCGGTTGAACGTAATCGCATGTTATTTGTAACAAGGGCCACTTTGTCTTATTTTCTTTATTGCATTGACACTAAACTTTTTTACCAGGGTTTAACGTCGCACCAACAGTCAGGGTCATTTGGCGACTTTTTTTAATTTTGGCCCGAGATGTACACCTGGGTAAAACTACTGACTGTTCGTATTCTAGATGGAAAGCTTCTTCACATGTGATTATTTTCTGGTACCGGATGGGATTCAAACGCACAGTGATGAGGGGTCTGAGCTTACTAGTCAGAGAGCCGCCCTCTAAAGTTAGCATCATTTGTTACGCATCCAGTCGTCTATCTATTTTTGAAGTGATAATTCGCCAAAATCTTTTAATGCTGAAAATGACAAACGTCGACATACTTCAGAAGAAAAAAAAACAACTTCAACTACTATGTCTTACGTGTATATCATTCAAATAGCACCCAGAGGGACACATAAACCTTTCAAACTGTCCTTGTAAGTCATTACAACCAGATGAAATGTTTTCCTACAGAAAAAAATGTAGCCGAACATTCAAGAATATTTTGTACGATGCTATAAAACTGTATGTCTCTAAATACAATTTTAAATTGTCTCAAATAATAAAGTCAAAGAAAATTGTATTGACTTCTTGAACAAATAAATAATCCATTGTGATCTTTTCTTCGATATTAGCTCTTTGTGTAACATGGTTTATTGCATATTGAAACAGCTACAATGTTTGTAAATGTCACCATAGCAGCTGTCTCGTATTTGTGAAAACTAATGTGTCTTTCTAATTCAATTTAAAGTAAGTTACAACTCGATGGAAGACGGGTGAGGTATAATGTGTGTGTGTCAATATAGTTTACTGTAATCTTATTTTATGAATAAATTTACAGTTTCATCTGAGACGCAGACATTTCTAAACCACGTCCAACATTCAATAAAAATAAGAATGTGAAACCAGACATTGGTTTTACATACCGATCCTTGATTTGAAGACAAGATGCAATTAAGAATTCGTTAGCACTAGGAAATGGAATTTAGATGTAAACATGTGGCGTGCAGTTCAAATCAAGGTAGAATAATTATTTCATGAAACTTTTAAAGGAAACACATAAGTCATTATTATTGGGTGTATATATTTTAAACATTGTGTCGCTTGGTATTCAGAAATTTGCTTCGCCATATAAAAGATATTCTTGGAACATTTATTTAGATCATTATAAACAAGCATCCAGAGTATCAAACATTTAGACTAACCCTAACCCTACCTCATCTGTGTACTGTTATATAGGAGTGTTATATTTTATATTTATATACTGTTATATAGGAGTGTTATATTTTATAGTTATATCCTGTTATATAGGAGTGTTATATTTTATATTTATATACTGTTATATAGGAGTGTTATATTTTATATTTATATCCTGTTATATAGGAGTGTTATATTTTATATTTATATACTGTTATATAGGAGTGTTATATTTTATATTTATATACTGTTATATAGGAGTGTTATATTTTATAGTTATATCCTGTTATATAGGAGTGTTATATTTTATATTTATATACTGTTATATAGGAGTGTTATATTTTATATTTATATACTGTTATATAGGAGTGTTATATTTCATATCTATTTACTGTTATATAGAAGTGTTATATTTCATATCTATTTACTGATATATAGGAGTGTTATATTTTATATTTATATACTGTTATATAGGAGTGTTATATTTCATATCTATTTACTGTTATATAGAAGTGTTATATTTCATATCTATTTACTGTTATATAGAAGTGTTATATTTCTTACCTATTTACTGTTATATAGAAGTGTTATATTTCTTACCTATTTACTGTTATATAGAAGTGTTATATTTCTTACCTATTTACTGTTATATAGAAGTGTTATATTTCTTACCTATTTACTGTTATACAGTAGTGTTACATTTCTTACCTATTTACTGTTATATAGAAGTGTTATATTTCTTACCTATTTACTGTTATATAGAAGTGTTACATTTCTTACCTATTTACTGTTATATAGAAGTTGCATTCCCTTCTTTGTGTCCTTGTTACCTCTCAAATACAAGTAAACAAGTGGCACTAAAGTAATTTTGTCGCTGTTTTGTCAAATTATTGCTTTCATGGTACAAATAAATCCACTCAAAAGAAGACACATTCGATATTACAATTTGAATTAATTAACTACAACGTTATTTAAGGCGACAGCATAATGCATTAATGCAATATTGTAAGGTAGGCTGTAATGATTAGATCAAATTATAGATTTACTGTAAAACTAACTCCATGTAAGATTGAGTGATAAATTTTCTAGTCAGTTACACAAAGACTACTGTTTATGTGTTTGAGTATCGTACCTCATGTAAGTAAAATATCTTGATTAAAAGTCGTAGTTTTAAACATATTAAAGTTTATGGGCGGAAAATATTCATGGAAGCAAATTAATTACACCTTGGCAAATTTGCCCTAGAACCGGATTACGGGTATTTATATAGACCTTTGTGTTATATGCAACCACTGATAATTACTATGATAACCTGCAATATTGTCAATTGTAATTATTTAGCTCCTTATTTGCTGCTCTCGGTTATAAATACATTAAAATGTCTTAATTTTCGCTTTTATTCTACGTTAACTCTGCATGATTTAGAAACAGACACAATCATGTTTATTTCAGATACTGGAGTTGACGCTTGTGGAAATTAATAACATTTTAGAAACGCATATTTGCATCTGGTTATTATTTCACGGTGTTTTTCTGACAAAGCGTATTCTGTCGAATATGCATTGGAGAAATTTGTGGAAAGACGCGAAAAACGTTCAATATTCATAGTTTTGCTTTTAAATGAAACTAATCTGAAATTGTTTCCTCTTCATACAAATATATAAATGAACCTCTGAATAGTGACAATGTGGACATACAATCAATCAGAGAGTAAATAATAAAGATAAGGAATACCGAAAAAGAAAACAAATACAAAATATCCCACCTTCCCCATAATATCCCACCTTCCCCATAATATCCCACTTTCCCCAAAATCATTCCACTTTCCCCAAACTATTCCACTTTCCCCATAATATCCCACCTTCCCCAAAATATCCCACCTTCTCCATAATATCCCACCTTCCCCATAATATCCCACCTTCCCCATAATATCCCACCTTCTCCAAAATATCCCACCTTCCCCATAATATCCCACCTTCCCCATAATATCCCACCTTCCCCATAATATCCCACCTTCCCCATAATATCCCACTTTCCCCAAAATATCCCACCTTCCCCATAATATCCCACCTTCCCCATAATATCCCACTTTCCCCAAAATATCCCACCTTCCCCATAATATCCCACCTTCCCCATAATATCCCACTTTCCCCATAATATCCCACTTTCCCCAAATCATTCCACTTTCCCCTTTCCCCAAAACATCCCACCTTCCACATTCCCAAATTCATCCCACCTTCCCCAGTTCATCTCACCTTTTCCAAAGCATCCCACCTTTCCCAATTCATCCCACCTTCTCCAAAACGTGTTTTATTCAATGTGTTTTTTCTCTTCGTGTCTGATCGTCGATGTCTGATTTTATTGATACTTATAACACACTATTTACGCGCAAGCCATAAAAGCGTTCAGTATCTGTTACACAGACTACTCAACTCTTTGTAACTGGTAAAGAAAGTAAATGACATTCAATAAACTCTATTTCATTTCGATGATAAACTTCACACATTCGCTTTAGTAAAATATTGATTGAAAACACTAATATAGGTGTCATTTATACAATGTAATATCAAAACTTTGAAAAAGACTTGCTAGGGAAACATTTAGCACATTATGTTAATTTTTATACCTAATGATAACGAGACTAGTTTCTTAAAAAATGAAAATATATAATGAAAAAAACACAAAATTTATTTATTATGTTAATTTTTATACCTAATGATTACGAGACTAGTTTCTTAAAAAATGAAAATATAAAATGAAAAAAAACACAAAATTTATTTATTATGTTAATTTTTATACCTAATGATAACGAGACTAGTTTCTTAAAAAATGAAAATATATAATGAAAAAAACACAAAATTTATTTATTATGTTAATTTTTATACCTAATGATAAAGAGACTAGTTTCTTAAAAAATGAAAATATAAAATGAAAAAAAACACAAAATTTATTTATTATGTTAATTTTTATACCTAATGATAAAGAGACTAGTTTCTTAAAAAATGAAAATATAAAACGAAAAAAACACAAAATTTATTCCTCGGTTATAGAAATCGAAGACTGATTATAATGATATTATAATGATATTATAATGATATTATAATGATAATATAATGATAGCAATAATTTCATTTAAGTTTGATGTGTGATGTTGTTGAACCACTTTGTATTTGGCAACTTATTTTAAATGTAATTGCAGGTTTCTTGTAATAAATGCATAATTACATGTTTACAGTTTAGTCCGAAAAAGCTACCCGCAAAACATGACGGCAAATGTTGTTCATAGCAAAAACGTTACACGATATTGAAAAAAAGTAGGGTCCAGTCAGTGAGCAAAAGCAATCAATGGGAAAGAAGAAATATAAGCTTTATGTACTCTGAGGCCAAGATAGGCAATCAATAGTGCGTGTATTTGTTGCAAATTCCTGTGTTATATGATGTCTCTGATATAAAATAACTGCAACATAAGTTCTCTGTGTTGTAAGATATCTGTGGAATAAGATGTCTGTGATATGGGATATCTGTGTTATATCTGTGTTATAAGATATCTGTGATATAAGTTATTTGTGTTGTAAGATATCTGTGTTATAAGATATCTGTGTTATAAGATATCTGTGATATGGGATATCTGTGTCTGATCTGTGTTATAAGATATCTATGATATGGGATATCTGTGTTATAAGATATCTGTGTTATAAGATATCAGTGAAATAAAATATCTGTGATATAAGATATCTGTGATATAAGGTGTCTGTGTTATATCTGTGTTATAAGATATCTGTGATATGAGATATTTGTATTATAAGATATCTGTGTTATATCTGTGTTATATCTGTGTTATAAGACTTCTATGATATAAGATATCTGTGCTGTAAGATATCTGTGTTATAAAATATCTGTGATATAAAATATCTGTGATATAAGATATCTGTGTTATTAGATATCTGTGATATGAGTTATCTGTGTTATAAGATATATGTGATATAAGATATCTGTGTTATAAGATATATGTGATATAAAATATCTGTGATATAAGATATCTGTGTTATAAGATATATGTGATATAAAATACAAATTACTTCAGAAATAATACAGTATCAGTTTATCAAAGTTTATTTTTAGAATACTGGATCTGTTTTTTTTCTCTGTTTTGTGGCATCAGTTCGTGATCTTCACACTTTAATGTCGACAATCTCAAATCACTTAACGAGACCTGAATATATCAGGGTTACATAACCAATAACAAGCGATCATTGAACGGATGTCTCTCGGGTTCACTAAAAGCAAATCTTTTCGATTCCTTTCTTATGAAAAAGTAAAATTACCATACCTCAATGGAGTGAAAACAATTTTCTGATAATTCTACGCCGGCTTTAATAGTTAAACTGTAATCTAGAATTTACATATATTTTACCAGACACTATTATCCAGACCTCAATCCTAGCGAGATTTGACGATTATCAGAAATAACGGATACATGAAACACATCGTTCATTGTATTGAAGTTTAGAACCATCATGCAGAAGGCATTATTTGAGAGGTTGTATGTTCGCTGATCGTACAAACAACAAATAAATGTATATACTGGCTGGTATTAAGGTCTTGTTTTGAACCTGTCGCGCAACTTTAACCCCAAACTGTCATTTTATCTTTTATGGCGGGATAGACTTGACATATTCATCCGTTTTTCTTAGTTCTTATACGTTGACGTTCTTTAAGATATGTACCTTCCCATTGGATTACTTTGTCATCACCTAATTGTATTCAGTTGACAAACCGCTCCCAGTTCGTACTTTTTCTGTTTTGACCTCCCTTCTACTTTTGGGATTCTTACTACAGAAATTCATGTAACGAGAAATCTATTTTGACCAACTTTGTTTCTCAAACACATTTTATTCACTTTTTATTCGCTGTTTCTGTTTGGTGTTTATATTTATATAATTATATGTATCTTATATTATATTTAACATTTTTATGAATATTTGCTATACATACCTCATATTTTGGACAACGATATGAATACAAGTTATCAAATATATAAAAACACTAAGACTGTATTCAGTTCAAACAAACATATGTACGACAAGAAAAAAACTTCTATTTGACTGAACAGTCTGCACTGTGATTGATGTTAAATTTGTTTGCTACTTCAGTTGATAAATATATATAAGGAAATGATATCTTCAAGATCCCACCTTCCCCAAACCCCTTGATCTAAATCCAACCCAAAGCATTGAAATATACAAAAAGGAGGACAAAACACGATCACCTGACCTGTGTAAAACTTGATCACTTGGCCTGTGTAAAACACGATCGCCTGACCTTTGTTAAACACGATCACCCGACCTGTGTAAAACTTGATCACCAGAACTGTGTAAAACTTGATCACATGATCTGTTTATATTGTTTTCTAGCGGTCTGCAGCAAAGCTACCTGAGGGGGATAAACTGATTCTGAATAGCAGTGAATTAGTCTATCGTCAATTTAGATGTTTGTAGTTATATACCGATAAGTTCATACTACATCTCCGATGAACAAATAGCTTTTAATGTTCACAGATTTGCAATTAGATCCGCAGATCTGCAGATTGGCGATTGGCGACCTATGGAAATTAATAGCTTTGTGGCCACACATTTGATTTTTCTGAATTTCATTTTGTGGTCTTCTAAATAACGTTGCCTCCCGAATACCAAGCACTATTGGAAAGAAAAGGTTCTATAAACAAAGAAACCACACGAAAATCAGCCATAAAAATGGAGAAGTTTTGTTAACATTATGTGGTGTGTGGATAGTAAAATAACTCCCGTCTAGGACAAGACGTATTTTATCCTCACAAATCACAATTAATTTTGTTATTAATTAATCATGTTAAATGTAATAAGGCGTCGTTTTTAAACACACTACGGATCTCTGATATTGAAAAGAGCTTCCATTATGTCTCAACCAGACCAGGTATAAAAGAGATTAATTTGAAATATATGAAATTTATAAGTATGAAAAATTACTCATATATAGAGCTTAATGCATCACTTTGTTTTTATGAATCCAACGTGAACGAGTGCGCTTTAAATATTTTGAAACACAATTTAACATACAAAGATGTTAGAGCTTGCCAGAAGTTCTAAAGCCTGCGTTTGTCCAAAACAAAACAAAAGTAAAGATGAAAAGGTCAATTATCTTACTTTCGAGTTAACACATATATACGATGGTCCCATGTTAGTAAAAAGTATCTTGTCAAATCACTAAGACTTCATCAACGAAGTTAGGATCTGCCATCTTTGTATATGCACTTTTTTGTGACAGGTCTATGACAGAAGGCAGTTGTTACTTTATCTTATCGTTTTCATGGCTTTTTTAATCCATTAAAAATTCGAAACGATGCACGCACGCATATGCCAATTATATCTCTACTAAGGAGGTACTTATTTACAATCTATTGAAAACAGAGAAAAACGTTTTCCGCTGAGCGATTCCTTGAAGCGGTGAATCCACACAGGAAATTTATATTGTTATATCACTATTTCAGATTTCATAATGTGGAGGTAACACGTTTATTATACGTATTGCATGCTCACAAATTTGTGAAATAAAATCACGATTCGTGCTCACTTCGAGACTGTACGAGACACGAAAGTTTTACGTGACACCAAGTTAAGAATACTTTATGTGGACGAGCATACTGTAGTAATAACATATCATTCTCCACAGAAAATACGAACCATTCTTTTAGTCAAAATACCATTGTATAAATTGAATAATGTTCTCGGAGATCTGAAAATATCGCAAATGTCCAGTCTGAATATATTACTTCTTAATATATTTACAGTATTCAGCATCATAATACACTTATAGTTTCCACTGCCATTCGTAGTTCCGAATTGTATTTGCAACTGACAGTTCAATTATCCCGGATGAATTTAGAACGTAATATTGCAAGAACATAATTTTCATTTGTCGCCTTAGAAACTGCGAACATATTTACGACTCCTTTGAGAAAAAAAACAGAATATCAACAGATAGACAAGAAATCTGCTTTTGTGGCGAATAATAAATCAGGATTTGAGCGTAAAGCTTGTATGCTCTGCTATGTGTGTCTTGATTCAAGAAACGCATAATGCAATCACATATCAATTTGCTAACTTCTCCCAAAGGAGTCTCATTGGTATGCTGTTTCTGTGTCCAAACGTATTACAATTGATGTTGCTAAACATAAAGCAGTTAATGCTTTCGCCAAATGACATAAATTCCGGATTGCATATCAATTAGATATCCACGGTAGACGTACGTATACATTATCTGTCCATTAATGCAATATTAACATTTTATGCCTGATTTTGTATGATTAAACCTCGTTATCGCAACCGGATTACTTTTACTAACATATTTCACAGCATGCAACTCACAACTTTCTCGACTGATTCATTATAAGGACCCCACTCTGTACTGCTTTCAGACAAGTGATTAATAAACCCACCAATAGAGACTTTAGTAGGTTAGTGACGTTCAGACATGCTGTGTATGTTGATATATGAAAATATAATACCACTAAGTTCTTAAGTATATGTAACTGAATATTCTACAGCATATTTCTATTGAGTCTCTACTGGTAAACATGTTCGTAGTTATAATAATTAAATACAGCGTTTAAATCTGTGACACACAGTGATTTTAGTTTTTCCGCTCGACAATAAATCTTAAGTGAAAAAGAAACACAATGGATACTAATCATACATTGAACGTCCAGTCCCTTTTGCAAAATTTTGATCATTGATTTTTGTACGTTACATCTGAAACAGAACAGAAATCACCGATCGTCTTAAAGACTCATACAACCACGGACACCCAGCACAATTAGCTCAAAAGCTAAAGCGTAAGGTTTGTAAGTTCGAGCACTGGGCGCATGTTGTAGTTGGTCATTGGTTTTCCACTGCAAATCCCATAGAGGTTTGAAGTTACTTGCGTAACAAGGTTGGTACTGATTCGGAATCCAGAGCCATAGATTAGGTTGACCCCCGCCGGTATAACTAAAATATTGTTCAAAATTGGCATAAAAACTGACATATTCACAGCTTTTTATTTGCCTATCAACGAAACAACACATCTGGAAAACCATTAATAATGCAGCAATTATTCATGCGTTCTATCAACAGAGCTAATAATACGGATATCATGGTACAAATCATCACCTGTTCATCTATTCGTTTTCAGGTTTGTATACTTTTTTCACTTACGATGAACAATAAATAAAGATGTTTATTGCAGTGTAATCGCAATTAAATGAAATAGATTGCCACCAATATCTAATTCCAAAGACACAAGATTTATTTGGTAATTATTCAAATTTGTACAGACTGACCGACACAATATATTACAAATATAAATGACTACGATTAGAAATGATAAAAAAAACGAAAAGATCTGAGCGCTAGTGATATTGAACATCATATACAGCCAAACCTGTGAATACAAGTCACCCTTGGAAAAGACAAATTGTGACCTTTATTGACAGGTGGCCATTATTCAAAGGTAGCCGCAAACACAGGTTTGACTGTACATAAATATACATTTGTATATCTGTCGGGATTGACGCTTGATACCATAGTATTTAAAGGCATTAAAATCTTGATAATGAGGCCACCGAAAAATCCGTCGTAGTAATGAGGTAGTCTCAACATGTTGAATCATGGGGGAGTTATTGAAAGCTGGTCCGAAAATAATTGTTTGTTATAATAATGTGTTCGTAATATTGAGGTGGTCGCAATATGAAGTTTTACTGTATATGCCTAACGAATATTTCAGGATTCTGTACCTGTGCTAATCTTGTTCTCCATAAGTAACTTTCAAATTTCCATCTCTCGATTCTGCGGTAAATAATATAACATAGACCATGCGCTGCCCTCACGAACTCCAGATCCCTGGACCTAAGCTTCCCTCTCCTGACCACAATGGATGGGCACAGAACACTATACAAAAAGCATTTCGATATTGTTGACTAGCTTTATTAAATACGCCCGTCACCGCCATGAGTTCGTATCCCACCCAGGACTAAACAAGTTATAAGTGGGGAAGCTGTCCAGCTAGTTCTTCCCAAATGCACGCATGAGGTCTTCCGCCAAAAGCTGGAAAATCACCAAGCGACCCTGGCAGTCGATACGACGTTAAACCCCAGTGAAAATAATATAATCAATTATGCAGTCGAAGAATTCAGCTGACAAACAAAGTTAAAGACAACAACGTGCCAAGCAACATTATGCACACAATGAAATTGTATTTTGTTCATATTAAAGTTAATATGTTGACAGGTTTGGGAGATGTACTTCAATAACTTCTCCCTAGCATGATTCAATAAAGCTGAAAATGTAATGACAGCATCTTTCAGTAGTAATGTTTTATTATCAACTTATGAAGCGCGCTTTAAAAATGGAACCGTTAAGTAATAAGTTATTTATTCATTTGGTCTGAGAAAAGAAAAAAAATAATATTGTCTTTTATAGAGACTTCGTCATTGTCTTTTTATGAAGGCTTCATACAAACAATGTATGTTTTAGCTTTTCTTTCTGTGCTTATTGACACAAAGTCCAGACAAGATGGCTGTTGTTGCTTAAAACGCAATTATATCCGACATTAAGTAAGAACAAAATCGTCAGTTGATGGGTAACGTATATTAGAACTATCCTAAACGAGTTTGTCTGTTCACAGACGCAAACATTAGAAACAAGCATCGCCGTTAATTAAATATAACCACAGACACTGCTTGCAATGTTGAGAAAATGCGTCATACTCTGGTGTTTATTCATTCCCAGAGAATGTCTTTGAATAATGTAACACTGTCATTTCTCCTTCCAAATTAAAACAGACTTAATTAGGAAGATGTACGTATGTGATTTGACGATACGTCTTATTCAATCATATCTGTGAGGAAGTCAGTGCAAGGTGCTTTTGTTTTCTCATCGGTCATCACGTAGATTTGGCTTCATAGATAAGTCTCAGTATCATTTTACAAAACATCACATACATGTATATATCCGCTTGACTGATAGCCAGGTCAGTAAAATGCAATAAACACTTGCAAAATAAAACATGCATTTGTCTAGAGTTAGTTAATAGTGGATGTACAACAGAAATCATGTATTCCCGTATAATTCATATGTTTTAAACACTGCCATTTTCATCTAAAATCTTTAGATCAATCTCTATGTAAAATCTATGACAAAAACGTTGTTCTGTCTATTGATTGGCAGCAAAGACAAACATGTGTACACATGGCGCTAACAGAAGAAAACAATATGCCCGTACATTACCATGGATCTTTATTCGAATGTTTATTTGGATACAAGTATTTTTATCATTGTTCTAATTTCCGCCTGCTTTCAAAAGCATTTCGCTTATACACCGGAAGGCAGATAGCTTAACACATCTGGATTTTGTATCAGTAGGTCCACTTACCTTGCTCTCGAGAAGAAAATGTTAACCTTTGTACTCGGATCACTCGAATCAGCGGCTGATGGGGATAGATCTTAGATTTGATATATTTTACCAAATCGGCACAGATAACATGTGTCGCGACCTTTAATACGGCAGTTGGTTGTATTTCAAGATGTCATTAACACAAGTTTGACCGTCTAATATTAAGATTCTCTAAATAAGTCTCGTTTTTTCGGTAGTTGCGTTAGACCTCTGTTATTCCGTAAACTGATGATATCTGCGTTGATTGCTTAGGAACATTTTATCCTCCAATTATAGTAATTGGGGAAATAAGACCCGAGATTTACTGTGTAATCATGTTATTATCTGCGTTACGACATACAGAATTAATTCTGTAATTAGTGTGCCATTATCACGAGATAATTCTTCTTTCTGGCATGGGAACATGACTGGCTTTTGAGTCATTGCATTCTGTGTTTTACTTCAAAAACTTTGCAAAATATATTAAACAAACCTTTTCATTCGCAAAAAGAAAATATTAATTAATATCTCCAATACAACTTAAATCGGCTTGAATCTAATTCTAATCAGATCAGTTTGTTTCCAAACTTTATTAGAGTATTTTGAAATCATTGAAATTCTTAGGAAATTGTGAGTTTTTCATAGTATTTAGCAATAATATTTACATACATGATCACCACGACAGTTGACGTTGCCAGGCAACATTGTAGATGAGTACGATTTCAGGAAGCAGGCTGCTTATGATATGTTATGCCTTGTACATTCGACTTTTCGAATGCCAATTGTGTAATACTAGATATCATAGCATAAACATGTACATTACCTGTAGTAATAATTAATCCGATTTTTATATATGACATCTAATTCTAATTCATCTAATAGTCTGTCCGCAGTATATACTCTAGGTATACACATTAATTAGTTCAATGTGGGAAGAAATGTTTTGTTATTTATCTTAGCTTTATTTTAACAGGAAATATGAGTCATGTGTTTAGTGACATATTCAGTTTTATTATCATTCCAATTCTAATAAACGATGATCGCAATAAAGCATTTGTTCGGAGTCATTTTATTGATTAGCAGGCAGGCTTCAAACATGTCGCGAGGTCAAGATAGACAATGAACTCTCGACTCGGCAATACATATCATGGAAGTTCCACAAACAACACCAGGATAAAAGTAAGCCCCAAAGCTGAACAACGACAAATGTCGATGAAATAATAAACAATACAGCATTACAAGTACAGCTGAAGGTTGTGATGGAAAGGTTTATGGGATCTAAATGGACTTGATTTCCTATATTTGTGTGAGTAGTTCATCTACACGTGGGTCACAAATGGTAGATAGTTTACTCGAATTCTAAGACGGTCTTTAAGACGACAGAATTCATTTATATCTAATTGCATTTCGCCTTAAGTGGTAAAGATTTACGCATTTCTAGAAATTTGTCTGCAACTACAAGTCTTACGTTCACGCTTATGTCTTCCACATTTTTTCAGGATTATTGACAAACCACTTAATCTGTTTAGGTCTACTTGCCCTATGTATTCAATACTTCCGTCTTAAATTGAGACGTGTCTCAAGTTTTGAGCACCAACATTCACTAGCTGATGATACTCAGAAACACATTTTGTTTTAGATACTGGCTCAGTTATAAATACATGTATATATGTTATAAATACATGTATGTATGTTATAAATACATGTATATATGTTATAAATATATCCGTTGAAAGTGATTGACTTACCTATGGTTATATGTTTTTAAACACACTCTGAAGTTGTAGGTTATACTAGTACATAATAAAATGAATAATTAGCTTATTATATAGTTTCGTTTTAAGGCAGTATTTTATCGTATTTATTTTTATATCACTAACTGTGAGCCCAATTTCAGAAACATTAATGCATGTTCACAATTTTAAACTTAAAATATTAAGATACAAGAGTTTTTCTTTATCATTCCGTTTGGAGTAATTCTTGAACGATTTAGAATGCGACGTTTGTGTGAAAATTACATCTCTCTAGTTTCGTGTTTTGTTATACACGAGTGATAAATAATTCATACTTTGAAGTGAAAACTTGGCACCTAGGACTTATACTTTGCATCGTTCTCTGAGGTTAATTTTCTGACAAATCTTAATTTATCAGACAAAATAAATTCCTGGTTTCCGCTAGATTATGGAGTCCACTGGTCGACTTTTCTCGAATATGTTTGGTTTTATTTTAGAGATGAAAATATCGACAGGAAAAAAGGCACTCACGTGTCGGCAGGAAGTAGAGGTTAGGCGGGATAGCGGAAGCCAGGAACCTTTTTTTATGTCCGAAATAAATATTTGAATCTATTATGTTCTGCCATTTCTTACTTTTCTATAATAGTAATCATCGAGGTTATTCTGGCGCTTGTCTAGTAAGTCATTATTACATTGTTGCAAACGTTTGTGTGATATTACGTGTCAAATTATCAACACCATTTAATGTAATCACGGCAGCGACTGAGTGTGTGTCTACTGATTTATCGTCCGTATAAATATTGTTCACAACCTGCAGTGTGATATGAATGGTAATTGTGTCTGTCCATGAAGGACAAAAAGAATCTCTACAAGATACAATACGATCATTTGGCTCATTTGATCATTTGTTCGTCGCCCGCTACACTTTTTAATATTTGTTCATTTTCCTTTATCAAGGTCATGTGGATGTCATTTCCGTTTACTGCCCGGAAATGTCAGCGAAATTATAGCTTTTCAATCATTGTGACATTCTAGTATGACAACATAATATGTAGTCGTTTGATACAAACACTATTTAGGGAGCAAAATCAAAATGTCCATTTTAGATTAAGCTTTCATGCGATTTTTGTTGGTAATTATTTTCCTTCCGCAAAATAAGAGTCCTTGTGCAATAAATGTCAACTGACAACCCTTAGGGCTCAATTGTTTTCTTGGATGTAAGACGAAGAATAACGTTTTAAGATTGTGATGTAATACGGTTTGGTGAAAACAATGTTTGAATATTTCCATTTCGTATGTGTTTGTCAAACCGCAGTAAAAATCACAATCATACAAAACTAGAAAATCAAATTTTATATAACGTTACAGTTTCTGTTCAGTCATATTATTTGGCAAACTGGCATTTGAAAAAAGAATCAAATCATTAATCATTAATAACATAGCCTCTGATAATTTCAATGTGTTGTATGTGTTGTTGTTGTATAACCATGTTCAAGTTTAATATAAAGTTCCATTCTTTGTGAAGCACGATAACATTCTAATTAAATCATTTTATTATTTCACGTATTTTTTGTATTTCATCAATTGTCGGTTTGATTTGTTTTTATTGTTTAAACTTCAAACTAATTTAAACATACACTTGTATACTTGTACTACTTGTTGCTTACACTGTGAATGTTTAAAAACTGAGCAAAGATTGTCGTAATGAACGTGCCATTTAAATACATGACACAGCACGATACAATTCACCATCAGCATAAAGTAGAACGAGTTTCCTTATTTCGGAAAATAACCTAGAGTTATTTCCCAGGGATTCTCCTTGTTTATCGTCACTACCAGTCGATTTGGACCCGTACCTAGCGATTCTTCCTACTCTCTTTTTGTCATTTGTTGGGCAAACCTGTTTAGGTGAACCCTCCGTTTCTACCCTTGCCTTTCTTGTACCATTTTGTCTTCGCTTTATTTGCATAATTTATTTGTGAGCCGATTCTTAATGATCACATTCTTACCTTAAAACGCTTTATAATAATGACAGACTTAATGTTAAATTCCCTCCAATGGAAATTACTGAATTCAATGGATCGTATCAAATGATTCTTAGTTGTACGGACATGAACGCTTCCAGGAACACTCGCAAGTATTAAGATTGAATAACATTTCTAATAAATTTTGATGTTTTTTTGTGAAGACATTTCTCTCCGTCTTACCTTATGAATATTTAATTCAGGAATATCAGACAAAAAACAAACAAAATATAATTCCAATGCTTTAGTTCTGGGGACTGATTAAACCCAAGATGGTGAACCAAAATGTTTTTTTTTTCAAGAGATATAATCTATATCGAATTCTAATAATATTAATTGATCAAATAGCCGTTGCATCGTAGATTAACTGTTTTACTTTTAATTCTGATAATCTAGAGAGGTAAAACTATGGTATTAAGACAATCAAAGCATCCAGTCTTAATATAGAGGTGAATAGTAGTTGAGGTTTAGAGGCAATATTGAAAACCGGTCTGAAAATAAGAGACAGGTATATTAAGATGGTCTGAAAATAAGAGACAGGTATATTAAGATGGTCTGAAAATAAGGAACCTGTATATTAAGATGGTCTGAAAATAAGAGACAGGTATATTAAGATGGTCTGAAAATAAGAGACAGGTATATTAAGATGGTCAGAAAATAAGAGACAGGTATATTAAGATGGTCTGAAAATAAGAGACAGGTATATTAAGATGGTCTGAAAAAGGAACCGGTATATTAAGATGGTCAGAAAATAAGGAACCGGTATATTAAGATGGTCTGAAAATAAGAGACAGGTATATTAAGATGGTCTGAAAATAAGAGACAGGTATATTAAGATGGTCTGAAAATAAGGAACCGGTATATTAAGATGGTCTGAAAATAAGGAACCGGTACATTAAGATGGTCTGAAAATAAGAGACAGGTATATTAAGATGGTCTGAAAATAAGAGACAGGTATATTAAGATGGTCTGAAAATAAGAGTCAGGTATATTAAGATGGTCTGAAAATAAGAGACAGGTATATTAAGATGGTCTGAAAATAAGGAACCTGTATATTAAGATGTTCAGAAAATAAGAGACAGGTATATTAAGATGGTCTGAAAATAAGGAACCTGTATATTAAGATGTTCAGAAAATAAGAGACAGGTATATTAAGATGGTCTGAAAATAAGAGACAGGTATATTAAGATGGTCTGAAAATAAGGAACCTGTATATTAAGATGTTCAGAAAATAAGAGACAGGTATATTAAGATGGTCAGAAAATAAGAGACAGGTATATTAAGATGGTCTGAAAATAAGAGACAGGTATATTAAGATGGTCTGAAAATAAGAGACAGGTATATTAAGATGGTCTGAAAATAAGAGACAGGTATATTAAGATGGTCAGAAAATAAGAGACAGGTATATTAAGATGGTCTGAAAATAAGAGACAGGTATATTAAGATGGTCTGAAAATAAGAGACAGGTATATTAAGATGGTCAGAAAATAAGAGACAGGTATATTAAGATGGTCAGAAAATAAGAGACAGGTATATTAAGATGGTCTGAAAATAAGAGACAGGTATATTAAGATGGTCTGAAAATAAGAGACAGGTATATTAAGATGGTCTGAAAATAAGAGACAGGTATATTAAGATGGTCTGAAAATAAGAGACAGGTATATTAAGATGGTCAGAAAATAAGAGACAGGTATATTAAGATGGTCTGAAAATAAGAGACAGGTATATTAAGATGGTCTGAAATAAGAGACAGGTATATTAAGATGGTCAGAAAATAAGAGACAGGTATATTAAGATGGTCAGAAAATAAGAGACAGGTATATTAAGATGGTCTGAAAATAAGAGACAGGTATATTAAGATGGTCTGAAAATAAGAGACAGGTATATTAAGATGGTCTGAAAATAAGAGACAGGTATATTAAGATGGTCTGAAAATAAGAGACAGGTATATTAAGATGTTCAGAAAATAAGAGACAGGTATATTAAGATGGTCAGAAAATAAGAGACAGGTATATTAAGATGGTCTGAAAATAAGAGACAGGTATATTAAGATGGTCTGAAAGTAAAGTACAAGTCTTTCTCTGGAAATCCGTCTTAATATACATGTAATAATATTACATAGAATTGCCGTAAATCATTCGCAATGAGTTAATATTGTATGGTTGCTTTTATACAGTTTGTATCACATATTCTTCTGTCGCATTTATTTGTTTTGTAATACCGTCAGTGTTTTAAAGGCGATGGACCTTCCTTGTCGTGTCAACCGAATTATGACTTTATTTGACTTGTTATCATCAACTTCCGTGTCGCGGCTATAATATTAGCCTTGTATAATTTGAACAGAGGGGGCTGAATCGATGCGTGTTTTATACGATACGGTACTTACGATATACATATCACGATATTAAAATTCTATGAAGTCTATCACTATACATCTTTCAAGGTATGAAACCTATTATAATGCATTTTTCACGATATGAAACCTATTATAATACATCTTTCACGATATGAAACCTATTATAATACAGCTTACACGACATGAAACCTATCGCGATACATCTTTCACGATATGAAACCTGCCATGATACATTTTTCACGATATGAAACCTATCGCGATGAAACTCATAATACGAATAAGCTATAAACCTCTTACCAAAGAATATTTATCATTTACATCAATGCACATCAATTGTTCAGTTTTATGGGCGGGTCCGTTTATCATGACGGAACTAAATGGCTGAACGATAAATCAACACCCTAATAAATGTACCGTGATATATCGCTCAGTCAGTGTATCCCTGGTAAATAGAAAAACAGAAACATGCACGGCATCAAGAACATGCAACAAATGGAAAAAAAAACAATGCGATTCAGTATGATATTGACTCAATGAAAAAAATCTGAATTTCCTTTTTGACAATGTAAATCATCATCTAGTTTACTGAAATATTATCGCTGTTATGATGGTTATCACCTAACACATTATTTTGCTGTTACAACGAATAAAACTTCAGTGGACACATCAGCTGATCACAGTCATGCTGATTTGGCGAGGACTTAGAATCCAAGATTGATGCTTATTTATATAGAAAATTAAGTATTTTTATTTTTTACGAGACTTCTAGTCAGACAAACGGTTGGGGTGGAAATATAAAACAATTAAAAATGTCTTAGTCAGATAAATAACGTAGCACGCACATAGAGTTGATACTTATGATTAACAATCAATGTATACTTTCCTATATATTGAATTAAATTACACGGTCACGATATATCAAAAGTCACTTTTTTGACACTAGCGAAAACAGAAACGATAAAAACTATGGCCTTGGGCATGTTGTCTTGGATTCTTGAATTTCAAAACATCAGACATTAAAACGAATTAAACTGGAAAATGATTACAATAAAAATGAAAAAAATGAAGCTCAGGAAAATTAATTACGAGGTGGCGAAATTAAAGAAGACATTAAAATATCAATTTTCCGAACGTTGAACTTTGGGACGCGTGTTAGGAAATGCATTTTATTATCATTTTGTTTTTGTTAACGTTATATCCTTGTACTGAAAACGAAAACTTGGAATAAAGTTGTAAGGGGAGTATACTCGTTTCAGGTTGTTCGTCCGTCCTTCCGTCCGTCCGTCTGTAGACAAAATCTTGTTTGCGATTCTTCTCCGAAACGGCTTGTAGGATTTGTATAAAACTTTACCAACACATTGGGCATTAGGTCTACTTGCACGTATTAAAAATATTCTGATTTATTTCCACGGCGTTATGTCTCTTTTTTTATTTGTCAGTAGACAAAATCTTGTGTGTGCTTCTTCTCCTAAAAGGCTGGTTGGATGCTTATAAATCTTTACCAGCACATTAGGCATTCTGTCTACTTGTGCATAGTTTTTTTTTAAAAATATTTAGATATATTTGCACGGAGTTATGCCTCCTTTTTATTTGTCAGTAGACAAAATTTTGTGTGCGCTTCCCCTAAATGGCTGTTCGAAGTTATTATGTTTTTAAAAAGGGGCTCTGCGAGGGGTATTCAATCACTTTCAGTGATAGTTCTAGTTGAATGAGTCGGTCGCGAAACTGCAAAACAACATCTTTTAAGGATAGCCTCAAAAAAAAAATAAATCTAGAACTACGACTTTTGTAGTTTCAATTTCTTATTATTGTCTATAATATTTTCTTTATTGTAATTATTTTTCAATTATTATGTGAACAAAAATCTGTTCCACAATCATTTCTTAAATCTCATAGTTAGGGTGAGTCACTACAAGTTCTTTGTCCGCATGCTGCACTATGTGAATAACTTCGACTATGAAAATCATTGAAAATATTCTTTATTTCCCAGTCTTCAAATTGCATGCCTGTATTCATTATTAATGTTCCTGGCTTTAATAGGTTCTTTAATTATTATAGACAATGATAAATATAATCCACAATTGTTTTAATCAACATTAAGAGAAGTTAATGTCTAACATGAAGCAAATAATATTGGATGATTGATTATAATGTGGAAAATAACTTAATTTCCTTTCACCTAACTCACTTAGGTAAATTTTAATCTTGCACATGCAAGAATTGACTCAGTAATTGCGCTGTTTTATCACCTGCAGCGTCTCATTCATCAGTTTCATCATCAAGATTATACAGAAATTCTAATTTTAATTATGATTGTGCCGTGTCGAAACAGCCGGAAAATTACGGTTAAACGTAATTGTTCATTTTTTTACTATCAGCTGTACTGAAGGTAATAATTAAAGATAGAAAAACTAGGATGATTTAGCTAAATAACTTTTCTTTTGGATTAGTTCTTGTTCGAAAGGAAAACGGAGTTAAGTCAAAGGCAACATGTGTTTATTATATCACGTCTGGTTACAACAATTAGAGTAAATTTACCTTTTTCAATCATTGAAATTGCTGGATAATTGAACATAAAGCTGTCACACCCGATTATTTCATCGTGTTATTTTTACTGTTAACAAGTTTTGTCTGATGCCTTAATTTATCGTTAACAATCCTGATGAAGGCATGTAGACATAGATGCAGTTGCGCTTATTAATAAAAAAACTTGTAAACTCAGTAAGTTGGTTTATTTCGTTTATTATCTAAATTTAGTCGAATGTCTAAATGTCCAACGTATAAAACCGGAATCTTGGATGAAACCAAATAAGTGAAATAATTCTTATTTTATTATACTTGCGATTGTCCTACACAAAGAAATTCAAAGTCAATGTTGTGTAGAATAGAAAGTACCCAGGTAATCAACAGCGTGCTGTGATTTCCAGCGCTATGTTACGCAAGTTGGACGTTCCAGAAATTCCGCTAAGTGTATTGCAATGACAGTTGAATAGTAGTCATAAAAATCATATCTTCTCCCAATTTAAGAAAACTTTGAGAAAAGTAGAAATGCCATGTTACTAGCTGTCTTTTGTAATGTCCATCTTAATAGGACACAACATCAGATATCTAAAATTTAGAAAATCAAAGTACTTACCTGATAAAAGTCCCATTGATTTTTTCAATACTAACTAGTAATCACTAGCCCCTCACCGCTGTAAGTTCGAATACCACCCGGGATCAAATTTCGCGGCTGAGGCAGCTGTCCAGCCAGCTAATGGATAGTCGATGGTGCTACCCGGGTGTACATTCGGGATCTTCCTTCATCGATAAAGCTGAAGGTTTAGGGTTAGCGGAATGATCAAGCCGTTGGTATAACGTTAAACCGAAGTAAAAAGAAATTACAGTACAAATGAATTCCAACCCTCTAGATATAGTTTTAAATATCCAAATTGGTCTTATTGTAAGCAAACAACACATTTAGATATTTTCACATGACGTCAATCAACTGATAGGGTTTTCATGTGTTTTTTTTTCTAAAACATATGCATATATGAGGAGTCTAGCGCTTTTAAGTAACGCGTAGTTTGTTTCCAGTACTGAAGGTGGTACGTGCTTTATAACAATATTGTGATGGGTTTTCATCTTGCTCTATACTGTGGTGATTTCAAGTCAGCATTTCATCCTAATTGTTCCATTTGAAGTATACATCTTTAGGAGCTTTCCTTGGTTCATTGAATAAATGGTATTCCAGTATTTTTAATTTTTAATTAGTGTAAGCAATACTACGAACAAATATAGACTAAGTTAAGTGGACATTTCTCAGAAATTTATCATATAATTGTAAGTAAATCAAAATATAAACATTTTATAAAACGACTCTACCACCACCTCGCTTTAATATTGCTACTTCCTGATAAATCCATTCATTTGATAGAAGCTTCGGAAAATGTAATAGAAGTCATTTAGAGTCTATTCAACTTTTTCTAGGTCGAGTAACAGAGGGAACGACTTATTGAAGAGAATTACAAATGATATATTACATTCCTACATCCATAAGTATATTGGCAACAATTTACCTATCAGCGCCCAATTGTATAAACATTGGTTAACTTTAACCAAATGGTTAATTTAACCCAAGGTTAAATTTAACCATTTTGGTTTACAAATCATTAAAAAAATTATATAAACATTTACAAAGGGCTGCCATTATGGTACTGGTTACCGTTTTTGTTAAGATTTAACCAGCATCTTAGACTTGGGTTAGATTTATTTGAGTTTTAACAAAAACAAAATTTGGTTAAACTTAAACAAAATTTTCTACAACAGCTAACCGAACATTTAACAAAATTTTAACCAAAACTCTGATTTAACCCAGTGGTTAAAGTTAACCAACGTTTATACAATTGGGCACTGAAGGCTGGAAATCACAACAAAAATGCAGCGATCTGATGTTTGTACGTGACCTTATGAAAGAGAAAAGCTAAAAACCTTTTTCTTTCTGAGACAATATTTTCATTAAAACTCCTACAAATTGATTGTAGAACAAGAAAAGCAGAAAACCCTGATAAGATCCTAAGCAAATTGGTAATGTTTGATTAAAATCAACTAGAAACCATACACCAGAGTCGAGTAATAACAATAAAATCACGTTGAAGTTCGCGTCAATATACAATGTTCCTGGTCTGCCTACACATATACCGTAGAAAGCACTTTACAATAATAAATGTGCTTGATATATAGCGACATATGTTCAACCCTCGGTATATTTAGTCTTCATTTCATCTAACTTACCACACCTAATGAATGTATGGGCGATGCATACTCCTTTTAGAAACAGCATTGGGACGCACATAATATAAATACAATTGACAAAACTCGAGCTGTATGTCTTCAACACCTTGTTCTAGAAAATACCGATTTGTTACTTGTCTGGCAAACCATTTGATAAAGTAACAGAAATCTAGACCAAAATGTTTCACCAAAGTATTGATATAAATGTAAGGAATATCACATAATTATAGTAAGCAATTTTTAGTTGGGTACTCATGCCGAGCGTTAATGCACGTGTCGTAATAAAGAAACAAAAATGAAACCACACATCCACTTTGAAACTGAAAATATACTGTTTTTTGGATAATTGCTTTCTTAGACAGTATTATTACTCAATTATTCATGTTTTAGCAGTTGCAGTTCTACAACTGGGCAGAAAATGGTTTGTGAAGCAATGATCAATTGATAAAGTCACCTAGACAGTTTTGCTATTCTCAAATATTGCTTAACATTTGTCTGAAACAACGTATGCATGTAAACCTTTCGGTCTGCAAGCAAGAATTATTCTTTTCCCATGTTGCCTGGTCCGTGCCAGACACAATGTTTGCGGATAAGCAAACCAGGGGACATGAAGAAATATTGTCTTCGTCATTATGTCAAACCGTGCCAGTAAAATGTCTTTAGTAAGCTTTTGAGTCTGTATTCTGCTATGGATCTTCCCATATCGCTATAACCTTGCCAGAGACATTGTTGTTTGGTTCACCTTCATTTGGCATGTCTGAATAAGATTATCTTCATATTGACGATCTTGTTATCAATAGTTCGAAATACGCCTGGAACGATATCCTGTTCAGAAAAGCCGTCAGTAAAAATCTGTACACTGAACACATCAGTCCATTCCATGTATCTTACCTGTGATAAATATAATGGTTATCATATAAACTAGGATCACGGCTCCAAATGAAGACGTATACAACACGTACAGAAGCATATTTATTGGAAAGGAAATGAGAAAATAACTCGAATACCAAATGTTATAAGAAAATTGTGACCAAACTTACATCTTTGGATTAAAGGATTTTTCTTGTAAACAATTTAAGTCGTTTACCGCTTTGACAAAAGAACCAAAATAACGAAGATGAAAGATATGACGCGGTGAATAAATCACAGCTGAATATTAAAAATAAACCCTGTAAGGAGAATGGTCTCCCATTACAGTGATTTCAGTGTGGGGAAATTATGACACAACAAAACTGCTGGTAAATTGAAATACCTTGATTATAGGGGCTGAATTGCGCGATTTGTCCGCCATTATTTCTTGCGAGACGGCAATTAGAGTCACGTGACTCTTAACAATGACAATACAGAGTCACGTGATTCTTAACAATGACAATACAGAGTCACGTGATTCTTAACAATGACAATACAGAGTCACGTGATTCTTAAAAATGACAATACCATAAAAATACGATAAAAATATATTTGATCGTAAAAATTATTACTTTATTATACAGAACTGCATGACACTACAACAAACTAGAGCATGTAACACGTGTATTTATCATGGTCCCGCATATTTGCAGTTATAAAATCCTTTGAGGCATAAACATTATCGATATGAACAAAAATTAGAATGAATTTATAGAATTTTTTCTGATAAAATATTTCATTTCTGGCTTTAAATGAAACAAAAAGTTACGTACTTCATACAAACCCACTGTTTGTAATGGTGATTTTTACTGAACATAACTTTAACAGTAGTTTAGGCTACACTTTCATAACAATTTTTGTGAACATGTTTAAGATGTGAGTGGATCTTGGAAGTCTTGTTTTATTTATCATTGTAAAATGGCTTTACATAAATACATTATACTTTAACAGCATAGAATGCTTCATAAACAATTTCACAGTCTTTGTCAACCTAAACATTTATTACCCAATAATAAGACATTTCGCGAACAAGACTATTTGCGGACGAATTACGAAACAGTTTGACATGGTATGAAAATTAGGACACAAGTTTGCAAAGCAAAATATACAACAATTTTAGACATAATTACGTTGCTTCTTTGGTTTGATATTTTCATCTAGTGGACAACTTTGTATAATATTTCTCGCCACACCGACAGCGATCGCGATCCACGTGGAATATTTAAACAGAAAAATACTGCGGACTAAATCCACTGTGACAATGTTGCCTTTCACCATGGCATTATCAATAATTTCTACGTTTAAATAAAATTAGCAGTACTGGTAATAGTGACTGAACGCACGATGTTCTCCCAAATGTAAAATGACGTTTAATGAACGTACGCAGTGGCGTTCCACCACCACAACACAAACAAACACTGGTTACAAACATGGAAAATACGCATTTAATGGTACATTCACATTTTCTGAAAAGGCTTTGCGACAAACGATTTTCGTGATGGATGGAATTATATCAAGTTCAAGAGTACGTGATGGAATCCATAACAACACCAATACACGATATAACAGATTTTTAAATCAAAACAACAACAATGAACAATGGTTACATAGATAGCTCTGTTGAGCCGTACAAGTCACAAACCGAATATGTCACACGAGTGAAAAATTCTACCGAATATATCACACGCGTCATATATTCGGTTGAGTATGACATGATTACCAAACGAATATGGTACGTAAAATAATGTATTCGTCTAGCTTAAGATTTTGTATGCACACCAAAACGAATATATCATACGCAAATATGGACGCATGAAATAGAAATTGGTAACAAATACATCAAATTCCCCACCCGTTTTGAAAGAAAAACATATTTTAAACATTCACATTTTATTGAACTTCTTATTTATGCCACAACGATTTTTATGGCCGACCAAATGATCAACACGATCATCATTATTATCCTCGTCATCATCATCTTAATCATAATCATCACCACCGCCACGACCATCATCATCACGATAATCATAAAGAACACCGCTATAATCATAAGAACGCTATGACGACCGCCATCACGATCATCTTCAGCGTCGTCATTTTCATCATCGTAATCACAACCAGCACATGATCACCACCATTATCATTGTCATCATCATAACGAGGAGCGTGATCAAAAAAGTTGTAAGTTCATTTACTGGTTTCAGACCGTCCGTCCATCGGTCTGTCTTTTTTATCCGTCCGTGTTAGGGTAAGCGTACAAATTGGCATTATGAAGTCCTTTCCGAACAAACAGCCATCGTGGGATTAATTTTTAATTGTCCGGTTAGAAAATCTCTCTTGTGGGGTTAAAACATCAAATAGGAAATCAATGGGATAACCATTTTTTTTAGGAATTTACTGAAAGATTATAACACAATGCGAGCGTTTTTTATATACACCTTTATTCATACACACACACACACACAGAGAGAGACTGTCAGTCCCAGGTATTCTGGACAATGATTAAAACAAGAGAGTAATGTAACATGATATGATAACACATACACAACATTTCCCTTCTTTTAGAAACTTGTGAACATCATGATCAACATATCATGTTAAAGAAAACATGCGTGGTAATTGTCTTGTTATTCAGGAATCAAAATGAACTTAATACAAAACAGTTCACAAATTATCAGGTTTAATTGTCTAAATTTGTTGACTCAAATACAAGAATTCTGGTGAAAATCTGTCTGATGGTTTGACAGATCTACCATATCTTGTGATATACTCTTTTGGTTGAATTTCATATTTATCATTATCTTGCTGCTGCTGCTGCTGCTGATGATGATGATGATGATGACGATGCTGATGCTGGCTTTGAGGTGCATTATTCTGATTTTCTACAGCTGTATTATCTTCATTTGATAGATTTCTAGGTCGTACTTTAGTTGGACGAATTTGTCTTCGATTCCTACGAAAATATTTCCCCTCGGGAGATTTAATGATGTATGATCTAGGTAAGTCGTGGTATTTCACAACAGTACCACTATTCCAAGTTTGATTCTTCCGAAACATAATTTATTCTACGGGCTGAATTGGTTTTAATTGTTTACCTGCATGTTTATCAAAATTTTGCTTTGATTTTTCCTGTCGGTTTGTTAGTTCTTGATTGATTTTGTCTGAATTTACAGTTTTTAATATTTCCTTGGCCAGCGGCAACTTTGATTTTAGATTATGACCCATCAGCATTTGTGCAGATGACATTGACATTCCTTCAACTGGCGTATTTCGATAGTTCACCAATGCCAGGTATGGATCTTGGGCCTTCCTAATCAGATTTTTCACAGTTATCACGGTTCTCTCGACCTGTCCATGAGACTGGTAATGCAAGGGACTCGAAGTTGTGTGTTTAAATCCGTAGCTCTTTGAAAACTTTTGAAATTCTGAACTTTTAAATTGTGGTGCGTTATCACTCACTATTTCTTCTGGTATTCCATATCTTGAAATATATGATTGGAGATAACCAATTATGTTCTTTGCAGATAGATCGTCCAATTTTGAAATTTCAGGCCATTTTGAAAAATATTCCACTGAAAGTAAATACTGTTTCCGATTTAATTCAAATATGTCCACTGTTATTTTAAAATATGGCCTGTCAGGTTGTTGAACTTCAATCATAGGTTCCTTTGGATTTTGTGCCTGAGCACGAGCACAAGTTTCACACTTGGATATGGTATCCTCAATCTCTTTATTTATTGATGGCAAATATACAGACTCTCGTGCCTGAGCCTTTGTCTTCACGATACCAAGATGAGATTCATGTAATATCTTCATCATTTTCCTTCTGAGTGATCGGGGTATCACTAGTTTATGACCTTTCAGGATCAAACCATCAATAATAGTAAGTTCATCCTTGATATTCCAAAAGGGTTGTATGGTATTTGGTACATCCCTTTTGTTCATAGGCCAACCATCTTGAATTGTTTGTTTCAACAATATCATCTCATTATCCCTCATTGTTTCAGACTTGATTTCTTCACAAAACTCTTGTGACATTGAAATATAGTCCTCTATGATTGCTATTTTATAGTCATCTTCCTGAAGTGGTTCACATAGCTCCGACATATAATTTCTAGATAGCATGTCAGCTACAAACATAGTGTTCCCTGGTTGAAAAGATACATTTAAGTCATATTCACTTAATTCAAACACCATCCTTTGTAATCGCAGCGGAACTTCATGCAAATTTCTCTTGAACAATGATTCTAGCGGCTTATGGTCTGACTTAACATTCACTGACTGACCATATATGTACGGTCTAAGACATCATCATATTTTGATAAGATATCCTTCTGATCAGATATTTCTGAATCCAATGTGAACAATTTTTTCACCAGCTGAAGTTTAGCACTTGTTTCTGCACCCAATATTGTTCTATCCTTTTGCTTAATGACGTTAAATTTCAGTTTCTCTGATACACCATTGACTTTACATTGTAGTGTAACAGATCCAAGTGGCTTTATTGAATGCCCACTGAATGAACGTAACATACTATTCGACTTATCCAGCTTGTATCTCACCTTAAGTCCTTTCAATAGTTTTACACTTAAGACATTACACTTGGCACCTGTGTCTGCCAAAGCTGGAATAATTTTCTTGTTAATCTCAACATCTACTGTCCAGTCATTATGTTTTCTTTGCATTGTTCCTACAATTCCAAGGAAATCATCTTCATCTGTGTAGGATGAGCAGAAGTATCGCGACGATAATGATTAATTGATGATGATAATTGCTATGATGTTTGTGATATTGCTACAATTTGTATTCAAAACGTATGTGACATATACGTTTTTACTATGAAATTGAGCAGACGAATATATCACTAGACATATGTCATTTTAAGGTCGAATATATCACATACGTGTCATATATTTGATTTGTGACATATGAGGCTCAACATAGCTCTTCTAATCAACTTTTTCGGCATATTTGTCTTATATCAGTTTTGACCTATATTTCTTGGCATGACGTTTAAAGAAATTAATGGAAATTCCTCATTCTATATCATAATTTCATAAGACGGAAAAATGCTTCGATCCATTAGGTGAAATCTGCAAGTGTGGAAAACTGAAGGCCACATCAACTTAAAGTTGGTCTGTAATTGATTAATGTGTCCTTTGTTTATTCTGTTAGTAAAATTCGTAGAGTAAAATATACGAAACTGTATTCTTAGACGGTCGAAATGTAGTTACACACACATTCAAGACAAACATTTTACATTTGATCTTTGATATGAATTCAGTTTCTTATCGTGTGCCCTGAACAGCATTTAGTATTCGTTCACAGAGTAAAATAATTATTGACCATTGACCATTCAATATCGACGTGTTATTTTTCAAAATAGTACGTGCACACAATAGTGCAATAATAGTACTTGCGGTTGAAGAAAGAAATACAAGAAAAAAGAGATACAAGAAAGAAATTATGCAACTATTTGCAGAACTACTTTTTGTGCAATATTTTTAAAGATGCCATTCATTGCATTGCGGTCGATTGTAAACACCAACAACGCGTTTTATGGCCTAGTGTGCGTATAACGAAAGTTTACAATTCAATAAAAAAAGAATCAAGAAGTTGTTCAGTTGGTTTACATGTGTATTTACATTCTTTGATCAATAAATGTTTTCAACTTCAGCAACTGCTTTGCTTTTCAAGCTTTACTCTACGGTTATTTTAATTCATAAAGTAGGATGTGGCGACTATAACATTCTCTTATTAACATGTTACCACGTATTGTGACCATATCGCAACATGTTTACCGACCATCTCAATGGTTATCAGGATAAGTGGAACCAATTGTCGCTGAATTGGAATGATCCAATACCATATTATCTGAACTGAATTATTGTCAATACGAACTCTGTATCCGAATGGCAGACTGTATTAATTACCCATAGACAGAATGTTTGCATAGCTGTTAGCCAGAAAATTAATCTGGCACGCACAAAAGTCCGTAGGTTTCAATCTTAAACCCATATTGGTAGCTTAAAGAGTAATATTGGCTGTATTTTATACAACAAGACAACGGTCAAATTGAAAAACTTCTTTCAACAAATTGAAACTACCTAAAATTGTTCTTAGCAGCTTATCATAAACAATCGAATAGGAGCAATCCACATTGATCAACCATTTAGGTACATTCGGAAGAAAAGCCAAGTTTGAAAAGAAAATGTAAAATGCCTTTTATTCTCTGCTGAAACTTAAGCGGAATTTTATTGTAATATAGATCTTTCATTCTAAGGGAAATACGAATGTAGATTTACCGTACACTGTATATTTTCTAATGGTGAGAAAGGCATAGACATTAAAATTGCCGAACTTTAAACAGGAAAAAGGATTGTCTTAATCTAATGTTGATCATCTGATATTATCTAATTGACGTGTTTTACATTAACGAAGAATGTACATCCAACAATTAAAAATGAAGAATGTACATCCAACAATTAAAAATGAAGAACACACACACATACAACAATTAAAGATGAAGAACACACGCACATACAACAATTAAAGATGAAGAACACACGCACATACAACAATTATAAATGAAAAACGTACATACAACAATTAAAAATGAAGAACGTACATACAACAATTAAAAATGAAGAACACACACACATACAACAAGTAAAGATGAAGAACACACGCACATACAACAATTATAAATGAAAAACGTACATACAACAATTAAAAATGAAGAACGTACATATAACAATTAAAAATGAAGAACACACACATACAAAAATTAAAGATGAAGAACACACGCACATACAACAATTATAAATGAAAAACGTACATACAACAATTAAAAATGAAGAACGTAATATAACAATTAAAAATGAAGAACACACACACACATACAACAATTAAAGATGAAGATCACACGCACATACAACAATTATAAATGAAGAACGTACATACAAGAATTGAAAATGAAGAACACACACACACATACAAGAATTAAAAATGAAGAACACACACACACATACAAAAATTAAAAATGAAGAATACACATACAAAAATTAAAAATGAAGAACGTATATACAAAATTCCAAAATGAAGAATACACATACAAAAATTAAAAATGAAGGACGTATATACAACAATTCAACATGAAGTACGTGCATACAACAATTAAAAATGAAAGATACACATACAAAAATTAAAATTGAAGAACGTATATACAACAATTGAAAAATGAAGAATACGCATACAAAAATTGAAAATGAAGAACGTATATACAACAATTCAAAATGTAAAAACAGAAGACATGACATTAATCTGCTAATAAAGAAGATGCACTAATAAACAATCAATTCTAAAAACTGAATCAAACTGATAGATAAAAAGTTGATTAAAATTCATTGTTATGTTTTGTTTTGCTTTTTGTTGAATTCAACCATAAATGATCGACATTTTACTATTAATTCAGACTTAATTGTCGTGAATGTGTGGGATTGGCGACAAGTATAGATTTGAGGCTCGAAACTAATTGCAATTATTGGTTATTGTTTCGGTTTTTGTCATGTGTCAAACCAGTGATTGAACGTGTTCAAATATGGCTATTTTTTAATAGACCAAAACTATTTGTTCTGTTCCGTATGAAAAGTTTCATTTTTTGACGATATTGTCGTTTTCGTACGATCTATATCTCGGATATAAACAGATGTGGTGATTCACGTTTTTACAGCGCTAAAATCTTCTCATCGTTTTCCAGATTTGATGCGGGAATGAAAAAATTTAAAACAGAAAGAATTATGCTAATGAAACGCATTGCATTACCATTCAATGGTTGTTCATGTGATGAAACTATACTTGTAAATGCTGCTTTCTTGTCATTGTTGCAACATTCATGGATGTTTTTTAATACACTTTGTTGTCAGTTTCTTTTTTAATTCAGTCCTCCGGAAAACAAGTTTCTGCCTTGTGATAAAGCGATCAATAAGGATGAAGTATTCGTGGTACATGATATCTTCCAGTGAAGAAGGTTGATATTTGAATGATTATTTGAAAAAAAATGTGAAAGAGCATTTTTTCTATTTGCACAAAAGGAATGTAATAACAAAACCAGGTGTTATCGTGCATTGGTAAATTATCGATGAAGTAAATTCTCTACAATTCATTGTCTGAAAACAGTTGGATGTCGAAGAAAACTATTAAATAACGGACATGATAAAGAGTTTTGTGAGAATCTTTAAACAAATCTCATATATTTCATTCAATTAAGACAATATTGTGTTTTTCCCCACCATAATCCTACGGAAATTGCCTGACAGTACAATCCACAGTTGCACAAACAGTCAAATGTCTAATTTATTATTTTTGTCGTTAAAGAATGAGAGTTTTACATTTTAAGTGTCGTATCTTCATTTTTCTTTCATACATTGTTAACAGTAAAATGTTTTATATTTTCATTTTTTTGTTGTTCTGAAACTATTTCTTTGTAAGTTTTCATAACAAATAAAAAATAGATTTTGTCGAGCATGTTCCAATTTGAATTTTCCTTTTTCCTTTAGTACTTTGCATAGTATAACCCTTGAAAATCGGACCCTCGGGACTAGGGCCGAACGCCCATTTTTCTGAAAATTCCGGTTTTCGGAAAACTATTGATTATAGAATAGAAAAAATGGGACTGGAAAAATCATACGATTTTCAGAGAATTGCGGTTTTCAGAGAGTCTGATTTTCCGGGGTTATACTGTATTATAAATTAGAAACAAAACTTATCAAATAAATAACAATTGGGACTTGCAATCAAACCAGTAAATGATACAATTATGACGGGTAGGGTAGATTTCGATACAAACGCGAATGCTTATTGCGGGCTACATTACAGAATATGCAGTGCAGCAACCATCCTTTGATTTCCAAAAACAAAAAATACTATAAAAAGTCTGAATCAAGCGATGATTGCTTGCACGAAATGTTTCATGACGTTGTGAACATGTTATTTGAAAAGAGAAGATAATTTGAGATAATATGTGTATTTTAATAATACTGTTAATATGTGTATTTGAATACTGTTAGACTTCATTAGTCCTTATTTTCATCATGCAACATGAAATTTGTTGATCATAAATGTATCTATGAAGTCATTAAACGAACAGGTAAATTGTGGCATTCTTTGCACATTGCGTAACCCTAAAATAAATATGGTCAATAAAATCTAACATTTCTCTGCTTTTATAGTTGTGGTAACAAGTTGATTTATAAACTTTCTGACAGAATGACGCGGTCGGAACATGGGGAAAAACGATGCGTATAACAGTGGGGAAGCTGGTATAGGGAAAATTGACGGCATGTGTTTTATGGTCCCTTTCTGTTGTTGCTGAACATGTTCAGGTTTTCCTTTTATCTGTTCTGCTTTTAATTAATTTTCTCGGATGAGTTGCAAGTGACTATATGGCTTTAAAAGAATCGTATTATCTCCGTAATCGGTAAAATTATTATCATCACGGATAGGTTTTATGACGTGTCTGTCGAACGAATCGTAATTAATATGCTGTCTAAAATGCAATGTTTCATTCCATTCGAGCAGGCTCCTGAAGATGAAGCTGCATTCTAACGGAAGTAGTGGAGACTATGGTCCTGAAAAAGGATTAATTAACTATTTCGGAGAAACTGATTGCTAGTAAATATTATTAAAGTTACACTTGACAAAAGTATACGTTGTTAAGCTTTCGCTTTTCTAAATAGTATGTATGTATATTTATCTCTGAAACATTTTAATTTGTGATATTTCTTATATATCGTTTGTACTCCTGAAGTTTAGCCTCAAATAAAGATCCTGAAACCAGTCGGTCCACCATTTTAATGGACAGATGGACGGAAGGATGGACTGACAAATGAATACAGCTGTTAGCGGACATGTGCTTCTATTGGGGTCCTGAACTTAGAACAACTGCTCGCAATAAAGATGTCTCTGTTGCATGTAAATATTGATAACTTCACTCGGGAAACGTAAGGTTTTCTCTTCTAAATGACATAAATGTGTTTGTGTTTACATTTATATAGAAAAATAGTTTAGTTCCTCCGAGTACCACGCAATCCGATGCTGAGAATCAGGCATTGCGTTTCTAGACAAAATAAATGTAGAATAAAACATACACATGTACGAAAATGCCGGGGTGTAAATGAGGTGGACATAGAATTGTTTTAAACATGCAACATGGTAATTATTAATAACATGTTTAAGCTTGATCTTGTCTGGACTTATTTTTAAATGTGAAACTCAGCAATAATAAACTTGAACGTGGCTTATTAAATATTGTCGAAAGACAAAATGTAAGACTTACAGGATCATTTAAGTTTTTTTATTTCGATGTGCGGCTTTTTTGCACAAATTTTGCATTACCTTTAACCCGATTAAAACCAATTTTCTCTTTAAAATGTCCTTTTAATATATAAAATCACAATGCCTTTATGAATAATCTGTCTTACCTGACTCATATTCTTGTTATAATTAAATCTAACCCTAACCGAAGCAACTAATAATTTAATATGTTCTTTAGCTATGGTATAAGTGAGTACATAATTATCTCCTAATTATCTTTGCACATTCTGCATATATCCTAGATGTGAAAATCATGAACAACTACACATTTTACGCAGTAACTCAAGCCCCCTTTGACCATTAGCGGTATGTTTCCAAAAGCATAATATAAAACGTTTCAGACCTCATATCTTAAAGGCGAGTAACATCACTTAATTATCATTTAATTAGTGTTTTTGTTATTAGTAATTGTATTTTTGCAGCTAAGTAGTTATTAAAAACTCTCAATTTACGATTGTCGTACTACCGTTGGCATAATCACAGCAACAATAATTACTCATAGAATATCCCAGCCAGTTCATCATATCCTTCATTTAAGACACAAACTCTCGATTAATGACCAGAACGTATCCCGCTAAGCTTGATTGTAATACCCATAAGCCTTTTTCCACCTTCACATTCATTTACTGACGTTTTCTATCAAAAGATTTACAGTCACAATCATGCATTTATAACCTTGAATTTTGTATTGAAGGTAGTTTTCTTGGCTGCATACATTCAGTTTACATTGATCTGAAAAACAATGGAACTATTTTACACATTCTAACATATTTGTATTTAAATTTATGACAATGAGCGTAATCTCAAAAATATATTTAGGCGTAAAATGTGCCCGACATTTCATTTTCATGTGCATATCCAGGTTAAAAAAAATGTGCTTGAAAAAAAGTTCTGCAGACCCACCGACCCCACATTTTTCACGGATTTGAGCTGAAACCAATTTGTTTTACTCTTGCCTCAGAATACATAATACGTACTTGTCTTTCATCTAAACAACTTGTATGACCGCTGTATTCAAAGGACATTAGATTGTATTGTTTAACAAGTTTTGCTGAAAACATTTGTTTTAAGGCCACAATTTTAATGAAATGTTGTTGAAGCCTTACATACCTAGCTTTAGTCAAATTATTAAATACTTTTTGTCCGTTAACTTCCTCAAGATACATTGGTCGGTATGTCGACAGAGTTCCTTTTAATTATATTTTCTTGGTTCGGAGAAAATATCAGCGAGAAAAAATTAAGTACAATCGAAAAAAGTCCAGGGTTGGCAGAAAAAATAGGTCGTTCGCGTTACCAGAAACTTAAGGTTTTACGTCTTATTATTTTGCTTTTAATGATGCTTTTATGCACATTTGAAAACTTAGTGGCTCCGCTTTTATTTCGTACACTGTTGTATTATGCTGTTTGTGACACGAATAATGATGGATGAAATAGTAGCGAGGAAAGTATTTTTCCTTTTGTTGTGTATTGACGTCCTATGAGTTGACTTCGGTAAATAGATTAAATAACCTGATTATATATATTTTCAATCAATACCAGGGGTCATTGCCCCTAAATAATGTTTACATCATTCATACATTGATAAATGACGAACATTCTCCATTATTCAAATAACCAAGTTTGGTATACGAGAATAGTGTACGAATAAAGGATGAAAAAAGAAACATTACCAAAAAATTACTTGTATTCATGAGAGCATATAGGATTAACCTAAATGTGTCAAGACAGATAGCTCCCTGACGGAAAATTTGTCATATGGTTTTCCACGATAAAAACATGGTTTGGCAGTCGTTCTTTTGGGCTTAGACGCATTCATGAACAACTAAAGACTAAAATACATTATCCAATTCAGACACATTACTGGCGACAGCAAAAGATCGTAATATAACAACAAATCATTTAATGATGGACATTTTGGCATCCGATAAGCGCGGATACCAGTCCATGCTGTATTATAGGGTAAATTTAATTTGAAATATCAGAAAATTATGGGAGGATAATCAGTTATATACCATACTGAGATTAATCTATTCAGAGATGCTTGGCAACGAGCACTAAGAGGAATAAAGCAGTAATCGTTGTTCGGTAACTTACAATTAATACACCTCCATCTCTCTACATTCTGCACTTGACAAGTTCCCTCACATGATTTAAGCATTATATCAGAGGTGACAAGCATATTGTACTGGTCGCAATATCGCAAGTACAAGGAAATATGCTACAATTCACTTCCTTATTTTCGCTTAATTTTGTTGGTTTTGTTTTGCAGTAGGAAGGACAGGAACTGTCAAATTGTTATCTATGCTTGCTGATAATCGTACCGTCTTTTGTTTTTTGTATTAGTGTATTGTGTATTTACGTATAGTTTTTGATTCCCCGTTGACGTGTGAGTTTGGGCCCGCAAAATTAGTTCAGCACCGTTGTAACTTTTCTGTCGACCATTCCAAAGTGGTTCCCCTCTGAAAGACTGTGTTTTGTGCTCCATTTGATGTGTGTTTCTATGTTGGGTATATTTGGGTTGGTGTTTTTGTATGTTTTATAAATGAGGTGTTTTTTTATTACCTTCCAATAACAATCTTTTCTTCCATTGACAGAGCTATAGGTACGTGGCTTGTGTTGATTGACAAAGGATTGAATAAAATGCTGTTCATGTGTTGTGGTCTTTCTCCACCCGAGAATTTTGAAAATACGCTACTATTATGACTTCAGCTTCAGTTTTGTTTTCTATTCACATCTGTTGAAAGAATGAAGTAATTTTATGATGTTGTCTGATAGGTGAATATGTAAAACTTGTCATTTCTTGATTTCATTCCGTCCATCAGTATACTGAATAAATATCGTATGTATTGTATAAGATCATTGTGAGATTTATATAAAATGGGTGACTTTTTAAGAACAAATGTCATTTTGCAGTGCTATCGTAGCTGGTTAAAATACTTCAATACGTGTAATTTACAGAATATATTTTATACTAGTAAGAGGAGAATTGTTGTTACCCTTACCCATATTGAAAATATTATAACATAATATCCCTTACTTTTTTCTGTAAATGAAACAATATCATTTTGATCCCAACATACTGATTAAAGCTTTTATTAGCAGTGATATATACCTCAACCTGTCTTGTAAAATCGTTAGCATAGTGTAATAATCAGGAGAAAACTTGACATAATTCACGTGACCTGACTGCATTAGGGGCACTTTTCAGACGATCAAATTAGTTTGTCTCAGATTCATATGAGCGTGAATCACATTATATATAAATATTCCCACGAAAATGTTATTTGATTCCTGATATATCTCTTGAAGAAATCTCTGAAGCTTTATATATATTTTTTGGAATGCACTGGTGATTTATAATTCAGATGTGTATAGGTTAGTAGTCGAAGTCGCATTAGTACTTTTAAAATAATCAGATATTTCAGCGGCTTTCTTATTCTGCCAGTTCCGTTTAAAAATCTATTTTAGTCTTTCATTAGTGCTTCATTTTCAACTTTCAAAAATTGATGAAAACTCATCCTAAAGCTTTGAGGTCGCCTTTTGCGTCTGTGGTTTAGATTCTGGCACTACGAAGATGATGTCCATACATTTTCTTGCAAGGCATTACACAAACACCTCTTTACAAAACAGAGTGACCTGCAATATTTTTGTTTGCGCTCCGTTATCAAAATACACAGAGACATTGTCATCAAATGTCATTTAGATTTTTATTTCGAGGTCATTGAATGTGTGCGTGACATTTTGCCTTGTCACCAAATTCGAGAATGGTGGTTGAAATCTTCACATAAATGTCCTGTTGCTATCATGGATCTTAATGAACTTGTTTCATACTTAGTGTCATGATTTGGTCGACGATTTTCGCGAGTTTTTTTTGCAATTATTCTTTTGGCACCGATGATGAATTTAGACCAAATCCAAACTTTTCTCTGTGGAAAAATGAAAATTGTACTGCTTTTAAACTCGATTTCATGCAAATTAGGTTCGATATGTTGCTTGCACGAATTATTGGTCAAATAAACCGCTATTACATTACAATCAAATGTCTAAAATACTGGGAAAATATAACTTTACTGTCACCAAGTGAATAGGTTTTTCATAATGTACTTTTAATTCAAAGATCAACAGAAATTTGTGTACATAATGTCTATGAATATTTCATAAGAATTCAAATAACACGCCTATTTCAATTACTTTCATTGTATAAACCCCTGCCCAACTTACTTAATATTGATGAAATATGTAATTACACCGAGGATTCAATAAAACGAAACATTACCTAAATTAACAAGAATTGTTGTTAAGGTATCGAGTGAATAATTATTGTTGTGTTTTACAAATTATCTGAAAACCACTGGATTGTTTCCTCTTGAGAGTTCTTGATCACCAAAGATCTTGTTACGTTTCCCTGAGCGCCGCTTGAATTGTTCCGGTCTTTTATAAGACGCATTATATTCGTACGAACTGTAATTCTAAATAATATGCTTTATTTTATCCTGTGCGATTCTGCTACGTCAAAGTAAAGAATCAGAGCACCAGAAGTATATGTATCAATCGCACTCTCTGCAGGCATCATTAGAAGTGAGGCCTACATTCCTATAAGTACAAAAAACATTTTGATATATAAGTATTCAGTAATACCGGGTCCGTTGTATATAAAATTAATTCGTTGTATGCAACACATACTCCGTTTTATGCTACTTTCGTCCGACTTGTTTCTATTTAAGATCAGTTCTGCGATACGATTAATGAACGGCATTATGCGAATTGCTAATACTACATAAAATAAATTCGTACGACACTGATTTATATTCGTTTTTGATATATTTTTAGATTACATGGTCATGATGACGAATTATCAAGTAGATATGAATGTTAAGCATTCCCCAAATAATATCACAGAGAATGGCGGATATCCAATGACAGAGGAGGTATATACTTATGATGTATACGGAAATGGAACATCAGATGAAGGAGGATACGGTATTGACGACGAAACATTTAAAACATTTGGTTCAACTACAGAAGCAATTATAATAACGGTGTTCTCAGTTCTTATTATATTCGGAGCGATTGGCAACGGTCTCGTTTGTTTCGTGGTATTCAGAAATTCTCACATGCGAACCCCGAGAAACATATTTATCATCAACTTAGCTATTTCTGACCTGACATTATGTTTATTTACCCAGCCGCTTAATCTGTACAAATTGCTCAATTCACAGTGGCACTTAGGAGCTTTTGTATGTAAGCTTTCTGCAATGTTACAAGGAACTAACGTATTTGTTTCTACCATTAGTATAACGGCAATAGCTCTCGATCGCTTCCAAGTTATTGTTTATCCAACCAAAGACAGTATGAAGAAAATAGGTGGCGCAGCTGCTTTGGTTACGATATGGATCATATCCTTACTAATGGCAAGTCCCTTGATCATATTTTCAGTGTACAAAGAGGAACAATTTCAGTTTCCAGAGTTTCATTTTATTCTTTATTACTGCCTGGAAGATGTTACCCTTAGAGCAGAGAAAGGAGCCTACTCTGTAGCCTCGATGGTTGTTCAATACATTTTACCGGTTATGACAGTTTCTGTGGCACACGCTAGAATATGTAACAAACTAAAGTACCGCATGGTTAACCGTAGAATTCCACGAAGCTCTGGACCTGAAGTGCACAGTCCACCAATAGCGGGCAATAGGTCAAGAAGCTCAGAAAACAGGGCTGCCAGAAAACGAAAGACAAATATATTACTGGCCTTTATTGCCATTGTATTCGTTTTCAGTTGGATGCCACTGAACATCAGTAATATACTTGTTGAATTTCAGTTTCATATATTCAAAAACAAGGCGATTGACATAAATTTAGTTTTTGTGGTGTGTCACATGCTGGTTCTGAGTTCAGCTTGCACGAATCCAGTCTTGTATGGCTGGTTGAATGACAATTTTCGTAAAGAATTTATTAAGGTTTTGCAATGTTCCTGTTGCAATGTCCTGAAAAGAGACTGCTCTTGTCTGAGGCGACATCGTGATAGAGGTATACCAGTGATAACATTCTCCCCTGACGAAAACGGTGGAAATGTTAATGGTGTGCGCGGTTCGGGTAGGAGGCCAACAAACACGTCTCATATGTTCATGACAACCGAAATTGAACAATCATGCCCTGCATCAGCCGTGTCCTTGTGAGACACTAGGGAATGTTTAGAACCTTTTAGCATAAATTGTCTCGCAAACGACAATTGAATAGAATGAATAGTTAGAACTTACAGTGGCCTCTTCAGGAAGCATAAACAAGATACGTGTTCGACATGATGTTACAATCAAGAAACAATAGCTTGTGAAAATATCGTTAGATATTTCAACGGAGTTCCTTAGTACGAGCATATTAAGTTTAATGTTGTTTATGGTGTATAACATTAACACCTTCATGGCTGAATGCTGGCAGTTTACTTGACCGAACATTCTTGTTTAGTTTTTATAGGTAAATGTGTAAGTATAAATAGCAGTCTTTACATATACAATTTTACAGCGACCAATACGAACAAAATTATTCCCAATCATCGCTCAGTTTTTGGTATGCAAGTGTTACCATTTCCAAAATGTCTTGAGTTTTGACTTGTCCATTTTAATCTATTTGACAGAAGTAGAAACACGTCATCCTGTGTCGTTTCAATCATTTGTTTTGATGTTTTAGTTACTTGCACATGTGGAGTATTTATGTTGGAGTATGAGTGTTTTAGATACTTTCTGCCACTAAAACACATTGTCTGTAGTTGTAAAATCAAGTTAAAAATGACACGTTACACATTCCATATGGATATGGGATGTTTTTTTCTACACATTCATATATCTTGGAATCACATTTAGATCACACATTTAGATTAGCAGTTTATAATTATATTTGTATTTGATATAATAAGAGGCATCAAGCACGGTGGGAATAATTGTATCGTACGCGTATTTCCATCGTATTTGTCACAATATTTCCGTTCACCACAGAGAACCATAATATTTACTTGAATGAGAATTTCACAGATATTTTCAATGTTTTGTCGAGCTGAAATATTACGTTTTAAAAACAAGGGTACGCTAATGTTTAAAAACCGTGAAGCTCATACACTTCATTTAACTGCCTTTTGTTTTTCAATGAAAATGTTATATTCCGAATGTGTTCGTACATAAAGAGCGGCTTAGAGAGGTTTCCGGATTAGAGTGGTTTCCGGATCGGACAGGTTTCCTTATTGCTGCACAATCAGCACAAAATGTGGGCCAGAGTTTGGAACGGTTAATTGTACGAATTAGAGCGGGTGGTTTAGACTGTAAAGGCTCCAGCGCATTTGTTCTCAGGATTATCTTCATGTTCGAGATCGTGAGGCACTTCTAAGGCATGTTAGTATACCATTGAAGTATTTTAGACTGTATTGGACAATGTTCATTAAAATGCTGAACATTTCCTGGATTACATTAATACACATCTGTTGTGGTTTATAGTATATATATAATAAAATGTACATAATAAATTGATATTGTAAAACAACATACTTCTATGTTTACGAATATATTTGAAACAGACTTCCAACTATCATAACATCCAATTACGTATTTCACAACGGAATTAATTTAAGCACATTAAAGTAAATTCTTAATGATTTCTTGATGGTTCGATAAACGTTGTAAACGTCGTTCAACTAAAGTATAAGACTACTCAATTGCTTTGAAACTGTCTCCCTTTCAAAACTACTCTCTTCTGCTGGAGTTTTAAATCTTTAAAAGGAGGCATTAATTTGATTCATTATTCTTTTACTTCCAACGTCTAATTACTAAATAAAATTCGAGTGAAGACAACTGGCTAATAATAAATATTTTTGCGGTTGTTATCTAAGTACTATATCATATTCATCAATTAATCATCAGTTAATACAAATATCAAATGAAACTCTATAGATTACAACTGATGCGGTTTCATATGAAAACGATCAAAACCAGCCTTTGTGACTGTGTCTCTTTTAATTTTCAAACATTTGAAATAATGCGTCCTCATTTTATCTACGTTCGGCCTGTAAGAGATCCAGTGAAGAGTTGTGTGTCAACTATGATGAACTGGTTCGTTGGCACATTACACTATATGATACGTTCATGTGTGCAACGTTCAGGTACTACCGTGTGGTGCATTCAGATTCACGTCGGAAAAGCAGCCCCAATAAGCGAAGAAGGCGGAGTTTCGGACGTTGACCATGTACGTTGCATTTCCGAGAATTGGTACGACTTAAATCATCTTGCATCAATGGATTAATATTTTCGCATTTTCAATTTCAATAACATCAGAAGGAAGTCCCCTTAAACTTGATGACACATTAACTCATCACTTAAACTCTGACACATTGTCTGGAACATAAGACACGAAATTAAAAGCATCTTAGACTAGTTCGTTATCATCAATAGAGGTAACATCAATCATTTAAGTCTATATTTATTTCAAAGATATCTAGAAGAGTCGCAACCTTTAAGCATTATCATCAAATTTTACGTAAGTCTGATGAGATATGAAGTAGAAGGTGGTTGATATTACCACAATACTCATTTACGTAAGTCTGATGAGATATGAAGTAGAAGGTGGTTTACATTACCACCATTTGCAGCAATTTATTCTTCAAACCTTTAACGATACCAGTGTCATATTATTTTCATTGCATACGTTTACCTGCTGTAAATAGGGTGAGACTGTAAAGAGCATATGGCCGTACAATTGATCAATATTACTCTAAATGTTACAAGACCAATGTTAGATATATTAATTCATGTAAGAGTTATTTTGCTAAAAAATCAAAGGAGAGAGTTATGATGAATTCATCAACTGAGAAGTTGTTTTGTCCCTTATTTGTTTTGTCCCTTATTTGTTTTGTCCCTTATTTTTTATGTTTCTATGTGTTGAATAGGTTTTCGGTTGGTGGGTTTGGGGGCAGGTACGATTTTTGTGCGTGTGCTGTTTTCTCTAGAAATCACTTTTTGCCTACATAAATTATGCACAGTAGGTATGTTGAGCTAACCAGGTAATTTTTTGTAATGTCAAATCAAGAAAAATACTAATAACATTATTTCTAACAACATTGACGGCGTCTATATTCATGTTCGTACAACATTGACGGCGTCTATATTCATGTTCGTACAACATTGACGGTGTCTATATTCATGTTCGTTCCACTTTTCTACTTAGTAGTACATACATACCGTTGGACACTAATTGCATGCTAATAATAATTACATGTATGTGGTTTTAAAGACGATTTCTGCATTTTGTTTTATTCAAGGAAAAGTGATCATTTTTCATATTTTATAGAAAAAAGTATAACAAATCCAAAAATGGAAAGAAAAACAGGGGTCACCGAACTCGTTTTCGAGATAACAGCTCATACTTTGTGTAGGTGTGCAGCTGTTTTTTTAAGATTTGTTGTGTACAAAGAGCTTATCGCTAAACACATACTATTACTATTATATCATGATAAAATCATGCTCAAACATACTGTTTTTACATGTAAGTATTCATTTGGCATATATTGTGTTAATTTAACACAATTTATACCATAAATGATTTAATTCTATCATACTATGTTTTTATTTTCAACTGCATGCATGAAAAAATAGGTTGCAATTTCGACAAAAAAAATTATCTTTTATTCCCCCTTTTCCGATATTCTTCCAACAAAACTTTCTAATTTTCATATATATCTTAGAACAATGTCTAATATACATATTTCAGTAATAAGAACATGAGGTTACCGAGCTAATTTCAGTCTCAACTCTGAAATTCAGTTATATTGTCAAAAATAGTCGACAAATATGATTAATATCCAAAATATGCATATCAAGTTAATAAAGATTTTGCCTATTTTCCAATAAAACTTTCTAATTTAGATATATATCGTAGAACAATGTCTAATAAACACATTTCAGAGATAAAACATGGGGTTACTGGGCTAATTTTACCTCCAACTTCTAAATTCTGTTGCATTGTCAACAAATATTTGCCAATTTCAGTTAAATTTTGTAATGTGTATATGAAGTTAATAAAGTGTAGTACCCAATTGCTGCGATTTCAGTGCTAACTGTAGCCTCTTCGTCCGTGCGACCTTGTACCCACTCGCAAATTTACCCTTCATGCGAAATTGCTGCGACATTATAGGTTGCGTATTTAGCGCGCTCGCGGATACGTTAGTTGTCCGAAAACTATGCAAGTGTTTCTTCCGTGAAGAGCTTTATTGTCTCCCTTATGTGCAGAAATGTTGCGCGTTACGAACTACCGAAATCGTCTTTAAGAAATAGAAATGTTGAAAGCTGATGATTTTATCCGAAATAATTTTGACTGCATCATATGCTATGTTATGTCAAAACATTTTGAATTAAAATGACAAGAGTCATAATAATGTTCTAAAAGTCTAATTTAGCTAACTCGTATGTTTTCCTACTTACCAGTTGCTATACTTAATTTATTTGGCACGACAATTGTTGGTTCAAGATAGAATGGTGTAGGTTTTCACGTACTTTCGGAATCGCTGTTTTATCAGATCGTTACTAAATCATCGAAATTTAAAATCAAGACAGTCGATCGAAAGCCTGTAATGATAAATTGATAGACACGGAAAACAATAAGGCAATCTCAGGATTTAACCAAATCCTTGTTTCTGAGAGAAAACAAAACACCGTTCATCAATATATTTGATTACAATCCTGTTTTTATAATGAATACAATCTTCAAAACGTGCGTTAATGATAGCTACAATTTTGATTGTGTCCCATTAGAAAGGCAATGAAATCTTGATTTGAAAAATTGTGGTGACATGGTCGTAATGATTACGACAAGGCATTTCCAATGGTTCAATGGCGGAATGGTTCAATCAGAAAAAGAGAACTTTAAGCATCTTAACGACAAAATATTATTGACGAAGAATGATTTCAAACGAATGATTTCATGAGAGTAAAAAGATTTTAAGACACGTTTATCCTCACTCAATTACAATGTTAACAGTTTACTGAGCTTGTCAGAAGATAAAATCGTGTTTTATTTTTGTAAAACAACAACAAAAAAAAACAAAAAAAACAAAGACGACATACAACTTTCTTTTTGTTTTCAGAACATTAAACACATTGTCATGTTTTCTATTATAAGATTTCTATTATTTTCCCTGCTGTTGACAGATAACCAAATGATTGTATGTACGAATATTACAATAAAAGACACCAAGTCAGTAGTTCAAAGCAAACACTGTCGTCAGTGGTGAATTTGGAAGATTGCAAGGGATACGCCGGTCCAAACGGGTCATGTTTTTGACTCAAATTTTCTAGTGATTTGCCATCTTTAGGGGCGATAAAAAGTCCACACGGCACAAAAGTGCCGTTGAAAAAAGACTCTTCTTAATAAGTTCATTTCTTGACGATAGTGCTTGTCAAAGGATTTTGTGTAATGTATAACATATCGGCGCTATCTTGTATGAAGTTACACGATACATTCTAAATTTAATTCCCATATTGTCGTTAACATAACTGTATATAGACATGAATCATCGGAATGGATCGGTCCGCTTCATTCTAACGATGAAACGTAATAATTAAGATCATTTGTAGACCGACATTACACACATTAAGCTAATCGATCCTTCAATTTCCACAGAATTCACCTAAGAATACATTACAAGTATAAAACTATTTGATGCAGGCGTCATGAAAATTAAGATAAATGTAAATGAAATTTAAAATCTTTGCAATTAACAGGTGCATTAGTGAACATTTTACAAGCTTTTATTTAATAAAAGAGCAACGGAACTAGCACTATCATATAGACTAAACACAAAGGCTCACGCCAACGCAACCACACTGTAAGACAACAAATAAAACATGAGCCAACCATTGCGGCTGACACAAAGTCCCATTTAACAGCACAAAATTCATAGTGAACGACTTGCATCAATATCGACTCAACGACAAAAAGATGTAAAAATCGTGCAATCAAAGAAAAAATAGTTGTCTCTGACGCAGTGGTTTCAATATTAAATATCTAACGCATCATTCATTGCCAAATGAAATCGCCGTTTATTAACAGTTTATTAACGGTGATAGGATATTTGTATATTGATAATCAAGATGCATCATACAGCCCTGTTTGTATTTGTTTTAACTGTGTTGCCGATGGGTTCTAGTCTGAATGTGTATTTTTTTGCATGACCAATATAACGCTACTAAACAAAACACCAAACATCCGCTTAGTTTACTTGAACCTAGCTTGATGGAAGCACATCATTGTTTTACTTACTTTTAAAGAGTGTTCTATGATGCATTTTATGCGTTAAAACGGCGACCTGATTAACGTAGCTGTACGTTATCATGCTGAAAAAGCGGTTTTCGGTATTTTGTAGCGGAAATGCTTATCCAGGGAACCGTGTCTCAGAATTTTGATATTTATTTTCTTTTTTTATCTATGACGTATTATGTAATTGTCAGTGGGGTTCAGGCTACGGAATTTCTTTGAAGTCAAATATCTATTGAATGGAGGACGTTATCAAAAATCTGAGACACGGTTCTCTGCATGATACCATGATTGTTGTTTTAAGGCTTATTGTTGTAATATATCCTTATAAACAGAGTAATGATCGTTGTTCAAAAATATGAAAATACAATATTTGTTTCAAATCACTGGCAATAGACTCTGTGTAGAGGGTTTAATAATGTATACAATCATGGTTGACTTTTTAAAACTATAAATTAGTGAAACTTGATATCACCATATAGCCACTTACGCTACATTAATGACAAATACCTGTGTTTAACAATGCAATTCTAAATGAATGACTAGTTTCTTAATGTATTCAATCAGTGAACAAATTGGAAATACGAAGGTATTCATTGATGCTATAAAAGCGTTAAATTGATTGACTAATAAACTGATAAATATTATGTAAGACACAAGTCATTGTAAAGGAAGGAGGGGAGGCTAGAAACTTCCAAACAATTTTGTTTGACATTGTTGTATTTCTTCACAGGGGTCAACGTTGCAGCTAAAGCCAGCGTCATTATAAGACTTTTCCAGTTTTAACGGATGAGGAAAATCCCAGGCGTAGGCTTGGGTAGAACCAACAACCTTCCATAAGTTAGCAGGATGACTTCCTCATACGTAAAATTTGTCTGGTCTCAAATGGGATTCAAGCTCACAGCGGTAATTGCTAGTCAGGGACAATACCAACTCGATCTGGAAAGTCCTTATGATATTGTTATAACTTGTAGTTCTGTGTGGAGAAAATGGAACAATAACATTACTTAGGTCTGTCAAAAACTGCAAAATAGGCTATTTTAATGAATGCATGTGTGTCTGGTTTTTTAATATGTGGAGGGGTGTCTGTTCTTTTTTCTTTCTCTCTTTTACAAGTACACACATACGCGGAGTGAAATTATTTTATCAATATCAATAGCTATTTTGGTTAGTAATAATATTTAATAATTCCACTATTGTAAATCTTGATCAAGGATATATCACGTAATATTTTTTATTGTTGGATATTAACTACCAGTCTGATATTCATTTAAATTGGATATATTTTAAGACGTTCCCTCTTGGATACCATAATAGATGAATACTTTCCGACATGGTTTTCTAACTCTTATACAACATACATAACATCATGAAAATTCTTGATTGAATTTGATATTGTATAATACTTATTCATGAAAAATACAATGTATATCTTATGTCAAAGACTGTCGGTTATTGTGCCATTGTGATAATAAACTATGTATTTGTTAACTGATACTTTCATTGACAATTTAATTTAGTACCGAAACTACCAATAATCATAAGAATGGCTGTTATATAAACAGGTTTGACAATTTAGTGTATCAGGTTCCCAAAAGACGTCTGAATACTTAATAAAAAGATGCTTCACAAACTAGTTAAACTCATTTTCCTGGAAGCTTTTCTTATGATTAATATTGTAAAAGAAAGTGTCAAACATGTTTTGCTGTTTCGCACAATCCGAGGTTATAAATAACGCTAAGGCATCATTTCAACATTATGTATTCGTCTGGATTACTGTTAAAATGGATTTTGAAATAGATAAATTGCTTCCTCGAGGAATCTTGTGAATCTACAATATGATCATTTTAACGGAGATCGTATATAACTTCACCCAAGCAAATTCTAAATTGCATTTGCATAAAAAAATTTACCACAATTGTGTGAACTTAGCAAAGATAAATTTTGGATGTATACACACCAAACAAAGGCCTGTACAAAATGCTTTGTTGAAATATTTCGCAATCATATGTCTGTTGTCTTGGTCAGCATTAATAGTTACAACTATATCGATTTTATCAGTTATATCTATTGATCAACAGATGCTATTATTATAAAGTATTTATTTGCAAACTAACTAATTGCATTCGTGGTGAGTTATCCATCATATACATGTATATACTATATTTTATAACCGTATGACAGTTAAACGCTATTTAAAGCCATTGTATATAGTTCAAACACAAATAGGGTCCTCCATGGTCGATTGTTTGGTCGGACCAGGGAAATAACTATATTTGGAAACTGTCCTGATAGCTTACAGAAGGTCAATGGTTCTACCCAGATATACGCATGGGTCTTCTTCTACCGTTTAAAGCTTGAAAAGTTGCAATATGAACCCCAAACACTAAAGTACTCACAAATAATCATACACCCTTAATTGATCTCACCAAGACGACACTTGCACTTGTCTTCTAATTAAACAAACACGACCGATGCCAATTGTTGGATAAGATTTGAAGCAGAAGCTAAAACCGTCTGTTGACCATTGCACTTTTTACCTGTTTTTCGTGTTATATATCCGTATTATATATATTAATAACGTGCTTTATCATCAAGATTTCCATCAGGACACACAGTACATGAATATTTTCCTTTAAAGAAAAGGGGCGGGAAATAATTTCAGCTGACAGTCAGTCATAATTTCACGTATTATGATGTAATATCATCAGTATGAGACACGCGCGAAATAGTGTGACATTTCAAAACGCCCATAACTATAACATTGAACACTGTAATAAACTGGAAAAGTCATAGAGCTCATAGCTACTAAAGGAGGTATTATATTATGAGAAGACACCGATTGTGTAGACGAAAGTTCCGTAACATAATGGTACTACGGTGACACATGAAGCTGTTCTAAAATAATGGAAGTGTCTGGCCATCGACAAGCAAGTATTGCAATAACAATACGTCAATTTCAGTGAGCGCATTATATCAAAATAAAGCTGATTTCTTCAGAAGACTTTGGAATTCTCGATGTAATGGCATGTTTGTGGTATGTTACCAACATAACCAAATGATAATCTTTTGTGCGAAGTGTGTGTTTCAGCATATCAGTTAAACACACTATATAAACAAGTAGTCGGTAGAAGTGGAATGCAGTGATTTATGGACTATGAAACTTTCGGGATGGAAAAATGCCTGAAAGAATGTTTGGAAAATTAAAAACAAAAAGGCAAACTAGACAAATGTTTATACCAGTAAAAAACCATTATGGTGAAATTAGCGGATTATTGGGATGTACTTCGTGTCCGCACTGGAAACTTTTAGAACGGGTTTTAATTTACTGCATGCAATATCAGTGTTATATTCAGAGAATAGTTCTGTTTGGGGGACACCAATTACACAGACAATAAAACCATCTCGGGACTTCGCTATGTTTAACATTATATTTCGACTACCCGGGACCCATTAACAACGGCTCAATAATCCGTTCTGACAAACCGCTGATTTCCTAAGATATTTTTAGCTGTTTGGATATTATTTAAACTACTGAATATTTAATACATTATATAAAGGACAAAACCCATTGTCTGAATGCATCATAATTTAATGGGAAGTATGGTTTCGTATAACCAATCAATCTGTATTACTTGCCTTTCGTATAAATATACCCACAAGTCGCATCAATAGTCGTCTAAAATTAAAGCCATCAGGCAGATTTGCCTGCAAAGTAATTAAATATGAAAACTTTCATCATATTCACGTAGCATGTTTGAGGATATCTTGACGTACGACGGATTGGTTGAGTGATACGATATGTCAGATTAATACAATAACAAGAAAGATCACACAGAGGATTACCTAACTTTTATATCTACGCCTTCATACACATTACGTAATTACAATTCAGCGATAACAATAATAATTCCAAACGACAAGTATTGAAAGATTCCTGCATACTCTTACACTCGTAGATTTGAACAGAATATGTTTCACGTGGCATCTTAGTCTTTTTGAAATTAACGTGACGATAAATAACACAACGGTACTCTACTGTTCTATGGAAAATAATAAATGATACACTTCCATATTACTTTGGCAATGAGATTGTCTCGAACAATAACGAAAAAAGGACAAAATCTGCCTTTCATCTTTCGACAAGTTCATCAGGGATACATACGAATCTGATGTATATTACGAAGTCTGGTCTTTTGTCACCACCAAAACGAGATATTAGGTACGGTAATTATTATTTGTAATTAGATACGTTCTATAAAATTTAAAATCATTTTCAAATAAACAAAGTATACCTAGTACTTTTGAATAAAACACGCACGCACGCACGCACGCACGCACGCACACCAAAGCGTGTAAGCGCCTCCAACTGAAGACACACGACTTTTGGCCTCCAAATGAGGACACCACTTTGCATGACTACTACTGAAAAAAAAATACTAAAGATCGCCGTTTTGATCTAAAAGCTGCCTGTTGTGCTATAAACTATATATAATTTCATTATTTTAAAAAAATGTCAATTTACCGTCAATTGAGGGCACAACAACCGAGGACTCACACTATCAATGAGGACAGTTTGCACACTTTCAACTGAGAACTTACCTGTCCAATAAGGACAAGTGACACACACAAACTCTCACACTTCTTCAAATGAGGACTTATATTTACCTGTCAAATGAGGACAACTGACACACTATCTCATATGAGAACGTTCATGTCCAAATAAGGACAAGTGACTCACAGTCTCATATACAAATGAGGACATTTAATACAATATTTCAAATGAGAACGTACAAGTCCAAAAAAGGACAAGTGCCAGATTTCTACTGAATTATGGACTCTTCGACCCAAAGCCATTACGGACCAAAATTTTTGACAGTACGGACCACATTTAAGGACAGTACGGACCATGTAAATTTTTAGTTAGTATGATCTAATACATAAATATCATGGTACTCTTTGAAAATGGTTTAGATATTTTGATGACTAAACTTAAAAATGTTTACAACAGTAGATCAGCACCCATTCGTGCCGATGAAATAATATATTATGTTCATTGATTCACATGCTATTATAATTATTTAAACCGTTTTGAAGTGCTAAAAACTGAGTATATGCTTAAATAAAACTTAGTTTCTTGAAATCTATTCAAAATGATTTGATTTTACTTTTAAATGGGCCGTGCTCAATATCACTTTAGAGAGTCAATATATCTAATAGAAATACCCATAATCTATTTCCTTGAAAAAATCCGTCATGAATAATTCATTATATTATCTTTAGAAGTTAAAACAAATATATATTTTGCCTGATTAACATTTCTGCATCTCCACAGTCTAATAATCAAACGTTATGCCGTTATAAATGAAAGTAGAAATAAGTTGCTTCCTATATTATACGCGTCATTACAATGTGACATGTTGATGGTATATACTCAAATTGATTACCAAAATTTCCTGCTCAGATTAGCAATTTTGAATTAATTACTTAAAGTAATTATCATGTAACAGCTGTCATTTTTTTGTTATTGTTGTCATAAAAAAGCAAATTAACTTATATGTTGAATTTATCACACAGGTATGACAATAATAATAACTTAATTTTAACTTTTTTATTTATGCTCGATTGTGATGTAAGTTATTACAACTTATCCTCGTTACTCTCGAGTCCACTTCCTGAAAATAACCAGCAATGGTGTCATATGAGGAAGTATGGTTGTGACACCTGTGGGGTACTACGCACATGTCATCGTTCGCTTTATCTTGTGTCATTACACGATTATTTGGCACTGGCGCCGTTAAACATAGAATATTTGAATGACCATTATAATCTTATTCAACGTTCTGAACTTTGAACCGATTTTATCCAACACAATTTTAGCGGTTATGTTAGCGACGAGATGGTTTCTGTTAGGTTAACCATGGCTAAGAACATATGTATAGTTAATGCCTAAAGTTCTACCAGTTTCCGCAGCTTTCATACAAAAATGATAGATCAAACCTTTGGGCTTCGAGCATCTGCTAACTGGCCATAGTATGCCACCAAGGGAGGAGGGGGTTTAAGTCACACCGACACTGTTTAGGTGAAATGGCAACTCCAGCTTCTACTGGTAGAGGAAGACCCCAGGAGCACCTCCGTGCATTATTTTTGGCACAAGCGGGCACCTGGATAGTACAAGCGACATTCCTCAATACAGCTGGATAGATGCATCATATGAAAGAATCAGTGTCCATCATAAACTTCCAGCCATGGAAACCCCATGACCATACAACTGATTTAGTTAGAAAAGGCGGTTTTTGGTAATTTACACAGATTTTAATATGTGATATGCATTTTTTAATACCTAATAGTTATATTGTTTAGCATAATTTGACGGGTGGTAACTTTTGAAATTATGCTTGAACGTTGAAGACTTGTATGTTTGTCTGCAGAAACATTGATTTCTATTCTTAAGTTCCAATTTAGCTCTATAAAATTCTGCAGTGGATGTCCTCATTTGAAGTAAGATGATGAATGTCCCATCTTCATTTGGAGGTTACATAATCCCACTGTCCATGGTCGTTCAAGTTAGTTTGTAAACTACTAGCAGTTGGTTATGATGTTATTACATACAAGGTAGTGATATACTGAATACAAGAATTAAAGTCAGAAACCTTATTCAGCAGGTAAAACATCAGCAACAGGTCATCAAATAAAAACCAAACACAATAGCAAATTATTTCATGAAACATTTATTTCTTCCCATTGATGAACTAAACAGCCAAACATTATTTATTTTATAAGTAAACATATGACTGTCAAATACTGATAATAAATCAATGTGTTGAGAGTACACACTTGCAAATTGAATACATTACAGTGTAACAAAATCTCTCTCAAAGATGCAAGCTCAATATATACCTAAAGAAATTATCTTTAATCCTACCCTCGTCACAGTCCTGAGAAAAGTATCAGAATCAATAAAACCCTGTTTAATTCTGTACTGCTTTACTTTTTCTTTGTTTCAAACCGTTCTTTTGCAGCAAGAGTAGTTCTGACAAACCCTTTCACCATAGTCCAAGATCGTTTATTCAGAACAGGATATTTTTAATGATCTCTTCGCACTGAAGTTTTGATGGTAACTTTTTCAGGAGAAAACACTTTTGTAATCCATTTTGAACAGCTTCTTTCTCTTGAATGGACCATGCCGTCCTTATCCCTTTCTTCTTGTACTTGAATAAAATGTAATATATTGATGGGGACTATTACATAAAATAACTCAAATTTGTAAAATGTTTTTCATTGAAATGGCTTCTTTCAATGTTATGCAAGTATTTTAAGAGTATTGTAATACACATACAAAACAATATTGTTATAGAGAATATGCAACAAGCAGTGCAATATTAACATGGTTTTGTTGCCTAAATGTTTCTGAGGATTGTGAAAGTAAATACATGTATAGCATTACAATAATTTTCGGCATACAATCCTTCACACATTTATTTAAATTTTGATAGGACACACTGTACTGAAAATTGTGTCTTCAATTTTTATAGTTAAACAAACACATAAATTAATGAAACCCGAGTACTCTTTAAAAGAAGGTAGTGTATTAGGGGCAGTTACTTATTTGGTTTAATAAAATAATCCCATTAAAATATTTCTTATTTGGTTTATTGCATAGTCTGACTAACCAGGTGTATTTCTGATTGGCTGGTCGGAGTCAGAGTCTGTCTCTGGAATGTAGTCAGCACTATTGTCCTGTGGCAAGTTAATTCTTTCCTCCTTGTCCTCTTCATCACTTGACTGATCTTCATCTAAAATGTTGAATTATTTATGACATTTAATTTCCTTCTTCACAAGACTTGACAGTTATATGAACAAATTTAATTTATAATATAAGTAGAGACGAAGAAAATTTGTAAAATAAAATACATTTCTGCTGTGTATCTTTGTGAAATGTACACTACAATTTTCTTTATTTACATTTCTGCTGGGTATCTTTGTGAAATGTACACTATCTATACTGTCAATATATTGAATGTGAACATATTTTCTATAATACAATAGTACAATAATACATATATCATAACAGGACATGATACAACACACAGCCAACCAAGGATTGTGGATTAAACAACATACAACTAAAGACTGTGTGTGTATAGACAACACACCAATGAAGACATTATGAACAACACATGCTGGTTACAGATTTCTTTACTATTTTGATTCCAATGCATTTAAGAGAGATAAATTATAATACAACTGAGCATGTTGGCACAATGCACACATTGAGTCAGCTTCTGACTTGACATATTCTGTCCAACAATTCAAAAGCAATATTAAAGGTTAATACAAAAGAACATGATACAACACACAGCCAACTGAGGACAGTTGGTGTGAATGACCTTCAACTGAAGATTGTGTGTGTATAAACTTCACACCAATGAGGACATCATTGAATACTGAACCAAAGCAAAGAGATAAAAGATATCTCAACTAGTTGGAAAAAGTTTTACACTTACCAGACTTTTCATGATCATCACTTGATATCTTCATTAGAGGATCATTATCTTCAATTATTTCATTATTCTTGAAATAATCAGGACCCTGGTCCATTGTGTACTGATTTACATCCGTCTGTAGTTCATCACTGGAAGATTCATTCCAGCTCTCATCAAAACCACACTTCAGCTTATCAGCTGGAAAAAGAAATGTGAAAAATCAATAATTTTCAACAAGTTATTTGATCTATTGCTATGAGAATTTTTCTCCAGAAACTTAACTTTTACAGTAGCTTACATACTGAGTACAACTAAACTAAGAAATCAGTCAATATTATCATGTAATGGAAATAAACATCTTTCTATAGGCAAAATTCACTATTTGTACAATAATGCATCATTAAAATATGAATGAACAAAGTCATAATAAATGTTCTAAATCAACATTTCTCTTCTAGAAATCAAAATATTTTGAAGCATAAACAAATAATGAAAATTAACATGTCAAAAAAGTAAAACAATAACAAGCAGCAGAAGCAGCAAGTACCAAGTTAGGGTGAGACATAAATATGCATTTACTGAAACATTTTAAGTCTGTTCAAAATCAACTATATTGAGACTGGGTAAATAACAACTCCATTAACATGAGTTGAACAGAGTTAGTAAAAAAATTAACCTGTAAACATTATCAAAGTTCTAGTTTTCAGTTTCAGCATGAAGAAAGTAGTTTATTAAGGGAGTAAATTATATAATGCTATTATCTCTGCTAGCAGAAGAATAATTGGAATGATCATACATGAATTAGATTACTTCTATTTATTATCACTTCTACACAATGAATACAAAAGGCATACTAGTACTTCTAGTAGTTTGTTGTGGAGAAATTATACATGTGTATACTAATATTAAAACCCTAGGCAGTTTAAGAGCTCTTTGAGACTATATTAAAGATCTGACCCCATGGGAGGGGCCAATTTATTACCATCTATAGGGATATAATTTTAGCAAATAATCAATGCAAAACCACATTTGGTGAAGCTACAGCAGTGCAATCCAATCAAAGATCAAAAATAAAACTTGAACTTAAACAAAAATATTAAAATGTATTACTAGGTGTTTCATAAAGTACCGGCCTTTTTTCATTCTTCTGAAAATATGTAAATATTTGCATAGACCTTTATACTTATCTAAATCACGTGTGACATCGATCGATCGTCTGCAGTAGCGCGCCATTTTGGAAGCTTTGCGGGGATCGAAAAGGTGGTTATAAATAATATTTCATAAGATCATTTTAATATCATTTTCTTGAATAAATTAACTTTGAGATACTAAAATCTGGCATCATTGTCACTTTGTTGTAAAGAATTATCGAATGTGTTGTTCCGGTGATTTTTTCTCAATTGATCTTCATTTGTCTTATATTTTCGCGATACTGATCTTTATTCAAATAATTTTCGAATTGCTTTGTCTAACAAAAGAAGCTGATTATTGGTATTCGTACAGACTGCGACACCTATCTGCTATTCACCAATGGAATGATTTGGATGGAATTCAAATGCCATGCAGTTCAGTAAATAAATCAATTTTCATCCAGATTTGTCTAAATTTACATATTCTTACCGTACTGACAGTCCATATGAAAGGATTCAAAATCTTTCTGTCAGCCGGACAAAGACAAAATCTGTCTGCCCGCAGAAAATTTGTCGGTCCAAAAATTCTAATATATTGTTTATACATTCTGATTCTCCTTCCTATGGTTTTATTACAACTCAAAGTAGATGGACGTTTTTTTAGAAACAGGACCAACCCAGAAACAGCAAAATACTTTAATTTATAAATTTTATTTATCCCACAATAGGATTTAAAACAAGACTAGATCTAATTTGAACAAAGACCGAATTTTGCCAGTAAAACTATTGTTACCTTAAAATGGTTTATTAATTATTATTACTACAAGAAATAAAAGTGACCGTACGGTGCATGAGTAGGGTTTTGTACGAAAATGAGAAAAGTATAATTCTGGACCATACTGTCTATGAAACACATATCTAAATGGCTGCATCGCGAGTTACACCGTCTGGTGTCATAGTAAACAGATACAAAGATAAATATACCTGCAAAAAGCGGAATGCTGTTTTCGATAGTCTTTCTAACAAATTTTAATGTTGGAATAAAAATACATCTTTGGATACCTCATTATTTTGCTGGTCAGCAGGACCAACATGTATGATTATATATATAACATATAGAACATATATAATAAAAATTACTGGTCCTTCATGATTTTTATCGGCAAGGACCGACGGACCGATATATTTTGTATAGACTGTACTGAGCAAGATAAAGAGATGCAGCTTTCAATTAACCATGAAAATTCTTTCTTATCTGTTATAGACCATAGTCCACATCTACCTATTTCATTAGATAATTTAGATCTACAGAAAGGTTCTCCATCTTGTGATACAAACAAAGAAACATTCTCAGAAAATCCTCTATGTGTCTGACAGTGACAGTGATATTGATGATGATTTGAATACTGATACTTCTTTAGAGTATGAACTTCTTATTTGGGCTACAGTAAATAAGGTTACTCATACTGGTTTACGAGAGCTTTTGACTTTGCTCCGTCGGTATCGCCCATTGTTGTCTAAAGATCCGAGGACACTGTAAAACTCCTGATTATGCAGGCTGGTCTTGATATTAAAAATAAGTGTAATAGTAGGAGGCCTAGTAAATGGAGCAAAAACTGGTTTTAAAAAGGTCTGTTTTGTGCCCATATTTATATAAACATATTTTATTTTAGATCTTAAATTAATAAAAAACCTGTTGTACAGCACAAGACATGAGAATATTCATGCTTCTTGAAGTCAGTGTTTCATTTTGAATCCAAAATGTATGGGTCCCTGGGACGCACATTTTTGAAAACATTGCGTCCCAACCTGAAACCAGTGGTCCAGTGTTTCATTTTGAATCCAAAATATATGGGTCCCAGGGACGCACATTTTCAAAATCTTTGCGTCCGGAGCGAAATCTATGCTTCTGGGACACAGGATGCAAGGCAAAATGAAACACTGTGAAGTCATGAATGAGACTCTGAAAATAACAACAGGCTTCTGCGATGGCTCCTTTCTCAATGTATGGGCTGCTGCAATCCCCCCCAGAGCTGCCAGAGGGAGTAGTTTTTCCCTAAAAACAGTGGAGGAGATGGAAGCGTTCAATACAAAGTTGGATGATTAAACTGCAGGTTCATCTACTGTGAGTGTATTTTGAAGTGATGTTATATCATCTTGTTTTGCCACTTGCCAGAGGTCGTTTGAATTGTATTCATCCAGATTTTTGACTGTATCATTTAAAAGTTGCTTGTTAGCAGTTGTGTGAGTGACTGTGAATCACTAAAATTCCTGTAGATAAGAATGTTGATATATTTGAAATATGCAGAAATTTGACCAAACATGTTTAATTTATATGACAGTGTTCGAAATTAACAGAAAATACCGCTCGCAAAATTTTGTGGGCTTGACAAAAAGCCAACTTGCATTTTTCAAAATTCACTTGCATTTTGCGAGTATGCGAGCTTAACTTTGAACCCTGTATGAACACTTGTACATCTAAATTCTGACATGAAAATATATAATGTATTGTTATTAGTCCCCTACCATTGTTCATACAAGAGGGAATTATCCCTCTGTCTTTCTGTCCCTTTTTTTGCAGAAAAAAATTTGATTTTTTAGATACACATTAATACTTTTAGTTAAGGCACAACCGGTAGGGGACACCTGTGTAGCAAACAACTCCTTGTTAAACTTGCATTTTTGTAAGTGAAATATCTAGCTGACCTTGGTGGCCATGATACACAGGACACTGTTGCTTGAACAATGAGCACAATAATGGACACCAACTTAGCCCAACAGTACAACTTTAAGGGCTTAAAAGGAAAAAGAACGGTTTGAGGGCCTCAAGATCACAGGCATTATTTTTCGTAAGTTGATGTGATATTACTCTTGAAAGCAGACATTTAACATTAACTCGAGTCTTTTTTCTCTGAAAATGGAATAATTCCAAATGTAACGTGTATTTCCAAATATTCAGCTTTAATAGGTAAAATGTCTTCATATAAAAGTATTCATTTGAAGCTCACCGATGTCTGATGTTTGAACATGGATCCAATATGCATGGGTCTGTATGTCATTCGAATATCACAAAGTGACCCATACAATGCCCAGATGTCTGATATGGGACCCATATAACCCCCAGATGCTAGTCAAGGGACCCATACTGGGCCCTTATAACCCCCAGATGTTAGATAAGGGACCCATACTGGGCCCATATAGCAAGCCCACATGGGCCCCGTACATTGCCCGGTTGTAAATCCCTCTTGGGCCCCATAAGGGTTGCCCATATTGGACCCATATGGAGACTCAGATGGGGCCCTAAAGAGTCCCATATATTATGTTTGTTGGGAAAGTAATCAAATATTTTGAAGTCATGCCTTTGTAAGATTCATAGATTCATGAATGAATTTAACAATTTTAAAGAGATTTTTTATTAGTGGATAACATTAAAGAAATAAATTTATTTTTGAGTGCTTGGTAAGATAATGTACAATAAATTAAAGTACATGCTATATCAATTATCGAAGAACACATTAATTGCCATTAAAATCAACAGATAACACCAAAAATTGTATATTGAAAGGTGCGAAGTTACGTGATGTACTAAAGATTCGATTTATGAATGATAACGTTCTAATTGGGCACACACACACTTAGAAATCAACTGAGAAATAATATGATGAAGTTAGAGTCTTTGAGCGAGTAAATGAAAAAAATAAATAATGAAACAAAAAATTCCTAAATTAAATTTTGAAGTAATAAGAAAAAATAAGCATCCAAATACAGTTTTTTATTTTCCAAATATTGCACAATGGGGCCGATTTGACTTTTTGGTGGCTGGTTTGACTTGCGGCCGATTTCACTTCTCAGTGGCATTGATCGAAAATACTGTCGCAACTCAGGCTTGGATTTGACCAATGTCTTTAAATCAGAGGCCATTTGGGAAAATTTGACCCAACACCAAGTATGGTAATTTTACTTAAGTTGCCAGAAATATTGTCAGGATGGTTAATCGGAAGTTGTAACTTGTTTATCTCCCTTTCTGAATTGAATTTTCAGAGGCACACAACTTATCCAAGCTTCTTGAGAGTATCTTTTGCTGACATTGTGATAGATATGGAAATAGTTTGTAATTTGTTTTTACGAAAGACTGCCAAAGACAAAGCTGTAAAAATTTTACATTGCGCAGCACTTTCCAAGTTAAAAATACTATTCAGGAATGCACACTATATTGCTGAATCTGGGAACCATACTTTGACTTTAAATATCTCTGTCAGGTGGACAATATAAAAGGCTAAGATATTGGTACAACATATATCAATGACAAGTATTGTGCAAAATTTGTTAGTGCACACTTGCATCTGTCCATTGAATAGACCAAATTATGTAAATTTATTAAACAATATGTTAAATAGTTTTGTGTAACATTTATTAATTTTAAATGTAGCTAAAGTTTAGACAATTTTTAACATGATCTTAAATATCCAAATACTTTATAATTCTGTTACTTTGTCATCACTTTCAATTTACACAATGACATTTTAACATATATGACCAAATGTTTTCTGCTATCAATAGATTAAAGCTCGTTTACAAAGATGCAGTGAAAAAGCTTCCAAGTAAGACACACAACAAATGTGAAGCCCTGCTCTTGAATCTTTATCTGTTTTACAGTAAGACACAACAAATGTGAAGCCCTGTTCTTGAATCTTTATCTGTTTTACAGTAAGACACAACAAATGTGAAGCCCTGCTCTTGAATCTTTATCTGTTTTACAGTAAGACACAACAAATGTGAAGCCCTGCTCTTGAATCTTTATCTGTTTTACAGTAAGACACAACAAATGTGAAGCCCTGCTCTTGAATCTTTATCTGTTTTACAGTAAGACACAACAAATGTGAAGCCCTGTTCTTGAATCTTTATCTGTTTTACAGTAAGACACAACAAATGTGAAGCCCTGCTCTTGAATCTTTATCAGTTTTACAGTAAGCATTATCTTATTAATGTACAGTGATTCTGTCAGTCTAAGTTTTAAAAAAAAACAGTCATTTATCTGCTATTACTCATCATTCAGTTGTTAAATTATTGTAAAGACAGATATCTATCAATTTTGGACTACTTTATGAATATTTTTATAATCACTTCAGATAAAAAGGAATTATTAGAATATATGTTTCATGTAAATACAATTTCCATTCTCAAGTTCAGCCCACCAAACAGAGCAAACCTTACAGAGTCGTTTAAATCTATAGGAGTTTCTCCAAGGGTACCTACACAAGTTGGTGGAACAAGGTGGCTGCCTCACACTAAGTTGGCTTTGATTTCTTTATAGTTATGAAGCCATAACACAGCACCTAGAACAGGTATTAATTCTGAATTACAGTATGCATACAGTATGTGTCTTTGTAAAGAAATCCAAGAACTTTCAGTAACAAGTCATTTTGTAGCAAAAATTAGAAACAAATCATTAGTGTAAATTCTTGTAATTTGTTATATTAATTTAGTTTAAATAAAAAACAAACAAAAAAAAAACAGGGAATAAAGCTTATTTATTTGAAAATAAGGACTAATTTTTTTTACTTTCTGGATACAGAATACATCTGATCCCTCCCACAGAAAAGACTCGGCAGCCAACGGGAAACATTTTCTAAGTGTCATGAAGTGTAAGAACACGATGTTTTGGATGCATTTTCTTCTAGATATTGTATGCTTAAGTATGGCATCTGAGGCTATACAAGAAGAAAACACCAACCTTGTCGACATTTGGAATGAACTTAAGAACAGGTACTACTTTCTGGAATATTTGTAACTATATGCAGATCTTTGACTTGGACGTTATTCATACAAATGTATATATGCCTCATTTTGACTAATGTCAGATGGTAATCCTTTTTGAAACTAATTTCCAATCTTCAGATGAGTTTTAGGATGAAAATATACAGTCTGTTTTGGCATTATGTGAGCCAGGTCTCGAAGAAGCTAACGTTGAAGTTAACATGAATGGTCCAGACTGAAAACGAAGTTGTACAACAGGTATAGCCAATGTTTATGTAGCTATTTATTGCCATTGACTTAATACTTTCAGCCAGGAAATCAAGTATTAATAATATAATTTAATTTCAAAGAAAGGACATCCTGCTGCATCTTAATCTTTGTCAACAATATCATTTTAAAGCAAGACAAATAATACGTCAAGTATCGTAAAATACCTGAAACATAAACTTATTGAGATGATCATAAAAGTATCATAAAATACCTGAAACATAAACTTATTGAGATGATCATACCAAAACAACATTACATAATTCTTGTTTTTCAACTATTTAGCAACAGGGATATCCATAGCTTAACCTGGAAACAACTGTGGGACCAGCTACAGTGAAAATATCCAAACCTTTTCAGTTTGGTGACATACCTACAAACACTTCCATCAAGCTTAGTTCATGCTGAAAGGGGGTTTTCAAGGTATGAATTTATGTGATATAAATAATTTTGAATTAAATTGCCTACTTTAATTTTCTGTTGTAACCCGTTTTGACAATCATTTTTGGACTGTACATTCTATACTATATTGTAGAATGAAGATGTTAATAAGTGACTGGTGCTCCAAACTTCAGGATGATCATTTGACAGACCTTATGCTAGTCTGTATTGAAACAGATGACATGTCCAGCTATGATCCAGAGCCTGCTGCCCACCTCTGGAATTCATGTGCTCTAAGAGGAGCAAGGTTGCCTTATCATAATTAAGAAAAATCAAAGGTAATCCAACATATTTTGATTTCTTAGCATACATTACTACTCAAAGGGTAACTTTTATACATATCTTGTCATCATGTACATGATATGTAAATTCAAAATAAGTTTTCTAGTCAATAATTATGTTCTGTTGTCTGCAGCACTCAAATATTATTTCCCTAAGAAAGAAACTGCATAAGTAAAACTGATTTGCAAACCTCTATACCTTATTTAGTATTTTTCAAAATCTGTTTAACCCTTGCCATTAACCTTTTTCATACTGGAACTGAGTTCTCAGGGGGCTTGGCCACCAGTATAGAGCCAGGCCATCCTGCACACCCATGCGGTCTGTCCAGGCTCTATACCGTTGGCTGTTCATATTTGAATTTTCATCTTGATATTACTAATTTATAAAATGGACTGCTGTAATATCAAATTCGGATGTGTCCATTTTTAAAACTCAGCAGGTTAAGGGTGAAGTCAGTGTATTGATGCCTAAGTCCTGGATTTCAGAGATGTGACAATGTTCTCAGAACTGAACCATGTGATGAAATCATACAGCATCTTAGTCCAGTAGATTATGAATATCAATAATATTGTTCAGTCATTGAGACTGCTGTTGTCTCGTGTGTAATGATTAATCTTGGGGAAAAATGAAATACTGTGAAATTCTGTACTTGTTTATTAGACATATACATGTAACACAGTATATATAATAAAAATCATAAATGTGGGATCCTAAAGTTTGGGAGGAATCTCTGGTTTGAAAGCTGAAGAATCCTTCAGGATCCCTGGTGAAAAATGTTATGGTTGAATCCTGATGCATTATCAGTTTTTACATACATGCACATCAAACTGCACTGTAACTGTATATATAATAAAAATCATAAATGTGGGATCCTAAAGTTTGGGAGGAATCTCTGGTTTGAAAGCTGAAGAATCCTTCAGGATCCCTGGTGAAAAATGTTATGGTTGAATCCTGATGCATTATCAGTTTTTACATACATGCACATCAAACTGCACTGTAACTGTATGGTTATTGTCACTGAGCAGCAAAACATTTGCCAGTCACTGCTGTAGGTTCTAATACCTATTTATTATGTAGACTTCGTCTGCAAGAATGTTATCCAGCTAGCATGTGGATTTTTGGTGGTTCTTTTCATGTGCTACTCTCTGCCAAAAATAATATGATGCGCTTGAGGTCTTCCACTCTATAATAGAAATCCTCATGGACCATTTTTAACTTGTCTTTTTCAAAGAAAAAGTCAAACTGTTATGTTCGCTGTGGCATTGTTGTCGTTGTTGTGCAAAAAGTTTAATGTTGTCCATTACTCAAACACTTTTTAAGATATCAACACAACCTTTAGAATACTTGATTATCACCTGCAAGATAAGAGGCATTATTCTGAAAGCTGTATTTTTGGAGTTATGCCCCTTTTTAACTTAGAATTTTGGTAAAAATTGCATTTTTTTCAGCCATTGCTCTTGACATACATGTGTTGGCACTGCATGTGGTGCTCTTAATATGACAAAGCACCAGTACCAAATACATGAAGTACATTTACTTGGACTGGTTCCTGTTCAGTAGGCTTCATACCAAATACATAAAGTACATTTACTTGGACTGGTTCCTGTTCAGTAGGCTTCATACCAAATACAGGAAGTACATTTACTTGGGCTGGTTCCTGTTCAGTAGGCTTCATACCATGGTGGCAATCACTCTGTACAAAGCAATATGTATTGATAAAATTAGACCTTTCATAATGAAGTTAATTGATATTTCATATCTTAGAGACAAGTTTAATTATTTATCTTATAATTCACTTTCGGGTGCAAAATTGGTTTGGGACAAGAAGAACTTTCGGCAATCCTTGGAAACTGAGATCACCTAGAAGTACTTTGATGTTGTGTATTTACACCTAGAATCAAATGATGTTCTCTGTGCTGAGGATGTTCTCTACAGGTTAAAACTAAATAATTACTGTTAAATCAATTACTTTAATGGAATGATTACACAATAACTCATATTTTATCATATCCATTGTTAAAAATACACAGAAAAGGTACAAAGCAATCGCACTCTTGAGATTAAATTGGTAGCATCAAGATTGGATGCATGATTGTTTATGGCTTGGCACAAAACTATTTGTTCAGCATCTACTCTGATTAGTATTGTATTGACTTATGTTTATTGAAGTAATTGCTAATGTGAATTATGTACAGGAATATTGCGGAGATGTGTGATGTAATACATGAGGCCTGCCCTAGTACGGACATAATACTGAGTGAAATTTTGCCGAGAGATTGTGACAGTAGACTAGGCCAAGTTTGAGCCAAACGACTGAGAGAGTTCCAGAGATGGATCATTATGGCCAACCGACTACTTTGGAAATTTTCTCAAGGTATTCCATGTGTGAGATTTTTTAGCTATGGAAGCCATTCAGTGGTATGAAATGTATTTTTATTTTTTACATGTTTGATGATTCTTTTTATGTTTATTCATATCAGCTTCTTGAATAAAAGAAAAGTTTTTATTTTACTTGAGAAGCTGAAGAAGCCAATGTGCCACTTACCCCCTGTCCTTCATTTCTCTGGTATTGAATTATGTCTCCTAAAGTGGAAGTGCAAATTTTTGTATTGCCCTGTTTGTGAGTCAATCTACTTGACACAGAGTTTATCCAGATAATGATTGGATACCTGGTAAAATTTATAACAATATCAACTTCAAGTCGAGTATTACCCACATTTTCATGTCCAATAATAATTAACTGGCAAAATGACCAGCTATACAGATCCTTACTTTGTACTTGTTTCTGTGATTTATAGCTTTAGTTTAGACTGTTTGATATTTAATAAATATTGTTTTATCCAATTTAACTCTATTGAAATTTTTTAAATAATGAATAGTCAATTTGTTAATGTGTTCTTTGAATTTGTTGATCATTTATTTACTGAACAATGTAGGTTTTGTTATTGATCAATATGCACAGAGCATGGCACCAATAATTTACTTAATTAAAATTCTTTTCAGCTTCAGCTTCTGAATTACTTGTCAGATGGATTGAATCTGAATGGAGCAAAGCAGTGCTTTGAGGCAATATGTGATGACTTCTGGACATTTTACATTGAAGATATGAAGGTTGCTCAAGATGATGTCTGTGATGACTGGTCAGCACTCCCTGTGGAGTCAGCTGTACTGTTTGAAGGAGTGAAACATGAATCTTCCCAGATTCATTCCTAGGCATCTGTTCTAAAAACGGTATTCAATGAATTGAATTATGTGGAATGCTGTAATTTAACTGTTTTTATTTAAAAAGATTGCTTTTTGATAAGTGGTCAATTATTTAACAGTAATGGATGTTGTATTGGCTGTTTTTACCAATATGAAATCAGTAACAAATAACAAAACTGTACTTACTAGAATGCAGACTTTGTTTCAAGTACTTTTTGTTGTTTTTGCTTACTAGAGCCCCCTGCTGGTGTTACCTTCACACGCAGACCAAAAAAAAGAGCCTGACCACCATATGAGGTAATTAATACTTACTCTTTGTGAAGGTTATGTGCCTTATAATACTGTAAAACTGACTTGTTGCATTGCTATGTTGTGTGTACTATTATATTGTATCTAGTAATAAATTTCAATCTTTAAGAATATAATATATATAATGTGTATTATTCAATAAACAAGAAAATGTGTTTCATATGAATTTTTTTGTCTGTGGATTTGTTTGAATATTACTTTTTTAGATATTAAAGAAAAAGGTTTTATCTGAAGTACACATCAAGAAAAAGATTTGCAAGAAAAATTTTAGCAGAAGACCGAACAAGGTGATTATTTTTTATCATATTTGAGTGTGCCTTTTATGTTTTTACTGTAAAGTGTATAGATTTTATGGTGTAATAAATACAAATGTTGAAAAAAAAACTGAATTAATCTTTGTTGTTTTTCTATGATCAGGAATTTGCATGCATATGTTTACATACCCAGTGCAGTCGTTTAAAATTACATACATTTTAATTCATTCAATTTCTTGTAGGTAAATGAAGTTTTTATTCATGCTTGAGTCTCCAATAAACCTGTTATGCTTCAGTGTACTTATCTTGATGTTTCCTACCTCCATAATTAGAGTATTTACAGGAAATTTGATTAATTTGCATTTGTTCATAATGATACTGAATTTATTGTTTCAGCAGTTTAACAAAGTCTTCACTAGGTATACTGGTTACTAACTAAATATACATATTGCTATGTCTATATCTTTGTTTCTTATTAATTTGATAGAATTTAAAAAACATTGAAAGAAATTGATTAACAGTACCATCACAAGTTTTGTCTAATTTTTTTCTTGAGTAAAACTAAGTAGACCAGGCTCCTCGAAACTGCTGAAATACTTGCCTGACAAATGAAAATTTGTCTGATGAAACATCTTCTTGTTGCATACTTTTATGCATTTTAATACTAATTTTCTCCATATTTTATGTGATGTTTTATCTTGTTATAGTTTATTCCATGTTTTAAAACTTATGTATTTATTTTGATTACACATGTTTTATGTTATGCTTTACTTTTTTTTGATAGCAAGTGTTTATAGAGATTCTCTACAATTAACTTTGTAGAATATTTTATTTACTTTCTATTCATATTCTGTAATATGTTTTTTCATTATCCTCCAATATAATTACTTTGTGTTTTATGTGAATAGGAAATCAAATGGTCATTATTGCATTGAATTAAACATATTAATGTTCTAATCTTTTAAATATTGGTGTGTAATTAATATATTTCAGGGTAGCCACTCACTCTGAGAAGATGATACATTTAGACCTGTCCAGTGGTGCATCTGTTGTGGTGAAGGCCAAACAAAACTGTAAGATATGTTTACTGCTTTAACTGATCTTTTGCTGTTAAAAAAGGTAATCTATCTTTGATTAATACAATACCTTGTTGCTGCATACATTAAGTATTTACCATTGAAATATTTGTTGATGGTGTGGCATTGTGTCTGTAGCATTTACTTGTATTCTTTGAATTCTGTTTACATGTTATTAGTCCAAAATGTGAAATACTACAGTACAACACATTGCTTGTATTTACCAGTAAGTTGTTTTATGTATTATAGAAACAGAGATCAGTGCAGCAGACAACTTGTTCAAAAGTACTTCCTGGAGCTGTTGAAAACAAAAAGATTTGTAGTAAAAAAATCAAGGATCTGTTTAAGGTAAATATTATATAAGACCCGATAAAACTTTCACTTCCTCAAATTGGTTCCATTTAAATAAGATAAACTGTTCTTTAACATGTTCAACTTTATGAATAATACAATATTTACACAAACATCATTATATATTTCTAGAAGAACCTTCAGTGTACTGAGTGCAAGGTTACTTGTTTCAGAGTGGACTTTCTTATGGATCATGTATATCGCAGGCATGTAAGATGTGCAGTGGCTTCAGTTTCTAACACTGAAATGGTTAGTATATTTTAGTGATGAATAAATGTTTTTGCTTCTAGACCAAGAAGGATATCGGGCACCACACAACAGCAACAACTCAAGACTTGGGAACTGATGATACTACGTCCTTCCACTTTTGTGAAGGCAAGTAACAATTTGTTTTTTATCATCTGTTTTAACAAGGGAACATATATGTGTCATCTTTGATAGAAGCTGGTTTAGTCGTACGTATTTATTTCGATTTTATTTGTCTGGCCATAATTATATTCGTCAAATTCAATAAATGTTTTTTATTACAATAAAAATTGAAATATGCAAACTGTTTTATTTAGCATGTTTCCTATGTACTTAAATTAATGATTATCTTTTTGTTAGGACTTTATTTCATTTTTCCACCTTCAACTTGGAGAAGATTATTTCAACTGATGATTATTGGACATTTGTGTGGAAGAGAGGGATTGTATCATGCCATGATTAAACTGTTTACAAAACAGAACATCAACACAGCAAGATTGAGGCTACTTTTATCCAGTGATGTTGAAACAAATCCTGGACTGGTATGTTATTTCTAGACAGCTATCAATAAGATTGTAGAATATATAACTTTGATTTTAAACTTGTGGTATCAATCTCAAATTAGATTGTATATATTGTTTTCTTATGTACTATTTATGTGTTAGGTATTCATGCCTTTGGGAGACGTGTTTTTATGTCATGAATGGATACAGTGAGTTAAAGGATCATCTACAGAAACATGCAGAATCCAGCACAAAATGTCATTGGGCAAAGTGTGATGGAGTGGAGCAGCATGAGATTACCTTATGAAAGTCATATTTTACAACATATGTATGATGTAAGTGCATTGTTTTATTGATTTGGTTGTTCTTTATTGTTATTTATATGACCTCTTTTGCATACGGTTGGATTAACATGTCACCACTGTATTAAATATTGAAATATATAAGTAAGCATTTTGCACCTCTTCATAAAATTCTCTGAAATATGTCTGTTGAGATATTTTTATTAGAATTATATTTATGCCAATAGATGATTAATGGTTTAACTAGATTCTTCTATAAAAATCCATTTTTCAAAGAACTTCTTTTTTATTCTTATTAGAATGAAGATATTTCTACAATTGATGACTGGATTGCTGCTTTGCCAGAAGGCTTTGATGAAACGAGGACAAATTTGCATTTATGGCCAAAGAAACTGGTATGTTTACTTCCTGCAAGTTTTATGTATTTTGTTCTAGCTGTTCATTTCTTGCTTTGTCTACTAAACTTTCCACCTTAGTGCCAATTTGACTAACTGGAATTTAATTACATGTACCTCTGAATTGTGGTAGTTCGGTGAAGATCTTACTTTTCCTTCAGGCATTGTCTAGAATTTTGAAAAATGTATTTTTGTACATATAGACGATTCCATAATGAATAATTAGATGGCCGCCATTTTGTTTGTCACGTGACCATCCACCATTAAGGTACTGATTCTGAAAGTCTGCGAATGCCTCATGGATATAGATAATCAAAATAATCTTCGACAATGAGCGAAAAATCTACTATTGGTAAGTATTATTTTCATGGAACATAAGATATGAATGTAACTGTAACTAACTAATACCTTAAATATAGCAAACTTAACTGTAGTTCAAAGAAAAAGTCGATACTGACGTTGATAGTTGTCATAAACTTCAGAATCAGGTCAACGTATTTTCAATAGGCCTATTATGAAGTTTTGGATGACAAATATCATTTGAAAAATGGTTTGACAATTTGTTTCAGTATTGAATAACATATGATAGTTTTAAAGCATTATTGTCATTAGCAGTTAAATGGTTATTAATGTTAAAATTGGGAAGGTCAATTGTTGGAACGGATACTGCATTAAAGTTTGTACTTACTATTTTTAGAAATTTACGAGACTTTTACACTTAACTAAATTGTTTAAGAATGTGTTCTTGTCAGTCAATTGTTTTTTTTGATGTTGTATTGTATTTTACAGAATTACCCCCAAAAGATGCAAAGTGGTAAAAAAATGACCCTAAAACTTGGCCAAAGCTTGCCTATGAAGACCTGGTGGACTATCTAATTTATGCCAAAGCCTATGATGGAAACGCCTTGTATGGGTATAATTATGTGTAGAATGGTTGGATGGGAGATATCTGTTCTTTGAAACAAGGGAATGTTTACTTTCTGAAAACTATTATCTTACTAAGTTAGCCCTGTGTAGGGAAGAGAAATTACAACACCTGGATAGCTGTATCAGGTACTGAAGACTTTAAACTAGAAACAGGTTTGTGTTCTTGTCCTGCAGGGAAAGGAAGAAGCTGCAGTCTTATTTCTGCTGTCATTTATGTGGTAACATTGGCTTGGGCAAATGGAGTTGGAGGTGAAACATGTACAGATAAGCAGCAAGCCTGGGGGAAAGGTTAAACACACGTCTTAACCCATAACAAGTTAAGTGACATAAAATTTAACCGACCTAGTCCATTTGTGTTTCATCAAACAGCCCAATTTCTGGATCATAGTGACTTGAAAGAATCTATATTAAAATCATCAGTAAAGAAACTGTGGGAATGTAAAGAACAATGCTTTATAAAATTCTAAATGCACCAGAAATTGAGCCAACCATTGTCATGTGTAGTGTGTAGCATATTTTATAACACTAATACAGTCTGAACTCGCTATTTCGACATCGCTCATTTCGACATTCCGCTTATTTCAACAAAATTTAAAAGTCCCGATTTTTACTCTTCTATATTTAATATAAAATATAATGCGTATTTCGACATGTCTATTTTGACAAATTTATATTTCGACACAATTTTTCGGCCCCAAAGTTACTTTTCACACTATATCAACAATGTTTAATTCGACATAAATTTGTCGACTGAAGGTGTTGATTGACAATGAATTGCCCACACATCCTATTGTTATATCGACAATTATATTGACAGTTTGTTTATAATTTGATAAGTGTCAAGCTGGGTCTCTTAAACGGCTTAAATCAGCGATTATAGTGATGCATAATTATAAACTTATTGTTTTGTTTGGTTAATGTTTGATCATCACTTCAACTGTATACCAGAGTTTATATGACATTTGATTTTTGATCGATTCGTTACACATAATAAAAAGAGAATGTTTCTGTGTGTTTATCAGTCATCATGACAACCCAAGTCGGAGAGAGTTCTTTTCAAGTGGTCGAGCAATCTAGTGAAGAACTAGCACACAGTACATTCGACATTTAGTTAGTCGAAGTACCTATTTCGTCATTTCTCTTATTTCGACATTCGCTTATTTCGACAGTTTTTTCACGGCCCAAAAATGTCGAAATAATGGGTGTGAACTGTATAAATTTTAGTGCTGAAAAACTGACCATTGAAACATAAAATCAGAATACAATTCTATGGATAGATAGCAGAAAACTCAGATGGACTTCAAGCAAAATTCATGCAATACTGAAATCTAACACAGGTGACCCAAACAAATTTGTGACAAATCAAATTTACAGCAGATTTTAAGGGCTCTGTTGCCACTTGACCTGACAACAAGTATGAACCAGTGGCTAAGAGATGGTTTGAGGAAATGTCTGGAATGTCTGTTAAAAAATCTGATAATGTTGTAAACAGTGAAGAGCCATACATATCAGCAAGTCCTGATGGTATCATTGATGAAAACACCTTAATAGAGATAAATGTCCCACTAGACCTTTGAAAGACTTAATTCTGTCTGGAAAATATGATGTTATTACTGAAGATGGAAATTTGCGCCTTTATCCAAAAGGAATAAATGGTTACTATTGTCAAGTGCAATTAGCTATGTTCTGCACAAAGGTAAGAAGGTGCAAGTTTATTTTGTGGACACCTGAATATCAGGTTGCACTTGATGTATTTTACAATGAGAACTTTGTTACTGAAATATTACCAAGAGTCAGAGACATTTATTTCAAACATCTGCTTGTTAGGCTTACAGATAGGCATTTGTCAGGATGCCTAAAATTGTGTACTGAATACAAATAAATTTGTAATCGTTGGTGAAAGTTAATGTAGAAAAGTTGTTTATTTGAAGTCGACTTTGTTCTTGTACTTCAGCCATAAGATATTACATGAGGTCATTATTAGGCTTAAAAACAGTAGCTGAATTTTGATAATTTTTATTCAAATTATTCTTTTAATTTCATGATACAATGTACATTTCAGATATAGCATTTTATAGATCAATAAAATGAATGTACAGTCCAACCTATAAACAGAGGCCACCCTTTGGAAAGACAAAATGTGGTATTTATATGACAGATGGCCTGTATCGGGAGGTCAATTTGTTTTAATCAGTGACAGTTTTTCAAAGAATGGCCTTTATTCACAGGGTGGTCTTAATTTGGAGGTGGCCTCAAACACATGTTTGACTGTATACGTATGTGTTAGTGTTATGCAATTATTAAAATTTTTGGTTTCAAAAGTGAAAAAGATAAATATTACAAGTTGAAAATATCCAGGTGCTTCAGAATATATTTTCCCTGATAACCTTATAATAGTGTTTTAATCATTTCCCCCATCTTCCTTGATGAGTGAGTCAATCATGTTGCATAAAGAGGCTATGACATTAAGAGTTTTATTCGCTCTTTTCAAGGATTTTATGTTTTGTTTGGTATTTAATAGTCTGAATGACTTCAATCTCATTATTGCTCTTTCAACATGGATCCTGTCTGAAGCAATTCTTCTAGAATCTACGGTTTCCTGCTCTGAAAGTTGTTCTCTCCCTTTCATAAATGCAGGAATATTAAGATTCACTTGTCTCGCACAAGAATCTTCGGCAATAGTGAAACTTCTATCAGCCATTACTTCATCACCTGGTAATAGATATTCTAAAAATCCCCTGTTTTTTTGTAATGAATTTTGTCACTTGCCCTTCCACCATAAAGAGGCGACACAAACATGATAAATCCGTTTGGTGCAATGGCAATTAAAACTTTGCTGTATTGTGATTCTTATATGTACTCCAAGTTTGCGCCCTAGCTTTCAATGAAAATGGCCTCTGAATAAATATATCTGAACAATCAATAATACAGGTAGTCTTAGGGAATGAAGTCTTACAAGAAACACGGAGAGTCCTTCTTATAGTTTCTCTTGGTAGCCAAACAACACATGCAGATAAATGCTCTGCCATTATGTCAATCCATGTATGGAAAATACTACTTGCTAACTGGTGTGATATGTCAAATCTCCTCGCAATGTCTCTGAAAGAAAGAAGGTGCACTAGCACTGACAAAATCTGATCAGACACACTTAACTTATAGCTTATAGCAAGCTTTTACCATACTGAGACAGGGTAGTTATCAACGTCATAAACACTGATAAGCTCAGTCCTGTGAAAAACCTTGAATCAGTGTCAGTTTTAATGTTGTCTATAGTAAATTCAGGTACTGATAATTGTGTTGATGCATTTCTTGTTTTTTCCCTGTACCAATAGTTATGATCAAGTTCAACAATATCTATGGTTTGAGTGCTACTGTCAACTAATTTAGGTTTAACATAATATTTACACTGTTCAGGGTATATCTGGCTGCAAACTGAATCACACCGGTCATTTAATGGACCAGATGTGATGAAATTTTCATCAAGATGATTAAGAGGTGTTGCAATTAACTTCTCTTCATTGATACTTTCAAGATGGTTTGTGTTTATATCTGGTTTGACTGGTGTATTAAGGGACAATGTTCTTTGAACTAATGGTCTTCTACCAGGAGTTGGCACATTTGTTGCATATGCCATATGTAGTGGATTTTCCTTCAAAGGACATCCATCACTGAAGTGTACAGAACAATCCTGCAAAAAGATAACAATGACACAGACATTAGTTTATTTATATGAATAACAATTACATCAGGAAAGAATATAAATAATATAACTCATTTCTCACATTGAGCTTGATAGAATCAGTTTAATGGTGCCACTTTTTAAAGAATGGCTTCCAATTAAGCAAGTTAAAGGAAGCCTTTTTCATTGCCTAATGTTCAATTACAGGTTTGATTGTTTCTGTTGTTTGATATGATGTTACAGTCTTCTGAAGATATAGTCTTTTCATTGCTTTATGTGTGTCTGAGATGGCTGTGTGATTTTACTGTTAATGTGGGGTCATTACTTACTATGATAATCATATTTGTATTACAGATTTTATTGGTTCCAAATATTGTCCGTTTTTTTATGGGGGGGTTCGAGTTCTGAGATTTAGATGGGGGCATATTGCATCATTGTGGTATGAATTTAATGCAATCCTCATTTCAGCTTCTTATAATGATGAACATCTGTAGCAAAAAAATGAATCATTTAATAATTAAATAATTAAGTTTTCTCATTGCATTATACTGTGACAATCTAGCTGATGTTAACTTACCATCATTCAAATTGCCAATTAAAAAGGACATTGTGTTATGAGTATCTGGCATATTTGTCAATAATGGATGGTTGCTATGATATATAACTAATAGTCTCAAAATAAGGCTTGTATTGAAAGTTAAACAATTCCTGCCAGAATTTAGGGTTGATTATTGCTTCAGCTGTCAGTCACCCTACTGCCATGTTTAAATATTTATGGTTTATGCCTCCATATATTGATTAACTATCCTTGCATGTCAAACTGCATATGATTTTGTCTCTGAGTTAGACAGAGCTTCAAATACTGCCATCATAAATTTGTTTGTAATCTTATTTTCTGCAATTTCTTTTGAATTTTACTGCATATCAATGATCACCCTGGACTAAAGTCTTCACAGAGGAAATAAAATTGTAAATGATATTTGAAAATTATTGTTTTATTCTTATAATGAATTCTGTGGTAACCATGGTATTATTATGCCTATTTGGAAATATGAAATGAGTTTGTTTCCATGGAAACTTAATATGCACATAACTGAGTGCCATTATTTTATGCACATGCAATAAACAGAAATGTTTCCTGAAGCTTGTGCCGACAAATGGGCTGGGCTGCCATAAGAAAATTGATTGGCAGCATTTTTTTCCAACATTAGCATGTCGGTATAATTGCTAAGATTTTTTTTATTTGCATGGACATACTAGTCCTAAGATTATCTGTTGACTGTGGAAGCAATTCAGTGTTTACATTTGTGTGCTCAGTGGCTTGATCAGAAAATTCATTTCCTGCTAATTGAAATATTGAGTGGATTTTTTGTACCAAGTTCCTGTTGTAAGGAAAAGTACCTGTGGTTGTTTTTTATAGATGCAAATTGTTATGTGATTTGTCTCATGGTTATACATATTTCTGTGATTTCTTCTTCAGAATGAATATTTCCTTGTTAAAATCACACCTTTTCACTGATAAATTATTCAAGAAAATAATCCCATTTTTACCTAATTAGTTGGTACCTACCACTAGCGCTAGGTTGCAATTTGAACTGATGAGAACATTTAAGTGACTTCAATCTACCAGCAAATACTGGAAAAGTAGGAAGATATATCCTCATTAATTGAAGCACTACTGCTCTGACAGAATATAAATATGGTTGATTGCATTGAGAATTGTCATTTTACTCTAAATTGAAACAATCCGTTCTAACTGACACAAGCTTCAAGCATGCATGCTAATGCATTTATATCAGACCCTGTGTTTTAGTTAAATATTTAAATAGTATTCCACTTTAAAGCCTTTCAATTTCAAGACTTTCTCTGTGAGTAAATTTTAAGGTCTTCTGATCTGGTGTTTTGACTTTTTCCTCTCTTTGACACGTTCTAAAAATATTGCCACCTGATCAGTGTATCAATTTCTTGCTAAGCTCAGAAGAGCTTTGGGTCTACAGAGTATTAGGTCAGCAGGGTGTTTGGTCAACAGAGTGTTTGGTATACAGTGTGTGGTCTACTGAGTGTTTGGTATACAGTGCTTGATCAACATAGGGTTTGGTCTACTAACTGTTTGATCAACAGAGTATTTGGTCTACAGAGTGTTTGATCAACGGAGTGTTTTATCAACAGAGTGTTTGGTCTACAATGTGTTTGGTCAACAGGGGGTTTGGTCTGCAGTGTTTTGGTTAACAGAGTGTTTGGTCCACAAGGCATTTGGTATACAGAGTGTTTGGTCTACAGTGTTTGGTCTACAGAGCGTTTGGTATACAGAGTGTTTGGTCTAAAGAGTGTTTGGTATACAGAGCGTTTGGTATACAGAGTGTTTGGTCTACAGTGTTTGGTATACAGAGCGTTTGGTATACAGAGTGTTTGGTCTACAGTGTTTGGTCTACAGAGCGTTTGGTATACAGAGCTTTTGGTATACAGAGTGTTTGGTCTACAGAGTATTTGGTCCACAAGGCATTTGGTATACAGAGTGTTTGGTCTACAGAGTATTTGGTCCACAAGGCATTTGGTATACAGAGTGTTTGGTCTACAGAGTATTTGGTCCACAAGGCATTTGGTATACAGAGTGTTTGGTCTACAGTGTTTGGTCTACAGAGTATTTGGTCCACAAGGCATTTGGTATACAGAGTGTTTGGTCTACAGTGTTTGGTCTACAGAGTGTTTGGTATACAGAGTGTTTGGTATACAGAGTGTTTGGTCTAAAGAGTGTTTGGTATACAGAGTGTTTGGTGAACAGATCTTGGGTTCATGAGTTCAAACCTTGTTCTATGTAACTATTTGATTAGAGACTTTATGTTGTAAGTCATTTGTCATCCATCTCAGATCATTCATGTGATGAAGTTGCTCCTGGAGAACATGGTTTGTTCTGGTACAGAATCCAAGAAGAATAGTAAGGTTTACTTCTCACTATTATGCATCTTAAATACTGTTGAACCAAAAAGATTTGTTTTAAATATTCATTTTTGGGCTAAAAAGTTGTTGAAAAAAGTAATTTAAGAGCAATCAATTATTTACATGTCTAAAATACCAAGTATTGTTGACATGGAATGTAAAACTCAGAAATTAAAAATCAGAGCAGTGGGACAAAAAACCTTGTAATTTAAAACTGCATCCTACAGTTACTGATTTAAGTCCATGCTTGATCTTCTTTGCTTCTTATACTAAATCAATGTTTATACAAACAAAAAAAGTTTGAGTGCATGTATTAACAAAAATTTTCTGTACCTGATATACTGACATTAAATTTGATTTGTGAGAGACCTAATTATCGATGCAGAATCCTAAACTGAGATATGCTTAAATAATGCTATGTCACATGTTGAACCCTAAGCTTGCTTCCCATTCCTAATAATTTTTCTTGAAGTAAGAACCAATAATATAAAAAAACTGATAAGGTTACAATAGAAACTGCAGGAAAATGGCTGTGCTGTGTTGATAAGCTGCTAAACTGCTTACCACCATTAACTTACAGTTACCTGATCTGACAGTAATAGGCATGTGACATGCAACATAATTATTTTGAAAACTAGGGTGCTTTTCTGGAATATTCTTGATTTTTTGTGAAAAAAGGCCTCTTCAAGTTTGAGAAGTTATCAACCTTCAAAAAAAGTATCAGGATATGATTTTCACATAATTTGAGGAATGGATGCATGTTTCTCCCATCTTGTTTGCTCTCCTTTGACTTGTTGAAATCTTCAGTATTTTTTTTTGTTTCTTGTGGAGCTGACTTCTTGTGCACAGTTTAATGGTTATGTAACTTATTAAACTTCTGTTTAGAAAACTCACAAGATAAAAAAGTTACAAAAATTCAAAGTGTGAATTTCATTATGACTGTATAGAGTTATGTTTATAATTACTTTTGAGTGCTTAATTTTGTATGACTGAAATAATTGATAGATTGAGATAATACTGTGTTGTTCTACCTCATTCATACTGAAACAAACTGACAATACGATTGATGGTACTTTAGAAAATTAGATTAACTGGCAGAAATTCTAGTCTTGGAGTTTATTATATATTCTGGATGTTTTGTCATTGGAAGACATATTCTGATGTTGACTATGAAGAATGAGGTATTGACTGTTATACCATCCCTTGTGGTTCTGTAAAGCCTTGATATTATTTAGTCCATCATTGTCCAGGGGACGAATAGATTTATCTGAAAATTGAGCTGGTCTCATTATCAAGTTAAAATATGGTAGAAATATTGAAATCCTGTCTAGAAATGAGTGGTCTTTACAATTAGGTGGTTTTAAAATTGAGGTGGTCACTAAATGAGGTTTTGCTGTAACTTAAAACTGATAAGTGATCCAGTGTTTAGCACGCTGGACTTGTAACCCAGAGATCTAGGTTTGAATCCCGGTCACAGCATGTCATACCCTTCTATGAAAATTTGACAAAAATGTCGATTTTCCTCCATATGTGGAGAAGTTGCCAGCTCCTTGTGGAAGGGTAAGTTAATATTGGTTAGTATACAGTCCAAGAAAACTGGTTAGGTGAACCGGTCACCGTACATAACTGAGAAATTGTTGAAAAATGGCATTAAATCCCAGTGAAATATGACACATAAAAACAAACAAAAAAATGAATCTGATATACCCGGTATGATATGTTGGACTTAGACTTTAGATGTTTTAATTTCTGTCTGGTCCTTTACATATACTTGTAATTTTCACAAAGCTCACATTGGGAATCAAACTCAGTGCTGCTGGTAGATTGATTGACAAACCTATGTTTGGATGATTTAGTGCTTACCTGATGAAGTTTGGAGAGAATGAATTAGAAATTTGATAACTGATGAATACATTTTCCTGAAGTTTCCTACAATTATGGCTATTAACTCTCATTTAAAACTTAAAATGTATCATTTATCTCATTCTGGGAATTGAATTCTTACATGAAGTCCCTGATTCAGTTTGTTTCATCTATTTTAAAAAAATTATTAGTATTACCTAATGCTCCTTAATTAAACCCACTCCCCACCCACCCATAAAAAACACCCACCCTTCAAATTGCATTCAATGTGTCCATAAATTGTTGAAACAGAGATATTGACAAATTGAAAAAAATCTGTGTATTGTAATATACCCAGGGGTATTTATCAGGGATTATACAATATCTACTAAAAGGACTGTTCATTGATTTATGTATTTTCTATTCTTTTAGAGTTGTTTCATAATGCTGATATCATATTAAGAAACATATCTCTTTCTATACTGATTTGTTTTCTTTTTTCAGCTACAACTAAGAGTATTCCCATCTTCATCATTGTCAACCATATATCCACCAACAACAAGAAGTTCTCTGATTGTTCCAAAATATCACTATGGACGAAAAATTGATGATAACTGATGATACTGTTGTGTAAGTACATCCGTATATTGTGATAATAGTTCATACATTCATTCAGAATTAAATGGAAATGTGGTTATATGGTTTAGATGTCAACCAATGGATAAAATGTTGACTGCTGGATTAGGTGTCAGTAGCTTGAGTAGGTGTCGACAGCTTTCTTGTCAAGCTACATGTAGGTCAAGATTGTTCATCCTTTCATGATAAGACACTGTCAGTATAAGGTTTTCCCGGAAGTACAAGGAGTGGTTTTAATCATTAGTGCTTTTTTTTTATTTTTTTTGTATTTTCATTTTTTATTTTATTCTTCACAAATATAAACGAATGAAATGTATGAACAATGAATACACACAATATTTTATGTAGTAGATTACATCATCCGCATTAGCGTAACATACTAAGAGTCAAACTCAAATACATTCAAATACAAGAAACATATAAGAGATAATTACAATTATACAGACAAATGAAAATGATCATTCAATTTAAAAGAGCAATAATTGAGCTTTAACAATTTACTTGCTCATAATCTATAATTTTTTAAGTATCATAACTTCTGGGTATATTTCAAGTTTTTGTTTCGTGTTTTTTTTTTATGATCTTTATGCAAAGAAACACAGGCTTTCTCAGTGTTCTGTGATAAACAAGAAATAAACCATGAAGTAAATACACAAAACATTTCAGTAAGACAAAATATGAATAAATGTGTTGTCAGTATATCTAATAGCAATCTTTGAGCATGATTATGGCTTACAAAAGCTTGCAATTAGCATACATAAACTAAATGGATTAATGGAAGGAAAATCACTAAATGTTAACTTACAGTATACCAGGTGACTAAACATCAGATATACATGTATTTTAAATGTATTGTTCAAAAAAGTCATCCACTTAAAACACTACTGTTGTGCAGTCTATAAATACATGTTCATAATTTTCAACAGTGTGACATATAGAGCAATTCTGTGAATCTACCATTCTCCATCTAAATCTTATATCTTTACACGGGAAAGTTCCGTGGAGTAGTTTATATTTGAATTAAGTTATCGGGCAAAGAATGGATGAATTTATACTGCGGTTGTCCGTCCGTCTTGTCGTCCGTCCGTCAGTCAGTCAGTCAGTCAGTCAGTCAGTCAGTCAGTCAGTCAGTCAGTCTCCCCTTGCGGGTATTGACGACAGGTGTGCGTCAGTGCAGACAAAAGTGTTTAAAAAGCATTGAAAGGAGACTTCAAAATAATATAGTGAGTATGATAGGGTTAATCATAAGGTGAAGTGCTTTAAAAGTTTAAAAACAGATAAAAACATGTTGCTTAATATTCAAGGGGAGAGCAAAGACTGCTTAAACCCCTTAAGTTCTGGCTGCATTACCGTTGCAGCTGGGAGGTTGTTCCACATCACCACAGCACTTGAAAAAAACGAAAATTTGTAATAGTTGGCAGTGGTGTGTATTTGGCAGCAGGATAGGGGGTGCATGTGACGTGTGACCCTCATGGGGCGTTCAACATATAATGGTACTGGTATGGCAACTAAACCATGGACAATTTTATAAAACATAATATGTTTAGCATCATGTCGTCTGTTTTGTAGGGTCTGCCAACCAAGTTTCTGTTGCATGGAGATGACACTGTCGTAGGGAGAATAATTATGTTTCACCCAACGGACGGCTCTTCATTGCACATTTTCAATTTTTTGTGCATTGTGTAAAGTGTAAGGAGACCATTCAGATGAAGCATATTCAACCTGAGGTCTAACTATGGTTTTCTAAACAGTATGACCTTATTGTTATATTTTATATGTCTGATACCCAAATTCTTTTCTTATGTTATAAAACAAAATCGGTTTTTTAGGTTGAGTTTTGTTCTTCGTTATTATCCAGAGATTTAGAATATTCATATAAAATTCAGGTAAGTATGTAATGTAACGTTAAGGCTTTCAATGTTGTCTAAATTGAAATTAAATGCAAGAAAGTCTGGTCCATATTTGTCAAAGAAGTATCTTGGGATAGTTTTCCAATGGGCAGCTTTTTTATCTGACAATGATTTAATCCATTTTAGCTTTAATGAGCTTTAATGTATGTTTCTACATCTATCATGTCGATGCCACCATTGAGTTTGTTACCTTTAAGTGTTGATCGTTTTATCTTTTCTTTAGTTTTATGTCATAAAAGTTGGTAAATGAGGGTATTGAGTTTTTTAATGATTTTGCTTGGCACTATAAGCGAGTGAAAGGCATACATAAATTTTGGAATTAGAAGGGTTCTTATAATCAGAACTTTACCAAATATAGTTAAATTTCTCTTAGACCAGTTATGACAACTTTACACTTTTCAATTTTAGTTTCACAATTTAGTTTCTCTCATTCTTCTTGTCGTGGCCAAAAGAGATTCTGAGAGCTTTGACTGGTTTGTTTTGTCCATGAAATATTCCCGTTTTTGTCAGAACTGTTCTTATCTTTACCTATCCAGATAGCTTTAGTTTTATTTTTGTTTAATTCTAGGCCAGAACATGAACCAAAAACTTCAATTACGTGTAGCATGTCTTTTTTTGGACTGAGAAATAAAGTAGTATCATCGGGTAGTTGTGAAATTTTTATGTTTTCATTACACTCATTACATTTTATTGTAATACCTTTTATATTATTTGAGTCACGTGTATTAATTACCATGATTTCTACTATTATTATAAATAGAAGAACTGATATAGGGCAACCTTGACGTACCCCGCATTCCGGTTTGAATGGTTTTGATGTCCAACCATTATTCAAAATGTAGGTTTGCGTGTTACTGTAAAACGTTTTAATCCAGTGAATGAAATCTTTTTTGAAACCAAAATGTTCTAAAGTTTCATATAAAAAGTTATGTTCTACGGAACTTCGAAGGCTTTTCGAAAGTCAAGAAAGACAATTGCACCATTTATTTGTAGGTGATTAGCATAGTCGATGATATCTTGAATTTTTCTTATATTATATCAAATGAATCTCTCTTTAATATAGCCTTGATGATCGGGACTAACTATTTTATGTATTACCTTTTGATGTCGATTAGCTAATACTTTAGCAGCAATTTTATAACCTATGTTAAGAAAGCAAATTTTCTAAATTAGTTGGATCATAGTTTTTATAAAGTAAAGAAAGGATACCAGATCGTTGAGAGCATGTCGATTGATTCTGATTAAATCCATCATTCAGAACATCTATGAGAATGTATTTTAATGAATTCCAAAAAGTTTTGTAAAATTCAGCCGTAAGACCATCCAGCCCTGGGCTTTTATTCGTTTTCATAGATTTTAATGCTATTTCTCATTCCTCACTTGTAAAGAGACCTTCACATAAGTCTGCATCTTCTGATGAGAGTTTACATTCACATTTAATATTTTTTAGATAATTATGTATTTAGGATTTACTTATGTTTTTTTATGTGTACTGTTTAGAATAGAATTTCACTTCTTCCTTTAAAATATCCTCAATCTTTGAGAACGTTTTGTTATTTCTGAAAATTTTATTTAAGGATTTACTCGTTTGATTTCCTTTTTCCATGTTAAGAAAATACTTGTGTTTTTTTCTCCTTGTTCGATGTATTGTACTTTATATCTTATTTCAGCACCTCATGCTTTAATATCGTAAAATTTGTTTAGTTTTGATTCGAGTTTCGTATTGAGTTCTATGTTTGATATGCTATCTGTGGTATTAATATACTTCAGTTGATTTTCTAAAGCTTTGATCTCATTGTATCATTCGTTACTTTTTTGTTTTGCGTAACTAGTTGATTTGTCTTTGTTTTTGTTTTTTAACGGCTTTTTTTACGGCTTTAACACAAAGTTTGTTTTGATATACCATTTTTGGTTTTTAACGTTTGTATGAGGTCTGTTATTAACTTAACATAGATGGGATCGTTGGAGTAAGAATTGTTGAATTATTTGTTTATAAATTAACCAGACAGTAGGGATTTGATTCAACAATTATGTTAATTAAGAAAAATCACCCATTAATGTCTTGTGTAAAGCTGATTATATCACATATAAGTTTTTCTTAAGGAAAATTGAACATCCCTTGCTTAAGTTGTTACCGTATAAATTAAATAATAGCCATTCATCGAACTCAGCTTTTATAAGGGGAAATAATTCAGGTGTGAAATGAGTTTTTCAATAGTTTTACAAATATAATGTTGTAATTTACTCTAGACATTAGTATTTTCATTTATGTTTTCACATGTGACTGCTTTAAGGTCATATTTCTTGTGAATCATGCAAGACTGTAGATCCATGTGAATGCTTTTAAATCATTCCAAAACTGTTTTAAATATTGTTGTTCTCAGTCTTCCTGTGTTTAGACTTGGTTTCTTTTGTTTTGCAGGAGGTGGCCTGTTGTCTTTATTTTGTTCTGGAAATTACTTGTGAACGTATATACCTGGTCTTTTGAAGTTGCGTTGCTGTTTCTTATACGCTGCATTTGTATTGCAAAAATCAACATACTGCTTTGTGTCTGAGTCAGTATACTGGTAATATCTGCGCTGTTTGTTCTCTCCGTTTATGTAAAACAAAAATATGAGGATAATCAGTGTTGTACAAAATCTGTTCAGGAGTGCTTTTTTCCTGAGTCTTCAGTTCTGGTGTGTCTTTATGGCTTCTGCTTCTGAACAAAATATTTGCTTTTGAAATTATCAATTTTGATCCAACTATTCTTGAATACCTTTCATCTTGTATTGAATCATTTTTGAAGTATGAAATAAGTCTGTGAGCAGATAAGTTCTCTGAATAAGTTCAAACATGGACTTACCAGTTCATTTCATTAAATCGGTCTGAAACAGTATGTGTTTTGAAGAATTTTTGTTTGTATGTGATTTCTTTGAATAATTTTCATAGCTCAATCTCTGTCTGCTATTTACTTTCTTTTTTCTTTTTTCTCAGAAATCCGATGTCTGTGTTCTTTTTACATGGTGGTTGTTCCAGTTGTGAGATGGAGTTTAGACTCACAGATATTGTGTCTGAGTTACATCAAGGAGCTGGAACCCTTTTTAAAGTATAATGCAGGTATTTGAATTTTTTCTGTAACAGACAGCAATTTCTTAAAGCTGTTGTTTATAATTTATTGTTCAGAAATTAATTGTAAACTAAGTTATGATTTGTTTACTCCTTTATCATTACAATTTTATTAGTTTATATGTTGCCTAATGTTATTTTAATCAATCATAAATAAACTAAGTTATGATTTGTTTACTTGTTTATCATTACAATTTTATTAGTTTATATGTTGCCTAATGTTATTTTAATCAATCATAAATAAACTAAGTTATGATTTGTTTACTTGTTTATCATTACAATTTTATTAGTTTATGTGTTGCCTAATGTTATTTTAATCAATCATAAATAAACTAAGTTATGATTTGTTTACTTGTTTATCATTACAATTTTATTAGTTTATGTGTCGCCTAATGTTATTTTAATCAATCATAAATAAACTAAGTTATGATTTGTTTACTTGTTTATCATTACAATTTTATTAGTTTATATGTTGCCTAATGTTATTTTAATCAATCATAAATAAACTAAGTTATGATTTGTTTACTTGTTTATCATTACAATTTTATTAGTTTATATGTTGCCTAATGTTATTTTAATCAATCATAAATAAACTAAGTTATGATTTGTTTACTTGTTTATCATTACAATTTTATTAGTTTATGTGATGCCTAATGTTATTTTAATCAATCATAAATAAACTAAGTTATGATTTGTTTACTTGTTTATCATTACAATTTTATTAGTTTATATGATGCCTAATGTTATTTTAATCAATCATATCATCCATCTGTCTTTGCATACATCATTTTGTGTATTGTTCTAATCAGTGGTATAAATATTTGTCCAATCACTAAAGAGATAATTTGTTAAATAAATGTAATGGTTCTTTACCTGTGAAATGTAAGAATCTTCATTTAATTTCATAATGCCTATATTTGATGATGAGTCATAAAACATCACAATGACACAGTGCGACATAAATCTTGTAGGTGCTGTTTCTGATTTATATTGTATTTTAACATAAAATTTATCATAAATTGATGTACTGAGTACATTATCATAAATATATTAAAGCTGATTTTACTTGTTAGGTTAGTGACTTTTTAAATATATTGTACAGTTGATATAATAATTTTGGTATTTACTCTGATATTCTAGCAGGATTAACTTTTTTGCAAAAAAATAGATGTAATAATACTCATATTGATTGTTTCCTATATTCTTGAAGTAATCGAAACTGTAATTGTAATCAATTTTTATTAATTATAATGAAATTGAAACTGTTAAGTTAGAAGAACCTAAAAGTGAGTTAGGTGAACCTTTGTGTGAGTTAGAAGAACCTAATGTGAGATATGGGCATCCAAGAGTGAGTATTGGGTATCGTTAGTGTGAATTAGGGGAACTTTAGTTAGATTCCTGTAACTCACACTAATGTTTCCATACTCACACTTAGGTTCCCCTAACTCACACTTTGTGCAGAATGGCATCATGTCTGAAAATCCTCATTGGTACCTGTTATGGAGGATCTGAGTTAAGCATTGAAAACTTATTTAGCAATTGCATGATCTATAGTGCCTACTGATCAAAAAGCAATATATAAGTATTGTGTTAATTCCATTCCCAAAAGCGCCAGTGTCTACACATTTTCCCTAATACTTTCTTCGCTATATTAACTCTCACTAAAGTTTGCTGAACTCACATTTAGGATCCTCTAACTCACATTTAGGATCCTCTAACTCATATTTAGGCTCCTGTTCTTCATATTTATGTTCCCATCACTCACACTAAGGTTCTTCTAGCTCACATTTAGTTTCCTCTGACTCACCTAATGAGGATATGAATTTGGTATTGATGCCTTACGTAATAATTGTACTTCTGATTTTTTTGTTGCAGATTGTTATAAATAGTAATAGTCAAGTCATTTTTACTTTTTATGATTTGGAATAATACAAACATGGATTAAGTTAGTTCCATTTTTAGCAACTATGAACATTATCTATTACCTGTGAGGATAATATTTTTTTTCAAATGTCAAATCAATCTTATCAGTCTAACTTATTGCAGTTTATTATTACTCATGTAAAGGCTGTTTCTTTTTAAGTGTAGGTGATTTTGACCACCAATAGGCCAGTAATAAGATTATTAATAGTACTCATAACAATCATGATGTTCAACTTTATTTCAATCAAAATACTGGTCTCCATCTTATCCTGAATTTGTTGATCTTGGATATACAGTAAGGTAAATCCGAGGAAAACTGTTTTTTAACCCTATAGTTTCTTTTGTTTATCACAAAACTGCTTTAATTACAGTCTACTTTTTAACTTGATTACATTCTTGTGTAAGTTTTGCTGTATAAGTTAAATGGCTGAGTTGTTTTAAATGCATGTAGTATCTTATCATTTTCAAATGTATTTTTGTACTTATATCTTTTATATGTAATTATTTAATAAAGTTTGTAGATTTTTCATGAGTTTGTATTTTGTACACTTGTATTAAATTGCACAAAATTTCATTCATGAAGATCACTAGGAAAACCAAAATGCCTATCAACAATGAAAAGTATAAATTTGTATTCTCCTGATTTACTTGAATCACTTCTCACAAACATCTACAAGATCTGTACTGATATTGGATGGTAATCTCCACAGCTGGTTTGGAAAGATCTTTGCTCAGTTTCACAATGTTAAACTATTATATCAATTTTTCCGTCACCCACCAAGACAAGTACAAAGACTCGCACATTATGATTTTACACAAATTTCTTATCCTACTCATTACATTGACATTATTAGACATAATTAAGTTATGCCATCACCAATAAAAATTATGCGTAAATTTCCATTATTAACATAAAAGATTGATGCAGGAATTGGACACTATGCGTCTAGTAAAATTGATGTGATGTGTTGATTGGTACAGTTTGGCAGTTACATACAATAAAATTGAAATGATCCAATTAAAACATGTGACTTTTAAGATTACTTGTAAACACATTAAAAACATATTTAAAAAGTTTAAACACTGTAAAAGTCTATTATTACAAGTCAGATTTAAATTACTACATGCCAAAGATGGTGTTACATGTCTAATAAAACCTGAGTACAGCCACTGTGCTCAAATCTCAACTTCTTTCTTGCTTATGATGCTTGTAAACAAGTACAATTACATTCCACAAAGTGATTAATATCTTCATTTTTATTACTAAGAATTTGAAATATTATCAAAAAAATGAGATCTAAGATTGGAGATCAATCTCAAATTTTATAACTTTGAATGTCAAAATCATTTGTCATCTACTTCTTATTAACACAACATATTAGAAGTTGTCAGTTGCTTACTGAATGAGGGAAATCCAGATACATTGCTTTCAGACATTCTAAGCTAACAATAATACTACAATATTACATACTTATAAATAGACGAACAAAACATTTCCAGTTATTTTTTAAGTTTATTTGAATACAAAGCTTTGAGATCAATGATGCAATATTTAAAAAAAGATAACAGTTATTTCAGTATATTTAAAAAGTAGTACTGAAACATGATAAATTGTTTAACACTCTAACTGTCTCAATGTGAACTACCGGGCAAACATAGAATTAGCATCATTTAAAAGAAGAATACTTGATAAATTCAGAAAATAGAATGTCATGCATAATTCACTCATGGTTCAATGTTGTTTATGTTCTGTGATTTAATAGTAACATTTATAGAACTTGTGAAGTTACTGAAGAATCTTTTTTTTCTTATTGTGCGGTATACGCACTCAACTGTTCTAATTGGGCGTCCTATGTTTTCACATATGTTAAAAAAGGGATTTCACCTCATATTTGCTCAACACTATCTTCTATAAGAAATTTATCAATTAAATAAAATCTTACTTATTTAATTTAAATATCCCCAAATTGACTACTGACTTGTGGCATTTTTTGCATTTTCAGTTCCATGTACAAAGCAGATAGACATATTGACTGACATAGACTGACTTTCATTTGCCTAGTAACACATAAATGATTTTGTAATGAAAGATTGCAACTGGTATTATGCATGGAAATCACATGTTTGGACATTAAAGATTCCAGGGTATATGCATAAAAAGTAGCTTAGGCATGAATAATGTTTGTATCTGGTTACATGCTCAGGGTAGGTAGGATAGGTAGTGTGGGAAACAATTTTTTAAGCTTTAACAAGATTGGCTAGTGTGATATTTATCAGACATTAAAATGAAAGCACATGCTAACTGGAAAGCAGGTATTTAGAAAAACAAGCATTACAAAAATGATCATTGTGATGCTTAAATTTAAGATTCACTGTTGAAGATTGGATCACATAATCATGTTATTTGTCATATGGAAATAACAGGAGTCAAACTAGAACAATAATTGCCTCTTCCCAAAGCAAATCATACTGTCTTGGGTCCATGGATGTGCATGCATTTTGCATGCATGAAGTTTGCCTGGTTTTCATATATTTATGGCAGATTTAGCTATAGAATGCTTTTTTATAATGAGTTTTCATTGATACTTTCATAGATCCTGACCTCACATGCTGCCTTAGAGTATGAATGTATTACACATCTTGTGCTCTATATATAAAATGATAACAAGATCAAGTCTCTATGTTTGTTTAGTGTTACTACAGGTGTTTCATAGATGCTAATTCACAGAAAATGATTAAAATGGATCAGAGGTTCCACTAAGGTTTTGTCAATATTTGCATGGTTACAGCCTTGAAACAAGTCTGAACGCCTGACCAATGGACAATAGTGAATTTTACAGAAGTTATTTAAATTAGCCAAAACTGCTGAAATGTTGAAATTCTGATGCTTTCTCTTACTGATAATTAGAGGAACTTCTTATCAACTGTTTTGTGTTCAAGAAAAATCATACAATTCCTAAACTGTGTTCAATATTACTTTGAATATTAGAAAAACATACAATTAATCTTGTATTTAGAGACTCCCCAGATGCCAATTGTAGAAAACTATGTTAATACTAGTACTGATATATAAACTGATGATCTTAGCTGCTCACTTGAAAAAAACATTAACCCCCCCACCACCACCAAATATTTAATCAATAGAGCTTTAGTAATTGTAATATTGTAAAAAACATTCTGCTCATTGACTAATTGTTTTGGACATAACAATTATCATTTACAGTAAAACCTTGATAATGAAACCACCTTTGGGACCAGACAAATTGGTTGTAAAAATGAGGTAATCTCATTATCAAGTTGAATTATGGGGGAGTTAATGAAAGCCAATGAACCATGACCGTGGTTCAGTGATTAGTGCGCTGGACTTGTAACCTGGAGACAGGTCATACAAAAATGTCGATTTTCCTCATGGATGGGTAAGTTAGTACTGGTTAGTATATAGTCAAGGAAAACTAGATAGGTCAACTGGTCACCGTATGTAACTGAAAAAGTGTTGAAAAACAGCATTAAACCCCAGTGACAATGAGTCACATAAATACAAACAATCAAATAATGAAAGCCAGTCCAAAGATAAGTGGTCGTTACAACAAAATGGTCGTAATATTGAGGTGGTCAATATTTGAGGTTATACTGTATTGTTAAAATCATGCAAATCTAAATGCTCTTTTATTCTACTTAACCATAAATTTTCACAAAAACTTTCCAGATGGGTTTATTGAAAGTTTATATCCTCGTTCAATAAGATTCATAGTTAATGACACAAGACAAATTTTGAGTGATGGTACTAACAAACAAATTGTTTCTTTAAGTTCATCATTTCTTTTTAAAATTTGCATCAGCCTCATGTTTCTGAGATATCATGGATGTAACAACACTGCTGTGTGGGGGGGGAGTGCCAGCTAACTCAGCCTTGTCGTGAGTTACAGAAATTTTAAAATATGTTTGAAGGTCTATAAGGATAATACGTAATTTTCACACATCTATTGGTTAGGTATTCAATCATTTATTCATCCACTCATCAAACTACCAAGATCTGAAATCATACATACAAATACAACAAATTATTAAAAAAATACAATTACATCAAATCAAGATAATTACACATTATAATACATACAAGCAGACAGGCACTTGCATGATGTTTTGTTTATTTTGGGCAGACAAATATTTCAGTGCATAGTGGGTTTTACAGAGTTATTATTTTAAAATATAAAAACACATTCAACTTATAAAAAAAACAACCTTTAAATGATCCATCAATAAGTATGCATCAATGCAAATACAGCAAAGACATAAAATAAGGTAAACCATTACAACAACTTACAAATATATGGTATTTATCCTAGACATCCAATCAATCATTCATATTCATCAATCATTCCATCAGTACTGTAAATTAGTTAAAGAAAAGTATTCATGCAAGATGTTAAAAGAAATGTTAGAATTACAATGACGATCATTTAGAAATATTTCAATTAACGCGGGAAATAATAAAACTACAGACAGCTTTGAATGCACGAAAATTGAATTAATCACGTTACAATATGACAACGCGAATATATCTCTGAATCAAATATAATTGATTAACAAATACTCTAATCAGAACAATCTAGCAATTCAAGAATAATCTCAAAGAACTACCTACAACTAACCTCCTTCCCTAGATTTCAACCTTTCAAATCGAAAACTACTGTTACTCCTACAACGTCTAACTTTTGTCTGCCAAGATCTAAGTTTTAACTAAGGCGGGTCTTCATAATCCAGTTCACTAATTTTAGGGTCAAATGTCAAAATAAAACCAGTTTTACAACATAAAAATATACTCACTCACCAAAAATTCATGAAACTTGTCTACAAACACTGATTTCAACTCACATGCCAAAACAGTTCATAATATAATTGTACATGTTTATTTAACTCTGATTAGAAGCTTAATATTAACTCTCCAAGTAAGGGAAATAACCAATATCAACTTCTAATTAACTAAAACAAGGATTATGTACCCTATTACATGGATATGTTAAGTACAGCTCAGTTAAGTTCAAATGATTACTTAATTTATTATGAGGATAATAATGGTGATGATGACAAAGTTTGTGTCACCTATCTGTCAGCATCCGCCCAAATCTTGGCTGAGCATATAATCTGTATCTCACAAATACTCACAAAGTTCTGCTACAGACCTATTCAGAAAGAAAATTCCTATTTTTAGACCTTATATGAATACATACTATGCATTTGAAATTTTTATCATCAAGTTTTTTCTAAAGTTTTAAGAGTACAGTCTTTAATTCCATCAAGTCTGACAAATATAATACTGTTGTTTCATCCAAAGATTTATTATACATGCACAGTGTAGGTCTTGGTTTTGTCTGACAGTTTGCTTCAGCTGAAGTGAAAATAGCCAAATATCTTACAATAGATACATGTACTTCCTGTATCTTAAGGTTAGGTAAAGTATTTTATTTAATCTATTATATTTTATCAAATATTTTCTTAAATGTAATGCCCACTATTTTTGATATTATTAACACCTGGACTCTACATATGTATTCATATATTGTTGATAAAGAACAAAATAAATTAAACAATTTCATGTGACAGCAAGAACAGCAACTCCTAATGTAAATGTGATTTTTCAAATTAAGTGATATGATCAGTTTAGATGAAGTTTGATTTTGTTATAATTCCTTTCTCATATCAATATCTGTTCTGGAATTCCTCACAGTATCATTGATGTCCATGCTGATGAAGTCTGTTGAGAATTGCTCCTTATGGTATCTGTTGTTAATTTTTGCTACTGCTGCTGCATCTGCTCATGTTTGTTGAACTTATGGGAAAGTATACACTTAATGTTAAGACTGCATATTATTTAATTTTGTCTGCTGCTGATGATGATTGGACTTGGGTGTTATGATTCATTGTTATTTTTGTTGCTTCTATTGATGATGTGGTTGCTTCAGCAGATTATGATGATGAGATTTCATGTTTCAGCATAAATTATTTTTGATTGCTGTTATTGGTGTTTGTTTTGTGGATTGTTTTACTTTAGTTCAATTTGCTGTTATTGTTGTTGCTGCTGCTTTTGTTGCTACTGTGCACATTTATCATAGTTGATTGCTATTGTTGTTGTTACTATAGTTGTTTGTGTTGTTGCTTCTGCTGCTGGCGATGATGATTATTATATGTTTGTTGTTTGCAGTTAAGCTGCTGCTGCTGCTGCTGCTGCTGCTGCTGCTGCTGATGATGATGATGATGATGATGATGATGATGATGATGCTGCTGCTGCTGCTGCTGCTGCTGCTGCTGCTGCTGCTGCTGATGATGATGATAATGAAAATACTAACGATGAAGATACCGATGATTATAATTAGGTTTATCACTTTGAGCATATTTATAATAGCTGCCATGAATGCCGAGTCAATATCAACTCCTTAGAATATTCTGTAATCCACTGGTATTAGTTTTTAAAATAATTGTGAAGAAGAGAAGAATTGATTTGATTCACCTTGAAGGACCTGGCCAAATAAAATTGTTCACATTCATCCATCAGGAATGACTCGTGTATGATATTTTGTGTAAGTCAACATGTATTCTGTGATTGTTATTGAAGACGTCTGTATGACACACATTGTGATACATTGAGTCAAGTGCCTTGGAAGAAATCAACTGTTACAGATGTTGCTCATTTTCCATGTATTCATGAATAAAAATACAGAAAAAACTCTGTTACAGAATGTGACCCCCATTCAAGGTAATTTTGGGTTATTTTGGATAAAACTTATTACAATTTTACCACTAAAGACCGTTACTACTGCCAGTGACAAAAATATAGGACAAACGCTTGTAAATTCAGTAAATAGTTTTATTTATGTTGATATCATATTGAATAGAAAAAAGTCAATAAAACAAAAAAGATTTTACATTGATACCATATTAAATAGAAAAAATAAAACAAATGAAAAGAATATGAGTTGTTCAAATTTAGATAAATGAAGTCTCCATTTCTCACTTTGTTCTATAGAGTTATTCATTGAGACAATCTGTTAAACTTTAAAAAAATACACTTTGACTTAAATCTTACTAATAAATGATATACTAAGACTGATCTTCTCATCCTCTTATGAACAAAAAATACAGAACAATTTATCATGTTTAAACAGTAAAAAATAAAAATGGTAAATCAAATATGCTGCGAGCCGGCTACCCCAACCCTAACTCAATTCGGATTGAGGGGTGAGGTATGGAGAATCCAAAGCTCAGACCAGCGAAATGGGTCTCTCCACCCCCTGGCTTGATATTAAATGCAATACACGAATCCATACCATTTATGCATGCAGTATAAATCTCTTAACTTAATACACATATGACAAGATATCTTATTCACAACGTGAATGTATTTCATTTACAATCTTGCTTAATGGCGTTTAATTGACCATAGGAAATTTTCAGAGCTTCAGCATCACTTCTTAATTCTAGAAATTTATAAAGAATGCAAAAAAAATCATCGAATATATATAATTTCTGAAAAAACATGTAAATGAAATTTGTACTTAAATTGTCATTGTTTTGTTTTTTATGAATACATGTAACATGTAGAATAGAGTTAACATGTAATAATGAAGAATGAAATTTGATTAATGACAATTATGTTAACATGTCATATGTTAACATGTCAGTGTCCACGCTCGCGATTGTAGTATCAATTTGTGTAAATATGTTTCTATTTGCTTTTTTGCGTAACTGTTGCGTGTTTTGCAGTAATAAATACGCCGAAAGTATAAATGATCCAATCCCGCACATAACATAGCACAACACACCGACGATCGTTCTTAAATGTAAACACAGTCATCGAATTTCTCCGCTGATTTATAAATCGAAGTTCGTGTATATCAAACAATTTAACGAAGTCCATTGAACTTTGATATAAAGAGTGTCAATTGCATAACCATCTTTCCGTAAAATTCACATATCACCATCTTCCGTAATGTCCGCGAATTACCGATTATTATAATCTGCCCATAGTATCCACATTGTGCCATCTTCTCATAGTATCCACATTGTGCCATCTTCCTGTAGTATCCTCAGTTGACCTCGCAAAACAGAAAACATAATAGCAGTTAGAATGTGATCAAAAACAGCAATCCGGCTTCGAATCCCGGACGAGGCAGGTCATACCCCTCCATGAAAATTTGACAAAAATGTCAATTTTCCTCCATATGTGGGGAAGTTGTCGACTGTTTGTGGAAGGGAAGTTAGTACTGGTAAGTATACAATCCATCAATACATCCATCCAAATTGCAATGAAGCCAATATATTCAATGATGCATTATTACACATGCTCAGTCTACCCTAAAATATGACACTTCCTGAAATATTGATACGAAACTAGGCAACCATCAAGTAAACCATTATTTCAAACCTGTTCCACCACAATACTCATTCTTAGTGGAAGTGTCCAAAAACAGTTTAACCAAGATTCCTTACTTACCACCTCCTGCAGAGCACAACCATGCTTTACATACCAATGCTATGGTCCAACTTGCTCCTAAATACACGGCCAGCGAAGTACTTGTACCCGGTAAGAGGGCCTACGTCACAAATTGGGATACAGAAGGGAATTAACCAACAAGTAGAAAAAACAAAAAATCCAATTGAACGTAAGGAACCTATGTAATACACACCTATATAGCGCACTACAGTGGAAACAGACCCACAGAAAATCCACAGGCAGACAGATCTGGATTGTGATTAAAGCAATGAATATTCATAGTAAGGCCTTTCATGACAAAAGATGAAGAATACTGATATGAATGTATGTGTCGGTGAGTGTAAAAATACCTTTTTTTTACAAACGAAGGATACAAAGTAACGGCACCAGCCTTTTCCTACACTCCTATTCAATTCATAGTGGCTTCAGTTCACATATTCTACACCACTTTCACCAAACAGAGCGTCTAAAAGCCACCTATCCTTTAACCATTTGTAACACTCTGCAAACTGATGCGAAAAGTTATTATGCAGACAACGCAAATTTCATTCCACATTTTGTCTGCATAATCAGACCCATTCATTGATATTTTTTGTGCAGGAAGAAGGTGATATGCCAGTCTATTGAACGAGTTAAATATAAAACGATTTAAATATAAACCTAATGAAAACCTGGCAGGCCTGATGCTGAATCACCTCCCCAGTAAGAAAA